>CM045991.1:20469874-21669874 GCA_025175895.1 Wurfbainia villosa | reverse complement strand
ATAACACTTCAGCTACATTATTGTGTTTCTTGTAAACTTGTTTCTTCATCTTCTTCGACTAGGACTCCCCTTGTGAAGACATTGGCAATCTTTTTCACTGTGATAGGCTTGATGCAATTATTTCTAACAGGCATTGTTTACTGAAGAAAACAGAACACTAATTTTGTTTCTAGATTATCACGAGGTTTTTGCTACACCAGGCTTAACTCAGAATGCACTTGGTTCCTCTCTCTCTTTTTTTTTTTTTCCTTATTTTACTATTTTGAATATAGTTCTTTCCTGATTCAGTGTCTTGACACCTTATTACAAAGAAGATGTACTTTACTCTTACGAGGAACTTAACAAAGAAAATGAGGATGGCATATCTACACTGTTTTACTTACAGAAGATATATCCAGGTAGACATTGTCTTATCTATTTAGCGCAAGTCATTTATGGTCTTATTCATAGTTTTATAGTGAGATAATAGCCAACCTCAAATAATCTCAGCAGTCAACATAGAGCTTGTTATTTGTTCTATGCATTTTTCTATTACCAATATAGGCCATCTGACTATTTCTTTTAACATTTCTCTGAAGATGAGTGGAGGAACTTCCTTGAGCGAATAGAGTATGAAAAAACAGAGAACTTTTGGAAGGAAAAAATGGATGATTTACGTCATTGGGTGTCTTATAGAAGCCAAACGCTTGCTAGAACAGGTTTATTCTCAACCTAATGTGATTTAGTGCTTGCCCAAGCATATATTAATTTCTTTAACATTTGAAATCCTTTGTTTTTTAGTGAGAGGAATGATGTACTACAGACGTGCTCTTCAGCTTCAGTGCTTCCTGGATACTGTGAAGGATCGTGGTTAGTTATTGCTTACATATTGTCATGTCAAAATTATCCTTCAAAACATGTTAGCACTCCTTAGAAATCTGCATTTAATTAAATAATGGTATTTGACTTGCAGCTATGTTGGGTGACTTCAGGACTTTCTCACCGGATGAGAATTATCAGGACCAAATTAGCGCACATGCACTAGCTATTGCTGATATGAAATTTACCTATGTTGTTTCATGCCAGATCTATGGAATACAGAAAAAATCTGCTGAAGCTAGGGACAGAAGTTGCTACGCTAATATACTCAGCCTCATGTTGAAGTAATCCATTATACTGTTTCGTGAACAATTTTTTTTAAAAAAGTATTTCATTAACAAAGTCATTTTTTAAGTCCCACAAATATACTGCAGGTACCGTTCACTACGTGTTGCTTACATAGACGATGTTGAAGAAACTGTAGACAACAAAACTCAGAGATGCTATTATTCTGTTCTTGTTAAAGGCGGTGATAAGTTTGATGAGGTAGTTTGTCTTCAAACTGCTATAACACATGGTCTACTCTTTATTTTAAAGATTGTGAAATTTATTTCATGGATATACGTTCTTTATGGTTGTTCCATAATATTTACCTGGGTGATTATAAAATATAATATCAACATTGCAGGTGATAATTTTGTGCATAATCCTTATCACATGCCTTTAAATGCCTTCTGTTAATTCTTGGCTCTTGGTTATTTCTTCTATATTTCTGAAATTTCTGGAACTGGAACTCTGATACCAAACAGAAAATAGTGGATTAAAAGGAATTCAGATTGAGTTCTTTGATTGTACCTTGGGATTATTTGATTTGAGGACGACATAATAGGATCCCAATTTCTTAATTAAAAAAGGATCTCAATTGATAACAGAGAGGAGGACTAGAAAAAGAATATCAATAATCTCTAATAATTTGTTAATGTTCTGAGCTAAGTGAAGTGTGCATGGATGCTATTTGGTTTAGTAAAATCCAGAGGTGCTATTAATTACCTCTTGCATATACCGATTTTCCTATTTCATTGCACTAATTGACCTGGAGGCAGATTTGTTTGCATTGTTAGAAACAGTCAATGGTCAATGTGTTTCTTTGTGAATAGAGATAGAAGAAGGTTAAATTCACAATCAGTATCGTTAACTGCCAACTAGTTGCAATAGTCAAGCAATTTCCTTCCCGTGAAGCTGAAAGTCATCATTGAGAAGGCAAATCTTATGGTGTATGCATTTGTTTGTTCTCATTATCTTTGCACCATTTTCATTTTTTACAATGGTTTGTTTGCTGAGGATCATTGATGTTTTTTAGATGCATTTGCTTCTTAAGAAGTTTGGTATATTTCATGATAAGGTATATTTAGTATATAATCTGATTGTTCTATGCTTCTATTTTGTTATTGTGATTTTTTATGTATTGTTCATCTCAGGAAATTTACCGCATCAAACTCCCTGGTAAACCAACAGATATTGGTGAAGGGAAACCAGAGAACCAGAATCATGCAATAATTTTCACTCGGGGAGAAGCACTTCAGACCATTGATATGAACCAGGTAGCTCACTTGTGTTTATTCATTGTTTCAGAAGATTCAACTCACTATGTTAATTTTTAGGATAATTATCTTGAAGAAGCATTCAAGATCAGAAATGTTTTGGGTGAGTTTTTAAGATCTAAGTATCGGAAACATCCACCCACAATACTGGGTCTACGAGAGCATATTTTCACTGGAAGGTTGTGCTTTGGTTTATATTTCATTTCCTTGTGAATACTATGCTTCGACTTGCAATTTAGATATGAAGTTCTCAGGGATTTTACCTTCTAATTTTCTCCTTAATGTCTTCATTTTTAGTGTTTCTTCGCTTGCTTGGTTCATGTCCAACCAAGAGACGAGCTTTGTGACAATCGGCCAAAGGATTCTGGCAAACCCTCTCAAGTATGGCTAGTGTAAATATTACCTGTGTCCAAATATATGGCTTGTATTTATAAATCACCTGTGTCCAAATATATGGGTATAGGCAATACACAAAATTAGATAGCTGATTTAGTCTTGTTCGCATAAGCATCTGATTTTTCACTATTGCATACGATTACAGTTCACTTCTTTCTTCAACAAATGTGCATCTGTATCTGCAATGATCAGGTTTCTCAGTTACAAAATGTTGATATCGATCAAAATAAATTGTTCTTTGCCATCTTAACTCACCTAAAAAAGAACATTTTTTGCCCTGCTCGCTGTTTGTGAAAGCGACTAGATGTTCTCATTCTTATTCTTTAATATGCACATATTGCATGTCATTTTGGTAAGTTCTAACGAAACTAAATTATTTGCCAGGGTTCGTTTCCATTATGGCCATCCGGATATTTTTGATAGAATTTTTCACCTTACTAGAGGTGGCATAAGTAAAGCTTCAAGAGTCATAAACTTGAGTGAAGATATTTTTGCAGGTGAGGTTTGAAATATGCAGGTCAATTAATTTTAAAAAAAATTATCCTTGCCACATTGGACTATCTGTGTTTCAGTATTTATGATATTTGATGATTTTCAGGATTTAACTCAACTTTACGTGGAGGACATGTTACACATCATGAATATATGCAAGTAGGTAAAGGACGTGATGTTGGACTGAATCAAATTTCCATTTTTGAGGCAAAAGTCTCTAAGGGAAATGGGGAACAAACATTGAGCCGTGATGTTTATCGCTTGGGTCGTAGATTTGACTTCTATAGGATGTTGTCCTTCTACTTCACCACTGTGGGCTTCTATTTTAGCAGCATGGTGAGCATTTTACTAGTATCTGTTTACTACTATAGTCTATGATGAATTAAATAAATTTACCTCTATTACTCTTATTAATATTGTAATTCACTGTGTGGAACAAACCTGATTGCTTACAAAATTAATGTTGTTAATTCCATACTATGACACAAAATTATCTAAGGAAAGTTCTCACTGATCTGGGATTGTACTCCACCACTTATTATGTGGACATCCATATTTCATCAAGAAATCAAAATTTGCTCTCATTTTCTTCTTTCCTGTTTATGTTCTTTCTCAAGTTACTGGTGGTTACAGTAGAATGTGATGTTGGACCATAGCACAGTGATGTTGAGTTTGACTTCCTTTTTGAAGTTAATTGTTTCACGATACCTGCATCAATCTTTTTCAGATAACTGTTATTACTGTCTATGTCTTCCTATATGGGCGGTTATACTTGGTCATGAGTGGACTGGAAAGGTCAATTCTGGAGGATCCACGCATTCAACAAAACAACAAGCCCCTTGAAAATGCTCTTGCTTCACAGTCAATCTTTCAGCTGGGCTTATTGCTTGTTCTTCCTATGGTAATGGAAATTGGTTTGGAGAAGGGATTTCGGACGGCTATTGGTGAATTTATAATAATGCAACTGCAGTTGGCTTCTGTTTTCTTTACTTTCCAGCTTGGTACTAAAGCCCATTATTTTGGAAGGACAATAATGCATGGAGGTGCAAAATATAGTGCTACTGGTCGTGGTTTTGTGGTATTTCATGCTAAGTTTGCTGAGAATTACCGTATGTACTCACGCAGCCACTTTGTGAAAGGATTAGAACTAATGATTCTCTTGGTTGTGTATCAAGTATATGGGCATTCATATCGAAGTTCAGCTCTATACCTGTTTGTCACAATGTCTATGTGGTTCTTGGTTGTGTCATGGTTGTTTGCTCCTTTTATATTCAATCCGTCTGGATTTGAGTGGCAGAAAACGGTGGATGATTGGACAGACTGGAAGAAATGGATGGGAAACCGTGGGGGAATTGGGATTGCGGTGGATAGGAGTTGGGAATCCTGGTGGGAAACTGAATATGAACACTTAAAGAGCACAGGTATCCGTGGTCGAATGCTAGAGATTATCTTGGCTCTACGTTTCTTGATCTTCCAGTATGGAATTGTTTATCACCTGAACATAGCTCATAACAACAGAAGTATTCTGGTATTTCATTTTATTGGTCTTGTTTTCACTTGTTTTGACATTTGAGAACTACTTCTACACTATTATTGTCCATTAACATTCTTGCAGGTCTATGGACTGTCATGGCTGGTGATGTTGACTGTATTGGCAGTTCTTAAGGTATTCATTAGCTATATGAAAATTGAGTAGATCAGTCAAATCAAAAGTTAACTAATATTCAAACTGACTATTTTTTCTCTGCTATCGCTTATCACCCCAGATGGTTTCAATGGGGAGACGTGGTTTTGGTACTGATTTCCAACTCATGTTCCGCATCCTCAAGGGTCTTCTCTTTCTTGGCTTTGTATCTGTCATGACAGTCTTGTTCGTCGTCTGTAACCTGACGCTATCGGATGTCTTCGCTGCACTGGTGGGCTTCATGCCAACTGGCTGGTCTATTCTCCTGGTGAGTTAAGTGTTTAATTTGTTAATCAAAGGTTGCAGTGCGTTGGAATTTTTCCACAAATGCTGAAATTTTATATCTCGTGCCAAGATTGGACAAGCATGCAGACCTCTTGTGAGATGGCTAGGATTCTGGGATTCCATCAAGGAGCTGGGAAGAGCATACGAGTATATAATGGGAATGGCACTATTTGTGCCAATTGTTGTCCTTTCTTGGTTCCCCTTTGTTTCAGAATTCCAGACGCGCTTGGTCTTCAACCAGGCATTTAGTCGAGGTTTGCAGATTTCCATGATTCTTGCTGGTAGGAAGGACAGCAGCATGAACGTCGGCTAAAGCATTTTAGATTCCTCTTGCGATCGCGTCCCACCATACAAGTTTACTTTTCCTTCCCTTTTGTGAATTTTAACAGTACTCGTAGTTACATCTGTTTTTGAATGAGTGTGTACGGACTAAACTAGATTTTGCCAATTAAGTTGGAAGTACTGGTGTTTGGTATGTTTCCTTATTCCCTGTGTTGTGGATATGCATTTGGACACACACACACAGCTATATAAAAGAATTAGATCATTGACTCTTGAAGACCCATTCTCACAGCCAATGTTGCTGTCTTTTAAACCTTCAACAATGTGTGCGACTCCTTTTTCCTTTCCCGTCGCATAATCTTCTAATCGATCATAGTAATTCTGAATATGCATATCCTTTTTCCTTTCAGGCTTTTTTTTTTTTTTTTGCACGATCAGTAACAAGCCAAACCAACTAGAAAACCACAAGAAAAATTTATGCTTTTAGCTTTTAATTTGAATATATATAAAGATACAATAAATATGTATATTTATATTATTGCTTATATATATATATATATATTCTATTAAGAATTAGGAATATTTATATTTTTATTTATTTAAACAATAATTATATTAAATTATATAATGATCATTTGGCTAACTAAGTTTGTTAAAACTTGATCCAGCTCAATAGTTTTTAATAAATTTGTCAAGATGAATAAACGTATTGAGCTCATTTTTGTAATTGAGGATGGTTTAAATTTTGCGATCTGTTAAAAAGGCGAAGCGCATCAAATCAATCACTGCCTCTGAAATTTGAATCGACAGTTCAAATGGACGCCTAATGATCTTAAAATATTATTTATTTTAATTTATTTAAATAGTATTTTTGTATATAATAATATTTATAAATATTTTAATATATAGAACTTTTAAAAGTTCAAATATTTATTTGATGATTAAATAAAAATAAAAAAAATGACAGAATATAATTTTTTGAGATATAATAAAAGAATTTAATATTATTTGATGATATTGTATAATTGTTTTTACTTTTGGTGT
Source organism: Wurfbainia villosa (assembly GCA_025175895.1). Classification (NCBI taxonomy): domain Eukaryota; kingdom Viridiplantae; phylum Streptophyta; class Magnoliopsida; order Zingiberales; family Zingiberaceae; genus Wurfbainia; species Wurfbainia villosa. The sequence goes on along the minus strand of CM045991.1, from coordinate 21,663,292 downwards.
TGTCCAAAATAATTCTAGTGTAAGTCTATCATGTGTATCTATAACCATATTACAAGACATGTGATAACAATAGAATTCATGGCGAGCAGTAGATACACTTTATTCATTACAGATAATATTCCACGATGTCTATCAGATATAATTGTCATACTTGATGGATCAACTGCAAGAAAAATTTTTAGATGGTTTAAAAACCACTCCCAAATTAGGTCATACTCTACCTTAGCAATTGCAAAGGCAACTGGAAGTAGATTTCTATTGTCATCTACTGATGTGACCATCAATAAAACACCAAGATACTTGTCTCTTAAGTATGTTGCATCAATTTCAATTAGTTTCCGAATATATGTTCTAAAAACTCTTCCACATACACTAAATGCCCAAAAACATCATTGGAAATTATGATAACCATTTGATTTCAATGCAACATATGTTTATGAGTCTCTATATTTTAGCTCCCATAAAAACCTAGGGAGATCATTATAATCCTTATCAAAATCACCTACCACCTTATTTAGAACTTTTTGATGTGCATAATAGGCCTTTCTATATGATATATGCATTCCATATCGTGATTGGATCTCTCTCTGTATGTTTATAGGTCTATACTTATCCGATGATATAAAATGGTTTTCAATCTGAGAAGCTATAAAATAAGATGTGCATGCAGGATGATCAGTCATATTCAAAGAAAGACCGTACTGGTGATGTTGTAAATATTTTGTAACCGTGAACTCAATATCTCCCTTTGCAATTATCGTCCATGTGCAATTTTCTCCCTGACAAATTGCTTTCACTCTAGTTTTTCTTGTATCCGAATCGTTTTTTCATAGCATACTCAGTAATGTTGGGTTTCCGGCACCGCGGCGTGTGTGTGTTCGATCATGTTTCGTAAACATGAGCACAACGGAAGCAATTAAAAATAATAAATCTATATTTATTACAACACACACAACACACGCATGCATATTACAACAAGTGTAGACATAACCGTAAATTAAAATTTGCAATAAAAGAAAATTATCTACGTTATACCTTTCGTATGACGTGTAGCGGGAACGGCATCAACCGGAACGATCCTCGTAAGAATCGTCTCTATCCGTATCCACGCCGAGCTCCTCGGGATGACTTCGCTAAGCCACGAGCTTCGTCTTCGTACGGGTTACTAGCCTCGTGTTGAAGACAACGTGATCGAGAGATGATCACGATCCGAATCCAAATTCGGATCCAAAACCGAGTCCTCAAAACTCGATTCTCCGGAGAGGTATTCGTCAACCGTTTGACGAATCCTTCGTCCCCCACCTCAGAGGATTACCGGAGATCAAATTCCCAGTAAGTTAGCCGCTGTCGGAGCACTAACCGTCGTCCAAACGACGCTCCGACGAGAGGAGGAGAAGCTGTCCAGAAAACTGGACAGCTTGGTGGAGGATATAGGCGCCGGCCAACCAAGGAAAGAAAAGGCTCACCTTGATGCCAAACCTATAGGGGATCACTGGAGGATCGCCGGAGGGTTCACCGGCTGTAGCTTGGTCGCCGGCAAGGACTTGGACGGCGGCACAAAAGCCGCTGGCGGCAATGAAGGTGTTGGCGCCGAATAGGAGAAGGAGGGGGTTTGGGCGGCCAAAACTTGATTAGCTTTAGGGTTAGGGTTTAAGCCCTATTTTATAGAGAACTAATTCTCTTAATGGTTAATGGATCATATCCATAAAGCCCGTTAACCCGCTCCATTAAGATAAGTTAAAATAAACCAAACCATGATGGTTTATTTTAAGTTAAAACGAACCGAACCAACTTTTGGTTCATTCGTTTAAAATAAAGCAAACCCTTTGGTTTATTCTCATCCATTGGATTAGAACCAAACCATTTTGGTCCATCCATTATGTCTTCATAAGACACGGCCCATCCACGCTTCCATTGCAACTGAAACAATTTCATGCTCGCTTTATGTTTGGTCCAACCAAACATAGTTTCTCTCGGTCTGAGAATCTCATTCTCAAGCTCGTTTTAAATCCTTTGGATTACACTCGTTGTGCGTGTGACCAAATAGGTTCTCGGTTTATGTTGGCCGTCTATAATTAACCATTAATTATAGAACGATCATGAGTGGCACCTAGTAGTACATCATGATCCCCAAACGAAAAAGATCAACAGTTGATCGTAACTATTTCAAACCCTTGAGCTTCGAATGAATAGTGCCCCATTCCCTTCACTCATCTTATACCCACTTGGTTCAGGACATGGTCTATTGTGTCAGTCCCCACTAGGCTGACTACGTCACACCTAGCCCAAGTATCATTTCCTCGTCCTACGGATTCTAGTTACTCCACATGTATCGAAGAGTACTTTACTCTAAACATGTAATGCTTTGGCCAAAGACTTTAGTAACAATCCGACGAGAGGCCATGGGTATACATCTCCTCGCAATGAGTGGTGAATCCTTTATAGGCTATTCAAACACCTTCGATCACTTCGACTTATACCCAATCATCCCGGGTCCACATCTCCTCGGAGATGTTTGCTTAAGATGTCAAAGCATAAGTCTCCATGATCAAGATGACTTGAATACTGCAAGTCAAAGGAACATCGCACTTAAGCCACAGTAAGAACTTCATTGACATATCTATATATGCAAAGAACCATATGAAGTCTTACGGCTGGTCACTCCAATGAACTAGTTACCATAACTAGCATCCACGATTAACTCCGGACATCACTATGTCTCCAGCCAGTGAGAATCAGCTGCTTGGATACACCAAGGAGTATACCTCGTGCTAGTCTCAACAGAATTGATGGTGTCCAAATCCATCAATTCATCGACTAGGGATAATTCCGATACATCACAATTATACATGTAGAGATACTCACTAGTTGTGATCCAATCACAAATTCTCTCATGCTGTGAATCACATCGTGGACATTCAGTAAATGAGTTTAAGATCCAATCAAATACATTAAATATGTATACTCAAATAGTGAATCTTCATTTATCATATAAATGGTTCATACATAAGGCGATTGTCTTAGGACATCTCTCATATATTACTAACAAGTAAGTGTGATTTTAAAATATTTTTGCGTTGTGTAAACCTACAATAAATATTTATGTTAACATACTGTAGTTGAAATAAATTAATATTGAGAAAATTAAAAATATATTACTTGACCAACAAAAAATTCACTATGGTCAACTGGTTCAAGTATTTGCAATGGAACAAGTGAGTTCATTATATATGGATCTTCAACTATTGGAAATTCCTCTTCAAGATCGTTATATTTGTTAGTATTTACTAGCTCACTTAATGAATATTGCATATCATTTGCTAAGTAATCATCCTCAGATACATCCCTTTGAATTTCGACTTTCATTCTATTGTCATTAAATTTTTGTTTAGACCACGTATCCTCAAATAAATCTTGTAAATCTGTAGTAGTATGACTTAAGTCTTTCTCAATATTAAGCGGCACTTGTTCATTCAAATTAAATCTATAATTGGTGGTCTCTCCGATATTTACTACACCACTAGAGGAAATTAAAGATATCATATTGGTAGTACTCATATTTATATTTGAATTATCACATAAGTGTCGGTGTCGGTTCTCTATTTCTGAATTAATAGATTTCATTATAACTGATAGTATGTCATCGCAAATTTCATCATCCCTACATTGATACATTCAACAATTAACAATATTATGAGAAGAATTTTATTAAGTCTGTGAATATTTACAAACCACTTTGTATGGGTAGAGGAGATCGAGATATCATAATATGTGTATCTTTCTAGCATTTTCGACTTTATCATTATAACAACAAACAACTTCTAAATCATAACCGCACTTTATATTACTATTTAAATTGTTAATATATGTAACAAATTTAAAAATACATAAACAATAATAGAAATCATGAAGGTCCAATTGCAAAATGAGTTAAAATAATTAGTCATGTTAATCTATAGATAAGAAAAATACATTTACATTCACAATTTGGTATAAATAAACATACATGTTGAGTTGATTAGAAATTAAAGCTTCGTTCTCGATAAAATTTTAGATATCGCCAAGCTATGAATAGGAAAATTAAAAATATGTTGATCTCACCTCGGAACAGTACTTTATACCTTAATGTTGGATTTTGAAAATATTATAGAGTCGCTAAGGCTTTGTGTATATGGAGGAGCTGCCAAAGGGCTAATGTAAACCGTCAGAAATAAAGAAATGAAAGGTTAGAAGATTTGGAGCGATTTTAGGATTACCTTTTCAAGTAAAAGGTGCACCGTTCGTATTTTCTCCTTCACCGTAGGCAGTGGTCAGAAAATGACGTGGAGCAGAGTAGTGCACATCGGCGGAACATAATTGACAAATGCACCTTCGCCATTTTACGATGACGCAGCTCGGACGGAGCAGCGATTTTCTTCGTGGTAATGTAGCTCGGACTCTGTGATAACGCAGCTCGGAGAGGGATTTTGGTTCGAGTGAGCACGAGATGCGCATGCGGATGAGTGGAGGGTAAATCCGAAAAGATATATGTGATTAGATCATTTTGAAACTTATCTACATGATTTCGGTATTTCCCAACTTAGAGAATGTGATTTGGTAAATTGTCAATGATTTTAAAATATTATTTATTTTAATTTATTTAAATAGTATTTTTTTAATATAATAATATTTATAAAGATTTTAATATATAGAACTTTTAAAAGTTCAAATATTTATTTGATGATTAAATAAAAATTAAAAAAATAACTGAATATAATTTTTTGGGATATAATAAAAGAATTTAATAGCATAAAAATTAACGAACTTAATTTCAATTCTTTTATACTCGAGTTAATAGCTTAAATAAATTTATATTTTATATTTTTAATTTTCATATTTATAAATATTTTTTTAAAAAATAAAAAAATTATAAATAATAATTTCGAATCATATTAAATCATAAATCGAACTGTAATTGTTTTAAACTATTAAGATTAAGGATCAATATGCAGAGCTATATTTTTGAATGGTGATTCTCGACGGAGTTGATCCTGAACAAAGGTGGTCGGGATCCTCGCTCAGAGTCAAAAGAGATTTTTTTTTTCAAAATCTATGAGGAAAAAAGTTCAATTTTTATTAAAAATATTTTTTTTAATTTATAAAAAAAAATATATATTTTTATTATTTTATTCAGGATCTTAAAATATCAGGAATCGACTCTGATTCCCGAACTCAGGTCTATTCCGCTTCCTCCGATATGTAAGTTGTCGGCGCGCCATGCTGCCGTCATCTCCATTCTTCTAATGGAGTAGACTGTATATTGACCAAGTGTTATGTCGTTGTCTCCTCCCGAAACCTGGTCGACGGTGTTACTGCCCTGCACTCATTGCATGGCTGCTGCATCTGTTGCCTGCCTTCGCTAACTTAATTTTAATTGACTTTCCATGCAGCGCGTTGCAGTGCAGTAAGCCGGTCAAAACGAGGCAGCAGGCCGAGCAATGGGCATGGCCATGGGGTGATTTGGTTGCTGGCCGTGGCAGCCAAACAGAATCATTCACCTTCCCTCTGTCACCCTTCGTATCTTTCCATGTCCCATCTGCTCTCTGCTCTCTCCCTCCATCGCATGCAGTGGCCTCACCCCTTTACAACAGTAAAGACGCCTTCTCGTTCCTTCGCCAAGGCCTCTTATACCCTTCATATCCCGAGGGGCATCTTCCACCCCAGAAAAAACATGCATTTTGTCTCTGACCTCTACTTCCCAAGCTATCCTGAAGTTATATTTACCTAAACTCTAAAACATTTTATCAAACGCTACTCTTTTATTTGTAGCATAATTTTTTTTTCTCTTGGCATGTGTGTTTTTCGCATATAAATTAAGAGATAGTTACTGCAATTAGAGGTGCATGGTCCTTCGCTAGCGAGTTATGTGCAGTACTGTCAGAGACATATACGGATGGCTTACTCGTGGCTAGTTCCTCAATCTCCCTGAACTGTAGGAGATCAAGCAACTCCTATATCCTCACATATATTTTTTACAGTAGGAAGCTCATCTTTCTCGTTTCATATGCATGAGATGAGACCCATTTACTTACAAGGGGTTAGACTTAGCGGAAGGACCTCAGCCATTGATAGCTCAATAACTTAGAACCCAACTTCTTTATTTTCCAACACAAGACTACAGGAGGGCACTCCATTTCTAGCTATTTGTATATTCTTGAAAGAGCATCAACTAGGGTCGAATTAATTATGTGTACTCAAATGAAATATGCACAGAGCCCAGACTACAATCCATCACACATAAATATCCTAAATAAAAAAGATTGGATAGAAACTTATCACCAACAACCTACAAAGTCCCCTATATACATATATTTTAATGCATCAGGCCCAATCATACGAGTCTCGCCTACAGAATAACAAATCCGATGGATAACCTTTGTAATATGACTTTCGCCCAATTGTAACTTTTAAATTTATTAAAACTGTCTACGATATTTATATAAGTGATAGAAGTAGTGCATGCACTAGAAAATCTATTAAAAGAATATATGAATTAATATTTTTAATTAAAAATATTATACGAGTTTAGTTAGGTGCCACTGGACAACGAGCAACGGCTAAATCAGTCGAGTCATGACTTTATAGTCGTTTGGTTGCGAAACCATGCATGGTGGAGGAATGATCAGGCGATTGCCTTGCCATTCAAGCGACTGTCGATCGAATAAAGGGTAAAGGACTAAAGGGCAAAGGATCTCGTGGATACCATGCAATGGTAAAAATAAAAAGTATTCTATAAAAAAATATAATTCGATCCTTTGTTACGATATTATTCGACGATGAATATAAAAAAAAATTATTTGGATGATCCAGGAGCTTAGGAGTTTATCGACGGAGTATGGCTTGGCATAGGATCGTCATTTAGAGATGATGTGCAATTGTAATGTCTGAATTGAACTGTGAAAAAATTATGAATATTTTTTTAATTTATCTTTGATAAATAATAAAGACTACTTAGGTTTCAATCATATTTGGTTTAACTGTTGACGAAGTATTTCAAAAATCTATAATCAATCATTTTTAAAAATTAATTGAATTGAAAATTCAAATATTCCTATATCAATAAAAAAAAAATACATGGCTAAGGACATTTTAATATATATGTATACACACGGGATCGGAGAGTGAGCGGTTCATGGTTCGCTGTTCGCAACAAAATGTTCTGGTCCAGACTAGCGGCCGAGGCACCGATTGATGGTCGGTCCAGTTTTAAAGACGGGGGACAAAAGGACCGGAAGGAAGCAGAGATAATAAATAAATGAGTCCATCTCCCAAAAGCATGCACATGAACCAAATCCACATTCCTTTTCTGCTCTCCTCATCTCGCTCGCTCCATGCGCTTCAATTATTTCTCGGATTTTCAGATGCGGACCATCATGGTGAGAAGCCCCCACGAGTCGTCCTCCTCCTCCTTCTCCAAGAGGCACTTCGGCCAGTGGATGGTCGGAAGGGGATCCGAAGACAAGAAGAAGAAAGAGGAAGGCAAGGTGGCCGCCGAGGAGATATTTGCCTTCTCGACTACTTGCGACGACGACGACGAAGAGGAAGTTGCGCAGCCCGTGAAAGAAGAGGTGCGCAAGAAAAGATCATCCTCCTCCTCTGCGGTGGCGGCGGTCGCGGTGCGCGTCTCGAGGTTCCGCGCGGCGCTGGCCACAGCGGTCGCAGGGAGGTACCGCCCGGTGGGCTTTGGGCCCCGCGTGACGGGCACCCTCTTTGGCCGCCGCCGCGGCCACGTCCACCTCGCGTTCCAGGCCGACCCGCGCGCGTGCCCGGCGGTGCTCATCGAGCTGGCGACCCCGACGAGCGCGCTGGTGAGGGAGATGGCGTCGGGGCTGGTGCGCATCGCCCTCGAGTGCGACCGCCGGGGCTCCGATGGCGCCTCCGGGAAGAAGCTGGTGGAAGAGCCTCTGTGGCGCGCCTACTGCAACGGGAGGAAGTGCGGGTACGCGGTGCGCCGCGAGTGCGGGCCGGCGGACTGGCGGGTGCTGCGCGCCGTGGAGCCTGTGTCGACCGGCGCCGGCGTGCTTCCGGCGGGAGGAAGCGGTGGCGACGCGGGGGAGACGATGTACCTGAGGGCGCGGTTCGAGCGGGTCGTCGGATCCAGGGACTCCGAAGCCTACTACATGATGAATCCCGACGTCAACAATGGCGGACCCGAGCTGAGCATCTACTTGCTCAGAGTCTGAGACTTTGTCCTTGTCCTGTCTACTGCTTCTCCTCCTTAATCTACTTGATTAGCTGTTCTTTTTCTGGGCCTGTTTATTAATTTCTCATTCTATTTTCTCCTCGTAATCTCCTTAATTATATCTTCTCCTACATAATTGTAATTAATTTAAATGTTTAACTTGAGGCCTCTTCGACTAAATAACAGAGAGGAATCTTCAATCTTCAATGGCGATCGAATTGAATTGAATATATGGTTGTATACATAGATCGAAGTCCATCTTTCTTTCCTCGCATGTGCAAGAGATTGGAAGTAATAGAAACCCTTCTTTATGACACCTACCAACTTGTTCTTTTGTACTCACACTTGGACTCGCGTCTGCTCCAAACAATGTGAAGTTGTGGTGTTTATTTCATTCATTTCTTACGATGAATTCAGTCCACCATTATTCGGTGTGCTTTCCACAAAATAAGAAGCACAGTGAGTGACTGGATCTTCTTTCTGTTCAATCTTCTCGAGTTACTTTCGCCTGAAACAGAAACCCGATCGAGGAAAAAGAAGCACTCCTCTCTTCTCTTCCCGTGCATATCATAGCTTTTATTGTTGAAGGCTGAAATAATTTGCAAAGTCAGAGAAAGAGAGAGAGAGCATCAACATGCTTGTTTCCGATATGGTTCTTTTGATTAATTTAAGAAGTGGGCATTGATTGCGATGCTGCACACCAAGTCAAGTTTTCTGGAGTCAAACCGCGAGGCATGCAGCGGTGACTTGTCTTTCCCCTGTAGTCGAGGCTCGAGGCGACAAACATTATTCAATTTCAAAGTGGAAGATGTGATGTGATATTGATATAGTCGTAGTAAAATAATCAGAGCATTAATTGCCTGTGCAAGCGTGACATCTACATTGCGAAAGTGTGCCAATGTGGTGGACGCATGAACCTAGAGACAAAACTGATGACAGTCAGCCGAAAAGAAAAGGCACAGAGGTTGTTGTTCCTTTTTTTTTTTTTTTTTCTTTTCTTTTTCCATCGTAGATCTGCGACGATAATATATCATTCGCGTATGTGATGTGAGCAAACAAGTTGTAATTGTATCCATGAGAAATTGAGACCTGTTGTCCTGTCATATCAGGTAATCGTTTTTAGATTTATTTTCTTCCTTATCAGACAAATATGATCGCGTAAACTTCATCTTCAGGGTCGACGAGAGGGAAGTGCTCATGCTCATCCAAATTAAATTATGTGCCGGAAAGCGAATCACGAGAAGAATAGGGAGCTCGTAATTACCAAGGAAATTTAGTTTGTAAACAAACAAAAAAAAAGAAAATATTCGGTCATTGTGAACTTCTTTGACCACCAAGCACTCAAGGGTCCCATCGAGTCTTTGCTTTACTTTCAGTACCAATATTGCCTACCTTTATTTTCTCCATCTTTATTAACATTTTATTAAATCATAGTCAAGGAAATAATCTAACCATTTTCTTTTTATAAGCATTTAAGAAAGAAAAAAAAGAAGGAAAACAAAGGTATAGTCGAATGTAAAATGCTTGTTTGAGCGAATCTATAGGGCGAGGAGATCTTTCGGCAGTATATAAGAATCCTTCCTTTTCGGCATGAGAATCTACTCTGATTCTCAGTTAGAAAACATTGCCGAAGGTATGGATTAAAAAAGGAAGAGACGAGAGTTAAGATAATGAGGTGCGATTAGGTTTGCTTTGGGGTTTGGGAGGAGGAGGATGAGCAGGAAAAGTGAGCAGGTGGGAAGGGTAGGGCCGAAGGAGAAGGCTGCTGCGGTGCGGGTGGTGGTGGTGGTTTGGGAATGTGAGCTCTTTAATTTGTCAGTAAAGGTCATCTCCAATGACAGAGAGGTTGTCCGTGACAGGAGCGACATGGAAATCTCGGTCGAATTGCTGCGCCGATCGCCGAGCCTTGTGGGGGTCTCATGGTGCAGGCGAACCCCGTCAAAGCTGCAAAAGACTGTGCGGGGAGAAGAGCGCCTTTTCTGCGGGTTCTCATGGCTTCCAATTTTGTTTGTGATCGTCATCGATCGACTGTCCATGGCGTCGCGCACGGGTACGATTCGAGGCCGATACGAATCGCCCGGAGTTGATTAATTTTTTTTTATATTTTTTGTATCGAAATGTGTTCTTGTTTTTATCATTGATCAGTATGGGAGAAATGGTGTGGCCGCAACCTGCAAGGTGGAAGTAGACGCTGTAGCCGAGCAAATTGGTCATGGCACCGCTCTACTGCACTTGACTGGCAGTGAAGAAGGTAGATCTAGCGGCACCAGACATGCCCGACGATGCTGACTGCAGGTCGTCGGCGCACAACCGGACCTTCAAATTCCGCCGCCCGGTTAAATGACGATGCCGATTGCAAAATCATGATTCCAGCTAAATGAAAGCTTAGTCTCAATCCGACGAAGCTTGATTTCTCGGCGACGGGCCGGCTCGAGGTGGCAGACGTAGCGACGAAAGCAGCAGGCATGGTCCTGCCGGAGGAAGCGGCTACCACCGTCGTCAATGATCAAGAAGAGGCAAGAACAGAGGAAGGAGTCATTCCGGACAAAAGCTTACTCTGCCGGTTCGAGTGATATACTCACAATGGTTCGAGTGATTTATACTCACAATGACCTAATAATTTAAAATAAAAATATTTAAAAATAGCAAAAAAAAAAAGGGGAGAATATTTAAAAAGTATATTTATTAAAAAACACACAGATTTTTTTGAAAATAAAATCTATATAATAAAATTATTAGACAGATAATTTTTATAAAATTAGAGCAACGTAACATCAAAATAATGGATTGACACAATTCATTGCTTAATTTCTAAAGTAGATTTTTTTTAAAGTGTTATTATTTGGTATTATAACAATATAGATTAGTATAAATTGTGTTTTAAATTTACTTGAAAGATGAAACGGAAGGAGGCCTCCATAGATATATTAGTATTTATAAAATATTATTATTTTAGCATCTACATAATATAAAATAGTGTCTATAAATTATACACATAGTATTTCTATTTGTACACAACTTATATATAATGTCAAGTTTTATATTATTTAGATTTATTCGATAAGATAATTAAGTCGAGAGTCAAGTTAAATCTAAAATTAATTAAACTATTAAAAAATCTATTCGATCTTGGTTTGGTTTCTTTTTTTCGAAATTAAACTTGACTTGAACTTGATTTGTTTAATGGGTATCAAACTTTTAATCAAGTTCGATTCAAGCTCTTGATCAAACTCGATTCAAATTTGATTTAAACTTGTTTAAGTTTAATTTATTCAAATATTATCAAGCTCTTAAATTAAGTTTGTTTATTTATTTAAACTTTTAATATTTTAATTCTTATTTATAAATGAGTATAAATAATTTTTAAATGAATTTGTTCACGGATATTTTTCACGAACATTAATAAGTCGAACACATATATATTCAAGTTTATTTATTTTTCAAATTTATTTATTAATTGACTTTGATATATATTGAACTAACTTAAATGAGTTTTTATTGAATCGAATACAAAATTTGTTGATTTATTTTATTTTTAATAATGAATAATCTGTCACGAGAATGAATAAAAATAAAAATAAAAATTTTCCCAAGTAACGAGCACATTAATCTCTTCACCCCAAAATATATACGTCAACGACCCCCACTTTCATACGACAAGTGCATTGTCTTGACCTCCCGGACAAAGTCGCCCATTTGGGCATTCCATTCTCTGTCTCACGCTCTCCTCCATTAACTCGCACTGCACGATCAATCAACTTGTTCTTCCCCTTCTCTTCCCTTCCCTTCCCTTCCCTTCTCCTCTTGAAACCGCTCAACCATGCAGCGATCAAATCTCACAATTCTCCTCTTTTTCCTACTGCTCTCGAATTTTAGCCTCTCCGAAGATCCTTCGCCGGCGTGCCCTTACCCCTGCCTGCCGCCGCCGACGTGGGCCACCAACTACCCTCCACCACCGCCCGCATGGAGCGGCTACCCTCCTCCTCAACCAGTTGACGGCGGAATGTATGCGCCCCCCTACATGCCCTACTCTCCGCCGAGCAACGCGCTGCTAGGTGCACCTCCGCCGCCGGAGCCCATCCTCCCTTATTTCCCCTTCTACTACCGGAGGACGCCGCCGCTGCTGTCTGCTGCTCCGTCTGCAATTCGTGCCGGTGCAATCTTTGTGCCGTTGCTGGTACTTTCAATCGTCACATCCTTGCTTGCGTAGATGATTAGACACAGTACTGCAAAATACTGTGTGCAGTTCAGTTTACCTGTCATTTATATGGATATTTTAATAAGATTTTGTTTAAGACGTATTTATATTTTATATGAAGCAAAAAATAATTCGATAAAATACGTTACGGTTTGTTGAGTGTCCAAGTGGCAGTGTGGCAGCAGCAAATGAACTTCATCTCAGCAAATTTCTTAATCAATAATAATACGTTGCCTTTTTTTATGATCTTTAAATTTAGACGCCGGGACCGTTTGGTGCGGAGTCACTGTCTCAGCGTCGGTTCTAGTTTGGAACACGAAGCAACGCCAATTCCAATTGATGGTTCATATCTTCTGCCACAATTTGTGGTCTCCAGTTGGTTAACAATATAACGTATAACTTGATATTATGCACAATAATTTGAAGCTGATGCAGTAATTTATTATGACAACCACACTGCACCATACCGAACAGGTTGCGTTTCGATTTAGAGGAAGCTTAACTTTGTTGTTGAGGCATCAACTTGGTAGAAACGACAACACTTAGGCGGTTTTGGTCGAGGTGCATGATTGAATAAAAGACTTGTTTAATTTCGATCGGTTAGATTTCTTTTCGAGGCTCTTCCACCAAATTCTCGATATAACGTCAATCAAATCAGATTAATTTTAAGTGTCACCTACACGAGAGGAACGGTGGGATTTTAATATCCTGGCGCATATATATGTTCATGCGGCACGCGTACTGCCATCCGATCCGCTTGATTACATAATAATAAAAAATATATAATTAATATTTTAATCGAATGTACTATAATTCATCTTTGAATCTATCGAAATCGTCGACGACATCTCGCCGCCGACAACAAGCTTGCGACAATGCACGATCGGACTGAATTTCGACTAGACTCGATGGTGATGCCGAGCGATGCGATGGCGAGGAGAAGTCAGGCGAAGTTACTGTGAATTCTTCGTTACTGTATTCGCTTGTACATGGGTACACATATATCCATCGTGCAGGATATCAAAATCGTATATAAATTATACACTGATTGTCTATTTTTGCACGACGCGTCCTAAATTTTTCGATCAATGCGATTGCATAATAACGAGGAATATAATGCACAGTATTTTCGTTGAACACACTTATAATTCATCCTCGAACCTGTCAAGGTTGTTGGCATCGTTTCACCGTCGGTAGCAAACTCACAGTCACGATTGAACCGCATCCACGAGCGATTGGACAGAATTTCGACTGCGATCCAGTTAAACTCTAACTCCGATCAAACCGCAATTGAATTTCGATCGGATCGCAGTCGAAATTCGACCGATAGTGACAACTTCAAGCGAGCACGAGAGGAGATGCTGACATATATATATATTCATTTCTTACGTTGGGTGCTCAAAATGAACAATGTTCTCGTGTGAACAGTGATTTGAGTTAGCGTCCAGTATAATAAGACTATATATATTATGGTGAACAACTCGTGTGATCTGTGTGTGCACTTATACATTGTATAGTATTTTTGTGGTGCATCGTTGTTCTGATGAATACAGAGTCAACCCTGGAGAGAATTGCTGGGCCTAATCCAGTGTCCAAAATTTAATCTTTAAATAAAAAAACTAAAATTTTATAAAAATAAAATTTTCATAATTAAAAAGGATTCTTTTTTATACTTTCGTTTTTAAAATTTTCATTATTTTAAGATCGGCTTTGAATGAATATTATAATCAATCCTTTAAATCCATAAAAATTGCCATATCATCTTTTTCATCGAATTACAATTGAATTGTAACTCAATTAGTATTTCATATACATATGCACACATACATACACAAAAATCCTCACCGTATCAAAGCTATTTTTGTGACATCGAATAATTCTGACAAATCTCCTATCTTGATCAGAGAGAAGAATTTCGACGTTATCATCCTAGCATTCTACACACGACACCTCATTGATGGTTATGATGCTGCAATCAAATTCTATTTATATTTTCTACCATCTTTTCATTTTTTTTTTATCTGCGATAAAACTAATCAAAATTGGATTTATTTCATAAATCATGCTTGCTGTATTCATTTGGTTTTGATTTATAGAATGCATAATTTAGATTCGATTTCCATCAAACATTATAGAAACTGTAATATAAGGAACGAAAATAATAATAACAATATTTAAAATGAAATAAATAAATAAATAAAATAAATTTATTTAATTTATTAAAACTAAATTTAGTTGTTAATATTTTTTTAGGAAAATTTTGAATAATTTTATTAGATTTTGATTAAGTATAATTGACATTATTTAATTATAGAAGTTGAATAGTTCAATCAATTATAGATTATAAATTAAATTTTAAATCGGAAATTAAAACATAAATTTTATTTTCCTTTTCTCTTTCCTCGTTTTACTTTTCCTTTTCCTTTTCCTAAACTGGAAATTATTTTCCTTTTTCTTTTCTCGTTTCACATGCATGCCACCGCCTTTGCTGCACGCACGCACTGTGGGGTGTCGTTCGTCACCAGGGTCATACCTAATGTAAGGTTAAAAAGATGATTGTCTCGGACCTATTTTTAAAATAGATTAAATATCTCTTTAAAAGGGTCTCAAAAAAATATAAAGAGTCCAAAAATAATTTATCAAATATTTTTTAAAATTCACTTCGAACTCTTTAAATTTTAGGTACACGCGACTCTGTCTGCCACTACCGTTGTCAACTCCGACATTGCCGTCGCATCTCCCACCACTATCAACCTTGCCTTTGCCCATGTCAGCCCCCGCCCCGCAAAGTGTCGCGCTTGAAGAATCAGGCCGCACATATTGGCGGCGTATATGCCACCGCGTCGACACCGCTTTCAGGGGTTTCGTCGTTGCCTTCCGTCCGACCACAAACAGAATCCGTTGATCGCCAATGTCTACATAGTCAGACTCCGGATCGTTACCGTAGGTATATGATTTTGATTTAATTAACTTTGATTCTAATTGAGTTTAATTAAGGTTTAATGGATTAGGATTAATGAATAGGCTAATTAAGCTGATTTTGATGATTAATTGTTATCTATTTAATTAACGGGTAAATTATAAAGATTTGAAGAAATCAAAAGTTTGATTAATAATTTAATTACATGGTAATTCCATTAATTAATGAAAATGGAGTTTAGAATTAATCAGTTAATTAATTAAGCTAATTAAATTAGTTTTAAATTAATTTGTTAAGTAATTGGTCCAATGAATTAAGATCTATCATTGGATTTGAAATTTATCAATTAGATGGGTGTTAAGTAATTGGTCCAATGAATTAAGATCTATCATTGGATTTGGAATTTATCAATTAGATGGGTGTATTACGTAAATTAAGTTAATTAGTTTGGGATTAATCAGTACATTAATTAATTAGATTAGAATAGTTTGTTTAGATTTAAGTTAAACAGATAATTAATTAAAGTAATCTGTTAATTCTATTAAGTAATAAATTTGATTAATATAATTAATCTGATTAATTAGCTAGGTTTGGAATTTATCCAGAATTAATTGATTTAGTTGGTATAATCCGTTAATTAAATTAATTATTTAATTAGATAATTAACATGATTAATTAAGTTATATGTTTTATCAACAAAATAGAATAATTAATTGAATGTTTAGGTAACGTGAAATTTATCATTAATGGAAATAGATGAATAATTAGATTAAGGGTCAATTGAACTAATAAAAAGACGAATAGATTGATTAGATAATAAATCTAAAGATTAATTGTTAGTTGAATTAATAATGAATTAAATTATAATAGAATTGGAAGTTGAAGTAAATCCTCGGATTTGAGCGATTGGACGCTCTCTAATTAGAGGTGGGTGACTTCTACTTTGACTTCTTTAGATTTTTGATCTTAGTACATAATTATTTTCATTACATTGTTTATTTAAATTATATTACCTTTTCATTTTATGTTCTTTTGGGATTATTTTGATCTTATATTTGTTTGACTTTTTTATACTTTTCTTGGTTTATGAATTGCTTGCTCATTAGTATGCAATTATTTATTCTATTGTTTAATTGATATTATTATTATATGTGTTTATTTATTATTTCGATATAAATTAATAGATGTTACTGGTATATATTTATCTATTTATTATTTCGATTGATATTGTGATGGACTAGTAGAGATAGTATAATTAAGATGTGATTATTTCTTAGAAGGTATATAACTTTCCTCATAAACCTGCTGCCAACTATGTCTTCCATTCATGGTTGAGAGAGTTTACAGTAGAGTTTCCTTGTCTTCGATTTATGGTTGTTTTGTATATCCGTTGTCGATCATGTCTCCCATTCGTGGTTGAGATAGTCTACAGTAGAATTATACTCTTAGACTGACCATTCGGAGTTAGTGATAGTTAGATTCTCATGTCGTCTGTAGCTAGATAGTTACCTTACATCTTGATTGCCTATGAAATTCATTTATGGTAGCATGTTATTGCGTGCAATGAATAACTAGATAGCTATATACTCTGTTTGCCCACGAGACCCGTTCGTGGTAGCATATGGTTGCGTGCAGACATTGAGTATTTATATTACTTGACTACCCACGAAACTCGTTCATGGTAGCATATTATTGTGTGCAACCTATAGCTAGATAGATATATACTCTATCTGCCCATGAGATCTGTTCGTGGTAACATGTTGTTGTGTACAGACATTGAGTATTTATATTGTCTATCTGTTCACAAGTTCTGTTCGTAGTAGAATATTGTTTCTCATAGATAGTGCCCCTTTATATTACCTTGGAAGCCATGAGACTTTAAATTGTCTTGTTATCTTGATGTTTTCTTCTTGCAAGTTTCTAGTTGGTGGTGTATGTCACAGGTGCATTTATTATATTACTAACCAGGTTAGTTGCGAACTGATATTGACACTCTGAGATTTGGGTTACTCGGATTTACTTCCTTTGACCTCCATTATATTTTGTGTTATCTTGCACTATTTTTCTATACACCCACTGAGTGATTTATACTCAATCTCTTTTTTCCTTTGGCCTCCAAGTTAGCTGATAGAGGATGTGTCTTGTTGACTACTTTTGCATTTCTCAGAAAGTCCCCTGCCTTACTGGCCCCACTGTTTTGTCAAGATGTTGATTTCTTCTTTATTATTTTCGTATTTTGTTTACACACATTGGATTTTGTCACAATTTAATTCAGTGTCATAAATCTATTTTATTTTTATTGACTTATATTTTAAGCATGTATGCATGCAGTTAATAATTAAATTCTATATTTTTATTATTTCAAAATTTTTACCATATTTAGTTCTAATAATGTATTTTAGAATATTGTCACTAAGGGGTTCCTTCGTCATTTGAATGACGAATCTATTGGTATCAAAGCTTAGGTTTGCGATTTGATTTGTGGGTTTTGTGTTTCGAGATTTTCTTTCCCTTTATTTTTGGAGTTCTTGTGTTTTAGGGTCAAGCAAACTGAAGGAAATATCTAAGCTACAGGAAAAGTAGTTGTCTTTAGTGTTCATTGTACTTTCCTTGAGTAATAGGAAGTTAGCACTATAATTTTTGTTAGGTATTCAATTAGTTATAGCAGAAAGTCGCCTAGTGGGATTGCCTTTACTCAAGGTCATGGACGAGGTCGATCTCAAAAGCGACCTATTGATGCTGCAGAACTATCCTCAAGGCTAAAAATGTAGACTTTTAAAAAGTGTCGATTGATGTCGAGTTAGGAAACCAGGGTTAAGCCTGCCAGTCACCTATTGGAGGTCAAGGAGTAACCCCTCAGAGAGCATCGATCCCTACCACTACCAATTGGGCCATGGACAAGGTGTGTATATCTACACTATCCAAGATGATGAAATATCGTTCTACCATATTTTAGAGGATACTGATCCATGGATTGCTCGTGCATAGATGGATGACCTGCATGGATGCAGAGAAGACGGAACTTGTTGTGTATCACTTACAAGGTCAGACCATCTCATGATGGAAAATGCTTCAGACGATTTTCAAGGAGTAGAGTATCACTTGGAGACTATTTCGAGAGACCTTGAGAGATAGTATTTCCTTGTCTCTTTCCGTATAGGCCATCATCAGGAGTTTCTGAACCTTAAGCAATGCGATCGAAGCATCATGGAGTACAATATAAATTTAGTCGATTGACGGAATTTTGCCCCACTTGGTAGCTCAAGATTATGATTGTAGTTCCAGTTTGTCAAAGGTATTGCAACCTACATTTGGATTAAAATGTCCGAATCCTCCATTACTACTCATCGAGAGTAAGAGATTTGACATACAAAAACTCAACGCCAATGCATTGGATCTCGCACTTGTTAAGATGAGAAGACTAGTAATCGATTGAGGAGATGGATCAGAGTTGCACAATGGAAGCACGATGAGCCCATAACCCACAAAGAAGTTGCATAAGAGAAGTTTATGCTCTAACAATTTTGGGATGTTAAAAGTATTAGAATGAGCTAGAAGAGTAACATAATACTTAGGATTAACTAATCGTGGGAGTACATAATGACTTTCATATTTCATTAATATAGAAGTATATACTTAACTTATTTATATTGTGAAGGAGATAGTTGGAGTTCCATATCATATTCTAAAAGCAAAGAAGGTTGTGTTGGTGCAATAGACTCTGAGTCAATGTTGATCAGACTCGAGTGAGACTCGAGTAGTGTTTTAATGTTTGCTAATACGGTTGGATATGGGTTGACCATATGACAAGTGAATGTTTAGAATATCTAAAGTCATATGGGGGAGATTATTTGAAGGAGATTGTTGGAGCAATCAAACCTCAGGTCAAGATTGACCAGACTCGAGTGAGACTCGAGGGGAAGTCCAAGAATGATCTTGGTATGGAAAGTCCAAGCATAGTCTTGGCATAGAAGTCCAAGTTTGGATACTTGACATGGAAAGTCCAAGAATAGTCTTGGCATGGAAAGTCCAAGCATGGTCTTGGCATGGAAGTCCAAATTTGGATACTTGGCATGAAAAGTCCAAGAATTATCTTGGCATGGAAAGTCCAAGCATGGTCTTGGCATGAAAGTCCAAGCTTGGATATTTGATATGGAAAGTACAAGAATGTTCTTGGTCAAGTAAGTCCAACTGTGTAGTTTTGGCGGTGAAAGTCTAAGCATTGAGGCGTGTTAATCAGAAAGTCTAAGAGTGAGATTTTTGGCAGCGCAAAGTCCAAGCATGTAGTCTTAGTGGCATAAGTCCAAATGAACCTTGGCAAAAGAGACCTGGTTAGCATGACATAGCCGATGGAAGCACCTGAAGGCTCATGCGAAGGGTAAAGGAGTCGTGGAGGATTCGAATGGACCCTGAGGGCGTGAGACTGAAGGAGGTGGCTATGAGACTTAGGTCTAGGCCAAGGGTTGTCGATCAAGTATGAGGGGGTCATACTTGGGTTAAATCTCATGTTTCAGATTTATTAGTCGACTAGGATTATGGACCAGTTGACTGGCCAAGTGCATGATACTTCAGAGCTGAGTTTGACTCGACCAATCAACTGAGACTATGACTAGTCGACTGGTCATGTAGTCGACAAAGGCTCGACTGCTTCTGTGGCTCTGGAAGTCGACTGTTAGGATTTGACAATCGATTGACCACTAGTAGTTGACTGCTAGGGTTGAGTAGTTGATTGGAATTTGGAATTAAGTGTCCAGGACACAAAATGTTAGGCAATTGACTAATACGTATAGCAGTCAACTACTAGGTCAGGACAGTCAACTGGTATATTTGATTTAGCATGGATTAAGTCATTGTGAGACAACAGTATAGTGTCCAATCGACTGCTAAGTAAGAGCAGTCGACTAGAAGGCGAAAATCAGCCCGAGCGAAGTTATAAAAGGAGCTCAATGGGGAGATTGAAGCTAGCAATTTTTTGGACGATTTTGAGAGGAAAATGTTGTTGCATTCCAGACCTTCAAAAGCAATCTAAAGCAATCAACAAGCAAACAAGCAAAAGTTTTCTTCGTAAAGTTTTCTTTACTTATTATTGTATTTGCTTCTTGTATTTGATTGTAGTTTATTGTTTATTATTGTAAACATCTTGTAAGAGATTTCTCCATCTCCGGAGTATTTTTCGAGAAGGAGAAATTTGTTAGTAGTGGTATGCATCACTAGAGCTCACTCTAGAGCTCGATCGTAGAGTAGGAACTAGGGTTCCGGATCAGGTTAAATCATTTTTGTCTTGTGTTGTGTGTTGTATATTTGTATTTATTGTTACATTCCGTTGTGTTAACTTGTGTAGACAAGAACACATGAACATGATCAAATTGAGGAAATCGAGAATCACTATTCACCCCCCTCTAGTGCATCAAATGATCCTCAACATGTTGATTATGAAGCAAGGTCATCCGTTGGATAGAGGTTGGATGATAACGTGACTTTGATGAAGAAACTACTTTGAGCAGAAGAATGACATGCATATAAAATATTTTCATTAGTGCATAATAAGTAAATTTGGGGACCAAATTTTTAGTGGGAAAAATATATAATGATAATAATAATAATAATATTTAAAATGAAATAAAATAAATTTAATTAATTTATTAAAATGAAATTTAGTTGTTAATAGTTTTTAGGAAAATTTGGGATAATTTTATTAGGCTTTGATTAAGTCTAATTAGCCTTACTCAATTATAAGAGTTGATTATAAATTAGGAAATTAAAATATGTTTTATTTTCTTTTTCCCTTTTTCTTTTCCCGTTTCCCTCTCTTGCATCGGCTACCCATGCATGCACCACGTGATCACTTCTACGACCATCGTTGTCAGCTCTGGCATTGTCAATTGCATCTCCAACCACTGCCAGCCTTGCCTCCAGCCACGCCACCCTCGCCCCACGCGCATAGAAGTGTTTCACCCGAAGAATTAAGTTTCACGCACTTGTCAATGTACGCCACCGCATCAGCACCGCCATCGAGGGTTTCACCGTCGTCTTCCGTCCGATCACAAATGGAATCCATCGACCGTCGACGTCGGCATCTTCGTTACTGTAGGTATACGATTTTGATTTAATTAACCTTGATTTAATTGAGTTTAATTAAGGTTTAATGGATTATGATTAATTAATAGGCTAATTAAGCTGATGTTTGATGTTAATTGTTATCTATTTAATTAACGGGTAAATTATTAAGGTTTGAATAAATCAAAGTTTGATTAATAATTTAATTACATGGTAATTATATTAATTAATGAAAATGGAGTTTGGAATTAATCAGTTAATTAATTAAGCTAATTAAGTTAAGTTTTAAATTAATTTGTTATAAGTAATTGGTACAATGAATTAAGATATATCATTGGATTTGGAATTTATCAATTACTTAGATGGGTGTATTAAGCAAATTAAGTTAATTAGTTTGGGATCAATTAGTACATTAATTAATTAGATTAGAATAATTTATGTAGATTGAATTTAATCAGATAATTAATTAAAGTAATCTATTAATTCAATTAAGTAATAAATTTGATTAATATAATTAATCTGATTAATTAGTTAGGTATGGAATTTATCGAGAATTAATTGATTTAGTTGGTATAATTCTTTAATTAAATTAATTGTTTAATTAGATAATTAACATAATTAATTAAGGTATGTGATTTATCTACAAAATAGAATAATTAATTGAATGTTTAGTTAACGTGGAATTTATCATTAATGGAAATAAATAAATAAATTGATTAATGGAAATAAATGAATAATTAGATTAAAGGTCAATTAAACTAATAAAAAGATTAGATAATAAATTTAAAGACTAATTATTAGTTGAATTAATAATGAATTAAATTATAACAGAATTGAAAACTGAAGTAAATCCTCGGATTTGAGAGATAGCTAAGACGTTCTATAATCAAAAATAAGTGATTTCTCCTTTGATTTTCTTAGATCTTTTGATCTTATCACATAATTATTTTGATTATGCTATTTATTTAGGTTATATTACCTTCCTACTCTATGTTCTTTCTGGATTTTTTTAATCTTATATTTGCTTGACCTTTTTTATACTCTACTTGTTTTCTGGATGGCTTGCTTATCATTAACATGCAGTTATTTATTCTATTATTTGATGATATTATTGTTATATGTGTTTATTTATTATTTCGGTATAAATTGGTAGATGTTACTGGTATATACTTAACTATTTATTGTTTCAGTTGATATTGTGACTGGACTGATAGAGATAGTATAATTAAGATGTGTTTATTCCTTAGAAGGTATATAACTTTCTTTATATATCTTCTGCTAACTATATTTCTCATTTATGGTTGAAAGAGTTTGCAGTAGATTTTCCTTGCCTTCGATTTATGATTGTTTTGTATACTTGCTGTCGATTATATCTCCTATTCGTGATTGAGAGAGTAATCTACAATAGAGTTATCCTCTTAGACTGGCCATTCGGAGTTAGTGATAGTTAAATTCGCATGTCATCTGTAGTTAGATAGCTACCTTACATCTTGATTGCCCACGAGACTCGTTCGTGGTAGCATGTTGTTGCGTGTAGACATTGAGTCTTTATATTGATTAGTAGCATGTTGTTGTGTAATTTATAGTTAGATAACTATATACTCTGTCCACCCACGAGATTCATTTGTAGTAGTATATTGTTGTACGTAAGATATTGAGTCTTTATATTGCCTATCTGTCTATGAGTTCGGTTCGTGGTAATATATTATTGCCTGCAGATAGTGCCCATTTGTATTATTCTGGAAGCCATGAAGTTTTGTTGTGGTATCTTGATGTTTACTTCTTGTAAATTTAGTTGGTTGTATCACAGATGTATTTATTATATTACTGAGTCATACTGACCAAGTTAGTTGCGAACTAATTAATATTGGTATTCTGAGATTTATATTATTTGGATTTACTTCCTTTGACTTCTATTATATTTTATATTATCATGCACTATTTTTTTTATACACCCATGATTTGTACTCACTCTCTCTTTCCTTTGACCTCTAGGTTAGTTATAGAGGATATATCTTATTGACTAGTCCCATTATATCATCGAGATATTGATTTATTTATTTTTATTATTTTTGTATTTTATTTATGCATTTTACTTTTATTGATTTATATTTTAACATGCAGTTAATAATTACATTTTATATTTTTATTATTTTAAAATTTTTATCCTATTTGATTTGGATAATATATTTCGAAATATTATCACCGAAGAATTTCTTCATCTTGTAGATGACGAATATGCTTTCGGGCTTGACTGAAACATCATCACCGCAGCAACACGAAGGCACTGCAGCAGTGCCAACTCGATGATTTCTTTTATGGTCGATTAATAATGGTGCACTGAACATGTAGAGATATCATAATATCTGTTGTTAGTGTGCACGAGGACTGCGGAAACCTCTCCTTCAAGCAGTATCTCAACGAGTTTAATCGGTTGTTAGTCTGCATGCACCAGGACTGCTGAGACCTTTCTTTCCAGCATTTCTCGGTAACTTCAGAAGTAGCGTGTTTCGGATATCACAATAAGCAGAAGAAGTAACGTAACCAAAGCAATTGAGCGTAATCAATTACCTAGAATGACTTTGTCAGGGCTGTGTTTCATATATACACCACATTACGAATCGGACATGAGGAGAAAAATTGAAACGTTGTACGAGTCATTTATAAAGCCAAAGAATGAATTCATGCCCACACAAGCAAACTTTAGGAATAATCAAGGCTACGTTTAGTACGGAATAATCAGATTTGTAATGTAATCAGGATTACATTACAAGATGATCTATTTTGTTTAGTAACATTTCAAAGGTGTAATGTAATGTAATCGCATTACAAAATAAGAGTCAAGATCCGTAATCTCGATTACATTACGGACTCAATATTTATCATGACAAATATATCCTTCTTTTATTTTTTCTCATTTCTTCCCGATGCTCGTCGACGACGACCACTGACGACGCTTTACCGACGATCGGCGACGGGTCGCCTGACGGCCGATGGTCGATCGACGATCGACGGCCGATCGGCATGATCGACGGCCGACGCATCCCGACCGATGACCGACGCATGACGACGGCCGACGACCGGCGGCCGGCGACCGACCGGTGGCGGCCGACGATCGACGACCGGGCGACGATCGGTCGGTGTCCACCGTCGATCGACAACAACCTTATAAGGGTATTTTTATCATTTTATAATAATATGAATTACATTTCTTATAACAAATATGGACACCAAACAAACGAATGTAATCACTTTTATAATCAAAGATTACACAACCAAATACAGTAATATAATACACATTACATTATATTACATTACAAACTTGATTACATTACGAGGTTGATTGTATTACCTAGTACCAAATATAGCCTAAGTGAATAACGACGTCGCCTATCATTCCGAGGTGGAACAAGCAACTGCATATCTCTCTAGTCTAATATGGCTCGTAGCCAAGAAGATCTTGAATTCAGATTGCATATCTTATATTGAATCTGATCAGCTTCTTACGATTCATGATTTCAGCTGGCGAGTCCAAGTTTCAGCATCAAGAAAGTCAAAATGAAAGTTGACTGTAAAAAGGAGGTAAAAACTCTTTGTTTTTCTTGCGATCGAGAGGGATAATTGTGGCCCAGATATCTGGTACTCGAAGAAACCAGCACCACATAGTGGGAAGCTCATCCTTAATTTGCCATGCAGGCATTCAACGAACGTCTAGAGTGCAGCAATCCACCAATCAGAAGACCCCTCTTATCCACTCGTCTTATCCACCACATACCACCTCACAAAAACTCACCTTAGCGGAGCACAAGACGCCTCACAGAGCAAGTGACCGAGGAGACAGAGAAAATGGCAGCTTCTCTTCAGGCCACCGCTACTCTCCTGCAGCCAGCCAAGTTCGGCCGAGGCGTCGGCCGGCAGCAAACGAGGTCGTCTCACCTCTCCCGCGCGTTCGGATTTGACCCTGCTGCCGGCGGCCGGCTCACCTGCTCTCTGCAGTCCGACCTCCGTGACTTGGCTCAGAAGTGCTCCGACGCTGCAAAGCTCGCAGGATTCGCCCTGGCCGCTTCCGCCCTCGTCGTTTCTGTATGTATCGTGATCTGAACTTGGTTGTGATCGATGAATTGGACAAAAAAAAAATTGTTTATGATTAATGGAGAACAGGGGGCAAGTGCTGAGGGGGTGCCGAAGCGGCTGACGTACGACGAGATCCAGAGTAAGACGTACATGGAGGTGAAGGGGACGGGGACGGCGAACCAGTGCCCGACGATCCAAGGCGGGGTGGAGGCGTTCGCGTTCAAGCCGGGTAAGTACAACGCAAAGAAGCTCTGCCTGGAGCCGACGTCGTTCACGGTGAAGGCGGAGGGAGTGGCGAAGAACGCACCGCCGGAGTTCCAGAAGACGAAGCTGATGACGCGGCTGACGTACACGCTGGACGAGATCGAGGGGCCCTTCGAGGTGTCCCCTGATGGCGCCATCAAGTTCGAGGAGAAGGACGGGATAGACTACGCGGCGGTGACGGTCCAGCTGCCGGGTGGCGAGCGCGTGCCGTTCCTCTTCACCGTCAAGCAGCTGGTGGCGACGGGAAAACCGGAGGGCTTCAGCGGGAAGTTCCTGGTGCCCTCTTACCGGGGATCGTCGTTCCTCGACCCCAAGGGCAGGGGAGGGTCCACCGGGTACGACAACGCCGTTGCACTGCCAGCCGGCGGAAGGGGAGACGAGGAGGAGCTGAAAAAGGAGAACATCAAGAACGTGTCGTCCTCCACAGGGACCATCACGCTGAGCGTGACGAAGAGCAAGCCGGAGACCGGGGAGGTGATCGGCGTCTTCGAGAGCCTGCAGCCGTCAGACACAGACCTGGGCGCCAAAACACCAAAGGAGGTGAAGATCCAGGGGATCTGGTACGCCCAACTCGAGCAATAAGGCTGCCATGGCCGTAGCAGGGAGAAACGGTGCTGAACGAAAGTGGGAGAGCCTTCTTAATGTATGATTTCTTGCTTCGTGCATTAGAGTTTACTTCCAGTTGGTGAGCTCCTGCTCTTCTTATTTATTATCTCGCCATGCGTAGCGTCGTGTGTGTATATTTCGGCACTTGTTTCTATCTTTGATAACAACAACTTGTGCAAGTGAATTCGAGTGTGAATGGTTGGATTAGATATTTCAATTCGGTAGATTTATAATCGTTCGTATTCGATTAAATGATCTAATTAATTATTTACATATTTTAATTTATTGAATGTAAGTTTAATATATAAAACATATTAATTTGGATTTATTATTGACGATGAGCCGATAACAAATCTCATCCAATCTCTATATATATATGATGTATTCCTTGTATCATTGAGTATTTGATAGATCTTCTCGTTTCTTATCGGTGAGGAAAGTTTTACGACACCATCATCCTAGCACTTTACGAAAGATCTGTCTCTCCTCTTTGTATAAACTCTAGATCTTACGGACGATAGTTACTCCACTACAATCAAATTCTTTAAATCCATAGTTAAGTTTTTGTTTTTAATATTGTGTATGTCATAAGACTTGATGATAATTAGATCCTATCGTATGATTATGATTTTGTGTTCATACGGATTCAAATATATTTTGTAATCTAATGCTTCCATCAAGTGGTATCAGGGCAGATCATTTTTCATTGATTTTATAGCAATAAAGTTTAGGTTTTTCAAATAATTTCCTAGTTTTTCAGCTAGGTATTGATCTAGCAAATAAAATAATGTTTAATCATCAAAATCGAAGTAGAAACCTAATATTAGGTGCTAGATTTAATGTTTTCGAGTTTTTCCATAAATAACACTAAGAACACCGTAACCGCCATTGTTCATGGTGAAATGATTATGTTTGATCTGAAAAAATCATCCTGAGTCACTTATCAATCGATTGATGCATTATGTTTATGGGATATAATAGAATATTTCTGAGTTGACTATGAGACTTAATTGGACATACCAATCAATTAACCCCTAAGACCAGTAGACCAATATGCTTAGACCTAGACATAAAAAGTTTTCGAGTTAACCGAGACACTCGATTAGTGTATCAGTTGATTGCTATAAAGTATTAGTCAATTAATGGATCCATGGTTGAGCTAAGAAGGGTTTCTAGTTGATTGAAGCACTCAACTAATTGTATAAGTCGATTGATGCTCATAAAATCATCCACATAAAAATTTCTAGTTGACTGTTGTACATCGGTCAATTGATATTGTTCTAAATGAGATCGAGCACATTTTGATGTAGAAAATTTTTAAGAGATCATAACTTTTCACTTGAGATGAATTTTGAGACATTTCAGGACATGTTTCAAAGCTCACTTAGAGATCTATGTTTGATGCTTACTTCTTAGGCCTCAAATGACATTTTTAGAGGGCTTTGAAGTTTGTTAGTCTAGTGTTAAGACCGTTTTCTGCATCATTAGATTGCAAAAATACGATTGATTTTACTAAGTTTTCTAATGTATCTATGTAAATGATTTTATTTCAAACTAATATTATCACTAAAGTGAGAACTATTAGAAATGTTTAGGACATATTGTATAGATAAATGTATATCTATGCTAAATATAATTGACACAAAAAAAGTTATGTTTAGATCAGATATATGTTCAGAATGATTTACATCTAAAGAATAGATTCTACTAATAAATTCCATTGATTATATGCAAATAGACCAAAGAAAGATAATTTGCATGGTAGATTAAGGGTTTGTAAACCATAGACTCAGATAGATATAGATAATATAAAGGATGAATATGTTTTATGTACATAATGTGTCGGTTCAAAGGAAGGCACGCAGTGTGACCAATGAAAGTCATTGTGATCTATAATTTTGAGAGTACCACTAATAAATCACATTCAGTCTAAAAACTAAATGTGATGTTGTACTTGATATCCATTCTTGCCCATACATATTCATATATGTATATTATGTGTATTATTTATTATAATCCCTTCATGTTCTTGGTAATAATGTGAGATTGCGTTCTTATACTCTTTTTTTTTATTTAGTACACTCAGTAACTACAAACTTAAGTAATATTTTATCAACTTTAGTTTTAGAAACTATTGAAAATGAAAGAGCATTAATGAGTTAGGGATATTAAGACTGCAATGTATGGTAATAAACTTCTTAACTTTGTTATTTCAGAATTTAATTTTGTCACTGTACCTATATAGGTACATGGTGGATAAACACTAGAGCTACCATTCA
The DNA here is from genome assembly GCA_025175895.1 of Wurfbainia villosa. Classification (NCBI taxonomy): domain Eukaryota; kingdom Viridiplantae; phylum Streptophyta; class Magnoliopsida; order Zingiberales; family Zingiberaceae; genus Wurfbainia; species Wurfbainia villosa. The sequence goes on along the minus strand of CM045991.1, from coordinate 21,634,673 downwards.
TATTAGTGTCACTGGGTATGATTGTCTTAGTAGTCGATTATCTATGAATGATAAAATATACATCTATACTAATAATGATAAGAAAACTACATTGACTGTTATTGGTATTTTTTTTGGTTTTATATAGAGACTAATATATTTTCTAGATTTGAAGAGTACACTTGTTGTATTATCATTTAGAAGAAATTTAATTTTCATTTCCCATTTGGACAAATTAGGATACTCTTATTCATTTAAAAATAAAATATTTTTTATTTTCCTAATTTCAATATTTATTGGTACGAATTTCCTAGTTGATAAGTTATATAAGTTAAATACCATGCTCTCATGAACAATGATATAATACACAATATATGTACAAAGTGCAATTTGACTGACAAAAATTCATCTATATTGTGGCATAGACATTTATGATATATATCCAGACAACGCCTATAAATGTAATGTCATAAGAATTTTCTATTCTCTTGACATGCCAGATTTTGATATTTATATAGAGTGTGTTAAAGGAAAAATAACTAACAAAAAAATAAAGGTGCAAGTCGATGAATTAACACTTTCAAATTGATACATACATACATACATATATATATTCTAAGATATCTTAGAATAGACAAATATATTTTATCAATTTTATTGATGACTACTCCCAATATGTCTATTTGTATCTTTTGCATGAGAAGTTATAGTTCTTGAATATGTTTAAGATTTTCAAAGTCAAAATTGAAAATCAACTAGGCAAGAAGATCAAAGTTGTCATATCTGATTATGAAGGCGAATATTATGGTTGGTATGATGGGTCCGATAAACAACATTTAAGACCTTTTGTCAATTATCTTTATGATTGTATGGATTATAGCTCATACACCATATTTGATACTCCTTATTAGAATGATATAGCTGAGCAAAGGAACTTAACCCTAAAAGACATGGAGAAGAGTATGATATCTTTTACTTCTTTATCAAAGTCTTTATAGGGTAAAACACTCAAAACTGTAATTTACTTACTCAAAAGAATACCCAATAAGACAATGAGTAAATCTCATATGACATTTATAGGTTTGGGGTTGTCTAGCTGAGCTTAGGTTTTATAGAATTATAGATCTAATGAAAGAAAAAATTAGATAAAAGGATAGATAGTTGTCATTTTGTGGGGTATTCTTTTTTTAGATGAAAAATGCTAAGTTTATTAAGGACAGTGGGAGCACTAAACTCAGAGGCATACCTTTTGAGAAGGATAACATTGACCATCCTACCTCGGTTACTACTAGTGCAACCGATAGTGATATGATATACATACCCTATATTATTGGTGTTACACATTAGTGAGAGTAATACTTCATGATGTTCCTTTATTTATCCTCCCATATGTAAGTAGAGGAATCTTCTACTTAGGTCGAGGCACATCCTCTTATGATTGAGCAGGTTCCTCTAGCGTCTCAAGTACCTCAAGCATAAATACCTCTAAGGTGATCCATTAGGAAAAGGAGAACCACAGTTTCACGTAATTATATGTATCTCCAAGAGCATGAGTTTAATATTGGATTGGAAAATGATCCTTCATCATTTCAAGAAATCAAATAGTGTTTAACCTTGAAAAATGTATTGAAGTCATGAAAGATGAGATGAAGTCCATAGTGGACAGTGACATATAGGAGCTAGTCGAATTGTATGAATGAGTGAAATCTATTAATTGTAAATGGATATTTAAAATCAAATAAGATTCACTGGGTAATGTCAAAAAGTATAAGACATGCTTTGTAGCCAAGAGATTCACTTAGAAGGAGAATATAGATTACAAAGAGATTTTCTCACATGTGTCTACAAAAAATTTCTTAAAGATAATTATGACACTTGAAGCTTAATATAATCTAGAGCTATATTAAATGGACATCAAAACTGTATTCCTTAATGGTAACATTGATGAAACAACATATACGGTGCAACCAAAACAACCAAAGAACTTTGAATCTGATGATTCAAAGTACCTAGTATATAAACTAAATAAGTTCATTTATGGTTTAACATTTGACATTTCATCAATAGTATTGTAAATTATGATCAGGAGGTTATCTCATTTGGTTTTAAAGAGAAATCCATTGATCATTAAAATATGTCAAACTCAATGAGAGTTTCCCTTATGCTTCGATTATGGGAAGCATCGTGTACGCACAAATATTTATGCATTTGTTATAGTGTACATAATAGGAATGTTAGACAAATACCTAAATAAATGCTTTATAAAAAGAGTCATGCAGTATTTACAATAAATTATTTGAATGTTCATATAGCGAAGATCTGACCACCTAAACGAGGTCAAATATTAGGACTTCGCATTTTGATAGATGTCTGAACAATGAAAGATTTGGATTATGACATATCCTTATATTGCTAGAAAAAATTATCATTTGGAAAACATCAAACAAACACTGATAGACATCTCAATAATGAAGGTTGAATTTATAAACTGCTACAGAACAGCTAATTATGAAATATAACTAGAGAATTTATCACAGGATTAGATATTATTTAGGACCTTGATGGTCATTGAGGATCCACTGTGATAATAAAACTATGAGATTTTAGACTAAGAATAACCATGACATGTCGAATTCATTGCACATTGATATAAAGTGTCTAACAGTTAAAAGAAAAAGTTTAGAGTGGTCAAATATTAATAGAACATATTCATACAGACTTTATATTATCCATTATCGGCATGAAATAAGAATGTGAGTTCTTCATATGAATAAAGTACTTATTTAGTGGGAGTCTGTATTACTTTACTATTCAGAATGCTCCATAATTAGGACACATATACAGTTTAATTTATTATACATACTAAGGTAAAAAAAATATATGTGTACTTTATCTTTGACATTATGTATAAGATATCATGATTTACTAATGCAGTTAACATATGATGATTATAAATATGATATAGTACTCTATTTTGAGTTATAAGATTGTGATCATGATTTGCTAATGTATTACATATGTTGCTTGCAAACATGATCAAGACCCTGTTGTGGATCATAATTTTATATGATTCTCATGCAACATAAATAGTAATATATGTCATTAATAACATTAGTATTGTGATTACTGATGAATCTTGCTATCGATTATATATAGTGAAACTATGTTCACTTTAGTCCCATATTAATGAAGTTGATGAATCAGATTATTTTTATTCAATACAGCATAATGAGCTCAACTGAAGAATTTTAGTCATGTGTTACATATAAAATCACATATACTTCAAGTGAAAGATTACTGAATTAGATATTCCAATTTGGTGGGCTTACATGTTATTATTGTTGGGGCTAGAATGTGTGTTAGAGGGGGGTGAATAGTGTATCGAACTCGTTCTTTGATCTCGTTCGATTGCATCGTGCTTGTCTACAAGGATTATACACAGAGAAAACAAAAATCATAAATAAAAATAAACACAACAAACTCACAGATACTGCATCAGGATTTTACGTGATTTGAAATCCCCGATTCATACTCCGCGGCCTAGCTTCTAGCGATGTACCACCACTATTACTTTCTCCTTCTCGTAATCACACTGGGCGTGGAGAAATCTCGTGCAATCTAAGTTTACATAAGAAAGAACTAAATAAAATATATAAATGAATGAATGAAACAAAAACACTTTACACAAGTGAGCTTTTGATCGCAGTTGATTTGGTTGCTTTGGAAGTCTACTTGAAGACCAGGATTGCAATAGCAACTCCTCTTCAAGAACTCCAAGAATTGATGTCAAAGAACTTTTCCATGTCCTCCTTTTATAAGCTCCGCGTCGACTGATTTGTGCCCATCAATTGATTGGTCTTACCCTCAATTGATTGGTCACTTGACTGTTGTCTCACAACAGCTCGATCTATGTCAGAAATAGTCGAGCAGTCAATTGCTCATAGCCACCAATCGACTGGTCAGTCAATTCCACGACTCTCTGTGCACTTGATCGCTGAAGCCAATCGACTGCTCTAACGTAGTAGCCGACTACTGTGGCGTAGATCTCCTAAGCATCGATTTTCCATCGCTCGAGCACTGCGGCTGCCCAAGCACCCGAGTCCTCGACTCTTCCTTTTCTGAGTGTTGTTTCCCTACGATCATTGTGGAGTCTGATGCTCGAGCACCCATTTCTCACTTGGCTTTTGCCTGAGGACTTGCAGCCAAGCACTTGACTTCCCGAGTCGAGATTTTTGTTTCTGAGCTCTGCTTGGCCCGAGCATTATTCGGCTTGAGCACCCATAACACCTGAGCTTCACAGTGCTCGAGTACTGAGTGTCGAGTGCTACTCAGGCTTCCTGAGCACCGCTCAGAATTTCCCCAATCTGAGTGCCAAGCACCTCTCGAGGTTCTCGAGTAACGCTTGGCTTCTCGAGCACTGCTCAGGGTTCTTGAGCACCACTCGAGATTTCCTGAGCACTCAACTCCCAGTGCCCGAGCACCAGACCATTCGACTGGTCCTAACCACCAATTGACTAGATGAGTACTCTTCTGAGCCTCCTGAGTGCCACTTACTCAATGCCTGAGTGCCTATCGTCTGAGTGGCTTTCCCTTGTCGCCCAAGCACTTGACCAATCGACTAGTTCAAACCACCAATCGACTGCCCGAGCACCTTCCTGAGTGTCTCGAGTTCCTCACTCGCCCGAGCACTCGACCAATCGACTAGTCAAGACCACGAGTCAATTGTTACACTTCAAAATTGAGATTCAACGCATCAAGTATGACCCTCTCATACTTGATATTTACCCTTAGCTTATACTTAAGCCTTCAAGCTTCTTCCATCATCCTCACGCCTTTAAGATGCATCTGAGTCCTCCACGACTCCTTACCCTTTGTGTTATTCTTCAAGTGCTTCCTTCGATTTTGTCATGCTATCAGTTCTTCCTTTGCCAAGACGTCGAGCCTCCAGAACTTCTCCGCCAAGAGTCATGCTCCGGGACATCCATTGCCAAGTTACACTTGGACTTTTCTTGTCAGGTCTTCAGATTTGAACTTTCCTTGTCAAATCTCCATACTTGGATTTTTCTTTGCCAAGCACCATACTTGGACTTTGCTTGCCAAATCTCCATACTTAGACTTTCATTGTCAAATGTCAATACTTGGACTTTCCCTTGTCAAACATGATCTGTCGGGACTTCACTTGCTAAATACGGTCTCCTCGATCTACTAAGACTTCACTTGTTGAGCACGATCTTCTCGATCTGCCGGGACTTTCCTTGCCAAACACAATCTTCTCGATCTGTCAGGACTTCACTTTTGCCAACTCCTAGTTAGACGTTACCCGTCAAGTCTCTGATCAACCTTAACTACTTGACTTCTTGGTCTATAACTCCATCTGACTATGGATGTCCCATACCATCTAGTCATATTATCAAACATATTTTTAAACATCAAAACTCTACTCGAGTCTCACTCGAGTTTAGTCAACCTTGGCTTGAGGTTTATTGCACCAACAATCTCCCCAATAATCTCCCCTCTTTTGATGTTTGACAATATCTTTAAGTTAGGTTGGTCTATAAATCCAACTCACCTCTTCTTATATTAAACCATAATGAAGATTTCTTAACTTAAATCCTTCATTTTTCCCCTTTGACACACATCAACAAGTTGCTCAAAGACTTCCATAACTCATTTTCCAATGAGATCATTCATTCTCCCATTTTTCCAATCCTTCATCTTGAATCCCTTCAATCTCCTTAGTGATAAAACCCTTATCCCTCAATGAAAAACAACTTTTCATTCTCCTCCTTTTTCAAAAATCATTCATCATACATTGATGGATAATCTCTCCTTAAAGACTTGCTTTCCCTTGACCATTGCATGAACAATATCTTTGGAGAGACCCTAAGCCTATAGGAAATTTAAATTTTCAAAAATAAGAGCAAAAGTTCAACCTTGAGCTTTTAACATCCTTCGAATTCGATTTTTATCCTAATTAACTCTCCTATTTATTTTCAATGAAAATCTCACCCTTTCAATGTTTCCTTAAGCATATTAGAGGATTAGGAGTAGTCAGTGTTAAGGATCTTAATGTGCGCTAAAAGGGGGGTGAATAGCATCGATTAGAATTCTCTCTTGATTTCACTCAATCGTGTTCATCGTGCATGTCTACAACAAAGTTATGCAACAGAAACAAAGACAAAAATACAATACAAACACAAATACAACTCACAGTCACAACACGGAGGTTTTACGTGGTTCAGAACCATAGTTTCTACTCCATGATCGAGCTCTAGCGATGCACCACCACTAAAACTTCTCCTTCTCGAAATGACCCCAGAGGTGAAGAAACCTCTTACAAGTACTTGGAGTTTACAAAACTAACAACAATCAAAATACAAGATGTAAATGAAAGAAATAAAAGAACAACACTTTACAAGTTTGCTTTTGCTTGATCTCTTTGTTGGTTGCTATGGAATGGCTTGGAAGGTCTAGAATGCAATATTAAATCCCCTTCAAAGTCCCTAAGAATCAGTAGCCACTTCCCTTCATGAACTCTCCTTTTATAAGCTTCAGCTCGAGTTGATTTCCGTTAATCAGTTGACTAGTCTTATCACCAGTCGACTGCTCATTGTATTGTTGCCTCATAACGATTTAATCCACGTCAAATTTTAGCCGATCAATCGACTACTCACAGTCATCAGTCGACTGTCATAGGCCAACAGTCGACTGCCATGAGCCATCATTTGACTCAGAAATATTCTATGTTCTATCCACTTAAGGTCAGTTGACTGCTCAAACCAACAGTCGACTGCCTGAGCACTTAAGCCAACCCGACCGCCCGTAGCAGTCGACTGCCTCACCATGGCAATCGACTGCCTAAGCATCGAGTTTGAGTGTTGATTGCCCGTGTCTAGTCAACTGCCTCACCATGACAGTCAACTGCCCGAGCACCGAGCTCCCGAGTGCCTGAGTCGACTACTTGACCAGTTGATTGGTTAATACCACCAGTCGACTGCCAAATAATTTGTTCGATTGTTTTAGCATACCAATCGACTAAACTAAGTCTCAATCGACTGGTAAACCTCAAAATTGAGGTTTAACCCATCAAGTATAATCCTTTCATACTTGACACTTGCCCATAGCCTAGACCTAAAATTTCAAGCTACTTCCATTAGGCTTATGCTTTTGGTTTGAGCCCACGACTCCTTACCATTGCACTAGCCTTCAAGTGCATCTTTCAACTTCGTCATACTATCAGATATCCTTAGCTTAGACCTAAGGCTTCAAGCTACTTCCATTAGTCTCACGCCCTCAGATTGAGTCCACAACTCCTCACCTATTGTGACAACCTTCAAGTACTTCCTTCGGTCTTGTCATGCTATCGGGTCTACCTTTGCTAAGAGGTCGCGCCTCCAGGACTTTCATTGTCAGGTTACACTTGGACTTATACCGCCAAGACTACACACTTGGATTTACATGACCAGACTACACACTTGGACTTTTCCATTGCCGAGTATTCATACTTGGACTTTCACCACCAATACTACATACTTGGACTTACAAGATCAAGATTACACACTTGAACTTTTCCATTGCCAACTATCCATACTTGGATTTTCCCTTGCCAAATCTCCAAACTTGGACTCCCCTTGTTAAGTCTCCATACTCGGACTCCAAGAATTCATTCTTGGACTTTCCTTGAAAGGCCTCCAAACTTTGACTTCCTTTGTCAAGAATCCATTTTTGGACTTCTCCATTGCCAAGTATTCATACTTGAACTTTCACTCGAGTCTTATTCGAGCTTGGTCCACCTTGACCTGAGGTTTATTGCTCCAACGATCTCCTCCTAACAATCTCCCTCATATGACCTTGGATGTCCTAAACCATCCACTAGTCATACTACCATATATATTATCAAACGAATTTTCAAAAAATTTTGAAATTTTATATACACATTACTGATGTTAAATACTATGGGAGAAAAATAAATTTCTATGAAAATATCCATTATTTAACAAAATGATACAAAGTTGAGAACCATTGAAAACTTCAATGTTTTTATCTAATTTTGTATCAATCTTATTAATGGTGATTGTTATCAAAAGATAAACTTCACCAAGATTTTCTAAAATGATTTTAAAATTATTTGCAAACTTTATTTTCAATCATGATTAATGGACTAAGTATACATGACTTGTACATTAGCTTTCCTCATGATTCATTCATGTAATATTATAAGTTTGAGTTCATATAGATGCAATATCTAAGCTCCCTAAGAGTAACTCATTTTTCAAACATCTTACATGTGTCTAAGATATTTTCAATACACACATATCATCCTATGATTTTATGAGATGTAATTGGTTCTTCCTCAAATAAAGGATCATGCATTGCTATCTAGACATGCCCAATTTGATCACCTTATCTAGGTGTCAAATAATGTCAATTGTCCTTAAGTTCCAATTTGAATAACTAATACATGAATATGATCATGTTATAAATGATGTGTATAATTTAAAAATATTGTCAATGATTCATGATGTCATGACATGATAAATATAATCTTAGTATTATCATGATATTTTAAATAATTATGTGATACATGATGTTATAACATAGAGTATGACAAATAAGACATGACAAATTTAGAAGAATACAAAGGTATAAATATGCCTATGTCTTGAACCTAATTCATCATTTTCTAGAAGTATGTCAAATACTCAACTTGATATAATGACGTGTCAACTCCCTTGTGCCAAAATTCCAACTTGATACACTATTGACTATAATTTAATTGTGTCAATCATAATCAATTTTTAAACTTTTATTTTCATTGGTACATCCTAAAATCTTTTAGGATCAAAGTTCTAAGTTCATTTTCAAAGTATCATTATACCTCGAAAATGTTCTGAAGTGTCAAATCCACTATGGTTAGGTTAACTACCTTTTCATTTTAGGCTGACATACCCTATACCAATTTAGTGTGAAAGGATCACACTCCTAGGAACTCAATATTTATTGGAGCTCCTTGGATTTTCTAGGTATTCACTAGGGATAATCTCCCTTGATACATTTCTAATGACTCTCCTATGTTTCTTGGAAGCCTTAGTCATTTAACTTTCATCAAGGTTAACTTTAGGGATAGCTTCTCTTGTAACCTTGACACTTCTAGACTTAGGTTTAGCTCCATGACTATATCGAACCCTATGCTAAGAGGGCATGACTTTCTTGGACTTAGATTTGTATCTCAAAAATTAGGTTGTGTTCACTAGACCATTTAATCATATTTTCCATCATTTGGAGAATCTTTTCTAATTTTTCAAGCTTTAACCTCAAAGTTTGTTTTTCTACCTCTAATATATCAATTTGTTTGTCCATTATTTCTTTGGATATTCTTTCTCATCCTAGGCATATGTCTAGTCTTTTTTGAGTTATTGCTTAGATTTTTCTTATTCTTTTCATCCTTATCTAAACTAGGTATACCTCTAAAGATTCTAATATTTTCTTTAGGTAGATTGATTATTGAGGTAATTTGTCTAGAATTATAATTAGACCTAATATCATGATGTTGAACACTTAAAAGACAAAACTTATTACTAGTATGCTTCTTGTCATGAAAAATTGAAAGTGCATTATTAAGTGTTATCTTAGGCTTTGCCTTAGGAGCTCCCCTCTATACTTGAGCTTTTTTATATTGTTCTTCTTTAGACACTTTCCCTTTGGACATTGGCTTCGATTGTGTCGCTTTTGATTGCACGAGAAGCACACCATGTGCTTCTTTCCCTTGCATATTGAGGCTCCAACCTCCTTTGACTTTCCTTTAGCCTTCAGTGCCACTTGAGTTTTCTTCTTAATTTGTTTTGGACACTTGCTCTTATAGTGTCCTCTTTCCCTACACTCAAAGCATACAATATGATTTTTATTTTTAAGAATTAAGCTTGAGTTATCTATCTCAGTGGTAGGAGAATCATTTGAAGGTTCATTATCGACTCTAGATGTAGAGGTTTCTTCTTGCTCTGGTGTTGATTGTCTAATCTTCCCCTCAATCCTAGAGGTGGAAACTTCTACAATCTCTTCTACTTCGGATGTTGAACACCTCTCAACTTCCGAATCTTCAAGCTTTTGAAATAATGAGTTTGTTTCTTTGGACTCCTCCTCATCTTGTACTAATGTCGATTCATTATGAAGCGTAACCAAATTGCTCCATAACTCCTTAGTGTTCTTAAACTTTCCTAACTTACACAAAACATCATTAGGTATCAAATTAACTAACATTTTAGTTTGATTTTTAAATTTAGACCTCTGTCCATTTCTTTTTCTTGAGAATTCTTCTTTTCTTATCCATGGGAGCTTCGAATCCCTCTATTAAAGCGAAATAATCTTCTATATCATTCATTAGAAAATATTTCATTCATGCTAAATCCTCGCGGTCGAAGGAAGGTAGAACTCAGATGTCGTATCCTAGTTCATCATTGAACTCCATCATCCTCTAGCTTTTGCTCCCTTAGCTGTTAGTTCATAGAAGAGCAACCTATTTTGATACCAATTATTGGGATTGGAATGTACGCTAAAGGGTTATATAACATCTCGAACTGGTTCTTTAATCTTGTTCGATTGTGTCATGCTTGTCTACAAGAATTATACGTAGTGAAAACAAAAGGCATAAACAAAAATAAACACAACAAACTCACAGATAATGCATCAGAATTTTATGTGGTTTGGAATTTCCGATTCTTTCTCCATGGCCTAGCTTTCAGCGATGTACCATCACTATAACTTTTTCCTTCTCGGAATCACACCGGAGGTGGAGAAATCTCATACAATCTGAGCTTATACAAAATACAACCAAATACAATATATAAATGAATGAATGAAACACAAATATTTTACACAAGTGAACTTTTGATCACAGTTGATTTGGCTACTTTGAAAACCTTCTTGAAGACCTGGAATGCAACGATAACTCCTCTCCAAGAATCAGCATCGAAGAACTCCTCTGTGTCCTCCTTTTGTAAGCTCCACGTCAGCTGATTTCCGTCTATCAATTGATTGGTCATACCCCCAGTTAATTGGTCATTCGACTATTATCTCACAATGGCTCGATCCATATCAAAAATTATTGAGCAGTTGACTACTCATAGGCATCGGTCGACTACTTGACTGACCGTTGAAACCAGTCGATTGCTCTAACACAGCAATCAACTGCGGTGTCACGGATCTCCTGAGCATTATTTTTTCATCGCCCAAGCACCGCGGCTGCTCGAGCACTCGAGTCCCTGACTCTTCCTTTCGACTAGTCGATTGCTTCCCACAGTAGTCGACTGTCAAATCACAGTGCTCTCGAGCATCGCTTTCTCACTCGACTATCGGCCGAGCAGCTGTGACTGAGCACTCAGCTTCTCAAGTCAGGATTTCTCTTCCCGAGCTCTGCTCGACACAAGCACTACTCACATGCTCGAGTACATGCAATGCCCGAGCTCCATAGTGCCTGAGCGTTGAGTGTCGAGTGCTACTCGAGCTTCCCAAGCACTGCTCGGGATTTCTTGAATATGAGTCCCGAGCACCGCTCGGGATTGTAAGTGTTGGAGATTTGAGGGCGCTAGAGGGGGGTGAATAGCGTGTTGACCGTACGTAGATGGAAATCTAGATCACTCCTACAAGTTTTTACTAACTCTCTCCTTTGGATAAAACCAGGTGGAGAAACCTTTGCTTATAAACACTCTTCTTCTTACAAAGTAGTAGAATTAAGCTTAGGAAGAAGGGAGAAGACTTGGAAAGCTTAGAATGAAAGTTTTTGTGTTAAGGTATTAGCCTCTCCAAGCCAAGTATTCCTTTATATAGACTAGGCGAATCTATCCGTTGAACCTTCTCTAGTCGACCGCTCAATACCAGCAGTCGACTGTCGTCGAAATTCAATGGCTTCTAACACTGTCGTTTTTCTGAATCACCGCTCAATGGATACATAACATTTGACTGCTCACAATCCCAGTTGATTATTGTCCGCACAATTGAGGCGTTGGTTGAGCACACCTTGCTTTTGATCAGCCGCTTTCAAGCGTCCAGTCGACTGTTCTACCACAACACTCGACTGCGGAATTGGAGCTACTATTTCTCACGTCGTCCAACCACCCTTCAAACTTCTCAAGCACAAGCTAGTCGATTGCTTTTGCATAGCAATCCACTGTCAACCACCACTCGGGTTTTCCAAGCACCGCAATGTCGAGCACCACAGTAGCCAATCGACTGCTATCAACAACAGTCGATTGTCGAGCATTTAGGCTGAAAGTTGAACCCTACGGCAAGAGTCGGCCATAGTACCTAGTCGACTGCTAGACCATAAGTATGAACCTTTCAAACTTAAAACCTAACTCTAAGTCTAGACTACACCTTCAAGCCTCTTCCCTCAACTTTGCATCTTCAGGATCCCTTCGAGTCAACGACTCCTTCATTCTTGCGCTTGCCGTCAAGAGCTTTCTTCGGCTTGTCATGCTTAGAGTCTTCCTTTGCCAAGGTTTATTTGGACTTATACCGCCAAAGACTATACACTTGGACTTTATGCTACCAAAACCTCATCCTTGGATTTCCTTGTCAAGATCCACATGAACTTACGCCGCCAATATTGCATACTTGGACTTATGCCGCTAAGACCTCATCTTTGAACTTTTCCTTGCCAAGACTTCCCACTTGAACTTTCTTTCACCAATCACTTAACATTTATGTTAGATCATCATCATTGCCTAACTTAATCATGATTATCTAAACATCAAAAGTAATTAGTGTAGGAGAATTGAGGCCGCTAGAGGGGGGTGAATAGCGTGTGACCGTACGATGATGGAATTCGTTGCGTTTGTTTCTATAATTTTGTTAGCGCAGCGGAATAACAAGAATAATAATGATAACGAAATATACAACATGCAAACACAAAGATATAACGTGGTTCGAAACCGCACGGTTCCTACTCCACGGATCGAGCTCTAACGAGCTCTAGCGACGCCAATGCAATCACTAATCACAAATACTCCTTCTCGACACAAGTCGGAGGCGGAGAAACCTCGTACAAAAGATTACAACAATAATCTAAATAGATACAAGCAAATACAATAGTGAAATACAATGCGAGTAAAGAAAACTACTTTACAAATGCCTTTAGATCGCTTGAACCGTGGTTGAAGACCCTGATTTGCAGCAGCAAATCGCCTCAAAAACGTCCAAGAAAATCGCTGCAAAAACTCTCCATCCGAGCTCCTTTTATAGCTTGCGTCGAGCTGGATTTCCGCTTGGCAGTCGACTGCCATAAGGCCCCAGTCGACTGCCAACACTGTAGCTATGAGACAACAACTCAATCCACGTTGGACAAGTTCCAACGGGACTCTTAGCCGATCGCTAACGCCGTAGTCGACCGCCTACGGCTACGGAGCGTTCTTTCGCAACTCAACCGCGGTGATCGTTATCCCGGGTCACGATCGTTGTATCGATCGGGCCGATCGTCTGTACGATCGTCGAGTAATTCGGCTCTTAAACGGCAGTCGAACTCAAGTCGACTCACGGCAGTCGAACTGGCCATAATGTCAGTCGACTGCCAACCTCAAACATGAGATTTTAACTCAAGTATGGTGCCCTCATACTTGCTAGACCACCCTTAGCCTAGACCTAAGCCTTCTAGTCACCTCCATCAGCCTCACGCCTCTCGGATCCCTCCAAGTCATCCATGACTTGTTCATCCATCGCGCTAGCCTCCAGGTGCTTTCATCGGCTATGTCATGCTAACGGTGTCTACACCGCCAAGGCACATTGGACTTACGTCGCCAAGACTCCGCTTGGACTTTACGCCGCCAATCATTGGACTTATGTTGTCAAGACTCCCGCTTGGACTTTACGCCGCCAATATCAACCCCTTGGACTTCTCAAATGCCAAGACTCAAGCTTAGACTTTCCATGCCAAGACCCATGCTTGGACTTTTCCTTGCCAACCCATGTTGGACTTTCCATTTGCCAAGACCCATGCTTGGACTTCCCTTGTGCCAAGTACTCAAGACTTGGAATTTCCCAAATGCCAAGTGTCCCACTTGGACTTTCTATGCCAAATACCCATGACTTGAACTTTACCTTGCCAAGACCCATGCTTGGACTTTCCCATAATCACATGGTCAACCCTAGTCAACCATCAAAGTCTCCCTCGAGTCAAGCTCGAGTCCGGTCAATCATGACCTGGGTCGATTGCTCCAACAATCTCCCCAACATATTAACCGACATTAATGTCAAACATCAATGTCAAACAACTTTGTCAAACATCCTATGTCAAACATCAAAACATCACTCGAGTCAAACTCGAGTCTGATCAATCGTGACCTGGGCCGATTGCACCAACAATCTCCCCCTTTTTGATGTTTGACAAAACAAACCTTGAGTTAGACCCCTAACTCAAATTCCCTTACCAATTTCCTAAATTGGTAATTTCACTTTCTCCCCCTTTTTGACATACATCAAAAAGGTTATTTCTCCAAGGAGGTCAATGTCTCATGTCCCAATGAGATCTTACAATCTCCCCCTTGATCCAAAAATACCTAGGATGTCTATCATCTTCCTAGTGATAAGTCCCATATCACTCAAGAAAGGCAATCCTATACTCTCTCCCAATTTCCAAATTGGGTTTTTCAAAAATCCCATCAATTTTCTCAATTGATGATACTCTCCCAATACCTTCTCCCCCTTCAAGGAGAGAAACACATCCATCATCCCAAGATGGATAACTCCCCCTAAAGGCTTGCTCCCCCTTGACCATTGCACCAACAATGTTCTTGGGAAGTCCCTAAGCCAATAGGAACTCTAAACCATCAAAATTAAGGTTCTAAATTCAAACATGAACTTTTCACACCCTAAATTTGATACTTTGACCTAACACCTCTCCTAATCCATATCCAATGAATTTTCACCCTTTATAATGCTTCCCAAAGCATATACTAGGGTTAGAAGTGGTTAGGGACATTTACCATGGCTGAAAATGGGCTAAACAAATCTTGTTAACCCGAAATCAGACTGACGATCGACTCGACAAGAATCGATCATTGCCACTCATCGATCATCGCCACCAAGGCGGTCGATTGATAGCTGAATTTTCCGAATTTCAACTATCAGAATCGAGATTTGGAAAAACATAAGTAATTCTATGTATATCAAAAAATCACGAAATTTGATACGTATATTACTTATAGTCACTACAATGGGTGAAAAATATTTGAAAATTATTTTACCCATAAAATATCGAAATTGATACAAAATCTAAAAGTGAAGAAAAACTTCAATGTTTTAGCTCACTTTGTATCAATCTCATCAATGGTGATTGCTATCAAAAGATAGGCTTCACCAAGGTTTTCTAAAATGATTTTAAAATATTTTCATAACTTTATTTTGGATCATATTCCTTGGGCTCTATGTACATAACTTGTACACAAGCTTTCCCAATGATCCACCATTGAAATTTGATGAGTTTTAGTTCATCTAGATGCAAAAATTATGCACCTTGAACTTAACTCATATCCTAGCATCTCACATTATATCTAGGGTGTAT
This sequence comes from Wurfbainia villosa, assembly GCA_025175895.1. Taxonomy (NCBI): domain Eukaryota; kingdom Viridiplantae; phylum Streptophyta; class Magnoliopsida; order Zingiberales; family Zingiberaceae; genus Wurfbainia; species Wurfbainia villosa. The sequence goes on along the minus strand of CM045991.1, from coordinate 21,619,144 downwards.
AAATACACATACATGTCAATGTAATGTGAGATGTGGGTTTTGTTCTCCCTAAACTAGGGTTTCATGTATTTTTCTAAAGCAACTCTACTTGATTCCCTTATGAATGAGACTTCAAGTCATGTCATTGTCCTTAAATCAATTTTCAATACATTAAATGCATGAAATGATCATGGCATAATGATAGCAAAATAAAGCATGGCCAATGATCATGATGTCATGACATATGATATAAAACTAAAGCACATGACATTCAATCCTAATTCCTAAACATGAACATGACATATAAAATGATTAAAAATAAGCATGATGTCATGGCATGTTATATGACAAATCAAAGCATGACATATAAAATATATAGGTATAATAATACCTAAAATTTAATATTAGTTGTCATTTGATATAATTAAGTATCTTTTGCCATATTATTACTTTTCTCCCTAGTGTGCCAAAAACTCAAAATGACACGCTATAACCTCTAAACCTAAAATGTGTCAATTTGATCATTTTATCAAACTTCATAATTAATATTGACACATCCTAAAATCTTTTAGGATTAACAATCAACCCACATTCCCAAGGTAACCATAACCTTGAAAATGACCTAAAATGCCACATTTACCATGGTTAGGTTAACTACTCATCCAATCAAGGTTGACACATCCTAAACCCATTTAGCGTAAATCAATCACGCTCTTAGGAACCCAAAACCAATTTGAGCTCCTAGGGTTAATTAGGTATTTCTTAGGGATAACCTCCCTAGATACCTTCCTAATGACCCTCCTAGGCTTGTTATCCTTGGTCATTTGGGTCTTAACTAGGTTGACTCTAAGGGTAACTCCCCTTGCAACCTTCTTAGTGGTCACCCTAGGTCTCCTAGAAACCCTAGTCACTAGGCACAACCTTTGGTCAACCTTAGGGATGACTTTCCTATTGACCTTGGTCTTCCTATACCTAGTTTGTGTTCCATAGTCAAATGGAACACTATGATAATCCACCTTAGGCTTAGGTTTGTGACCCAAACCATGTTTACCCTTGGTTGACTTTTGACTCTTGGGTCCTAGACTTTGACCATTAGACCCTTGAACTTGACCACTTGACCCTTGCATTTGATTTTGCATAATCTTGAGGGTATTTTCAAGTTTTTTAAGCCTTGACCTCAAGGCTTGGTTCTCTAATTCTAATTTTTCAATTTTAGAATTTTGATTTAAACTATGGGCATGGTTCTTCCTAGGCACATGCCTAGTCCATTTAGGGTTGAGACCTAGGTGCTCTTGCACCTTTTTAATGGTCTCCCTAGGTAAAATTTTTCTAGAGTTATTTGACCTAGGTTTGTCCTTAGATAAGTTATTTTTAGGGACATTAGTCCCAAATTTCTCCCTATTTCCTACATGGACTCTCTTAGCTCCTAAACAAAAATATTTGTTCCTATTTGCATGCTTTTCATAAATTGCAAGAGAATTAAAACTTCTAGCATGCTTTTGTCTATTAACTAAAGAAGGAGCATTATTATTATTGAAATGATATACCTTAGGGTTTGCCTTAGTGGCTCCCCCTACTTGTGAAACTCCCTCTTGAGTCTTCTTGCTCCCCCTAGGACATTGATTCCTATAATGTTCTCTTGAATTGCACTTGAAGCATACGATGTGCTCCTTGCCTTTAGGTGTTGGGGAACCGACATCCTTGACTTTTGATGTCGGTGGAGCTTTCCTAATCTTCTTTGGGCACTTGCTCTTATAGTGCCCAAATTCCCTACACTCAAAACACATAATATTATTTTTATTTGAAATTAGAGTGTTTGAGTTACCTAGGTTAATGGAGACCGGAATTGGATTTTGGGCTTCTTCATCTTGACCGGATGTCGAAGCTTCTTCTTGATGCTTCGGTGTTGAGGAAACTCTAATCTCCTCCTCAATCCTAGAAGTGGATGCTTCTTTCACTTCCTCCACCAACCCGGAAATTGACTCCCTATCAACTTCCGACTCCTCACGCTCTTTAGATGGCGACGTGCTTGCTTCCTTTTGAGCTTGAGAAGGTGAGCACTCTTCTTCTTCTTCTTCTTCTTGGACCGATGATAAGTTTTCATGGAGCTTTGCCACTTGACTCCATAACTCTTTAGCATCTACATAATTACCTAACATACACAAGATATTGTTAGACATTAAATCAATTAAAATTTTTATTACCTTATCATTTTTCTCGGATGTTTGAACTTGTTTTTTGGTCCATCTCTTCTTTTTGAGGAATCCACCTCTTGGTCCTCTTGGATATTCAAATCCATCCATCAAAATGGACCATTCCTCAAAATCTCTCATCATAATAAAGTCTTCAATTCTTCTCTTCCAAGAATTGAAGCATTCTCGTCCGTATAGGGTGTAAAGCACCGGTGTGTTGATGTCCCAACCTAATTGTACTTGGACTTCCATCTTCACCCTCTAACGTCTTTGTCTTATCTCCCGGCGGTTAGTCCGTAGAAGAGCCCCGGGCTCTGATACCACTTGTAGGAGAATTGAGGCCGCTAGAGGGGGGTGAATAGCGTGTGACCGTACGATGATGGAATTCATTGTGTTTGTTTCTACAATTTTGTTAGCGCAGCGGAATAACAAGAATAATAATGATAACGAAATATACAACACAAAAACACAAAGATATAATGTGTTTCGGAATCGCACGGTTCCTACTCCACGGATCGAGCTCTAGCGACGTCAATGCAATCACTAATCACAAATACTCCTTCTCGACACAAGTTGGAGGCGGAGAAACCTCGTACAAAAGATTACAACAATAATCTAAATAGATACAAGCAAATACAATAGTGAAATACAATGCGAGTAAAGAAAACTACTTTACAAATGCCTTTAGATCGCTTGCTTGTTGATCGCTTGAACCGTGGTTGAAGACCCTGATTTGCAGCAACAAATCGCCTCAAAAACGTCCAAGAAAATCGCTGCAAAAACCCTCCATCCGAGCTCCTTTTATAGCTTGCGCGGCCGATTTCCGCTGATCCGCCATAAGGCCCCGCCGATCGCTAACATCGAGCCGCTGTGAGACAACGGCTCAATCCACGCTGACAAGTTCCAACGGACTCTTGGCAATAATCGCCAACATTGGCGCGACTACTAACGCTGTAGTTGATCGCCTCACGGCTACGGAGTGTTCTCGTGCTCGCAACTCAATCGGCTGATCATTGCCGATATCACGATCGTTTAATGAGCATCGCTGCAGTAATTCCAAATTTAAACGACAATGAACTCAAGTCGACTCACGGCAATGAATCGCCATAATGTCGGGCCGATTGTCAACCTCAAACATGAGGTTTTAACCCAAGTATGGTGCCCCCATACTTGCTAGACCACCCTTAGCCTAGACCTAAGCCTTCTAGTCACCTCCATCACCACGCCTCGGATCCCTCCAAGTCATCCATGACTTGTTCATCCATCGCGCTAGCATCCAGGTGCTTCCATCGGCTATGTCATGCTAACGGTGTCTACACCGCCAAGGCACATTGGACTTACGCCGCCAAGACTTCGCTTGGACTTTACGTCGCCAATCATTGGACTTATGCTGCCAAGACTCCCGCTTGGACTTTACGCCGCCAATATCAACCCCTTGGACTTCTCAAATGCCAAGACTCAAGCTTGGACTTTCCATGCCAAGACCCATGCTTGGACTTTTCCTTGCCAACCCATGTTGGACTTTCCATTTGCCAAGACCCATGCTTGGACTTCCCTTGTGCCAAGTACTCAAGACTTGGACTTTTCCAAATGCCAAGTGTCCCACTTGGACTTTCCATGCCAAGTACTCATAACTTGGACTTTACCTTGCCAAGACCCATGCTTGGACTTTCCCATAATCACATGGTCAACCCTAGTCAACCATCAAAGTCTCCCTCGAGTCAAACTCGAGTCCGGTCAATCATGACCTGGGTCGATTGCTCCAACAATCTCCCCAACATATTAACCGACATTAATGTCAAATATCAATGTCAAACAACTTTGTCAAACATCCTATGTCAAACATCAAAACATCACTCGAGTCAAACTCGAGTCTGGTCAATCGTGACCTGGGCCGATTGCACCAACAATTAGTATTTGAGGTATTCTTGCACCAAAAGGAATTTCCCGAGTCTGATTGCCCAAGCACTCAACTCCCAGTGCTCGAGCATTGAACCAGTCGACTGCCCGAGTACTCTTCCAAGCCTCTTGAGTGTCACTTCCTCAATGCCTGAGCATCTATCGCCTGAGTGGCTTTCCCTCATCGCCCGAGCACTCGACTAGTCGACTTGTCCAAACCACCAATCGACTGCCCAAGCACCTTCCCGAGTGTCACGAGTTCCTTAATTGCCCGAGCACTCAACTAGTCGACTGATCAAGACCACTAGTCGACTGTCACGCCTCAAAATTAAGGTTTAATGCATCAAGTGTGATCCTCTAATATTTGATACTCACCTTTAACCTAGACCTAATTAAGTCTTCAAGCTTCTTCCATTAGCTTCACGCCATTAGGATGCATCCGAGCCCTCCACGACTCCTCACCATTTGCGCTAGCCTTCAAGTGCTTCATTCGATCGGCTTTGTCATTTTATCGGGTCTTCCTTTGCCAAGAGGCCACGACTCCGAGACTTCTCTGGTAAGAGTCATGCTCCGGGACTTCCATTGTCAAGTTACACTTGAACTTTCCTTGTCAAGTCTTTATACTTGAACTTTCCTTCTCAAGTTTTTATACTTAGACTTTTCCTTACCAAGCACTATACTTGGACTTTTCTTGCCAAGTCTTCATACTTGGACTTTCGTTGTCAAGTGTCTATACTTAGACTTTCCCTTGTCCAGCATGATCTGCCAAGACTTTACTTGTCAAGCACGATCTCTTCGACCTGCTGAGACTTCACTCTTCAAGCATGATCTCCTCGACCTGCTGGGATTTCACTTGCCAAACACGATCTCCTCGACCTGCCAAGACATCCCTTGCCAAGTGCGATCTCCTCGATATATCGGGACTTCACTTTTGCCAACTCCCAATTAGACTTTAATTATATATCCGTCAAGTCTTTGGTCAACCTTGACCTACTTGACTTCTCGGTCTTCAACTCCATATGACTACGGATGTCTCATACCATCCAATCATATTGTCAAACATCAAAACTCTACTCGAGTCTCACTCGAACTTGGTCAACTTTGATCTGAGGTTGATTGCACCAATAATCTCCCCAACAATTATTGTAACCATTCGATTGTAACATATTGATTCGAAACTGATTAAGTAATTTAATTAATTAATGATTCATAGGTTTCGATTTATTGGAGATAGGTTTAATGTATATATCTTGTTAGTTCGAATCCATTATTGATAATGGACCAATAAACAAATCCGATTTGATCTCTGTATATAAGATGCGGTCCCAATAAAATCAGGTATATGATAAATCTTCTCGTTTTCTATCGTTGAGGAAAGTTTTACAGCTCTATCACCCCAACACCCCTACAAAATATCTCTCTCTTCCTGGCCGAAACTTTGGATTTTACTGACGATGGATCACTCCATTTCAATCCGGTTCTTTAAAATCATTATTAAGTTTTTATTTTTAATACGTACGGTACATGCCACGAGAGTTGATGATAATTAGATATTAATATCGCATGATTCTACTTTATGTTCATAAGAATTTGAATATATTTTATAATCTAGTTATTCCATCATGAATTGCCCTTCGCGAAGATATCTCAAATTCACAGATTCGATATAAAAAGGCATCCTGCTCTTTGGAGGAGATTCAACCGAAACTAGTTGATTCTGATAGAATCCATAGTTGATCAAAAAAAATTTTGAACAATTAGGTCATTTCGGGCCTGAAAAATAATTTTTCTAAACAAATATATATTAAAAAAAATCTCTCCTTAACGGCTCAACCACTCCAGTACTGATGAAATTCCCTTAATTAACAACTCCACGAAGAAAAAGAAAAGGGGCGTCAAATTAATATTTAATTTATTGAAGAAAAAAAATGTTAAAGAGAGATTTCTAGAGGAGACGATCCATGTTTATTGCAATGTGAAATACTAATTTCTTGATTTTGGGTGCAACCTCTTAATTTCATTCTGAACCATATCTCAAAATAAAATTTTTATAAAAAAAAACAAAAAAAAAAATTGTTTCATGGCATTTCAGATCGGATGGTTTTCTTAAATTTCAACTCCAAATTCCTCACGGTAGTCAAACTATATATATTCCAGTTTCTCACCTATAATTAAAGAGACAAGCATAGATCCAAGCTCATAGTCTGTTCTCCTGCTTCCTCTTCTTTCCCTTCTTCTTTTCGCCGGCTCCTCGATCTCCCGCCGCATCCGCTCTCCTCTGCAAAGTCTTCCAGCTCAAACTTAGGCTTCCACGCCGGCGGCCACGGCGGAGGCGATGCCTTCAGTTCCATCCTCTTACTACAGCTGCTATTCTTCCTAAACGAGTCCCTCATCGCTTTGATGTTCTCCAGCAAAGCGTAGAACTTTTCCATATCTGAATCCTCATCTTCCTCGGCTGCCCTCTTTCTCCTTGCGCTCTTGCTGTTTTCTTTCTCCATTTGCTCATCAATGAATGATTGCGATACAATGAAATCCGAAAATTAACGGACTATCTATAGTCTGAACGCTAGCTGACATGGTCTCAATTATCTCCACGTGTTGATTGAATTATTGAATATGATCGCTAAAGCAAAAATCTTATGTCACATGATCGAATTGAACACTCGACTGAATAATTTGTGATAAATATTTATTCATTGCATCGTTATGTATTAGTCGAGTCGTCAATTTGACTGTTATTATTGACGACGAATCTATAAATATCGTCGCTAATACTTAGTATAGCGATGAAGAATTTTATTCCGTCGCTAATATATTTTATATTTGCGACGTATTATTATTATTTCGTCGTAAATGTAATATTGTTTACGACAATAAAGATATTCGTCGTAAAATCCTACATTTATGGACGAATTTATAATCCATCGCTAATATTTTGTCGTTATTTTTCTATTTTTCTTATAGTGTGGGACAGTGTAATAGTTACAGATTGGACACGGATTGATTCCGAAGGAAAATCTAAAATTTTTTCTTGGGCTTAGATGATCCTCCATTATCTTTGACCAATATGTTAAAGTCTAAAGAGTCTCGTGATTTATCTCCCTCACATAGTCATGAGACAAATTGATAGAGACTGTTAAATTGACGGTTTCAATTTTTTACAGAGATTGATATGGTCCCAATTGCCTTCGTAAATACGATACAATAGTAGAGTAGAATGACATCTTACATATTATATTAATACGGTTCAATTTTCTATTGAAATAAATTTAATTTTGAATTTTTTAAAAAATTAAATAAATAATTTTAAATCGGATGTGAATCTAAAATTTATTTTATTAAATAGAATATATTTTCGATCACTTGATGCTGTATTTACCGGCCTTTTTTCTTTTTCTTTTATTTTAAGAGGCAAAGAAATAAATAAATAAATAAATTTATTTTCAGTATTTACGACTGTTTATTTAATTTCTGGTTGTCAGAACGCAGCGATTAAATTCTGCGATGGTAAATTTTGCCAGCCATGCATCTGCGTATAATTAAGTACTGCGACGCTCCGCAGCGAATTCTCGATTCGCCTACCAAAAAGGAGTGAGGAATCAATTCGTGCGAACGGTGTCAGTGCGACACGCCAGTGATATTATGCGGACTTACCACTTAATTAGTTGGTGTGTCGGAGATTAAACGTTGACGCGAGCACCATCAAGCGTCGGCAAGGGGACGAGCGGTTGGTAGAGACATTGTCGTTTCCTGCGGCCCTCCTCCTCCCAGGTAAGCTCATCATCACTACACGAAAGTTCGACATGTCTCCAAACGCACGAAGATTAATCAGACTCTGTTTTCCACTTTTTAATTTATGAACAGATGCCACTGATCAAGTAATATAGTCATCCAACAGAAGAGAAGAATTGGATCATCATATCGTTTAGAAATATTAACTGAATTGAAAGTATTGTCGAGTTTGATCAGATTCAGTTTGATTTTTATCGTGCTTAATCTCTTCCAACCAAATATAATTTAGCGCGCATGAGATATATGTAAGTACAGTAAGGTCTCTTGCTTGTGAATTAGCTTAAGAAATGAAGTAAACCCAATCCCTTAATTGGTTTAGTTTATATATATCACTCTTCCTGTCGTTTGTCTCCACTATCGCTTAGCTCTTTTGGCCAATTTAATTGTTATTTGCCATCGGCAAAGTTGAAGGAAGATTTGGTCTGATTTATCAACTCAAGAGCAAGTTTGAAATAAGACTCCATTGGGGTCGCCCTGCCCCCCATCCACTTGCTTGTCAGTCAAAAGGCCTTGTTGTCTTTGGGTTGCCGGACGATCAGTGCTGCTCCAAGAACCTTTATTTTCAAATCCATATTCCCGGCAAGTGACCCAGTACTGCTGCTGCATGAGTCCCTGCTTATTAGGCTGAAGGAACTCAAAATCGGGTTCAATCGACACATTAAATAGGGCAACAAACTACCTTCCACTTAGCTTGCTTCTTATGAGTAAGAAATCAAGTGTTAAATAAAGCATACGGCAAGTCTCATGCTTTTTTACATGCACCTTCAAGGTTTCGTCCTTTTCTTCGTGCTCGCAACAAAAGCACAGGCGTCTCAACTCGATCGTAGGCAAACAGATAATCAAGAACCACGCACAGCGTACTGAAGTTGAAGAAGACATGGATCACTCAGTGAGTAGAGTATTTTGGTAGGCCCACCACCATATGCCCTCCTAACATGGAGAATCTAATTTGGCCATGCATGGTGCTATATCCAAAAGGGTCACTTCGATTACTTTAATTCTACAAAGGAGACTGCTTCAAGTGAATAGGAGTGACTTCAAGAATCCTTCGCTGCACATTTGCACCCGTGTAGAAAGAGCCTTGTCAAGGACTGATCGATCGAGTGCGTTTGCTGGTTTTCTTGATGGGTAAACACAGCCATATCTATAAGCTATAAAGATCATACAATTTATGGTCAATGGAAGATTATTGAGCATAGTATTAATTGTACGTAGTTTGATTCCACTTAGCTGAAATGATATCAGGGATGGTAGCTTCATAATATTTTTTCTGTTTCTTCTGATTAAAGCTACGACTAATGAGTAAGTTGGCCCCAATAGATATCAAATAGTAGGTGAAGCAAAGCTAAAAGCAGCGACTTGTGTAGGAGGAGTTTGGAGAGGACTTGAGAATTACTTGAAGCATAAAGTTGAGGTGATGACGATGGAGATGTGGCACCCAATCGATCTCATTAAAGGAGGAACCTACAGCCTAGAGAGAAAAAAAAAAAATGGATGCAACGAGGAACACATTACACACTATCTCTCATGCCAATCAGACGATTAAAGACACCACTTTCTCCCAAAAGAAACCTCGCCACTTCACCAACATCTTTATTTTAGTTTATTCATTTTCTCGCTGTCATGTTTCCATGCGTCTCAGTTGATCAAGATACAAGAAAAGCAAAGCGTGTCACTGATAAACTCAATAAATTTGAAGAGTGGATCGATAAACTTTCCTATGCTATTCTTTATATTTGGTGAGTAAATTTTGACTCCGTATAGAGACATCAGTGTGTACGTGCAGCTAGCGGTGCCCCGTCATTTCAGTACTATGCAACTTAATCACTGTCTCTGGTCATCATCGATTGGGCTATACACTAAACTGACAGGTGATGTAAGTCTATGTCACATCCTACATGTTAGTGCAAAAGTTCGCATGGGACGGCGAAGGAGAGAGAAGGGGCAGGAAGGCGTACTGGAACCCGTGAACTCCAGTATTTAACCAAGTATTCTGCCTTATCTTGTCTGCCAATGAATGCATGCCTCAGTTGGACGCAGTGGTCTTCCACGTAAGTACGTACGTACGTAGGGCTTGCATGCCTTGTCATCCTCGTATCCATTTCCATTCTGTGCACCGACAATTATGATCAAACAACTACTCATTGTTACCTTTCAAAAGGCATACGTTATGTCGACAGTGGCTATCCATTTCTTCTTAATTAGACTTCCTCCTTTCGTTTTTTAGCTGATTAATCAAAGACATCAGCGGATTAATTTCTCCATATAAATATGTGTTCTTCTCTCCGTCCTCCGCTGCAACCTGCAACGCATTCCGCTTCTTCTTTGCTTTATTTTTTATTCTTCCTCGTTTGATTCGATCGATATCATATGGCGAGAGTAGTAGAGTGCCGTGCCAAGTCGTCCCTGAGCGGTACTGCTGGCCTCAAGCTCTTCGGGTTCCGCGTGCCCGACAAGGATGCGGCGGCAGGTGACGTGGGCAGCGGCGGGAGGAGGTACGAGTGCCAGTACTGCTGCCGGGAGTTCGCCAACTCGCAGGCGCTGGGCGGCCACCAAAACGCCCACAAGAAGGAGCGGCAGCAGCTGCGCCGCCGGGCCCTCCTCCACTGCCCCCCGCCGGCGACTGGGAGCCTGGTTCTCTGTCAGCGGAGCGCTTCCCTGGCCGCCGCGAATTCGGTGGTTGGATACGCCCCGCCGCCGTACTATAATTGCACTGAGGCGGCAGTGTACGGAGGTGGACACGCGCCTGCAACCGTGTTTTGCTCAGACGTGAGCCGCACGATCGCCGGTGCAGCGGTGGTCGTAGAGGGCGGGGCGGATGACGTCATCGGGTTGGATCTCCGACTGAGACTCGCGCCGGCGGGCTCTTGAACCTTCACGGCCCGATCAAATATTCAGATAACCTATATAAATAAATTGTTTGTGATTTTGTTAATTATTTAGTCGTGTAAATTGTTCTTATCTTGATTACTGCATCGATATGATCTTAAGGGCAATATATGGGCACAGCCTCTACAGTCATTCATACTTACGAATGAAGTATTTAAATATCAAATTCCTCTCTCATACAAAAACCCTTTTTGTTCCTGCAACAAAGATTGAAATTATCCATTTAACAGTGGATATATGATAAATATTTATCTAACAACAATGGCACCTAAATCTAACCAAACCGATAACTTGACTGTTTGAACTAAGCTCAAATTAATTAACACAATTAACTATGTCATAAAGTTTTAATATGATATATCTGTGAAATTAAAAATTGAAATGGAAAGCATGCAAAATCAACATTCTTGTCGCTTTTTTCATCTTTTGTTTATTTGAAAATCAAAGAGCTGAGAAAGAAGTATTTTTAGGGGAAAGGCCCAAGTTAAAACCTCACCATTTGAGCTTACTAGAAGGGAAAATCAAAGGGCAAAAACAGTTTTTTCAAAAAAAAAAAAAGGTTTTTAATTAATTAAAAAATTGTCGTTTGTGTAGAGACATGGACAGTACCATAACCGATAGCTCAATTCTACAGTTATTGCACTATATGTATCTTATCTACGGTATGGAAAAATTTGAAAACCCCTAAAAAATTATTATTTTCATCAAAATGCCCTCTAACTTATAAAATAATCACTTTTTCCCCGTAAAGTTTTGATTCTACAATGTCAAAAATTATGTATATATTGCCAATTTAGATTTATCAAGACATATAAGAAATTTTGCATTTGATATTACAAATTAATTTAAAATTCAACTTATGATCTACAACTTAAGATTTCGATAATTTTGAACTTGTTAACGTACAATAATTTAAAAATAATAATAATAATAAATTTATTTTAAAAAATATTTTAAAACAAATATATTAACAAATCTCTCTCTTTTTTTCCTTAAAAAAAAGGAGAAAATTAATATCAATTCGAGGTGAAATATATTATCGACGTTCTACGACATATATAGTCATTTTCATATACAGTCTTCGGAATCTAACGCCGTCGATGCTTTTCCTCTCCCTCTTCGCCGGCGATGCTGCCTCATTCGCCTTCGCCCCAACTCCCTCCATTTGTCGTCGCGCCGTGCTCTCCAAATCACTCCTCCACCTTCACCGCTTAATTAGTCCAGTTCCATCTTTCTCAAAGCGGAATTTACTCCACTTTTCCCTCTCCCAGCAGTTGTTCGATTACTCTTCGCTGATTTGTACGTCTCGGCCAAGTTTCGATCTTGACCAGTGGGAAACTGTCTGCGTCTTCGTCTTCGTCTTCGCAAGCAATCTCTGCTGAGGAAATGCCCTCCCCCTTCGCCTTCGGGATCGACCCAGCGACCGCCGAAGAGTACTAGTACGCCTCTCGGTCTAAATTGCTCCAGGAGTTCACGAACGTCCCCATCATCGACAAAGCTCGGATATTTAAGTCTGAAAATTGTTATATTTTTCAGGATGATGATGAAGGCTTATTCGTGTTTCATATTTCTTTTATTTTATTCATTTTCGCATCCTCATTTCTTTTCTTTTTTCTGTAAATGCAGCAAACACCTCGCGGGCGATGTTTACGGTCCAGCAAGTGGTGCTTTTGACTAGCAGGAGGAGGACGATGGTATTGTCATCTCATATCTCGAAGACTCGAAGGCTAGCAAAGACCCTTTCGACTTTCAGTGGTCGCCATTTCCTGTGGAGATGAACGGTGGGTTCAGGGTCGAAGCTTCTCGTGGTTCGTAATAAGGAGAATGATTCGCCAACGGCGCTCAAAATTTGGGCCCAGCTCTGTTGGAAAAGGAAATTCATGTTCCCCAATCAGATCATGGTTTAGTATATACGAATGGATGGTAACTAGAATTGATGATATCAATTCTTTTATCCTTTAATTACAAAATGCACTTAAACTATATCCTCGGACCACAGGATGGTTGCATTATCACTTTGTTCTATTCATCTGTTACCCTTTTAAGTGATATGTATTATATAGGTTTGAGGGGATTTCATGGAACCATTATCAGTCAATGATCATTTATGTTGCAGAGGAACCACCTTTAGCAAAGCCAGTATTTGATTATTTAGGATTCAAGAAAGAAGGTTCTGCGTAGAAAGATTTTAATAACTGGAAATTAAAGGGCACGGGGCCTGGGAAGAGAGTTGGGGGTGAAACATGTTCTAAGAAATGGAATCCTTCAATCTTTGTTGGCAACGTCAATAGGTCTAGGCTAGTCCATTCGATCGATGACGTAAAAACTGGCAAATTCTACAAATAACGATCTTGTTTTCAAGTTTGCTGCAGTCTAGAAGTGCAGGCCGTTAAAGACGACATTCCCAGGAGCTTAAGTGTGGTCAAGCTGTTTGATCTCCATCAGATTCTAAGGGAAATAATTCCTCGTTGGTTTTTGTTGAGTGGTCAGCAGAAAACGGGCTACAAAAAATTCTAAGAAGCTTGAAATCAAGATTTGTGACAATAAGACATGTGCCTTGTATGCCTTTGGCGTTCCTTTTAAAGATCAAAGTTCTAATAAATTGTCAAATGAGTGAGTGTGCCATCTTTTCCTGTTACCTATAATTCTCTTAGATTGGAGATGTTTGCTGTGGTAATTACCTCATAGTGCTGGCTTCCATGCATCAGGAATGAAAATATTGCGAATTCTGCAATCAATTTAACTCAAGGCTGTGCATTACTTATATTCTTTCCCTGTTTCAGGTAATATTAATTGGCACTTTGCTTAATTTATGTTTTTCGGATTTTATTTCTGGTAATATATAGTGTAGCTAGATTGAATAAGTTAGATCTTTTGATAGTCTTAATACTGAAAGTAGAAAACATGTATTTTTTTTTTTTTGTCAATTCTTTCCAGGAATATGCATGTATGATTTGTTCCATAACTTAATCGAAGACACATTCAAACATTGGTCAATGTAACAAAAATGATATAGCAATTTGAATATTACTAATCATATTACCTCTTGCATATACTCAATGGAGGGATAAGATTCATATAGCCAAGATCAAATAGTTGGTACAAACAAAGACGATGCAGAATTGGCTGAATATTATTATGTTTCATTCAAACACAGAGATATATAGTAATTGCATATATCCGCATTGAGTGATCTCAAAGAATCTATAGATTTCTGTTCAAGGTTAATTTACTTATTAAACATTTTAGGGGAGTGTCACATTCTGGAGTATGGACACGAACATAGAACAAGTGCTAGTAAAATCTGTGTATTTTGAGGGGGAAAAAATCAGGCAACTATATTTTAGGTTGTCCATCAAGGTCTGGTTTATGTTTGGTCTATGCTTTAATTCATAGTGCAAGTTTTACTCATTGAAGTTATTTCATTGGTTGAGCAACAATCAATAGTACTCCACCGACTATCATTTCGATCACCAATACAAAATGCAACGTTTATGCTTTTCTGTTTTTCAATCATTCATTTTTTATCAGAAAAAAAAATTATATTATAAGAAGATGCTTGCTAAGAGTTGTGCTGATTTGGGGACTGATATATATCCACATCTTTAATTGATCCACTTGAATGAGGACAAAACTCTAATAAGTTTGGATTCTTAGACTAGACATTTTGGAGATAGATGATAACGATATCAAGTTCATTGGAAGAACTTTCTTTGTATTAGACTATCGTGCAAAAAGCCAATTCAATCTTGTGGGCACATATGTATCCCTTTTAATCAACAATGGTGTGTTTTTGCGTGGCCTAAGGATCCTGTGGAGGCCCCTCATAGGATTCGCGTTGCTGTTAAGGATGACTACTCCAAACTTGTGTACATCGTGAATGCCTACAAAAAGAACCGATCGACAAGGATGTGAGAGAGCACCAACGAAGACGAAGAAAAAAAAGAGAAGAAACCACATGAGAAGATCCGTGTCGTCACTGAACTTGAGCATGCATGCAATGCCATGAATGCACAAGTATACTCATGCATGCATGCAATCCACGCTTGGTGGTCCCATACCAATCCCTTGCAATGCCATTCGACAACACTTTCTGGTCCCACCTATGCCATGCATGTATCCCTGATCTCTCTCTCTCTCTCTCTCTCTCTCTCGTCTTGGATGCATCATCCTCACCTTTGCTGGTCTGTTGTCTGCCTTCCAACCTAAACCAGCCAAAATCCCTTCAGGCCACTCTCGTCCACTTGAGCCTTCTCTATCAGTCATTCGTTCCACTACCTGCCTTAACTTGTCTTAGATATAATAGATATTATACCCCTTCTCCCGTTAACTTCCTTCTTCTCTAGTTATCTCCTCCTCCTCCTCCTCCTCCTCCTCCTCTTCTTGTTCCCACTTAGCATCTAGCCTTTCTCTTTTCACCTTCTCATCAATCAAATCTTAACTAGCTAGTTCTCCATGTTTTCCCACGGCGGCAATCACTCCTTGTCCAACAAACATAATAGCAAACCTCCTCATGAGGAAGTTGACGATTCCACTTTGTTGCTCTCTCTTTGCCCCCCTGGCGCCCATCCCACGCCAACTCCTACACTCTCCGCCCCCTCTCGTTCCTTCCCTGCTTCCTCCTCCCCTTGTTGCTCCTCCAATTGGCTCCAGTACTCCAGCTCCAACCCATGCCAAGCCTACCTCGCCGACGTGACGATTGCGCTCTCCGTTGGCTTGCCAAATTCAAGCAGCTGCACTGGTGGTAACAGTACTGCTATTGATCCAACACTTACTGCTGCCGCCGACGGTGTCAGTGGCGCGGGGTTGAACCCGGCCGTGCCCAGCCAGTATTGGATCCCTTCCGCCGCCGAAATCCTAATTGGCAACACTCAGTTCTCCTGCACCGTTTGCAAGAAAACGTTCAACCGTTTCAACAACATGCAGGTAAGTAGGTTCATCGTTTTAGTATATATACCTTCGTTCTCCCTCCTCCAATTTATGCTCCATAATTTAAACTCAAGAAACAAAGATTTGATCAGCCATGCACTAGTAGTTTCAATTTTCAAATTAAATTAGAAAATTGTGTTTTAGGTAATAATATTATTGGAAGATGCATTAGATTTGCTGTTTTGATTTCTCAATTACGTACGTATCCATGTTATGCAGATGCATATGTGGGGGCATGGGTCGCAATACCGGCGGGGATCGGAGTCGCTGCGGGGCGAGACGCAGACGATGCCGTCGCCGGCACTGCTGAAGCTGCCGTGCTACTGCTGCATGGAAGGGTGCAGGAACCACATCGAGCACCCGCGGTCGCGGCCGCTCAAGGACTTTCGCACGCTGCAGACGCACTACAAACGCAAGCACGGCGCGCGGCCCTTCGCTTGCCGACGTTGCGGCAAGGCCTTCGCGGTGCGCGGCGACTGGCGCACCCACGAGAAGAACTGCGGCAAGCTCTGGTTCTGCATCTGCGGCTCCGACTTCAAGCACAAGCGATCCCTCAAGGACCACGTCCGCTCCTTCGGCGCCGGCCACGCCCCCCATATCCTCAACACCACCACCTCGATCATCGCCACCATGAGCGTCGACGAGGAGGAAGATTACGACGACGAGCAGGAGGAGAAGGATCAGACTGACGAGGTGGAGCTGGCCATCTAATGAATCAATCAATCAATCAATTTCATGACTTGCTTAATTAATTATATTTTAAGATGATCTGATGTTTCCATGCACATATACATGTGCATGATCTTTACTTTTTCACTTTAGGTTATTGTCCACTTCTGTCATGGTGTCTGGTGCGTGAGAAGGTGAATATTTTTAATTACATCAGTTGTATGTATTTTTTTTTATATTATTCTAGCTCTTTCAATTCAGTAAACCGTTTCCATTTTCATCAGTATATTATATATGAAGCCATAGATGTAATTGATAGTTGATTTACTCCAATCCAATACAGAAACGCCAGTGTTGGAATAATAAATACACTCGAGAGAAAGGTAGAAGAAGAATTAATTAGCGGTAAGAAATTTGATAGAGCTTTTTATTTCCTTAATTAAGTTCAATAGTTTTATATAAATGGCTATGCACTAACTCTTCTTTGTACATAATCGCTTAATCTAATGATAAGTAAACTAGTTTCTGATAACTTTCCCCCAATATATAGAGGTTTAAATTTATATGATGATTTTTTGTCACTTAAATAAATAATAATATCATGGTTAAAATAAAATAAATTCTTATAGATAAATATAACTTTTGAATGTATATGGTTCTCAATATAAATGATAGATTATCACAAAATGGTGTATCACGACGATCCTTCAACATTAATTAGCTTATTTATTGCCAATAGTAAATCAACAAGTGCAAGAGCATTTATACAAAAACAACTATAAGTTTTTATATGGATTTTTTGAGTTATTAGTTAAATTTTTTATTACATCCTCATTTATATTTAAATAAATTTTATTTTATGAAAACATATACATACTATAAAAGTCAAACACCCATAGAAGATAAATACTACATGAAACCCTCCTTCATTTCTTTTTTTTTAACAAGATATTGAGTGCATGTCATGTTGGTGCAATCGATCCATATCAATATTGTTGATCAAATTCAAGTAGGACTAAATAGGGTTTTGATATTTGACAATAGATTTGACCCTGAATTTAACAATACGTTTGATATACATATGACTATATGACTAATGGATGGTTTGAGATATCTAAGATTATATGAGAGAAATTGTTAGGAGGAGATTATTAGATCAATCGGTTTTAGGTCAAGGTTGATCAAACTCGAATGAAAGTCCAAGAATGGATTCTTAATAATGGAGAAATCCAAGTATGGACACTTGGTAAGGAAAAGTCCAAAGATGAAACCTTGATAAGGAAAAATTTAAATATGGATATTTGACAAAGGGAAAAGTCAAAGTATAGAGATTTGACAATGAAAGTCTTGGAGGCGCGACCTCTTGACAAATGTAGATCCGATAGTATGAGGAAGTTGATGGAAACATTTGAAGACTAGTGCAAAAGTGAGGAGTCGTGGACTCAACCCAAAGGCGTGAGACTGATAGAAATGACTTGAAGACTTAAATATAGACTAAGGGTATCCGATAGCATGACAAAAGTCGATAGAAACACTTGAATGGTTAGCGAAAGAGTGATAAGTCATGGACTTGAATCAAAGGCGTGAGGCTAATAGAAGTAATTTGAAGGTTTAAGTCTAAGTTAAGAGTGAGTATCAAGTATGAGGATATCAGTCTTGAGTTAAATCTCAATTTTAAGATTTATCAGTCGATTGGAGCTTGGTTTAATAGACTGGTGAGCTAAAATAATCGGACAAATTGTTTGACAGTTAACTGGGGTTATGGACTAGTCAACCGATCCAGTATTCAACACTCGAGGAGCTTAGAAGACTCGAGTAGATGATTGAGATTATGACCTAGTTGACTAGTCGAATTGTCGACTGAGGCTCGACTGTTGGTTGGTGCTCTAGCAGTCAACTGACGACTTTGCACCAGTCGATTAGTCATTGACAGTCGACTGCTATGGTTGAGCAATCGACTGATCTTAAGTAGATATGACACATAATATCTCATAGTCGACTGATGACTATGACAGTCCACTACTGGGTCAGGACAGATAACTAGTCGAACAATTTCTGACATGGATTAATCTATTGTGAGACAATGATCAAGTGGACAGTCGACTGGTGAATAAGACCAATCGACTGTTAGGTGAAAAATCAGTCCGAACGGAACTTTAAATGGAGGTTGTGATGGAGGCTTTGAGCTGCTGATTTAATTTCTAAGGGTTTGAAGGGAAGTTACTATTGTGATTTTAGACCTTCAAGACATCTCAAATTAAAGTAGTTAAAAAGTAAAGCGATCAAAAGCTCATTTTTTATAAAGTGTTATTTGCATTTGTACTTCACGTTACTTGTATTTGATTGTTTCTTCTTTGTATAAGTTTTATTGTAAGAGATTTCTTTACCTTTGATATTATTCTGAAAAAAAAAAAAGTTTTAATGGTGTGGACATTAGAGTTCGACTATAAAGTAGAAACTAAGTGGTTCTGAGCCACTTAAAACACTTTTGTAGTACTTGTATTGTGTATTTATTTATTATTTATATTTGTATTAATCCGCTACGTATAATATTTTATAGATAAGTATCATTATCAAAAGAATTAAAAATTATTATTCACTCCTCCCATGTCGATCGGGTCAAAATCCTAAGGCTCCCTCAATTTCTTACAACCCTGTAAGAACATATTTTTTTTAATCTTCTTAAAAATTGATCGTGATCGGGAGGGAGAGCTGGAAATAGGCAGTATTGGTCTCTTTGCTTTTAGACTGCACATTTAAAGCAACTCTTCTAATAGTGATGATGTGATGATGGCTCAGAGATGAGAGAAAGGGCAGGTGATATTAGTGGTAGAGGCCAGGACTTGTCAGGTGCAGCAGCCATTGATGCAGTTCATAAATTAGGGCTCTATGAACTGACAAATGAATACATTACGTTTCTCTGTTTCTGTGATATATCTAAGTTGAGCACTTGCACTTGCACTCGCACTTACTCTCTGGTTGTTTTTCTCTCTTGATGGGTACGTCTTCCACGATTGGCACTGTTGGAGCAGTAGCTTTATGCAACGCTAGGGCGGTGTAACAACTGTACGTACGTCGGTATGTGGCGCTACTGCTGCTATTTCTGCTGCTGAGTGGATTGAGTGGGAGAGTGTGTGCGTCGATCGAGTCGATGGGCGAGCAAGGATTGGGCCAAAGTGGCAGTGGCACTGTAGCTTGTTTCCTTTGTGAGGCAGCGAGGAACAGAGGCGACAGAGAAAGAGAGGTGTTGCATGCCTGCTCTCTCGCTTGGGTTCCATCAGGTTTCATTGATGTCGCACGGAAAGCGAAACCCAGATCACTACGCGCCGAGTGGTGCAGCGTTCAACTGTGCAGCGTGCATGCGTCGGCCGTCCCCTTCCCGGCGACGAAGTTCAAGATCGATCTTGGAGAAAACATGAACTGACGTCGCATGTATTATATATTTGCTAACCATTTGACAAAACTTATAGCTCGCTATGCTTCCAGGCCATACTAAAACATATATATCGGTGTATTAGGAAATCATATATAAAGTTTCATCATAGCTCCTGCATGAATTAGAAAAACATTACATTTATGTTATCTTTTGGAAAAAATTAAACTTCTAATTTTACAATTACATTCTCAAAAGCTCAATGCACGCGGCACGTTGTCATTACCTATATAATAAAAAAGGCTCAATGACATGGTATAGGTTAGCGACGAGTATATATCTGCATGTTAAAGCTATGCAGTTTCCAGTAAGATGATTAATATTCACTATTGGCATTCATGCGAGCACAGTGTAACTCATCCTAATGAATCAGTAATAGTGTTCCTGTAGCACTCCTAAAGATATTATAAATATTGAACATAAGATATGGGACAAATTAAAGGATAAACTTCATCACCTTTAGTCTCGCATCTCAAGTGGAGAATTTTTAAAATATAATTAAATAACAAAAATAAGTTTATCTTACTTGGCATGCATTTTAGATTGAATTGAATTTTGCATTAAATTTTCACGATCCAATTATGCTCTCACTAGTCCTCGATCCTCTCAATTATAGAAGCATATATCTACATGCAACTCATTATGAAAATAGTCTTGGACTTCAATCTCAAGCAAGCAAGCAACTCACTGTAATTAATGAGCAAGCTATATTTTTAAGTCTCTTGAGATAGAAAAAAGTTGCATTCGTGATTGCTCATTAGACTAGCTAGCTAATAGCTGAATATTTATTGACCACACGGTGTTTCACGATTGCTATTGTTTACATGGTTTTCGGTAATTAATTAGCATCTAATGAAATTTTTTGTCGATTGCAAGTTGAAGAAAAAGATATTGATCAGTAAAAAAAGGAAATTAAGAGATATATATGCTTATTAGAACTGGGAAGGACTGATTATATATATAATTGGGCAGCTTAAAAAGAATTGGAAACTGCTCTAATATATTAATGACATTTCAGTTCTTCTTTATACATGCACAAGGTGATCTGATTAAATCGCTTAATTAATTTCTGCAAGCATTAATTGATAGGATTTCTGGATGAATGCACGATGAGTAGTTTCTATGCTTGATATATATATATATATATATATATATATATATATATATATATATATATATATATTAAAGTGAGGAACTCTCCGGTGGTCCTATATATACAAAAGAAGCAAGATTGAATTGATTCTTAGAACAAAGTGTACGTGTACCTTTCGAGTTCCAGATTTGAGAAAACAAGAACTTCACACGTTCTTTTCTCTGCTCTATAACATACAAATTCGATCAACCAACAGTCAAACGATTTAGTGGCCCGGAGCTTTGAGAGAGGACAGAGAGATGCATTCCACTGTGCATGGTTGAACGTAGACTACAGTAGACGTCGGACCCAGGAGAAAAGTATCGATAGCAGCAAGCAGTACGTAGACGAGGGCCCCAGGTACGGGAGGACTCGTCTCAGTCCGTGAGCAAGTGTTCCCCACGCGCGCGGGCCCCCCGTTCTCGAGACGGTACGACTACACACTGTTCATCCTCCCAAAAGATGCGCTTGCAGCTGCCTCTCCTTCCCCTCTCGTTCTCTCGCCCGCCGCGAATCAAACAGAAGGGCCAATGGCCATGGCCATGGCCATGGCCATATGTGCAAATTAATGTGGATTGCAGGTACCAACCCACGCCAGAAGACGCCAAATTAAGCTACGTCCCACAAAAAGCCCGCTTCCGAAAGCGACGTCCCCCGTCCCCGGTAGGTATCAAGTACCATATATGTTCTTCTTCTCCTCCCCCGCCCTCGCCGCTGATGCACGTCTGTCTGCTTGCATGAATGTACGTTACGTAGCCACTGCTCATCGCGGCCTCTGCATGCATATGCATCACTAATAACTCAATCTATGATGCATATGCATCACTAATAACTCAGTATATATATGCCCTGTCCTTTGGTGTCGTACGTCGCCGGCGACGCCGTGGAGGCAGAAGCAACTAGCGCCGGCGGATAATATATGACACTTGGCTTTCCGCCGTCGATCAACCATGGATGATTTCCGTAATCATCATCCATCGATTGTGTTCGTGTGCTGCGCGTACGTCTGCTTTAGGGATCGGAACGTAACAATGGAGAGCGGCTGCGGCAAATTATTAAAGAACGATTTACGTACATTATAATATCCCTACTGCTTTAATTTCTTCGAGGTTAGAATCTTATAATTTGGTCAGTCTCCAAATTTAATAATTTTGTGATAAAATAAGTTTCCGTTTTAAAAATATAATACTGATATTTCCGATCAGGTTATTGATCCTTAAGCGTAGACAAAAAGAGCACATCCGAATCGGCAAGGCAATATTTTTCTTTAGAGCTTCAGTTTGGGCTGGCCCAAAATAACGTGGGCCTTCTCTATGATTAACAAAGAGCTTCAGTGATGTTGTAACTCTTTTGATCTGCAATCGCATGCAAGAAATTAAATTTAATAGAGAACAACGAATTATAATTATTTTTTATTAGGCAATAATAGCTTTATAAAAATTTAAAGTTTAACTCGACCTCTTGCTCTATATTCTTCTGAATCATTCTAATGCACCACAATTGTTGGATTCTTTTTGGATCAAAAGTTTCATAATTAGATTCTTAAGACCTAATAATTAACCATCTCTAGCTAGCTAGCTAGCTACATCATCTGACAAGGATAATCCTATCGGATATGAGTTTCTTCTCAGTTCTTTGAAAAAGAAGGCGATCGATGACAACGACGCTCATAATAAATCGAGAACAAGGACAAAATACATATTATATATATATATATATATATATCATTTACAACTTGCAAGGAATTGAAGCTACTTAATTATTATATATTAGAGAAAATATATAGTCCAGTAACGTTAATTATTCACTGCATCCCATTAATATCTCGGCATAGTTTTTGTTTTTTGCTTTTTTTTCTCTTCTCTGTGGTCCAAAAAAAGGCAATGGCTGTGGCTGTGGCTTAACTTGAACGACTTTCTTACGTGACAACCAACAATTTGCACGAGTATATGGATGGCGAATCTCGGCAAATTAAAGTGATTGAGAAATATCATTTCAATATTTAAAAGAGTCGCAATGAATCAAAACACTAAATGTTTATTCAATGGCACACAATGACTAATTAATGTCCCAAACAAGAAGCTTTGGTGAGGTCATGGACAACTTAAATAAGAAAGCAGATGGGAAATGCGATGGAGTTGATAATTAATGAGCGTCTCGACTCGAAGAGATCTGGCCGGCCGCCGGCCGGGCAGGCGTGGCAGAGAAAGTATGAGTGGAAGAGCACTTTTACACTATCTCCTGCTGTATATTATATTAATTAAATTCCTGTTTAATTAATGACATGAAACACATGGGAAGGATTAATTAGCTGTCTAACCATGCAAGCTAACTTTACGTTGATTGTTATGTACACGTCAGATGACTTGGATAAGGATCGCGGTGACATGACTGTCATCTTTAACGATGTAATAGTTGTAATTAATTAACACATGTGTTCATATCATTAAAAACTAGAGATCGAGCTAGCTTCTCCATCAGAGAAAAAGTAAGATCAGTGGTATTTATCGTTTAGAATTCTCATAAATATTTTTTATATATGATATTCATGCTGTGGTAGGTGCTCAAATCCAACATGTTTTAAAAAATAATAATAATAATTGTATAGAAGTGCTCTTCTAGCTTGCATGCATCATATCTTGGGCATGACCGATGTCACGTTTAATAGCAAATACCGTTCTCTACAATTGAAGGAAACTGACGAAAAGGGCAAGTTATATATATTAAAAAATTAAAAAATCGCAAAGAGGCGAAAGGAAAAAAACAAAAAAGAAAAACAGAAAAGAAGAAACAACAAGAAGTACGTGCAGCGACTTGTTTCTGGTTTCTTTAAGGCTGTTCGATCATAATCCCAAGCTGCCAAAACTACGTATGTACGTACAAAGAATGACACTGACACATATACATACGAACACAAACATATGGCAGAATGGCATGCCACTTTAATTCGTGCATGAACTTAGAAGCTACCTCAGATGCGTTCCCCCTTAATTTATCTCCACTTGATCACCAAGTTGCACGCCAAGCTAAGCTGTTCTTTAATTACAGATACATCCACACATAACTAACTAGCTAGGTACTTATGCAAGAAAACAAACAACTAATCTAATCTAATCTAATCCAATCCTTCTTATGAATCATCACTTGTGTGCTGACTTGACCCACACCACCACCACCACCCCACATGCCATTAGATTTGTCAACTAGCTAGCAAACATAATACGATAACTAAAAAATATCCTCTCCCTTTCCTATATATGTTGTTAACTATACTACTTGTGGTATTTCTTTAGAGCTATCCAATTAATTTATCCTCTTCTTCTTAGCTTCATTTCTTTCGTGGATATGGAAAATAGCAGCTCGGAGGAGGCACAAGCTCCGCCGCCGTCTAAAGTCGACTTACAAAGGCTTGGCAGCGGCGCCAGCGTCGTCCTGGATCCTGAGGTGGGAGCGGAAGCAGAGTCCGGCCGGAAGAAGCTGCCGTCGTCGCAGTATAAGGGAGTGGTGGCGCAGCCCAACGGCCGCTGGGGCGCGCAGATCTACGAGAAGCACAGGCGCGTCTGGCTCGGCACCTTCAACGAGGAGACCGAGGCTGGCCGGGCCTACGATGTCGCCGTCCGGCGCTTCCGCGGCAGCGACGCTGTCACCAACTTCAAGCCGCTCGCTGGTTCCGCCGGTGCCGACGCTGTGACGGAGTTCGCGTTCATCGCCTCCTGCTCTAAGGGCGAGATCGTCGACATGCTCCGCAAGCACACCTACCGCGACGAGCTGCAGCAGAGCAAGCGGCGGACGATGAAACAGAAATGGAGCGGCGGAGTTCTAGGCTTCTGCTCGACGCAATTAGAGATGGCGCCGCCGCAGCGCCGGGTGCACCTGTTCGACAAGGCAGTGACGCCGAGCGACGTGGGGAAGCTGAACCGTCTGGTGATCCCGAAGCAGCACGCGGAGAAGCACTTCCCGGCGACGTCTGGCGCCGTCAAGGGCGTGCTGCTCCACTTCGAGGACGCCGCCGTCGGGAAGGCGTGGCGGTTCCGCTACTCGTATTGGGGCAGCAGCCAGAGCTACGTGCTGACCAAGGGATGGAGCCGGTTCGTCAAGGAGAAGGGTCTCCGGGCCGGCGATATCATCACTTTCCACCGCGGCACCGGCGCCGAGAGGCAGCTCTTCATCGGCTGTACGAGGCGCTCCGGTGTCGCCAGGCGCGCGTCGACAGTGGTTGCCCCCGCGCCCAAGCCGGTTGTCGAGGTCATCAGGCTCTTCGGGGTCGACATCTTTGCGGTGCCGGCGCCCGGCGGCGACGTGGCAAAGCGGAGCAGGGGCGTGGAATCGAGGCCGACGGGTGAGAGCTCGATCAAGAAGCAATGCATAGAGATTAACTTCGCGGTCGGCTGTTAAAATTTGATCCGACTAATTCAGAGAGATCTCAATTTTAATCATCTGTAACTTGTAAATATTCAGGTGTACATCGAATGACAATGGAATTGAATCCTATCAGAAAAATTAATAAGAAACAACAAATATATCAGAAAATCAAATTTAAAAAGAAAAAGAACTGCGCCTTATTCATTTCTGATCTCGATTCTTTCTAGTTCCCACTTCTATACATGTACAACTCGCTCGGAGCATATTATACTCTCAGCACACATGCAACAGAGTTACACTGTGGTTAATTAAATATCACCGAATAATTTCAATCTCCATTAGTTGTTGAATGAATTCGCCCTCTTTGTGGTGATGCAGCGCGTTGCTCGTGTACTGCACGGAGATGGTGGTGGAGTATTAATCGAAAATTGAGGGGGAGAATTAAGACATTCAACTCAGAGATCAGTAGCTTCTCTTTGGAGAGATCATAAAAGTTTAGCTTTGCAATTTAGCCCTTCTTCTCATCGCATTTCCTTTTAGGTCCACCCCCTTTATTATGTAATATTTCGTCTTCTAATTTCAAAAACAAATAAACTGTCTTTTATGTTGTTTTTTTATAGTGATATTAGTTTTTAATGGACAGTGTTCGTTAATTATAACAAAAAAGTAAAGCCGTTTTGACGATTCCTCTTGGGCGAGCCCACAGACTCTGAAAGAAAATAAATTATGGAAAATTTCACCCAACGCCCAATTCTTTGTAGGAAAAAATTAAGCACCTAATTAATGAGATATTTTTATACTCGCTAAAAATTAATCCTAAAATCTATTGTAATAAATATCTATGCAGATATTAACTGCATCAACCCGTGAACATAATTGTATTCTTTAATGTGATAAAATATGATAATATTCATGCTAAATGTTTCTCATGGCTGACCCCTTTAGCTTAATGAAGAATGAAGCAGTTGTCCCTTTGCATGAAAAAGATTATAAATTTAACAAAAAATTTCATACCTTGAAAATTAATTCCAATATTTTATATAATAAGTATCAATGTAGTTATCGACTGAAAAAAAAAGATGCAACTATTCTGAGTGTCTTTTTTTTTTAAATTTTACTAAAAAATAAAAATATTTTAAATATCATAATTAAATAACAAAATATAATGCATTTCTTATGGATGACCTAGAAGAGTGCGAGTATTCCTGACATAAATCTATTTTTATTTAAAATACAATTTACAAAATTTAAACTGTTTCCAATATAAATAAATAAATTTGTAACAAACAACAAAAAGGACCTAAAGTCGACATCATGAGTTATTCTGCGCCGAGCCGGCGCGCCGAACAATGAACGCTAACCGGGACACTCGCATTAAGTGCGCATTTGAATAGTTTTGACATCCAGTGGTATTTTTTTTATCTAAAATCTATGCAATCATTAAAAAAAGACCAAGCTCCTCCATTGTTGTGTGTAAAGTAGTGCCACAATCTGTTTCATAAAAAGAGAACTTAAAAACCATAAAAGATCTCAACTTAAATAATAATAGCATTCTATGTCTTTAATCACCAATTTGCAATCTTGATCTTTGTGACATCTCACCATGTTTGAACATAATTAATCAATAATTAGCATTTGCCTCTTTGCTAACTATTTGGCAGGAATGAGTGTTTTGACAGGTCTAAGAAATATTTAAAGGGTATCTTGACGTTTTCAGAAGTATATGTCATGCCAAAACTTCACACAACCAGGTCAAAAAGTCCACACGAAATAATGTTAAAACCCTCCTCGATGCTCCCCAGGCAGACAGTATCGTAGTCATTTAAGTTGATAACTAGTTCCGATACATAGGATGTTTTGGGACTGCAGTATAGATGACGAATGGAAATTAATATTTTAGAACCTCGATTCAATCTAAAGTATAAAAAGCCAACAAACAATGCAGGGCAAGCAAAACTAGTCGAACACTAATCCAAGTGTCCCATCCATTTCTTACAGGAAAGGGTTTATTACCAAAATTCAATGGAACAACTATTGGGGTTTAGGGCACAAACATGCGTAAACGAATGTATAATAAGTAATATAAACAACAGCAGGCTAAAATACAGATTCCTAATCATTAATCAAGATGGTACCGCACTGGAAATAGGAATGCGATTAAAGGCATGGATGTGTCCATTTATTGAGACTTTTGATCGAAGCAACACTTCATTGGTCAACTGAACAACATTTCTACCAACTCCACAACCAGTTGCAGCTGTAGCACCTACTGCATTTGCTAGTGTTAATGTATTAATTGCAGGTATGCCATGAAGAAACCCAAAGGCGACGGCAGCAGTGTGACTATCGCCACACCCCACAGTATCACCGACATTTATTTATCTGTTGAGAATTGAGGATCAAATAGGGCATGTAGTAGCAGTATAAATGAGTTTCATAAAAGTAGCGACAAGGAAATTTAGTAGAGTGAATCAAACACAGATGGTAGAGGGAAGATACAGCAGACTATACCTTGAATGAGGGCACACATGATACAGAGGAGTGGTCGATCAAAATGGACCCTTCGGCACCCATCTTAATAATGACCCATTTTGTTGGTACACCTTCTCTGATCAATGCCTTTACTGCCTCAATAGGGTTGTGGAACCCCGTCAATGTCTCGACCTGAAAACTTATAATCAGTACGAGTTGGATTGCTACTCCTAACTTGTAGGACATGAAATATTCACTCAGAAGTTGGATGGTTTAGGCATTTAGTTAAATGCATAAAAGTAATCCTCTCAGAAATTCCCATCAAGCGGACTGAACATGTAACTAAAATGTGAAATATTATACACTTCAACCAATAAATGTTTTTGGTCAGTTACTTTTTTATTTTGTTGAAATACTTGCCCAAATTTAAATAGACAAGAGCTACCTTTTTTTTTTTTGTTAAGGTGTTATAATCAAGAATAGACTTGCATTCGTGCTGATGAAAAGTAGTTCTTGCAAGAATAGACTTGCCTATATCCGAACTTTTCTATACATATACTTTTTTTTGGCCAAGGTGTTTTTCATCCATGAATCTAAGAAGTCTGCTACAGGAACTAGTATTTTAAAAGTTAGGGTTGACAAGCTGGTTCAATTGGGTCGGCTAGGAGTTAAACACAAATTATATAATCACAGTGAAATCCAACTTAATAACATCAAATAAATGAAACCACTTGAAGGCTGAACCCCCTTACCTTGACTGAAATTATTTACTTTGTTGCCAGGTCACTAATGGACAGAGGTAAGTTTATAGCAAAATAGATTGGCCCAGTAACAAACTGCAAACATCCACTTATCAAACTAACCCTATCTGACAAGTCCTCTCTGTTGCTAGTCACACCACACCTCCTCACCTTAACCAGTCCTAACCCTCTTCTCAACTTCCAATTGAATATTTCAGGGAAATGTTCAATCTTCATCAGCCTCTTTCAGTGCCACAGTGGTCTCAACTCCTACCTGCTCTATCTGAGCCACCTACCTCCGTCTCATGTGGAGGATCCTCTACACTGCCCCATGTTCAGCTCATTAGCTGCTACAACTTCTGTCAAATGCCAGTTTTCCATAGTTTCCCCAGCACCCAGATGCATCATACACGAGTAAAACCTCGAATGAAGTGGACTGGAGATGAATAAATGATGCAGATATATTGGTTTTCCATAAGTTACCTGCTGAACAAGAAGGCGTACATGTTTAATTGCTGACAGTGACCTTCAAAATGTTTCTCAAGATTAATAAGACTTGTACACTAACAATTGAATTTTTATTTTGAGCAATCACCTATAGTGGAAAATAATATGAACTAATTTACTTAAATTGAAAAAAAAAAAGTTGAATACATTTAGAAATATTGAACAGAATAAGGGAGGCAAGAAAAGATCATGAACCAATTTAACCAATACAGCAAAGTCTTCAAGAGACTCAGAAATCTCAGAGAAGACCTAGGAATAAACTAAGAAGAGGATCTGTAAGTACTCACTACAGATTTTTAAACAAACAAACACACAGACTCTTACTGCCTAGACCGCATCTTTTATAACTTCCATTGTGAAAATTGAGTGTTGTAATTCAGTGTAAATAGAATACACAGTATTTAGAACCTTTTGTAGAAGGTACTAAAAATAATTATCATAAAAACGGAAAAAAAATAAAATAAAAAAACTCAAGCAATACATAAAATGGCATATGCTGTTTTTTTTCTTGTTTGAATATCTGTGCATTTCTTTTTAAGATAATGCAAGCTTGATAACATATAAGACAAACTAAAAAAATGGTTGAAGAGCGGACCTCATCCGAAGTTAGAAGAAGAACATCACTTTGCCTCAGAAATTGCTGAAGTGCCATTTGTTCTTGAGGGATTCCATTTTATAAAGTTTTAACGCGCGGGCAAGGATAAAAAAATACTGACGTTCCACCACTAACAGCACAATCAAGCGCAGAGATGATTAATTCAGGGAAGAATTCATCAAATGCATAACCATCGGAGAATAATATCTTAGATTGCTGAATAGCCATCTAAATTTCTTCTGTTATCAATTATCCAAATAAACGCAGGCTCCTCACCGAAATCAGCCAGGCTGTAATTGAAAGAATTAAACATTCAACTAGGAATTATGCTAAAGTATTTTTTTTATGAAGCCGCTGATGTTAAAACTTTTAAGTACACGTAACAATTTTTCTATAACAACAACAACAACAAAGCCTTATCCCACTAGGTGGGATCGGCTATATGGATCCTTCTACGCCATTGAACTTTATCCCCTACTATATCATCATCAATATTTAAATAAATTTTATCTTGTTTTATTGTTGCTAACAAGTCTTTTTTTGTCTTCCTCTTCCTCGTTTGATGTGTATATTTGACATCATTTCACATTGCCTAACTGGAGCATTTATTGGTCGTCTAAGTACATGTCCGTATCACCTTAAACGTATCTCTCGAAGCTTTCCTTCAATAGATACAACATCAACTTTTTCTCTAATGCTCTCATTTCTTATCCTGTCCATCCTCGTATATCCGCACATCCACCTTAACATCCTCATCTCTGCAACTCTCATTTTTTGCTCATGTGCTCGAGTCGTAGCCCAACATTCAGCTCCATATAACTTAGTAGGTCTAATCGCCGTTTTGTAGAACTTCCCTTTAAGTTTTAGAGACACTTTACGATCACATAAAACACCCGACGCTTGTATTCTATGTAAGACATCTCTCTCAATCCCTCCATCATCTTGCAAAAATGATCCCAAATATTTAAAGCTTTCAGTTCCAGATAACTCATCATCTTTTATCTTAACACTTGCCTCATTACGTCTAATATTGCTAAATTTAAATTCTATATATTCTGTCTTTACTCTACTAAGCTTAAAACCTTTCACTTCTAGTGTTTCCCGTCAAAATTGTTTCACGTAACAATTTTTCTACAATAAAGAAAAAAACAATTAAAAAAAATAGAATATTTAAATGATGCAAAAGTCTACCCGCAGAAACCATGCTTTTGAAATGGATCAACCTGGACCCAGTAAAAAAAGTGTTTGGTAGTCTGCAACATTAGCAGTTCAATCAACATTTTTACTCATTCCTAGAAGATTAATGTTCTCATCTTCAAGCACCTCGAGAAGAAAATTCCCATAAATCTCATCACCAACATGACCAAGAGTAAAAAACAATAGTCCTAGCCTTGATGCAGCAATGGCTAAGTTGTAGTTAACACTAGCTTCCCAAAATTTCTGGACAAAAGCAAGAAAAACGGTTTATAACAGCCACATAGCAAATCAAGTTCAACATAGTGCTACTCATTCATTGAAGGTAAATTCTGTCTCGAAAAAAAAAATTCAAGAGCTCTGATTCCAATGTACAAGCCAAGCCTTCAGATTAAGTTCGTTTCTCCAGTATTTCTATCACACATTACAACGACTACCATAGGGTGACGCTGAAAAATAATGCGGCCCAATCTCTTCTAATGTGTCTATCACACATTTACGGTGTATATCACTACTATTGTTTCGACAAATTGATAACACTCTTCCCTATCTCCAGAGAACAAACCTCAGAAAATAGGAAACAAGGATTTTTTTTTATTTAGTGGATTATTGAGTTGTTTAACATTATTTAGCACAGGGAGATTTGTTGGTTCGTGGAACCGCCTCGAGCACGCGCTCCTTCCCTTAAAAGGTAAGGAGCGTGCGTCCAAGTTAAGGTTCGGATCGGCAATCCGGTTGATCGTCGGCGAAGAGGAAATCAGAGGCGAGGAAGCATTCGGAGGCGGATCTTGGTTTGTGAAAACCTGAGGTTATTTTCCGGCTGTGATCATTTCCTCCGACGCAAGTCCAACCTCCAACCGGGTAAAATCAACGAAGAACAGGTATAAATTTATCTACATTGGTATCAGAGCGTGTAGTTTACCTGTTCAATTTGTTTCTTCTTCGCCGCAACCGGAAATTCCATCGAAGAATAGAACAGAGTATCTCTGTTCGATGGAGCGGTCGCGGTCGCCGGCATCCGGTCGCTTGGAAGCGACGCGGAGCCGACGCCCTTCCGACACGGCGCCGTCGGAGGCGACGGCGTTGGCGTCGACGGCCCGGCGACAGACGACGCCGCGGCGGCCGAGGCTGCCGATGCCTCGCGACGCCGGAGCGGGCGATGGCGCGAGGCGACGGCGGTCTGCCGTCGCTCGTCAGACGCGGCCGGTGCTCGCGGGTGGGTAGCGACGGCGCGATCTTGAGGCGGCCGGGCCGAGGCGGCCGATCACGGCCGAGTGGCACGGCAGCATTCATTCTGACGACAGCGTCTTGTGGGATTAGGCGCTGTGGGAAAATTTTGCTATTAAATAAAAAAAAAAAAGTTTTTTTTATTTTATCTGTTTCGTACAGATATGGCATAAAAAAAATAAAAATAAATTTTTTTTTATTTATTAATCTGTTTCGTACAGATTAAATAGATGGGCCAAATTTGATGGGCCCAAATTGAAATTTTTTTTTTTTATTAATCTGTTTTTGTACAGAATAATTTTTTTTTGTTGTTGGGCTTTAATTGGACCGAATTAATTGGGCCGCATTAAATGGGCCGAATAATTGGGCTTTAGATTTAATTGGGCCAAATTAATTGGGTAGAATTAAATGGGCCGAATATTTGGGCTTTAGATTTAATTGGGCAGAATATATGGGCCGAATTAAATGGGCTTTGAATTTAGCCTGGCTTAATTGGGCCTAATTAAATAGGTCTTGAATCAAATTTTAAATTGGACATGGGTTCAATTAATTTGATTTCAACAAAAGACTTAGTGTCCAATTAAATTTACACAAGAATTGTGTGGAGTTGACTAAACTCATAACTAAAGTTAGATAGATTGTTTTGGAACAATTAGAATCTGACTTAAATGACTTAAGGATAAAACTAGTTTATGACTGTCTAAGGGTCAAAATTGATTGATCAATGGGTCAATTGATTATAGCCTAAAATTCAAGGAGTTTAGTTCTTCTTGAAAGATGTGTATTTGTTCTGTGCCTTGATTAAATTGGAATATACCGGTATTTGTACTGGTTTTGTCGGTTATGTACTGACATGATTTATTTCAATTTTACAGATGGTGCGGATGTATACCACTATGACCCGCGATGTGTCATGTAATCCAGATAGGAGGCTATCGAAGATTTGACTACGACTTACCATGGAGTCGTTGACACATTGGGAAGTCGATGGACTATTTTGGAAGCTCGAGATGCAGGAGTTTCCAGTGTTAGACAACTACAGGATTTGGGCGTTGATTCGTTCATTGCCCGATAATCTTGCTGACGCGGTACGACAATTTTGGGGGTTACATGAAGGACGTGTTTCATATACCCAGTTGTGCACAGAGCTGATAAACTACGCTGACTGTGAAGAGAATCCTGAAGAAGACCCTGTGGAGGATTTTGGTTCTCGGATAGTGAGGTCTTTGAAGGACTCAGATCAGGCGCATGTGTCGCTGTGAGTCCCACAGAGAGTATTGTAGTCGAGTCCAATGAGAGGACATGTCGTCATGATTATCACAAGGCTTAGGGCTTGTCCTAGTGGGAGCGATGATCGCTATCTAGTCTATTAGAGTTGTTTTAGTTTATGAGTAGAAGAATGTAATTTGTTACATTCTAAGTAGACTTTATATTTGTTAACATCAGACAAAGATGTTTATTTTAATGATGTGTTCATTTAATGATTAGTTCATTTGATCTTGTTAATTCTACGATGATCGTGACATCGAGTATGCGCCTCGATTAGTTCAATTGTGTATATAATGATATGTTCATATGTGTAATATCATGTGTAATAATGATTAATATCATTAAGTGGGATGTATGTAATAAAATATATCAATCTAAGTCGATTGACACATACAATGATGAGTGATAACGTGGTTGTCACTGATTTTGTAAACCAAATCGATTTATCTTGAGTTTATTTTGAGATTACATACATAAAAGCATATCTTGAGTAACTAAATAATGTGTTTATTTATGTTAGGTTATAATGACTAAAAACATCATGCATTGAAAACAAAGGTGAAAAACTGAATAGGGATAACTATAAGATACACCTCAAGATTGATATGTACTTGAGGAACAAGAAGTTCTAGAGATTAATCGTTTTGATGAAACTCCGCTGAGTAATACGACAAGATGACGTGACCTTGATACCTATAAGGTATGGAAAAGGAAGGATTCCACGCTAAGGGAATATTGATAAGTTGATGGTGGATGACCTAGTGTTAGAGTATGAGCCATATCCTTCGGCTCATCGCTGGGTAGCCCAGAGAGAGATACGTGGAATAAGTCGAGTAAGCCGGTGACCGACGATCAGTTCGACATTCTGAAGCGCCGAATGTAACGATGGTTCAACATCTCGGGAGATGTCGAATATGATCCGAGTCAAAATGCCGGTCCATGAGTTAGATGAACAACAGTTGGTTATTCGTTCTCTTCCCGATTCTTGGGAGACCACGGCGACCTTAACTCGCGGTGAGAGTATTAAGACTTTCGTGATGTCTCACGCATATGTGGAGGAGGTGAGAGAGTAGAATCGCGAGGATTTCTAGTCGACCTTATTTCGCTACGGTTCTGGGATCATCGGATCCAAGAAGAAATGGTACAAGAAGGAAAGGGAAAGAATAAAAGCGTTCTTTCTTTGGGAAAGAACAAATCAAGAAGAAGAAGGCGTGAAGAAACCAAAAGCAAGTTATCTTGCTTTAATTGTGCAAGAAGGGCCACTTTGCTCGATGTATCTTGAGCCAAAGAAGGTAACTTCTAATCGTCTTACGGCGTTTTGTTGCTAATCTTGTGTTGATGGTGATTCTTATCCTTTATGGATTATAGATTCGAGCAACCAACCATGTAGCTCGAGGCGGGTTACGTATGTAGATCTGCATAGGATACTGCAACAGAATGGATCTATGTAGGAAGCAATCTGAAGTCGAAGTTAAGAGTCGCGTAAACTTAACCTTCGTGGTAGAAAGTACTTTGTTTCGTGATGTCTTGTATGCTCAGGAGATTGAAGGAATCTTGTATCATTACTTGTCTTCTTGATTTGGGATACTCTGTAAATTTTTTTCATGTGTAGAACTTAAGATTGACTCTGTGTGTCGGATATAGTTATTTATCTAATGGTTTTATAGTGCTAGATGTGGTGCACGATGTGAATTGTGCGATTCATAGTTGTTTTTCAAACATTGCTCTTACTAATAATGCGGATATAAGCGATGAGGTTTGGCGTGCTAGATTGGGACGTATAGGACGAATCGCGTGAATCGATTAGCTAGAGAGGGTTTATTGGGCTCTCGTGCTAAGATTAGCTTAATACATATGTGAGCGTTGTCTTCTTTGGAAAAGCAACTAGGAAACCATTTGGAAAAGGCTATTAGAGCAGACTTGCCATTCTGATTGATTCGTTCGGATATTTGTGATCAGATGAGTGTGAAGGCTAGCGTGGAGCTTCCTACTTCATTACATTTATTGATGATTTCACTAGGTATGGTATGGTCGTGTGTATTTGATTTCTCAAAAATCAGGCGTTGGATTATTTCGTTCGTTATTTGAGCGAAGTTGAGAATCAAGCGAGCGTAAGGTTAAGGCCTTGCGCGTGGCCAGTGGGGTGAATATCTGTCGATTTGTTGAGCGACATGTATAATGATAAAGGGATTATTAGGCAACTAACGATCGAGAACTCCGTGAAAATGGGGTTCTTGAAAGAAGAAATAGGACTCTTCTTGAAATGGTTGGAGTACATGATGGCGCGGTAATTTGCGATCTCTATTGGGGAGATGCATTACTAATTGCGGCTATATATATAACAAAGTGCCTTGAAGTCGATTGTATCAACCGTATGAGCGTTGGGCGAAGCGAGAAAACTAGATTTGAAGCGTCCCGAGACCACGGGGTCATTTGCTACGTTCGTAATAGTTCTCAATATGGAAAACTAGGACCTAGAGGTAGAAGTGTATCTTTATAAGATATTACGATACCTCAAAAGGTTATGTTTTTATAGGTGAGATGTCGGATGAGACAATCTACGAGATTGAGTCAGAGATGCCACTTTTCTGGCGAGTTCCCAAGGTGAAGTTGATAAGCAGTTCCTCTTTTTGAGGAGGATGAGTCGTTATCAACAAGTCGGATGTCGATGGGATACACGAACCTAGTCGGCCAAAGTGGGAGTAATGTGCGATCGCGGGGTGACTTCTCGATAGCGACTTACGGAAAAGTGTTAGTAGATCATACCTAAAAGGAGGTTTGATATGTGAGAATGGCGATGATGACACTCCCAGGTTGGCGAAGATGAAGATGAACCTCGATCGATTGAGGATGCGTTGGGATGTAGGGTTAGAGATAAGTGGAAAAGTGCGATGGAAGAAGAGATGGAGTCGATGATTGAATCAAGTTTGGGAGTTAGTCGATCTTCCTCTGGGCCAGAAGGGCCATTGGGAATAAGTGGATTCTCGAAATAAAGAGGAAGTCGATGGATCGATTAGCCGTCTGAGGCTCGTTTGGTTTGAAAGGATTTACCCAAAGAGGTATTGACTTTGAAGAGATATTTTCTCCGTAGTGAAGTTTGTGTCGATCCGAGGGTTATTTTGGCCTTTGTGGCGCATTATGACTTGGAATTACATCGAATGGATGTCAAAACCGCTTTTTCATGCGGTGAGCTTGGCGAGAAATCTATATGGATTGACGGAAGGTTTCGTTGCTTTAGGCGAAGGAGAAAGTATGTAGATTGAAGAAATCTATATGAAATTTGAAAGCGTCGAG
Source organism: Wurfbainia villosa (assembly GCA_025175895.1). Classification (NCBI taxonomy): domain Eukaryota; kingdom Viridiplantae; phylum Streptophyta; class Magnoliopsida; order Zingiberales; family Zingiberaceae; genus Wurfbainia; species Wurfbainia villosa. Next base: position 21,582,570 of record CM045991.1, on the reverse strand, counting down.
AAATGATGGAGCGATAAGATTTAAAAGTGGTTTTATCTTATGGTTTGAAATGATCGATGAGGATCATTGCGTTTTCTAAGAAGGAAAAGGAAAGTATGTCGTTTTATCGTTATATGTTGATGATATCTTGATAGCGAGAAATGACATGGGTTTTATTGTAGAAGTCGAAAAATGGTTGTCTTCTGATTTGACACTGATAGATATGGGAGAAATGAATCGTCTTGGGAGTAAAGATCGTCAGGGATCGGTCAAGAGACTTTTGGGTTTGTCATGAGTCTTATATTATTAAGATGTTCTGACATTTCAACGTATGCGAATCTGAGTGAGCAGACACACCTATTCGAAATGTCTTATTTTGAAGCAAAAGTATGAGTCCCAAGACTCCGGTGAAATAAGCGATATGAATAAAAACCGTATGCGAGTGCCGTAAGTAGTTTAATGTATACTATATGTTGTGTACTCGTCCGATATCGGTATCACGATGGGCTTAGTCGGTAGGTTCGATCGAACCGGATCGAGACAACTGGAAAGGCGGTGAAAAGGATTTTAGATATCGAGCGGCAAGATTATTGTCTCATTATCGAGGATCGGATATAAGCCTTAGGGGATATTGGATCAGATTAGGCTAGGGACTGGATGATAGAAAATCTACATCGGTATCGTTCTTGTTGAATGGTGGCGCCCGTCGTGGAGCAATGAAAGCGAGCTGTGTGGCCTTATCTGATAGGGAATATGTGGCATGTTCGGCGGTGTCTGGCGATCTGTTGAGAAGGTTCTAAAGCATTTGAAGATTCTTGAGAAGCGGTGGGAGTCGATGGTATCTATTGTAATGATCAGTGCGATAACTTTCGAGATCCCGAATATCACGCGTGAGCGTATATTTATAAAGTCTGACTTTATAAGGGATATTGTTCTTTAAAGAAGGTGATTCTTGAGTATATCTACGAGCTATGCTTGCGGATCCTTTTACTAAACGATGACTAGAGAGTCATTTAATGAGCATGTAAAGTCATGGGACTTAAGTAGAATGTAATAGTCTTGTAATGATTGAATATAATGATTTGATTGTTTTGAAATGCGGTACATGTCTATTGATGTATGTTATGTTACATTCTAGTGATAAGATCTCGATAAGCATGTTGGCGGTAGTGATTGGTCCTCTCACATGACAATCATCTCTATTTGTTGTGTATGAATAGAGGTAAGGCCAGTGCTTATAGGTCGACTATGTGATTGTTAGCTTTGGAAGGTGTAAAATTTGTTACATTCACTATAAGTTAGAATTAGTCTTGATATTTGTATTAAGATAAGATCATTTTGTAGTAAATGATCGAAGTAAATGAACCACCATTTCTTGTACATTTTTGAGCAGATTAAATTCGTATGTTGAATTTTGGATTCGTGTGTTGAACTCTGGATTAGGCGTTGGGTATGTCTAGATCGAAATCTGCGATGTTAATTTGAGGAAAACATCGCTCTTTATTGGTAAAGAGGATAACATCGTAACATGTGAATCATGCAGCGTGTCTTAAGGCGTATAAGGGTAGTAGGAGAATGGATCACCTGCTTCTCTACTATGTGAGCCCTTTGAGATTATATGTTGATCTCGAAATTTGCCCTTTGTGACTATTTAGGTGTCTACTTGATGTTTTGATCAAGTCTGCTACTTTAGCATGTCTAAACCTATGACTATGGATGATTGATCTATGGAACATGTACAGGAAGCGATTGATTAAAATGAATAGATTACTAAAAGAAAGATTAAATAGATTTACATCTAATGAGTATTATTACTAGTCGACTCTTTTACATTGTGTCTGAAATGTTTGTGAATATTTGGAATATGAGGCGCGCTCGATACGGTCAATTTAAGGGATTAGAGATGTTCATATCGATGTAAATGAGATTATTTAATCTGGGTAAAAAAGCAAGACAGTGGATGTTTCGTAAATGGTTACGTATGCATCACCGTAAATACGATTTTGTATCATTTGGAAAACGATCGCACTGGAAACGGCCCATAAGATAAATGGTTTTAGACACCCGAGAGTTACATCGGAGAATGACATGATCATATGAAGAGTGGCTAAGTTAGCGTAATAACTTCTCTTAGACGATCACCTACGAGCAATGCTATGTAAGGTGTAACAACTTTCTAGCATTCAACGAGCGCTGCCGTCACGTAACCATTTTCTAATTTGATGTTTTCATTTAGTACATGTGACTAAACGCCTCTTCTAAATCGGCGTGTGATCATTTAGTCCATGTGACTAAACGCTTCTTCTAAAATTCGCTGTGATCATTTGTTTACATGTGACATACCGACGAGTGGGAGATGTTGGTTCGTGCGGTTCCATCGACCGCATGCAGGCGCTTCGCGAATCGCTCGCACGCGCCCTTCCTTAAAAGGAAGGAGCGCCCGTTAAGGTTGGACGGCAATCCAATGATCGTCGGCGAAGAGGAAATCGAGGCGAGAAGCATTCGGAGGCGGATCTCGCTCAGGAAAACCTGAGATTATTTTCCGGCTGTGATCATTTCCTCCGACGCAAGTCCAACCTCCAACCGGGTAAAATCAACGAAGAACAGGTATAAATTTATCTACATTCAAATGCTTTAGGAACCTTCTCAACCAGACTGCTTCTTGTACAGCTGCTGAACATGCCACATATTCAGCTTCCATCAGATAAAGCTTACAGCGCGCTGTTTTTGTCGCTCCACGAGACGGCGCCACCATTCAACAAAACGCATACCGATGTAGATTTTCATCATCCAGTCCTCACCAATCAGATCCGAATAGCCCCTAAGGCTTATATCCGATCCTCGATAGCGAGACAATAATCTGTCGTCGCGCCGTGATATCCGAAAATCCTTTTCACCGCCTTCCAAAGGTTGTCTCGATCCTGGTGACCGAACCTACCGACTAAGCCCATCGTGATACCGAGTATCGGACGAGTACACAAATATAGTATACATTAAACTACTTACGGTAATCGCATACGGTTTTTTATTCATATCTGGCTTATTTCACCGAGTCTGGGACTCATACTTTCGCTCAAAACAAGACTTTCGTGAATGTGTCCGCTCACCGTCAGATTCGTATACGCCAAATGTCAGAACATCTTAAGAATATAAGACTCGCGACAAACCTAAAAGTCTCTTAGATCGATCCCTGACGATCTTTACTCTTAAGACGATTCAAATTTCTCCCATATTTATCAGTGTCAAATCAAGACAACCACTTTTCGACTTCTACAATAAAACCCATGCTATTTCGCTATCAAAGATATCATTAACATATAACGATAAACGACATACTTTCCTTTTCCTTCTTTAGAAAACGCAACGATCCTCATCGATCATTTCAAACCATAAGATAAAACCACTTTTAAATCTTATGCTCCATCATTCTCGACGTCAAATTTCATATATAGATTTCTTCAATCTACATACTTTCTCCTTCGCCTAAAGCAACTAAACCTTCCGTCAACCATATAGATTTCGTCAAGCTCACCGCTAAGGAAAGCGGTTTGACATCCATTCGATGTAATTCCAAGTCATATGCGCCACAAAGGCCAAAATAACTCTGATTGACACAAACTTCACTACCTGGAGAAAATGTCTCTTCAAAGTCAATACCCTCTTTGGGTAAATCCTTTTCGCAACCAAACGAGCCTCAGACGGCTTAATCGATCCATCGACTTCCTCTTTATTTCGAGAATCCACTTATTCCCAACGGCCTTCTACTGGAGGAAGATCGACTAACTCCCAAACTCGATTCAATCATCGACTCCATCTCTTCTTCCATCAGACTTTTCCACTTATCTCTAACCCTACATCCCAACGCATCCTCAATCGATCGAGGTTCATCTTCGCCAACCTGGGAGTGTATCACGCTTCATTCTCAATATCAAACCTCCTTTTAGATGATCTACGAACACTTTTCCGTAAGTCAGTTGCTGATAAGTCACCCCGATCGACGACATTACTCCCACTCAATGACTAGGTTCGTATCCCATCGACATCCGACTTGTCGATAACGACTCTCCTCCTCAAAAAGAGGAACTGCCTTATCAACTTCACCTTTAACCCGCCAGAAAAGTGCATCTCTCGACTCAATCTCGCAGATCGTCCCATCCGACATCTCACCCATGAAAAACATAACCTCGAGGTATCGTAATATCTTATAAAGATACACTTCTTACCTCTAGGTCCTAGCTTTTCCATATTTGCGAGAACTATTACGAACGTAGTGACCTTCGTGGTCTCGACGCCAAATCTGCCGCCTGGCCCAACGCTCATACGGGGTCGATGGAACCGATTTTCAAGGCACTTTGTTAAGTATATAGCCGCAGCTAGTAATGCATCTCCCCAATAGAGATCGCAAATTAGCTCCCATCATACCTAACCATTTCAAGAAGAGTCCTATTTCTTCTTCAAAGAACCCCATTTCACGCTGAGTTCCCGGATCGCATTGCCTAATAATCCCTTTATCATTACATGTCGCCTCAACAAATCGACAGATATTCACCCCCACTCCACAAGCAAGGCCTTAACCTTACGCTCGCTTGATTCTCAACTTCGCTCAAATAACGAACGAAATAATCCAACGCCTGCATTTTGAGAAATCAAATACACATGACCATACCTAGTGAAATCATCAATAAACGAATGGCAGAAGCTCCACGCCTAGCCTTCATACTCATCTGACCACAAATATCCGAACGAATCAATCAGAATGGCAAGTCCGCTTTTAATAAGATTTCCAAACGGTTTCTAGTCGCTTCCAAAGAAGACAACGCCACATATGTATAAGCTTAATCTTAAAGACGAGTCCAATAAACCCTCTCTAGCTAATCGATTCACGCGATCTATGTCTATATGTCCCAATCTAGTACGCCAAACCTCATCGCTTATATCCGCATTACTAGTAAGAGCAATGTTTGAAAAACAACTATGAATCGCATAATTCACATCGTGCACCACATCTAGCACTATAAAACCATTAGATAAATATATCCGATCGACACAGACAGTCAATCTTAAGTTCTACACAAATGATCAAAAAATTTACAGAGTATCCCAAATCAAGAAGACAAGTAATGATACAAGATTCCTTCAATCTCTGAGCATACAAGACATCACGCAGAAAACAAAGTACTTCTACCACGGTTAAGTTTACAAGGCGCCGACTCGACTTCGACTTCATTGCTTTCCTACATAGATCCATTGTCACGCAGTACGCAGATCTACATACGTAACCCGCCTCGAGCTACATGGTTGGTTGCTTCCAATCTATAATCCACAAAGGATAAGAATCACCATCAACACAAGATTAGCAACAAAATGCTCAAAGACAGATTGGTTACCTTTCTTCGCTCAAGACACTTTGAGCAAAGTGACCTTCTTCACACAATTAAAGCAAGATAACTTGCTTTGGTTTCTTCCCCGCCTTCTTCTTCGATTTGTTCTTCCCAAAGAAGAAAGCAACGCTTTTATTCTTTCCTTTCCTTCAGACCATTTCTTCGATCCAGATGATCCACAGAACCCAGCCAAATAAGGCAGAATCCTCGCGATTCTACTCTCTCACTCCACTCCACATGCCGTGAAACATCAAAAGTCTTAATATTCTCACCGCGAGTTAAGGTCCGCTTCGTGGTCTCCCAAGAATCGGAAGAGAACTAATAACCGCTCAACTCGTTGCTCATCTAACTCACGACGACGCAGCTACCCCGGATCATATTCGACATCTCCCGAGATGTTGAACCATCGTTGCATTCGCGCTTCAGAATAACCCGATCGTCACCGCCGCTTACTCGCACTTATTCCATCAGATCTCTCTCTAAGGGTTACCTGCATAAAGATGAGCCAAGGATACGGCTCATACTCTAACACTAGGTCATCCACCATCAACTTATCAATATTCCCTTAGCAGAAGGAATCCTTCCTTTCCATACCTTATAGGTATCAAGGTCACGCTCAGATCAACAGACATTACTCTCAACAGTGTTCATCAAACCCGATTAATAAATTTCTAAACTTCTGCCTCAAGTACATATCAATCTCGAGGTGTCATATCTTATAGTTATCCCCATTCGCTTTTTCACCTTCTCACCAATGATGATTTTAGTCACATAACCTAACATAAATAAACACATTATTTAGTTACTCAAGATACGCTTTTACGATGTAATCTCAAAATAAACTCAAGATAACTGATTCGTTTACAAAATCAAGTGATTAATCGCTAAGTATTACTCATCATTCAGATGTGTCAATCGACTTAGATCGATATATTTTATTACATACATCCCACTTAATGATATTAATCATTATTACGCATTTATATTACATACGAACATATCATTATATACACATTCAACTAATCAAGGGCATACTCAAGAATCACGATCATGTAGAATTAACAAAGATCAAACGAACTAATCATTAAACGAACACATCATTAAAATAAACATGCATAATGTTAACAAATAACAAGTCTACTTAGAATGTAACAAAAATTACATTCTTCCTACTCATAAACTAAAACAACTCCTAATCAGATTAGATAGACGATCATCGCTCCCACTAGACAAGCCCTAGAATAAAGAATCACGACATGTCCCTTCCGACCGGACTCAACTAATACTCTCGGACACTCACAGCAATACATGTCGCTCGATACATGTAGTCCTTCAAAGACCTCACTATCCGAGAACCAAAATCCTCCACTGTGGTCTTCTTCAGTGATTCTCTTCACACAATGTAGTTTATCGCCTCAAGACAACCGGGTATATAAACACGCCCTTCATGTAACCCCCAAAATTCTCGATCGCTGACAAGATTATCGCAATGAACGAATCAACGCCAAACTCGTAGTTGTCTAACACCGAAACTCCCGTGATCTCGAGCTTCCAAAATAATCGTCAGCCTTCCCAACGTGTCCAACGACTCCACGGTAAGGGTCATAGTCCAAATCTTCGATAGCCTCCTATACCGATCAAGAACACATCGTGACCGTCATATGGTATACATCCGATTATCCGTGAAATCAAATAAATCACGCCAAGACATAACCGACAAAACCAAGATAAAATACCGATATTCCAATTTAATCAAGGCACGTAACAAATACACATCTTTCAAGAAGAACTAAACTCCTCAATTTTGTGCTATAATCAATCGACCCATCGATCAATCAATTTCAATGCATACCATAAACTAGTTTTATCCTTAAGTCATTTAAGTCGATTCTAATTGCTCCAAAACAATCCATCTAACTTTAGTTATGAGTTTAGTCAACCAAAGTCAACTCCACACAATTCTCAGAAATTTAATCGACACTAAGTCTTTTCATTGAAATCAAATTAATCAACCTACGTCCAATTTAAAATTGATTCAAGACCTATTTAATTAGCCCAATTAAGCCAAAGCAAATTCAAAGCCCATTTAATTCGCCCATATATTCGCCCAATTAATTCCCACCAAATTCTCGCCTAATTAAATCTAAAGCCCAAATATTCGCCCATTTAATTCTACCCAATTAATTCGCCCAATTAAATCTAAAGCCCAATTATACGCGCCCAATTAATTCCGTCCAATTAAAGCCCAACAACAAAAAAATTATTCTCAGCAAAAAACAGTTAATAAAAAAAAATTTCAATTGGGCCCATCAAATTTGCCCATCTATTTAATCAGACGAAATGATTAATAAATAAAAATTTATTTTATTTTTTTACGCCATATCCAGATTTAAATGTATAAAATAAAAAACTTTTTTTTAACTAGCACCACCGCTGGCTCGCTGACGAGCAATGACGACACCGTCCGCCTCACGCTTGCCAGGCGCCATCGCTGCTCGGCGTCGCGAGGCACGGCAGCGCCACGCATCGGCGCGTCTGCGTCAGGTTCGCGTCGGCCGGCGACGTCTAGCTTAACGCTGCCGCCCTCCGCTGGCCACGCCGATCGCCCGACGGCCAGGTCGAAGAGGGCGCCGGCCCGCCGCCTAAGCGACCGGATGCCGGCGACCGCGACCGCTCCATCGAACAGAGATACTCTGTTCTATTCTTCGATGGAATTTCCGGTTGCGGCGAAGAAGAAACAAATTGAACAGGTAAACTACACGCTCTGATACCAATGTAGATAAATTTATACCTGTTCTTCGTTGATTTTACCCGGTTGGAGGTTGGACTTGCGTCGGAGGAAATGATCACAGCCGGAAAATAACCTCAGGTTTTCACAAACCAAGATCCGCCTCCGAATGCTTCCTCGCCTCTGATTTCCTCTTCGCCGACGATCAACCGGATTGCCGATCCGAACCTTAACTTGGACGCACGCTCCTTCCCTTTTAAGGGAAGGAGCGCGTGCTCGAGGCGGTTCCACGAACTGCCTCTGTGCAGTTCGTGGAACTGCCACGAACCAAAATGAGAATGATTACAAGTGTCCAACCTTGAACTTGATTAATAAGAAAGCATCATGACAGTTAAAATCACAGTGAAGTTTACATATCATCAAATTAAATTTCTGTACTTGAAAAGCACGAACAGTTATGTAATAATAAAAACTTCACAAAAATCCCTTAGTACCGTAATCCAATAACAGTATCAGTCAATTTAGATTCTTCATGTGCCTTTTGTCCAGAATATCATAAAGAGCAATCTCTTAAAATGCAATGTCGGAACAAGGCCTTTTTCTTTGTTATTTGAACAATAATAATAAATCCGGGAAAAGAAAGAAACATTGGCAAAAAGTAGCGAATGGAAAGTAAACAACAAAATAATAAAGAGCAGCCGATTCCTACCAACGTTATCAGGAGGCGAAGCCGCGAGCCGTTCCATGTATGCCCGCCGCTCGTTCTTGGGGGCAGGCGGCAAGCTCGGTACGCCGAGCACGATGTCCACGCAAAGGTTCCCCAGCGTCGCGAGATCGACACTCTTCGGCACCACCTTCCTCGAAGCTGTCTCACCACCTACAAGCGGATCCCAAAATCCACCATTTCCGGTAGCGATCAGACAGTAGGGGCAAGCGCCGACGGCGACGGTTGTTGGAGGGAGGGCCCATCTTCTCGGAATAAGGTCGAGGATGGTCCGGTCATTGATCGGGAACGAGGGTTCTGGCCTCCCAACGTAATCGCCGGTTTAGGGCTTCGAGAGCCCTCGATCGCAGAACGAGCGGACTGAATGAATGATCACGTCGAGTGAGCGGCGTACAGTCTCGTTCCGAGTACCCATAAATTACCACAATAGACCCATTAATTTATGATCCCTAAAATACAAGTCCTTGGAGGACGTGAAATTTACAAATGTAACCTAATCCGCAGAATTTATGGGTTTGTGTGAAGTCAAAAACCCTAGCAAAGGGGAATCTATAATTTTTCCATTAAAACAACTTTAGATAAGGTTGGCTCTTTTGTGGCAGTCTGCTTACAGAGACATGTTTTCACGACTTGTGGTACAGATTTTTTAAGGTTTAATTTATTTGGGAAAAAATGGGAAGTTTTTTTTTAAATTAATTTTATAATTTAGTTATTCTTTCTTTCTAATGTGTTGGATAAATTTGAAGTACAAATTATCTACACTTAAAAATAGACATCTGAGATATTGGTTTGATTTAAAATTATAACTAAGAGGTAGAATATTAGTCGCTTTGGAACATAACAGAAAACACACTGCGCCACTTCTACACTGCTTCCCCATAACTAATATTCAAAAAGCTAATTAAACTACGCTAGCGCTTCATCGTTTGCTAATCCGTTCAAGGGAGAGCGCAGCCACCCGCGCTGCTGCTTCCAGTACCAACGCCGCCAACACCCCGTCCAAGTCCGCCAGCACCACCTCCGACACCGCCAAGTCCACCGGCACCACCACCAACACCGCCTACACCGCCAAGTACACCAGCACCGCCACCAACGGTACCCCCTCCAAGCCCACCTGCACCAGCTCCGACGCCACCGAGTCCACCACCAGCAGCGCCACCAAATCCTCTCCCTCCGAGCCCACCCACTCCTCCAACCCCGCCTAAACCGCCGAGTCCGGTCCCGCCACCGACGCCGCCAATGCCACCGACTCCTCCGGCAATTCCTTTGTAGAACGGCACGACTCCCGCGACGCCGCCGACGCCGGCCCAACCGCCGACTCCCCCGAAGGCGACGAAGTTCTTCTTGTCGCCGACGCCGGACATCGGACCGGCAGTCGGTTTCCCGCCGGCTTCGATGCTTGTTTTCTCAAGGACCTTCCTGGATTCAGCACCATGAACCAAAGAAAGAGCTACCGCCACCAGAAGGATACACCACCACCTCGCCATCAATCACTAGCTAGCTCACTCGACGGAGGATAGCAGAGAAGTATGCGATGCAATTTATAGAGCAGGGGAAACAGGGTACGGTTGGAAGTCTTAAATGCGCCACACCAACTCGCCATTCATGAACATAAAAAGGAATTGCATCTCCTTGACACATTGAGAGCATGCATTGCCGTTCTCGTTGGTTGGCGACAGAGATCGATTAGCGAGGTTCAAAGTAAAATGAATGCGTGCATTCTTCACCAAACTTACACTGTATCGGTTTGCATTACAATGCGAGCGACCGTGTATTTATTTGCCTTCAACTCAGATCACAGCACGTTTATTGATTGAGCATACCCAGTAGTCTCCATGGATGTGATATGATATCAAGACATAATAATATTTATAGAAATAAAATAGATCGATTTTGACAGAATTGTCTTTGAGAGAGTATAGTCGTTCAAGATTCAAAATTTGATTTTTATAAAATAGTTTAAATTTTATAAAAATATAAATTTTCATCGTTAAAAAAGTCTCTTTTTATTATTTCTCTCGAAATCTATTAAAATTTTCATCATTTTAAGACGGACTCTTGATTTCGAAGAATATCTATAATTTTTTTTAAATTTAAATGATCTTCACATATTTTGATCACTATATCAAGATTCATAAAATTCTTTGTGATTTATTTTCCTCATAATGATCATGAAACAGATCGATATAACATATTATATTGACATCTTTTGAAAATGTAAATATTTCATAAATTTATTATAAAAATTATTGTATTTTTCAAATAATCGAGTGAAATCTAATATTTTATTTATTTCGGTCCTAGCAAATACGAAATGACAAATTATTACGGAATTGCCAATAGATAATATAAAATGAATTGGAGGTTAGGTACCTCGTGTTTATTTGATTGACTTTCTCCCGTTTAGTTTTACGAGTTTCATTTTTAGATCATGAAATGGTGTTGCGAGTTGAGTAGCATCACCGCGTTCTCGTCTTGATTTGGGAAGGGAGGAAGAGCAGGAAGTGGGATCGGAAAAGGGTGACGAAGATGGCGTCCCGGTCGCCGAGGGGAGTGCGAACACACGACGCCTGGGATTGCTTACTACCAGGGCCGTCCAGCCGCAGCAACGGCGGCGCCGCCGACTGCAGCAATTTCGGCCTCCTCGCCTACGGTGCCGGAAGCTGCGTCGTCGTCGCCGACCCTCGATCCATGCAGCTTGTCTGCATTCTGCCTATGCCTCCCTCCGCTGCCGCCTCCGCCCACGCCTCTCTCGCCCCCTTCGTCACTGCCGTTCGATGGACCCCCCAGCCTCTCCTCCGCGACATATCCTCTCACGAAGACCCCTCCACCTCCCACCTCCGCATAGCTGCTGGCGATCGACAGGGCCGCATCGCCATATGGGACCTCCGATCTCGCCAGGTTCTCCTCTGGCTCGACCTCGACGCCTCGTCTTCCTCTGGCCGGATGGGAATCCAGGATCTCTGCTGGGTCCGATCCGACTCCTGGCTTCTGGCCGCGATCCATGGCCCGTCGCTTCTCGTCCTTTGGGACACCGTATCCGGGCGCTGCCTGTGGAAGTACGATGCCTCTCCTGAGTATTTCTCCTGCATTCGCCGCGATCCCTTTGACGCAAGGCACTTCTGCACTCTTGGCCTCCGGGGCTTCCTTCTCTCGGCCATTGCCTTGAGTGGTGGGGACGGTGGCTCCGTTTCTATGCAAGATCATCGGATCACTGGGATTTCTGATTCATCCTCCGATCTGCAAAAGCTCGAGAAGGATTCCTCTGGATCTGCTTCTTCATTGTCTCCAGCTCACGCTCTCTTCCCTCTTTTCTTTGCAAGGCTGTGCTTCTCTCCCGTCTCGAGGCCCATCCTCCTTGCGACCTTCCCCAAGGAGCTTGTTGTTTTTGACCTGAATTATGGGACGACACTGTCGACCATTCCACTGCCTCGTGGATTCAGCAAGTTTATGGACTTGGTGCCAGATCCAGACCGCGATCTGCTTTACTGCGCACATGTTGATGGGAAGCTCAGTATCTGGAAGAGGAAAGAGTGCGTTCTCTGATTTTCTTTGCTTTCATGTTCAATTATTGGTTCTTCCTATCTTTTCCTTTACACGTTCAAGACTTCAAGTAGCAATTATCTTGCCTACAGAAGAACCAGATTTCCTTACGAAGAAAAATTACATCCTGAACTTTCCTTGTAAATTAGGTTTGTGTCAGGAGAAAACGCAAAAAAAAAAAAAAAAAAAAAAAAAAAGTGTCATTGAAAAATGAAAAAAAAAATGGATATGAATTATTAGTGGGTAACTTAAGGGAGGATTTATCAGATGGGAGAAATTTAAGATTTTTCTATGTTTAGGATTTGGAGTTTCATCCATACTTGGAAAACACTTTGACAATTTTGCAATATGAGGAGTATATGATGAAGAATTGGTTTCCTATGAATGCTGATAAGTAATTATGGATGAAAATGCAGAGGAGCAAACTTAAAAGGTGAATAAAAATTTATAGAAACTCTTGGTAGCATTTTAATGATGATCTTGAACCTAGTATGGATTGGCTTCTTTCAGCTCCTATAGGTACCGATTTTTGTAGCCAATGCAATGAAATGGTGGATCCAAAATTTATAGAAACACTAGTAAGCTGGTTGCATAAATCATGCTACTTGCACTTTCTGGTTATTTGAGGATGAACTTACACTCAGAATGTACTGGTCTCTGTTGGTTCATCATAGAGTTTGCTTGAAGTCTCTCTAATGTCTCTTTGAAACTTTTACTTGCCTAGCAGATAATTGCTTGATTTTTGTAGCCAACTAAGGTTTCAAATTTCCATCTGTGCTGCTACATGGCTGAAGTTTACTGTTCCATTAATTTATTGGAATAGGAAAGTAAGTGATAGAGAGTAAATTACTTGTCTGGCCCATGCCAAGCAGTGCCACATGGTACAAGCACTACTCAATTGACGTAGATAGTGAGAGAATGTTTTTATCCTCATTCAACTTATGATGTGGAAATTGATTCTGATCATGGTACCATACTCTTATCCTTCCTGTTATAGTTTTGATGCATCATATAGTAATCCACCATATCAAAAAGCATGAACCTGCATATACATATCCTATATTTTCACTAGTTTCATTTCAATCGGTGTCAATTTAAGTCCAACTTCTATTTCAACTCCCAATGATTAACGAAAATATATTGAAAGAATCAGTATTTACATCAGATGCATAACATTTGTTTCGGTGTTAGCTAGATGTAATCAATAGTCAGAATGTTTGTAATATTTGTAACTTATTGCTCTGAAATTTTAATTTAAATGATCTTTGAATTGCAATAACTTTATATTTAGCAGTAAATGAGCTAAATGGATGAGCATTATAGGTAAAAATTATTTTAATACTTCTTGGCATGTTTGAGAGCATGACAAATTTTGGCATGACACCACACCCAAATTGTACTATTTTGGTCTCAAACCAAAACTTTGGCACGACATGCGATTTTAATCCTTGTAGACAATTATTGTTTTTCTGAAGTACTATGGTATTTGATGCTAACTAAATCTTTTACTTTTCACCTCATAATCTCTTTTATTTTTTGCCTCATAATCTCTTTTTGATCCTAATATATGCTGAAAAATCCAATAGACAATTGACTTTAGGAAGCTTTGTGCTGTCTCACCTGTGTATGTTACTGTAAATTGGGGCCAGTGGGATAAAGGAGAAATGAGTAAGAAAAGAAAAAAAAAATCTATTGCACCAGATCTGTTTACAACCCTTCCATTTTTTTTTTACGGATGTTCATACTCGTAACAATGAAGCTACGGCTCTGGTTTTCAATTATGGATATATGGGGATTGATGCATACAACTAGAAGCAACTAAACATATATATATTTTTCTTCTCATTATTCTCAGTTATCTTTTCTTCCAATATCCATCAAATTTAAGTTTGTTTCCAGCTGCCAACATTTATTTTAGTTTTTGAGTGCAGAGGAGAGCAGTTGCATATACTCTGTGGAATGGAAGAATTAATGCCCTCCATTGGCACATCTGTTCCAACTCCGGCTGTCCTTGCACTCACTCTTTGCCAATCAGAATCTTCAGTTCAAAACATTGGCCTTGTCTTCACCAATCCATCAAACATACAAACTTCACTTGCTGAAGATCCATCAGACTCACAAGCCTCACTCACTGAAGATGACACCCTTTCTAAAATTTTAAATAAGGATATTGATACTGTTCCGAAGACATGTTTAATCTCCATTTCTGATGATGGGAAAATCTGGAACTGGCTTCTTACTTCTGATAGAGGTAAGAGATACACAATATATATTCTTTATTTTGGAAATTTCTAATGTTGCTGGACCTTCTATTGAATCACTAATTCAATCTACGATAACATTTATGTAGATGTATCAGCTTCTACTAAAGAACAAGTTTCTGGCAATGGAACCAGTTCTCCATCTAAAACCCTGAAACTCACTGAACCAGTGTCCATGAAGGTTGATAAATATCAAATTGTTTTGGATCATAGCAATTTTGTTTTACCTTTTGCTCTATTAGGTTTAACACTTTTCTTAGCTGGTAGGTTTCTGTTGAATTTTCTTGTTCTTATTCAAGAACAATTTGACGGGTTTTTTACATTTTAAAACATTATAATTTCAGAAAGGATTTAAATAGTATGATGAAAGATAATTATTCTTTTGTGGACAGAAATTTTCCTCACTGACATTTGAGTATCCTTGACTAAATTTATCTTTGTGGTTAAAGAGATGTTTTGCTATATATTAAAAAGTTCTTCATTGAAAAAGAATAGTCTATCTGGGCTACCACAGGAATTTTTCGGTTCTGTAATCACTCTAGCACACCTTCAAGGCTTTGTATAGATTTGTGGTATACCTAGAACTCAATTTGCTAGGTTCCAAAAGTTAAGCAGGTGTATTTTTGACTTTGGGAATATTTAATTTTGGATTTTTAGTTGCTTTTCCTAATTTGGACTCACCAAAACTGGTTTACAAATAGATCTTAACATGTGGAAGTTTAGGCACTGATTAAAAATAATGCAACTTTAAAATGGCACAATTTGTTATCTCTTGTCTTTATGAGTAAGGACTAAAAATCCTTCATTACATCATCTCTCTAGTCTATCCTCGGTTAATACTTAGTGTGGAAGTGAACCAACCTTAGAGGGTAGATTCTGACTAGGTTTCAAAAATGAAGAAAGTGGGTTTTTGGGAAGTATTAATTTTAAATTTTAGTTCTTGCCTGCTCTAGAATCGCCAAAACTGGTTTACAAATACATCGTAAACATGCCATGTATTTTGGGTTCTTGGTACATAATACTAGATCTTTAAAAGGGTGCGGTTTATTATAACCTGTCTTGATGAGTAAGAACTAAAAATCCTACATTGCACCATTCAAGTATAAAGAACTTCTAGAAGGAACTAAAACAATAGGATTTCACATTGGAACGTCATCCAAATGATATTAACCCCTAAAATAAAGTTTTAGGCATTCCATCTTTCTTTCAAAGTTGAAAACAAAAATATTTTCTTTGAAAAAATTCCTTCATTACATATTTACAGAGAATGTGGTCAACATATGGGAATTGTGACTAACTGAATTTGCACTTGTATGCCTTTCTAACCATTATACTTGGACATTTATCAATCTTTTTAATGCTATAAAAACTGAATGCTTTTATGGATTCAACAATTATAAAGTCATCTTGATGTCATCTGCTTGTCTTTTTTGTCTGTTATTGTTATCACTCCTATTTAGTGAATTCATAAAAATTTTATATCTTGTCTGGAACTTGCTGTTGTCTTGTCACCTAGATATGCATCACATACTTATGGTTCCAAAGAATTTGCAAAGTCACGTCTTCTACTTTTTCTTAATATGAATAATTGTCCATTGAATGCTGCTGCTTTCTTCGTGCTATTGGTTTTCTAGCGATGTTGATAAATAGGTTTATCTTCTTTGCAGATCAGTTTGATGGGTCAGCTCCATCTTCTTTCTTCAACATTGACCACTCTCGCTGTACCATCCCCATCATTGACAGCCACTTTAGCTCGTAATCTTGGAGTTACCATTTCTTTGTGATCCATTAACTTGTTAATGATATGCATCTGACACTTTTATTTAACATAGTCAATTTTAAATTTATTGCACTGAAGGTGGAGGAAATAATCCAGCCCCAGCTGTTCCTCTCATTGCTTTGGGGACACAAGGTGGGACTGTTGATGTTGTTGATGTTTCTGCTAGTGCAGTTGCAGTGAGCTTTTCTGTCCATAATAATCCTATCAGAGGACTGCGATGGCTTGGAAATTCAAGGCTTGTTTCCTTCTCATATAGTCAGGTATATAAGAAAATTCACCCTACAATCCTACTTTTTTAATCATCTTCTTGTTGGTACACAAAAGGGCTTGCAGTAATATTGTAATCCACCCTAAAAGCAAGAATTAACAATGTTTTTGTTTATTGGTGTAATGATGTCTTTTACTTACTAGAATTTGCAGTTATAGATCCGAAGGTATGGTATTTAATTGATATCTTCTGTATTTGCAATAGCAAACGAACTTGAACACTGTGGTAGCTATTAATTTTGACCGAGATATCACTGGTTTATTATCAATGATCAAAATACTGTGGCACTTAACAGCTACCCTAGGTTCCAGGTTCCGTTGTAAATAACACAAGAAACAACACAATGTTCACAAATAAGTTGTGCTTGATTTCAGATAGTTAGGATAAATAGAACGACAATGATCACAAACTTTGAATAAGATCAGTTGTAGCCTTCTTCAGAAGGGGCAAGTTATTAAGTGGCATGTTTGGAGTTAAGTCATGGTATTTGTCTAATGGTTCTATGTTTCTGAAAGATGGGCCACTAAATGTGCCTGAGATCAAATGCTATCTTCTGGAACTCCTAGTCTCTAAAGGCTATTGTCAGATTTCTCTGATCTTTCTTATTTTGGAACTGATTATAGCCTTGGATAAATAATATGTATGTTTAAGTTTTTTTTTTACCATGAAAACAGCTAATTATGTTAACCTATAATCAAAGTTTGAAGATTATTTTTTTTTTCTTTAGAGACTACAGTCTACATGCATATTTTTATGGAATCCTAGTAGCTGTAATCAAAACCGGCAAGCTTTCATTTGTACAATTTACTCATGTAGTTGTATATTTGGAGAAGATATTAGCATGTAATAATTGTATTTAATCCCTTGGTTCTTGTTGAATTTAGGTAAATGAGAAAGGAGGAGGCTTCACTAATAGACTCATTGTCACTTGCCTTAGAAGTGGGCTTAATCGCCCATTTAGGCTCCTTCAAAAGCCAGAGCGCACCCCCATAAGAGCATTAAGAGCCTCGTCATCTGGAAGGTTGGGCTTTAATAGGGTTTCTCTTCATGCACTATATATACTATATCTATATTTATGGTATGAGTTCTGATTTGTTTAACTTTTCATAAGATATATAATTTTTTCAACAGAAAATAGGGAAGTTTTTTATTATCTTGACTTTATCAAGTTTGTTATCTTGTCTGTTTGGTCTTCAAAATCAATCAACAGTTGCTCCTCCTGTCATGGATAATCGTTTTGCAAATATTTATTCTTTATTTAAGTATATAAATGGTACAAATAAAACCATCTGACATTTCCAACTAAAAGTTAAAGTGCATCATAATTCAAAGAAAACTTTTTACTTTTTTTTTGTATATCTTGTTCTCAGAATCTCATTTGTTGGTTCCAAGTCTCTGTCGGAAAAGTTTGACAAGCAAAGTACCTTTAGGCATAAGGAATTATGTTATTCTTTATCCAACTTTACTGTATGTTGTTTTATGAGTTTTATTAAGCCGAATAGGACAATTTATTACACCCCCCCACCACACACACACACACACTTCAATAGCAACTTCTGAAGTTGGATATGAGGTTCTTGTTTCATCTTATGAGTTTGTTTTCTTATCGGAGTTTCCATATCACATATGCTTCTATCATATAATTATTTTACATTGCAAACATATAAGCAAGCTGTTATGGCAAGAGAGATCTCTTACAGGAATTCTTGGCATAGGTAGATCCACGTAATCAATTGTAGCTCGCGATGCATCAGTTCTTGATAGTTTTTTTTGTGTGAGACAACAGAACTTAACAAGACACTTTCTGTTTGTAGGGGGCTGAAGAAGTAGGTTAGTTTTAGTAATAAATTGATTAACAATTCAAATCTATATACTTTGTATTTGTTCCTGACCTATTTAGGAAGTAATACATTTCAAGGAACACAGCATATATAGTAGATTTTACTTTTGATACTTGTCTTGATTGCTGACTGTTATTTAAAGTCCATTATTGGACATGACCAGTTGGCATAGTGCCATCAAATGAGCATAAGGAATTTAACATGGTCCTCTCTGGCTAGCATAAGATTGGTTACATCGCAAGGATACCATTGCAGAACTTGCTTCTATAGGGATACTATGGATTGGATATTTCTTGTCACCTACCATAAAAGCAATTGGATGTATTCTTCCTTGCATTGTAATGTTTAATGAGTTCATGCTTTCTCTTGAGTGCATGCTCTTTATCTATTTTTTCACCTATCAAAATGATGATACCTTTTGGTGTATAACCTTTTCTAGGTATCTTCTCATTTTGTTTCGGGATGCTCCAGTTGAGGTATGGGCTATGACGAAGACACCCATTATGGTGAGTATATTCTGTACCTTTATTCAGTTCAAGCGTTAACCATGATGCAAGTATCTAGCCATTTGAAAAGTAGTGAAATGGTGGCCACTGTGGCACTTGCAATTTTTTTCCATGTTATTAACTAGCTTATAGGTAGTTCCTTTTTTGTTATAAGTTTGAAACTGTCAATAAATGTCAATGCATCTTTTTTAATTGGTAATAAATCATCAAGTTAATTGCAAAATCTACTCTTAAAATTGGCCTTAACATAGTTATCACTTGTTTACATACGATTGTATATTTGTTTTGATTGAGTAAATACACTGTCTCAAGGTTTAAAATTTTGACCCGTATCGAGGTTTCGGTCTGTGACCGGAACGATACGGTTTCGGTATCGTATCGTGTGTGCCGATACTTTTTTCTATTTTTTAAATATTAATATTTAATTATTTTAAAGGTTATTATTCATTTGATTTCAAATATTTATTGTTAAGTATATTTCGATTTTTGTTCTTGAAATAATCGATATCAAAGGGATAAAAGTAAATAAATATACTTTTCTTTAAAGAAAATTGATATATCAATAACTTAAATTAAAATTGATACATCATAACATGCTATTTTACTAATATCAAAAAAGTGTCGTGAATCAGATGAAAACATTGGTTCTTGTGACATTCTACTTAGATCAATCCCATAATTCTTTAACGTCCAAATCAAATAATTATCCCATGACATGGAATATTAATATTAATTTCTCTACATATCCCTCAATGTGTTTCGATTCACCACCGAAGTCGGATCGAACCTGTGCTACCGAAGTCGACTAGAATCTGTCATCTGGAATCGAATCTGCAGATAAGGATAAACATACGTCCCCGATGTCGGATATGATTGATCACTATATAATACATCAGAGCTATAATAAGGCCGAGAGTATGATGAACTCTGATCATAATCAATATCAATTAAACTCTCTTGCATATCTCGATAATCATGAGCTTCTTTTTGTCTATCACCCTTATATCAATGTTGATACTGACTTTTAATAGTTCTAGCTCTATTATCTTCATCTTGAGTTGCATGTGTGAAATTTTGCTCACATGTCCAAGGCTCTGATGTTGGAGTTGATGGAATGTAAATTTCACCACCACCGGGTGCATCATCTTTATCATTACTTCCATGAGTACTTGCATTGCTATTGACATCGCCATCATCATTTTGAACTTCGCGTCAGATTGCAGTATCAGAAGGTGATGATGTTTCATTACTATCATCATGTTCTTGCTCATCAATTGCATCGAGTGGATTTTCATTAATTCTCAATTGACTCCTTCTTTTAAAAGTAGGAATTATGCCCTTTCTTTTCTCTTTAATAACAGTTGTCGGAGCTTTACCTCTTTGCCTTTGTCTTTACCTTTATCTACATATGTTTGTTGGATTTGAGATTGAGATGCTTGAGAATGTCTGGGTCGAGATCTAGAAAATTGAAATTCTTGGTCAAAAGCTTCATCGTCATCATTTTCCTCAACGATACCTCTTTTAGCTTGTATTATTTCAATTTGCTGAGTAAGAAATTGAGATGGTTGTGATGGATCTTTTGCTTCATCAAGTAAAGGATTTTCGGCCTCAATAGCACTCCACCAATCCACCATTGGATCATTGTCACTTTGGACAAATCCAATATCAAATGGGTCTACATTATCAAATTCTTGTTCTTCCTTCTCTTCTGTTATTGCTCTTAGTTGAAGACGCATATTATAATAAACATAGACCATTTTCTCCAAGCGACGATAAAAAAGACGATTTCGTACTTTGGTATGAATGAGGGAGAAAGTTGACCATTTTCTTTCATAACCACTTGAAGACGTTGTTTGTGAGAGAATTTGTACTACAATCTTTTTCATATTTGGGGTTGATCCTCTATACTGTAACCACTACCCAGCTGAAAGACAAATAAAATCAAACTTAAAATAGTATTTTTATTTGTAAATAATAATCCGTCATAATTTATGCTACATTTACCTGCATCCATTTTATATCTGCATGATATTGCAAAAGGATCAGCAAAAGAATTATATCCTTCTTGAAATAATCGACTTTCATTAATAGTCTCAGTAGCTAATTCTCTATTTATTTGTAGTCTTAATATTACATTTCTGAGGGCGATTAACAAATCATCATTTGTGGCAAGATTATAATGATATTGATATGTTGGATTGAGATAATGACCTGAAATAATTAAACATATATAATTATTAATAGTAATTGTTAGAATATTGTAGATATGATTAGGGATAATTATTATCCCTAAATATCTATTAGGAATAATTATTCCTTAGGATAGAGTTTTTGATTTATTCCTAGGATAGGGTTTGATTTATTCTTTTGAATAAGTCCTAATCTTGTCTATAAATAGGGCTTCTTTCATGTAAGTTTGGAATCTCAAAAAAATTACGAAATAACATGGTATCAGAGCTTTAGGTTTTCTACCTTTCGCGATCTTTCGCGATCTGCGTTCTTCTCCTGAGCGCGCTTCTCCTTCCAGACGCGATCTCTTTCCTCGCACGCAGTTTCTCCTTCCAGACGCGATTTCTTCCCTGCGACGCCGTTGCTGCCGACTCGATTAACCGCCGCCTGTAGCGCGCGCGCGCGCCTCGCCCGGCAATCTTCTTCCACTGCGCTCGATTGCGCTCCGGTGTCTTCTTCACCCTGTGGCCTTTCGGCTAGCCGTGGTTCGGTCTGCCGCCTGCGCGAGGGCTCGGTCTGCCGCCTCTGCGTCGGCGCGTCCGCTGGCGTCTTCCACGCGAGGACCTCTAGCCGGAGATTATCCTTCTCGACGAAGCAGGCGATATCAAGGTCTCCAAATTTCGGATTCGCCGCTCTCTCCTCCAGCGCCTCCAACACGTCCGCGCCTCAGTAGCGTCGCGGCGGCTGCCGGCGGCCTTGATTCCAGATTTTCTACTGACTCGGCCGGCTCCTTCTTTCTCGATCGGCTTTAAGTTCCATCTAGGCTCCCATTAAGCAAAGCGACCTGCTTTGGGGCGCCTTCGACCTGCTTGGTATCTCGTCAGCGCTAATATACATGTGTCGTTAAACGTACCTCCAATACTTGAGCCGAATTTCCAATTTTACTAACCGTGTAGCACCGCTCTCGTCTGAGTTCTTGGATGGTAAGAACTACTCCTCTTGGGCCTCTTATATTGAGCTTTGGCTTGTTGGGCGAGGTTATAGCATCTCACACAAATCAAGAGGATATTCAAGTGGTCGATCGTCCTTTATGGAGAAAAGTTGATGCTCGATTGTGTTGCATTATCCGAGCCACCATCCATCCATCTCTTGGGATGTCTTCCGAACTCATAAGACTTGCGAGGATGTTTGGATCTGCTCAACAACTTTTACGAACACTTCTCTACGACTCTATCAAGTTTGATGACCTGTACGGCCATTCTTAATGCCTCGGATCGAAAGAGTCTACATGTCGACTTATTTGGGATCAGTCTAGCCTTTCAGCGTGAGTTGAGTTCAACGACCCTTCCACCTGCGGCCCTCTATTGCGAGCTTGAAAATCGGAAGAAATTTTTATGTCTTCGGCATTATACGGTCCGCCACGATTACTCTCATGTTCGTGATCGGATCTGGCACGAAGACCATGGATTCTACACCGGCAACTCTCCTTCGTGTCCCTACGAAGTCTTGACATTACCATCCTCCGCTCCATTGACTCTTCGATCGGGTCTCCGGAAATAACAACAAACTTCCACCGCGTAAGAATGGCGAAGGATGTCCTCGTGTAATCATTGTCACACCGACCAGACACACGATTGATAAATGTTGGAGTCTCCATGGTCGACCTCCTCGTCTTGCTCGATCGCTCAAAGTTACATCACGTCTTGGCTTATTCGCGATTGACATCGACTCAACTCCATCGCCTCGATCGACCAACACCATCGACTCCACCGCTTCCTACGATGACTTTACGAAGTGGTATGAGGTCGACAGAGTCTAATTCCCTTCTTCGCTTGTTTGTAATTCCTTTTCGATATCTCGCTCTTGGTCCTTGGGTACTTGACTGCGGGGCCACCGATCATATTACCAATAGATCTCTTTTTCCTCACTATCTACTTCAGTTATTTACCATTTATATACGGCAAATGGTTCTCGACTACCCCAGGTGTGGTATTGTCATTCTTCTCCATCTCTTCCCATTCAGAATGTTCTTTATGTTCCCGAGCTCCCTTTAATTTATTATCAATAAAGTCAACTCACTTTGGTCTCTTGATCAGGTCATCTCATTCACTAAATCTTCTGTTTCATCACAGGACCGAGTAAGGGGAGGATGATTGGCTCGGATGTGAATCTCACGTAGTATATCAACTTCACCAAAACTCTCTTGTTGGTGCGGCGTCGGCATCTCCACTATTATCCATGCTCGGTTGGGACATCCCGGTCTTGATAAGTTAAAACAATTACATCCTAGTCTGCCAGTAGTCTTTATCTTGTAGTCACGTCAGCAATGCGTATTCGTAGTTCATTTCTCCTCGTTTTTAGTCGGGCTACTTTTCCCTTTGCTTTAGTTCATTTCGATATTTGGGTCCGAAATCGTGTTACCTCTACATTGGGGTCACGATATTTTATTACTTTTGTAGCGATTTTTCCAGACTTGGTTATATATCGATGAAAGATCGCTCAATTGTTTTCTATTTTTGATCTTTTTTTAATGAAACACAATTTGGTATCCTCTTGGTCCCCTTGCAGAGTGATAATGACGTGAATATCTATCTACTCGCTTTTGAAACCTTTTTGGCATCTCTACGTATTACATCGAAAGTCTTGTCCTCATACCCCCCAACATAATGGAGTCGCTGTACGCAAGTATCACCATCTTCTCGAGTCCACCCTGACTCTTCTCCTCGACTCTCAAGTTCCTCTTCGTTTTTGTGGTGATCACAGACTTCTGCGTGTTATCTCATCAATCGTGCCTTCCTCTACTTTACAGGTCAAATACCTCATCATGTACTTTATCCAAAATACCCTTCATCCTTTACCACAGGGTCTTTGGTTACTATATGCTTTGCTCGTACTCTTGATCCTGGCATTGATAAACTCTCTCCTGATCTAAATGTGTTTTCCTTGGTTACCACGGTCTCGAGAAAGGATATAAGTCTTATTCCCTACTCTCATTCGGATTTCATCTCTGCCGATGTCGTTCTTTGATTCGGATTCCTTTCTTTGGGTCTTTGAGTCATCGCGAGTTTCATCCTTCTACGTGTATTAGTCTTTGATCCTCCGGAAGTTTCTTCATCACCCCCAGCCCCAATTCCTCCTCCGTTGCAGGTTTATCAGCGTCGTCCTCGTTCTGCTTTGCTGCCGACAACACTGACTCTGCCATGGAATCATCTCTGGAGCCAGATCCTCCGCTCCCTCCTCTGGTCCAGTATTCTGAATCTGATATTCCCATTGCCCTTCGAAAAGGTATACGACTCGTAATCCTTCTCGCGTTATGTTTCTTTGAGTTACCATCGTCTATCTCCTTCCTATTATTCTTGTCTTTCCTCTTTGTTGCTTTCTCTTCCAAAGACCTGCAGGAGATCGTTTGCCCATCAGGATGGAAGCAGGCTATGTTAGGCGAAATGAGTGCTTCTGAGTTGTGGAACTTGGGATCTCGTTCCTCTACCACCGGAAAGTCGGTTGTTGGTTTGTCGATGGGTATATCTGATGAAGGTTGGTCGGGCGACGATTGATCGGCTTAAGGCTCGTCTCGTTGCTAAAGGTTATACTCGGATCTTTGGATTAGATTATGGGGACACGTTTTCTATTGCCAAGATGTCCTCTATACGCTTTTACTGTATCCATTCGCGATTCAACACCTTTGGTCTCTTTATCGATTAGATATCAAGAATGCGTTCTTACGTGGTGACTGCTCGAAGAAGTCTACACTGGAAGCAACCTCCGTGTTTTTGTTGCTCGAAGTCTTACGGTCTTGTATGTAATAAAATCTTTATATGGTCTCAACAGATCACGAGCGTGGTTCGGTAGATTTAGTATTGTAATTCAATGATTCGGCATGACTCGGGGCCGGTGACCATTCATCTTTATCGCCACTCATCTGGTGCATCTACCTAGTGGTTTATGTTGATGATATTGTCACATCTTTTCAAACATTTCGAATGAAGGATCTCGCGGACTTAAATACTTCTTAGGAATAAAGTACGGTCAAATGGGATCATTATATCTCGAAGGAAGTATCACGATGGATATTACAGAAGAAACATGAATGTTAAACTCGAGCGATTGACAACCCTATGGATCGTAATGTCAAGCTCTACCGAATCGAGTCTCTATTAGATCTGAAGCGATATAGGCGATTAGTAGGAAGACTAAGTTACCTTACATACTCGTCCGGATATCTCATTTGCGATAAGTGTAGTAAGTCGGTTTCTCAACTCATCACGTGTAAAGAACATTGGGATCGTGATTCGCATTGTTCGATATATCGAGGCGCTCAGAAAGGGTCTTTTGTATGAAGACAAAGGGCGTACTCGAGTTATAGGATATTACGATGCGGTGGCGGGATCTCCCATCGATAGGAGATCTACTTACGGTTTTGTATATTTGTTGGAGATAACCTTTCTTGGAAAAGCGAGAATGTTGTGCAAGATCCAGTCACAGAGGCAGAGTATCGAGCTATGGCCTTAGCGATCAAGAACTTATATGGCTCAAACGATTTGCTTGAGCTAAAATTTGGAGAGCGTTACACAAATGTCACTTATATATGTGATAACGCCGCCACGCATATCGCCTCGAATCCAGGTTTTTAGTGCGAGGAAAGCGTATAGAAGTCGATCGTCACTGTCGAGAGAAAGTCATATCCGGAGAAATATCTACTAGTTTTGTTAACTCACGTGATCATTGCGGATATATTTACTAAGTCATTTGAGAGGTCCCGAATTGACTACGTATATAATGGTGAGTCGTATAATTTATATTCTTCAGCTTGAGGGGGAGTGTTAGAATATTGTAGATATGATTAGGGATAATTATTATCCCTAAATATCTATTAGGAATAATTATTCCTTAGGATAGAGTTTTTGATTTATTCCTAGGATAGGGTTTGATTTATTCTTTTGAATAAGCCCTAATCTTGTCTATAAATAGGGCTTCTTTCATGTAAGTTTGGAATCTCAAAAAAATTACGAAATAACAGTAATATTAAAAAAAAATATACACTTGCCAAATAAATATACTTTCCCATTTGATTGCTCCATCTTGAAGTGATTATATCAGTATAATGTTGATATTTAGTCGATGATTGTAGACGTCTTTTAATTTCCTCTTTTGCTTCATGAATTAGGTGGTAAATGTTGCTCATTTGTGACTTCTTGTCCTCATTGACTTTACGTAAAACAACATACAAGGGCTCTATTGTTGTAAGAATCTTTGCAATATGATCTCAAAATCTAGTAGATATGATAATTTTTTGCGTCTTCTTACCTTCAATCGTGCTAAAGTATCGAGAAGCTTCCCAATCCTCAAAAGTGAATATGGTATTCAATCCATTTTTTTTTTTGAAACAATGACTTTAATAAAAGAAAGTGAGTTGCAAACTTAGTTGCTCTTGGTCGTAGAATCTCTCCATCAATAAATTTTCTCATTAATCCATGAACCCAATGATGATTATATATGAATTTCGTTAACAATTGACCTTTTTTTACTACCTTCTTCACTGTATCGAGTTTATCGATATTTGACATCTTCAAATTGATACAGTGTGTTGCGTATGATATCCAAAATAATGTTTAATACTCTTGTTCCAGTAACTCTCCAGCTCTCTTAAAGTTGACACTATTATTTGTAATCACCTGTACTATATGCTCTACACCTATTTCTTGCACTATACTATCCATCAAATGATATATATAAGATACATCATGATATTCTGCAGTTGCATCAACAGATTTATGAAATATCATCTTTCTGTTGCAATATAGTAGAAAGTTGATAATGTTCATCCGTGTAGATCCTGTCCAGCCATCGCACATCAATGTAATTCCATATAAGTTCCATTGCTTCTTGCACAATAGAATCTAAGTCTTGATTTCCTCCACTTGTTCATCTATATATGGACCAACAATTTCATGCGCAGTTGAAGGTTGAATACCAGGACCACATTTTTGGATGTTAGATATTATGCTGCAGTAGTATGTGTTATTTGCCACGTTGGAAGGAATTCGATTAAAATGAAAAAAATTTAGTAATACTTTGATCGATTGATTTCTTCTCTTTTGTATAAGCATCATCAATCCTAGTTTGTTTACTAGCTTGGTCTGAGAATGCAAATGGATCAATATCAGCAATATCAACTGTATGCCTTCGTGATATAGAAGGAAAGAAACGATCAATACCAATTTTTGTTAAAGTAATATGAGCATTTGCAGTTCTCTCTATTATTATTGCACTAGTTGAGCCACTTCCACTAGCACCAAATGAGTCACTACCACCAGCGCTAACTATTTTGCCACCATATCGCATATGTTGATCATATGCATATTGAGTTCTAAAAACATTAAGAGCTGCTAAAAATCCTTCTTCATTTAAATCTTCACCACGATATTCAAATTCATCATAAATTGGTGCTTTAGAGGCTCGCCTATAAAAAATTTCTTGTTATTGTTGTTTATACTTCAATTCTTTTTTTCCATCAAGTTTCTTTTTCATTGCACGACGAATTTCTTCGAAAACTTTTGAACATCTAGAAACATTCAGATATCCACCCGCAAGATATTTTATGAGTGTGACTCCACCGCCACGTCCAATCATATCGCAATATAAACATTGCCAATGAAATCGATTTTATAATCGACGTGCATGTCTCCAAGCTAGATCATAAGGATGTTGTTTTGGTACCATTTGTCTACCTATGTATTATAAAAAAAAAAAAAAACTATTAAAAAATAATTCACAACGAATATTCATAATTACAACATTAAAAAATTTAAAATAAAAAATTATCTAATCTATCGTTTTAGTCCCGATCCTCAGATAATATATCCTCAACTAAATTATTCAAAAAAATATTTTACAATCTAAATAAAAAATATATATTGTTATAGATTTTTAATAATTAAATATTTTAGATTTCTTTAATAATTTTACCGTATATATTTTTTATTTTTTTATTATAATTTATATTTATTTTGTTTTTTATAAAAATAATAAAGCATTAATTTATATAAAATAATTATATAAATTAACTATTAATTTTTAAAATTATATATATATATATATATATATATATATGTATTAAAAATTATAAAATATAATAACTATATTAAATACTATGATTTATATATATATTATAAATATATAATTTGTATTATATTTTAAAATTATATATATATCAGTAAAAAGTTTAAAATTTATTAAACAAAAATTTTAAATTTTTTTATAAAATTCTAAAATTATTTCAAATTTTTTTTTTTGAAATTTTAATTAATTTTTTAAAAATCATTAATGATTTAATTTTAAATAAATTATAAATTCGAATTTAGGATTTAATTAAAATATCTTTTTTTTTAAAAATTTTTTATAATTTTAAATACAATTTTTTTTTATAATTTTTATAATTTAATTAAAGATATTTTAAAATATCTTTTTTTTATAATTTTTTTAATTTTCTAGATGTTCAAAAGTTTCCGAAGAAATTCGTCGTACAATGGGAAAAAAGAATTGAAATATAAACAACAACAACAAAATTTTTTTTGATAGGCGGGCATCTGAAGCATCAGTTTATGATGAATTTGAAGGTCGTGATAAAGATTTAAATAAAGAAGAATTTTTAGCAGCTCTGAATGCTTCTAGAACTCAATATGCATATGATCAACATATGCGATATGGTGGCAAAATAGTTGCCGATAGTGGTAGTGGCTCATTTGGTGCTAGTGAAAGTGGCTCAACTAGTGCAGCAACAATAGAGAGAACTGCAAGTGCTCGTATTACTTCAACAAAAATTGGTATTGGTCGTTTCTTTCCTTCTATGTCACGAAGGCATACAGTTGATATTGCTGATATTGATTCTTTGCATTCTCAAACTAAGCTAGTAAACAAACTAGGATTGATGATACTTATACAAAAGAGAAGAAAAAATCAATCGATCAAAGTATTGCTAAATTTTTTTCATTTTAATTGAATTCCTTCTAACGTGACAAATAACACATATTACCGCAACATAGTATCTAACATTCAAAAATGTGACCCTGGTATTCAACCTCCAACTGCGCATGAAATTGTTGGTCCATATTTAGATGAACAAGTGGAGGAAATCAAGATTTGGATTCTATTTCACTTTTATAGGGTTACATTGATGTGTGATGGCTGGACAGGACCTACACGGATAAGCATTATCAACTTTCTACTATATTGCAATAGAAAGGTGATATTTCATAAATTTGTTGATGCAACTGTAGAATATCATGATGCATCTTATATATATCATTTGATGGATAGTGTAGTACAAGAGATAGGTATAGAACATATAGTACAAGTGATTACAGATAATGGTGTCAACTTTAAGAGAGCCAGAGAGTTACTGAAACAAGAGTATCAAATATTATTTTGGATATCATGCGCAGCACACAGTATCGATTTGGTGATGGTAGATATCGGTAAACTCGATATAGTGAAGAAGGTAGTAAAAAAAAGTCAATTGTTAACGAAATTCATATATAATCATCATTGAGTTCATGGATTAATGAGGAAATTTATTAATGGAGAGATTCTAAGACCAGGAGCAATTAGGTTTGCAACTCACTTTCTCTTATTAAAATCGTTTCAAAAAAAAAAAAAAGGATTGAAGACCATGTTCACTTCTGAGGATTGGGAAGCCTCTCAATACTCTAGCATAATTGAAGGTAAGGAGGTGCAAAAAATTATCGTATCTACTAGATTTTGGGATCATATTGCAGAGATTCTTATAACAATAGAGCCCTTGTATGTTGTTTTATGTAAAGTCGACATGGACAAGATGCCACAAATGGACAATATTTACCACCTGATTCGTAAAGCAAAAGAGAAAATTAAAATATGTCTACAATTATCGACCAAATATCAACATTATATTGGTATAATCACTTCAAGGTGGGGCAATCAAATGGGAAAGTATATTCATTTGTCAGGTGCGTATATTTTTAATAATAATTTTTTTAATATTGCTATTAATAATTATATATGTTTAATTATTTCAGGTTATTATCTCAATCC
This sequence comes from Wurfbainia villosa, assembly GCA_025175895.1. Lineage (NCBI taxonomy): Eukaryota > Viridiplantae > Streptophyta > Magnoliopsida > Zingiberales > Zingiberaceae > Wurfbainia > Wurfbainia villosa. The sequence goes on along the minus strand of CM045991.1, from coordinate 21,552,321 downwards.
AGCATATCAATATCATTATAATCTTACCACAAATGATGATTTATTAGTCGCATTCAGAAATATAATATTAAGACTACAAACAAATAAAGAATTAGCTGCTGAGGCCATTAATGAAAGTTGATTATTTCGAGAGGGATATGATTCTTTTGTTGATCCTTTTGCAATATCATGCAGATATAAAATGGATGTAGGTAAATGTAGCATAAATTATGACGGATTATTACTTACAAATGAAAATACTATTTTAAGTTTGATTTTAATTGTCTTTCAGCTGAGTGGTGGTTACAGTATGGAGGATCAACCCCAAATTTGAAAAAGATTGCAGTACGAATTCTCTCACAAACAACGTCTTCAAGTGGTTATGAAAGAAAATAGTCAACTTTCTCCCTCATTCATACAAAAGTACGAAATCGTCTTTCTTATCGTCGCTTGGAGAAAATGGTTTATGTTTATTATAATATGCGTCTTCAACTAAGAGCAATAACAGAAGAGAAGGAAGAACAAGAATTTGATAATGTAGACTCATTTGATATTGGATTTGTCCAAAGTGACAATGATCCAATGATGGATTGGTGGAGTGCTATTGTGGCCGAAAATCCTTTACTTGATGAAGCAAGAGATCCATCTCAGTTTCTTACTCAACAGATTGAAATAATACAAGCTAAAAGAGGTATCGTTGAGGAAAATGATGATGATGAAGCTTTTGACCAATAATTTCAATTTTCTAGATCTCGACCCAGACGTTCTCAATCCCAAATCCAATAAACATCTGTAGATAAAGGCAAAGACAAAGGCAAAGCTCCGACAACTTTTATTAAAGAGAAAAGAAAGGGCATAATTCCTACTTTTAAAGGAAGGAGTCAATTGAGAATTAATGAAAATCCACTCGATGCAATTGATGAGCAAGAACATGATGATAGTAATGAAACATCATCACCTTCTGATACTGCAATCCGACGAGAAGTTCAAAATGATGATAGCAATATCAATAGCAGTGCAAGTACTCATGAAAGTAATGATAGAGATGGTGCATCCGGTGGTGGTGAAACTTATGTTCCATCAATTCCAACATCAGAGCCTTGGACATGTGAGCAAAATTTCACATATTCAACTCAAGATGAAGATCATAGAGCTAGAACTATTAAAAGTCAGTATCAGCGTTGATATAAGGGTGATAGACAAAAAGAAGCTCATGATTATCGAGATATATGAGAGAGTTTAGTTGAGATTGATTTTGATCAGAGTTCATCATACTCTCGATCTAATTATAGCTCTGATGCATTATATGGTAATCAATCATATCTGACATCGGGGACGTATGTTTATCCTTATCCCGTACCAGTTCCGATTCCAATGGCACCAGTTCCAGTCCAACTTCCAGTGGTGACTCGAAACACATTGATGGATATGTGGAGAAATTAATATCAATATTCTATGTCATGCGATAATTATTTGATTTAGGCATTAGAGAATTATGAAATTGATCTATGCAAAATATCTCAAGAACTAATATTTTCTTCTGATTCACGACACTCTTTTTGGTATTAGTAAAATAACATGTTATGATGTATCAATTTTAATTTAAGTTATTGATATATCAATTTTCTTTAAAGAAGATTATATTTATTTACTTTTATCTCTTTGATATCGATTATTTCAAGAAAAAAATTGAAATATATAACAACAACAAAGCCTTATCCCATTAGGTGGGGTCGGCTATATGGATCCTTCTACGCCATTGGACTTTATCCCCTATTATGTCATCATTTATATTTAAATAAATTTTATCTTGTTTTATTGTTGCTAACAAAGTCTTTTTTGGTCTTTCTCTTCCTCGTTTGATGTGTATATTTATCATTGTTTCACATCGACATCGCCTAATTGGATCATTTATTGGTCGTCTAAGTACATGTTTATACCATCTTAAACGTGTCTTTTCGAGTTTTCTTTCAATAGATGCAACATCGACTTTTTCTCTAATGCTCTCATTTCTTATTCTGTCCATCCTCGTATGTCCGCACATCCACCTTAACATCCTCATCTCTGCAACTCTCATCTTTTACTCATGTGCTCAAGTTGTAGTCCAACATTCAGTGTCATATAACGTAGCAGGTATAATCGTTGTTTTATAGAACTTCCCTTTAAGTTTTAGAGGCACTTTACGATTACATAAAACATCTGACGCTTTTCTCTATTTCAACCATCATGCTCGTATTCTATATAAGACATCTCTCTCAATCCCTCCATCATCTTGCAAAATGATCCTAAATATTTAAAGCTCTTAGTTCCAGACAACTTGTCATCTCCTATCTTAACACTTGTCTCATTACGTCTAATATTGCTAAACTTAAATTCCATATATTATGTCTTTACTCTACTAAGCCTAAAATCGTTCACTTCTTGTGTTTCCCGCCAAGATTCTAGTTTAGCAGTTACTCCTTCATGTGTCTCATCTACCAAAACAATATCATTTGCAAACAACATGCACCACAATACTGTGTCTTGAATGTGCCCAGTGAATTCGTCCATGATTAAGAAAAAAATATCTAAATATACTTAACAATAAATATTTGAAATCAAATGAATAATGACCTTTAAAATAATTAAATATTAATATTTAAAAAAATAAAAAAATGTATCGAAACAAGATGTCGGTGCACGACATGATATCGATCAACTTGCTTTTAGATAGACGGATGATTGATTTCTTTCCAAATAGAGGAAATAGAAAGGTTTCTTTCCAAATACAGCCAATTTGAATTGTACATTGTTTTACTTAACTAAAAAAAAAAACCATGGCGTAACAATCATTGTGATCTATTCCATAAAATATTAGGGCATCGTAACAGGGATAGTATACAACTGTTTTTCTTGAAGAATAAGGATAATTTTGCTTCCCAATTTCTATGTACTAATATTGCATGTTGCTGTTTTAGTTCATCTTTAGGTCAATATGGATTGGTTTTCTGTTTAATGGCTTCCTAATCAAGTTGCCCCTCACTACAATGTTGGGCTATTCTTGTATTTAAACCACTATCTTTTTCTTGATTGTGTAGCTTAGATCATTAGCTCTTCCATTTACTGTGTTGGAATGGACACTACCAAGTGCACCCCGCCCTATTCAGAGTGGTCCTTCTCGGGAGTCCTTGGCATCAAAAGAACAGATTTCTACTCCAAATACAAGTGCAAATACGTTGTCTACTGATGCTAGTGAGGGGAATTTTTTATTGGAAAAAGTTTTGATTTTCTGAACCTTTCTAGATTGACAACTTATTGTACTTATGATTCTGAAATTACACCTAAAGGAAGATCATTTATTTTTTGCAGAGGTGGCAAACTCAGACTCTACTGTGGATGACACATCAGAGAGTTTCGCATTTGCCTTAGTGAATGGTGCCCTTGGTGTGTTTGAGGTCCATGGCCGGAGGATTAGAGATTTTAGGTATGACTTTGATGTTTCAAAGCAGATGTTTGAAGTAATTTTCCCATCTCATCCGTAAACTAGGGTAAAATCAAGTGAAATATATGCATGTTTCTATTGTGAATTAGCATCTATGCTATGATCAGATGTTGGTGTATTCATGAGCATTGAGTTCAATGTAGGTTAAATAGGGACAGAGTAGAGAGAAAAAGTACAGAGATTTGAATTTGAAGATAGGAATTGAGGAAAGATGCAAGAGGATATGATTTTTTCATGGGCAAAAATCTATTGGTCACCTTTGAACTTGTCAATACAATCTCAATCTGTTTTCCCTTGAGCTCTGTGTACTTGGACGGAAAGAAAAGAGAATTTGGGGGTAGGATAAGAGAAAGGGAGGAGAAAATGAGATGCTTTGGTGCTTCATCTCCCCTACTGGACTCTAGCGTGAATTCTTCTCACAGTACTCCTCTTTCTGTCCAAGTAACATCTTGACAAAACCCTTTTCCACATGCCTTCTCTTTCCCTCCCCCTTCCATCAAAGTTAGCATAGCATTAAAATACTGCCTTGACATAAAAAAATTGGACGCATAACTTAGTTTTTGCATTTGGATCCCATGGTGATGCAGGTAGATGTAAAGTATGCTCAAGTCACCAATCAACCTGTATTTAGTACTGCCTGTGTTCTTTGTGGTTTCCTGAAATCTGGCTTCTTTTACTATGTTTATGATACCTGTGGTTTTTTAATCTAAATGATACTAAGCTAAATATGTTCCCAGACCAAAGTGGCCATCAACCTCATTTGCTTCATCAGATGGTCTAATCACCGCTATGGCATATCGTCTCCCTCATGTGGTATTTCTGTTGTTGACTTATTGACCCTCCCTCCTTTTTTGTATGTACTTTTGCAGAAAACTCCTGTAAACTGCACCCTTGACTTTCTTTTGTTATTTCCAGGTTATGGGGGATCGATTAGGTAACATACGCTGGTGGGATGTGACAACTGGTCTTTCTTCTTCATTTAACACCCACAGAGAAGGAATTAGAAGGATTAAGTTTTCTCCTGTGGTTCCTGGAGATCGGAGTAGAGGGCGTATTGCTGTACTCTTTTATGACAATACATTCTCAATATTTGATCTTGTGAGTATGAAAGTGACTCTTGTTTTCTTCAAAGATTATGGAGTATGTTTGTTATTTAATGAGGTTAAACTTCATTGACTGATGACTCAATGCAACTAATCTCATTGTAGTAAAGAATAATTTATTCTGAAAATGCACAATTGTGTAGCATCCTCATTCAGCTCTCTTATTTCCTCCCTATTTTTGCTAATATATTGTCTTGAATCCTCTTAATTTTGTATGCTGGGTTCAATTTCTTATCTCTGGACTTGTGCTGATACGTATTCTTCATTTATCGCAGAATATGCAAATTTGATATCTAAGTCAAAATAAAGTTGTCATTCTTATTCATCATTTATGTTCTGCTTTCCTATGTTGATTGAAACTGGGGTTGATCCAGTCTAAGCTGGAACAAAGCTCATTTGTTACTGGTCCACAGCAAACCTCAGTTGTAAAACATTATAAAACTGATCTCGACCCTCAGTAATAACCTGCCTAGCTTCTTTATCTACAAGAAAAAGTTTTCAATTTTTTTAGTTTTTTGCTGAGTGGAAGTTAATGCTATGGGACCAAGACTGAGTAAAATCATACGAGGGCAGATTACCTTTTGTAATAACATCATAATAAATTACCTTCGTTGAATTGATCAATGTATGCTTCTTCCTCCACTTGAGGAATTCACATGTATGTACTGTGGTTAGGGAACATGATACTCCTCAAATACTTGTAGTTATGTTCAGAAAATGTATGATCTAGGAAAACTAAGACTTAACTGATGGAACTGGAAATTGTGGGTTTTGAATTGTCATTTTCCTGTTTTTTCTTTGAAAATTTGAATTCGAACTCAGTCTGATTTTTTTCCCCTTCAGCATGACCAAAATCATGATTTTTGCATTAAAACCTTACACGGTTCGTTTTATGATTATCAAAGCATTGTTTGATCAAAATCAACCTAAATGGACCCAACTTGGACATGATATTGAAGTTCATATTGAACCAAAACTTGACCAAACTGTGTCAAGCAATATCAGTTTTGGTTAAAAATTCATGATCAAAATTCAAGCCATGGGGATTGTGAAGGGATTTAAGATCCCTTTGATTGGCCACAAATAGAATTTGGTTATCTTCAACTGATTTGGAAGTTCAAATCCATTTGCAACTTGGGCTCAGAAATTGCTAGTGCCACTTCCCATCTCAAATGACCACACTTCCATTTTCAATCTGCAAGTAATAATAAAACTATTTATAAAATATTGAATATTAAGTTAAAAATAATTATATAGAAAAATTATGTATAAACCTTGCCGAGTTAGTCTTCCTAACAAACCGAATTGAGTTGTCTAGATTATCTGGGCAGGATGGATTGTAATTTAAGATAATGTTATGTAATTTGTTTTTAAATTAAAATAAATTATGGCAATTTAAAATAATTTATAAAATAAATTCTGTAAGGTACTTGTATTTGTAATTATTTAGAGGACTTCATTGCAAATAGCAATTTCATTTGCAGGTAACCAGATGACAGTCCCTCAGGATGGGTGTGCACTAGAGCATCAAGAACATTGTTTCAGTGCCAATTAGCAAGGCATTGTAGGCTATGTTTGGCAAGTTCCTTTTAGTGTTGGGCAAAAAAAAAGTTTCACTGTTCCATTATGAAATTTATAGGCATTTAAGTTAGTAAATATCAACCTGACATAATTATAGTGCATCTACCATCTTGCCAAATAGACCCATGTATGTGTAGCTGCCACCAGTACCAAGTTGGGTGGTATGGATTCTACATGAGAGTTGAAACCATGGCTGACACTGATGAGAAAGGTCCCCTTAGATTGGGTTTTAAATAGCTAGTTTGGTTCACTTTGGTTTATTCTTTCACTTTCTCTGCATACTAATACATCTGCTTATATATTTGTTCACACATTCTCTCTAAATTCTTATACTTTCTGAAAACCATTGTTATTAGCTTCCTGATCAGACCAGGAAAGGATGTAGTTATATGGAAGCTAGCAAGATGTTCATGGTGGACAATGCTGAGCTATGCATACAAAAATCCATGCCAAGAGAAATATGCTAAGGAAGCATGAATAGCTTAACTCCAGCTACAATTTGCTCTTTTATCTGCCGACATTTTGTATAAACTATGAATACCTTCTAGCTGACTTAACAGACATTTTTAGTGGGTTATAACTGGACAACCACATCTATTGTGCATGCAATTCATTTTAGTACCAGGAGAGGTATTTTGGTATTTGTGGGGCAATTCTAGTGGTAAAATATGGAGTTTGCGATCAGCAGGACAGATGTTATTCCTTTTCATCTTTGATAATGATGAAATAAGAGTTAGAGTACTATTTTTCATTATTGGATACCATTGACTCCGGTGTTTCTGAATGTGCATTTTTCCAGATTCATCCTAGTAACATGATCACATTTCATCCTAATTGAAAGAAGAAATGAAATTTGTGTTTGTAACAAATTTGTGCAAACGTATTATGGAATCTGCAAAGTTTATTGTCATTTTTGTCCATTTGGCAAGATATGAAATCAGCTACAGAGATCAATCGAAAACTGCATGAAGGTTTGCTATCAACTTGCCATCTATTGAACAAACATCAATTCTTAGTGAAGAGGCATGTTTCATTTTCTTGTAGAGATAGGCATTCATCTCAAGAAGATGATAGTGAAATGCTTAAGAATATTACCTTAATATAATTGCACGGCAGATACCATAATTTCCATAGTTGTCTGTTCAGTGCATCAGGCTCTTGTTTATGCTGTACGCTAAATACTATAAATCACAGGATTCGTCAGATCCATTGGCCAACGCCCTTTTACAGCCTCAGTCTCCTGGAACACTTGTTTTGGAGCTTGATTGGCTGACAAGACGAACAGACAGAAATGAACCACTGGTTTTATGTATAGCTGGAGCTGACAGTAGTCTTCGCCTTATTGAAGTTAATATGTAGGTTCTTTCTGCAACTTCAATTCCATTCTTTTCTTGCTGAATGATTTTGAGAAAGCTCTCATGCATCCCATTCATGAATAACTAAAACGCCTGTGGTTCAAATTTCAGAAATGTGAAATATTATATAATAGCGAAGCTTTTGTTTAAGATGATTGATGTGTGAAACAAGTAGGTTTATGTAAAAACATTATGTGCCATGACTCTTTTAGTTAAAGGGGTTACACAGTTTTTGTCATGCCACATGATTAGTTTAACTAAACAGATTAAGTGGCTCATGTTTAGTCACATGACCCAGTCATAATCGGCTCGTGTGACATGACTATTTTTTTTACTGGTCATAGAATGGTCCAATTTTTAGATCACTTTTAAATATGGTAAATAGAGTTCTTAGTTTCTCCCTGCCACTTCCTTTTCAACTCTAATCTTTTTAATTTGTCTTATCATAAAAGATATCTATGAACATGTCTGTATTATTTTATATATTTTCTCTCATTCTTTTTGAGCTACATCTAATTTCTCTTAGATACTATTACATTGGTTTTGCATATTAACCCTACCTCTATCTTATATTCTCTTCTCTTTTACATTAGTTTTTGTAGTCTTGTTTTCTAACTGCTCAAGACATACATGTAAAGTGTGACTAGTCATACCAGTCTTACAAAATTTTCTTGTTAGTCTGATGGAGGGCTCATGAGAATCACGAATTTGTAAATGCGCATATTCGGCCACTCATGATACAAAGGTTGGAATCCGCCAACCTAGCGACCCCTACCAGCCCGCCCCCGGACCATCATAAAGGAGGTAAATCACGGTAGACCTTTGACCATTGAGACTAGTAACCAGTGCATGGAAGGACGACACCCTCGCATTTGCGAGGGATTGATCCGTTGTCCTATGATACAATGTCTACATGCACTAGCCACTAGGCCCTTCCCATGGCGGTCACATATTCGGCCACTCATGGTCTGTAGCACTGATGTCATATAATGCCAATCATTCGCCACATATATGAAAATTTCATATAATTACAGATGCAGTACTACTTTGTATTGGCACTGTCAAAAACAGAGCAGAGCAGTTGCACTGAGCAGAATTACTTGAGACTTGGTAGTTCCCCTTTAACCGTACCCCTTTTTTTTTTACAAACAAATCATACTTTGTGTCATGTTGTTTTGTCTCATGCAAGGCCTTCATTAGCCATGTGAAATTTGGATGTTTTTTAATATATCCAATTATTAGAGATGACTGTCGAACCTCCTGACTCATAGAAGATGTTTTTGTCAACGTTTTGTTTTTTGTTATTTTTTGGCAGAATTAATCATTGAAATGCCTTTCTCATTCTTGTACATTCAGTAGTGACACAAAGACTGGTTCAACCACGAAATCCAGAGTGTTAAATGAGAGATTCCGGCCAGTACCTTTGTGCATACCTATGTTATTTCCAACAGCACATGCACTGGTAAGCAATATGCTAATTCAAAGAAAAATACTTTCAAGAATTTTATACCTATGCTGAAAGAAGGATGCTACCATCCATGTTAATCCTTTTGGAGATTTGATTAGTTGACCAATTATTTTAGCAGCTCCTGGTTACCAACACCTGTTTACTTAAGAGAGATAAGAGTAAACAGGAAATTAAACTTAGGGCATTTATCCACTTTGTGTGGGTCATTGTCCTTGAATTGCCAGCTTGGTCCAGATACTTCATTATCATATCTTCTTTTTTGCGATGAGGTAATTGCACATTGTGTCAAAGTTGTTCAGGATGACATCTTCCAACAACTCTACAGGCATTACGGACAATCTTGCAGCTCGGTGTGAAACCTTCTTGGTTCATTTCGAACAATGCAACCTCAGGTATTCTTCCATATCAGATTCCTGACCTGGTTCCAGCATCTCCAAGTGACCTGCGAGGCTTTATGATCGAGTCAACTCTTCCCTCTGTGGGTGATGCTGTTGTGCCTGAATTACTTCTTAAGGTTTTACAGCCATATCGAAGAGAGGGTAGTTATCGTTGCTCTTGATAATTTTCTTTAGATATACAAGAGATATTGGAAAATAATATTCTGTATCCCTTTTTTTTTCAGGATGCATTCTTGATGAGGAAAGGGTTGGGTTATATGCTTCATTAGTCAGCAAAGGTTCTGCAGCAAGGTTTGCCTTTGCCGCTGCTATTTTTGGTGAACTTTCAGAAGCGCTGTTCTGGCTACAGTTACCACATGCTCTCAGTCATTTGCTAGAAAGATCTGAAAATAAATCACAGCAGAACTTGAAGTCTGTATCAATTTCTGAGGCTGAAAGTGCTCTTCTTAATCGGATAGCATCACGTGAAAGGTCTGCAGGCTCAATAACATCGGAAGCAGTGGTAAACCTTATTAATTGTGGAAGAACATATTTTCTTTCTTATCCAGATATGTCCATTCTTTCTACTTAATTGTCCAGTAGATTGTAACTGAATGATATGCAAAGATATATATGCACATTTAGTGGTGTTTTAGTTAGAGGTTTAAATAGCTAAAATACTATGGTATCATGCTTAATCTTCTGTTTCTTTTCCAAATATATGTGTGTGCAGAAATATGGGCAGTTAAATATGATGGCTTTTAGGCAAGAGGAATTGTGGGGAAAAGCAAATGAGCAAATTGCTTGGCATGCAAACCTAGATGGAGAAGAGGCAATTCAAAAGCGTGTTCATGAGTAAGTAGATTATGTATCTCTCATATCTATGGTCGTGCATCACATTTCACACCAGGATCCCTTTGAATGCATTGATAATTTTGTAGTTCTTATTTTAACTTTCTTTTGTGGATGACCTAGAGGAAGTTGCACAATATCCTAGTCAGTTATGACATAAAGGAAACTTTTAGAAGGTTAAAAAGCTGAATCTTCTTTCACTAAAGCAAAAGTTTAACCTTGTAGAATGGATCAATACATTCCTCATATGATTTGACGCCTATGATTGTTTTTTAATATTTAGCATATCATAAATGGTTAACATTTCGAGGGACACAAAGTAATTTCATAGGACATTGGGTCTTGTTTGAGGTGGGCCCAGGTCATTATTGGTATTGCCGAAAACCATATGGGTTCCATTGCCAGACACACCAAGAGAGATAGGTAAGTTCTCGATTGTTGCTTTGTTCCACGTTGCTGTCTTTGAATGTTTGGTGTCCTTTTGTGTGGTAGTGATCGCTCCTACCACGCAAACTGAATGCTGGTGTCCTGAATCAGAGGCAATTGTCACAAAGCAGATTCTTTTCAAGTTATGAAATGAGAAATAGACATTGTTCCTATCTTAATTGAACTAGATTTGATAAACCTTTTTCGATTTTGAGAATTGTCTTGTAGCCTTCGTGTAAGCCATTTTGTACTTGAGGTATTCTTTCTTTTCCTCTGTTTTTTCTCTCTCCTTTCTCTTCTATCCCTAATAATTTCATTCTTTCTGTCTGTTGGTATTATTGAAGGTTTTGGAACTTAAGTTGATTTACTTCCCTAATACTGGAGGTGACTAAAATGCATGCTTTTGTTTTTGCAAAGTGGTAGTGCTTCATTATCAAATTAAGAATGTTGATTGGTTTGGACATGCAAAATGGTCAATCCTCCTTTAACTTCATGCAATGAATATAAGTTTAAAAAATGCTCTGTCCTGAATGGTTATACACTTGGACTGCTATAACCAGTGCATTTGTTTTGTTTGGGTTTCCCTTTCCATCACCACTATAGGTGCCTGAAGCTGAAAAACATGGTCATGCCCAAAATGAATCACTCATATGCCATCCAAATGATAATTTTATGGAAAATCTCCCCCACTTCAATGCCAAATAGCCTCATTGGGTCAATAATAGATCACATAGATCAACAGGAGGGGAGGGGGAGCCTAATGCTTATGAAGTCCTGATGGGCTGCTAAGTAAGATTCACCAATACATGAAGTGAAGTCCATGATGTTAAGTCCTGAGGTGTCCATCACTGTTCCCACACCCTAACCATTGCATATCTCTGACAAATCAGAGTAATTGGACGCATCTCAAAATGATTGTATATCACATTTGTCTAAAGACTGGCGCAAAAATTAGGTCTGGTTGTAGTTGTTAGTGAGAATGGATAAATATTTCTAACTTGTTGGATTACTAGTAATTTTTGAATTCCACTGTATCAGACAACATGATTTTGTATTTTCTAAAATGTAGTAGAATTCTTTATGTTAAATGTGCAACTGGCCACAAAGAACATTGGATAACATTGTTTCTACAAGAAAAAAGAGTCAAACTTACTATATAAATTGCAATTTTATCTATTTCTTTTACCTTGCTTGCTGAATTATATAATATATTTTTTATACAGACTTATCTCTGTTGGAGACTTGGAAGCGGCTGTAGCTTTGCTACTCTCAACACCACCAGAGGGATCTCAGTTTTATCCAAATGCTTTACGAGCAGTGGCATTGTCTTCTGCTGTGTCACGGTCTTTGCATGAGCTTGCAGTAAAGGTTGATACACATCTTATAATCTAATTTAGCTTAATATAACTGTGAAACAAGAAAGTTTCAGAATACTCCTAAGCTCTTTTATGTAATGTCAACTCTAGGTTGTTGCAGCAAATATGGTAAGGACAGATAACTCACTGTCAGGAATCCATCTTCTCTGTGCTGTTGGAAGATATCAAGAAGCATGTTCTCAGGTTAATTTCACTTGTATTCAATTGTATTGCTAATCTTTTAATCAGAATAGCACCAAGGTTTTGATCCTTGGAGTGTCTGTTTGGTCAAGATCCAGAAACGGGCCGATTAAATTAGGGAATTGCTCTGGTACACTATGCAGGTTAAATAACAGAACTGTTGAGTGAATACTTGGCCAGGAGATTGGGTGAAGAATGAAAATGATACCCTAGGTTGTCCCCTTCTACTTTATATATATTAAACCTAATGACACATTTAGAAGTGGACTCCTGTTCCGCAGTAGGTTCACAATAGATACCTTGTTAGTACATGAACTTGTGACAAATTTGGTCGATTTTATTGATTTCTTTAATCAAGATTGTAGCTGTGTAGCAATATGAGAAAGGAAAGTATGGCGTGGTTGTATTTGTGATTGACACCAACATTATAGCTGCTTTCAGCAAAGACTTGCCAGATATGGAAAGGCTTAGTCTTGAATGAACAACCACACACTTCATCGAGATCAGCATTGAGTCCTTAAGGAAAGTCAAAGGGTCTTGACATTCCCACTTTGGATCATAAATAGATACTTCTCCTTGGACAACTCCATTTGTGCATTGTAGTATTCAGTCACACTAAGAATACCTTGTTCCATCATATGGATCGCAGACCAAGTCTTGAAACACTTTGACTATATTTTCAAGATTGGAGTAAGATTTCTTGGATCGCAGTTTTGTAGAAGAGGTAGGTGTGGCCATCTTTGGCTCTATTCACTTAATCAACCATTCCATAACAATGAAGTTCTCTTCTTCCTGGTCAGGTACTCCATTGCTTCAACCGATAGAAGTGGGCAGATCCCAGAGAGATATTCATACTTCCCTTTGCCTTTGATTACCAGAAGAGTAGATGGAAACCATTCTACAAATTTCTCCTGTTCAGTCTACGCTGTGTAATCTTCAAAGAATGGTTATCAAAGTATAAGCAAGGTGGAGTATTAGGTAGGTGCGTTGTTGATGGTGTGATTGTGATGGACGTAGATGAGGAATCATCCATTGCTTTTGTTGATGTTGGATAGGTTGTTTTCTGACTTTGGTAGCATGAACCAAGACTTGGATAATAGGAGTAATTAATTGATTCATTCATCACTATACAAGGAATAAGTACACGTTGATTGTTACAAAATAAGAAATAGAAAGAATCCGTAAGCTAGAGGCCAATCCCATAATTATGGTACAACTTCTAGAAACAGCAACAAATAACAATTCCATTAATCCAGGATCTCCTACTGATTTTGCAACGGATAACTAACTATTGCAATATTAAAATTGTTTTGATCATCATAAGAAATTAATATAAGAATATTACTTATTTGCTTTCTGCAGCTAGCCTGATACTTAAGCAAAAGTGGGCCAATATACTGGTTCAAGGGCATCTAGTAGTTATATGTACCATAGTCAAAGATAATGAATTTTGTCTAAAACATATTTGATTAAGTTGAGGTTAAGTTCTCTTAAAAGTAAGGTGCTCTGTTATGTTACAATGTTGTATATCCTTGATGATAGCACATAAGAGGTTTTCCATATTCCTTAGTGTTTAGCATTAAAGCAAGTGCTCGGGACCAGTATATCACAACTTAGTATTATGTAGCTATTCTTAAGTAAGTGTTTGGCCATCACTAGAATTGTACTTTAACCATTTGTCGAATGTTGTTTATAAATTCTACAGTTACAAGATGCTGGATGTTGGACAGATGCTGCCACTTTAGCCGCAACTCATCTACGTGGATCTGACTATTCAAGGTGTGTAAAGCAAAAGCCTTCATTAATCTTCACTTCACAAATGTTTCTTGTGCTTAATGTACAGTGCTTGGAACCTTATACTAGAATAAATGGCGATCAAGGTTCAAACTTAATGTATAATGTTTTATGCAGCTAAGTTAGGATACTTGTGGTATGTTTTCATGGGCCTTGCTTTTGGAACTTTAAAGTTTAATCAAGCTAAAACAAACATGGAATGGAACACTAGATACTATTGATTTTTATAGCGTCATACTGAGATTAATCAAATAATTTTCCAAGTCGAATATTAAATAGCGCTCTAAAAAGATTTAGTTTGGAATTAATTTTTACATACTCTTATAGGCTATTGGGCTCATTTATAAGTATATAAGATGTACGGGCTGCCCGGTGATTTCATTAGAAATCATTCTCCTTAATATCATACCAAAGTCATTTTTCTTCTCAATTTGTGTTCATTTCTTTGCATGCATTTCTACCAATAATCATCCTTCCAACGGTTCTTGATCAAAGCTAGAGCCTTCGTGGTCAATATCACCACTCCTCTGCATGTCGGTGTGAATTGCGACCTTGGCCACCAAAGTTGCATGCAACCACAACTCCTACTGCATAGCTCCACTATGTCCTCTCTTGGTCCGAGTGACAAACCTAGTCCCCTGCCCCTGTTGATCCATGCCAGTTTTGTGATTCCACAACAACTCTCAGTGGCCATACTTGTTGTGGTGATGTGTTGCCCCGTGATGCCAACAACCATCTCCACTGCTACCACCTAAAATCGACCATTTGCCCTCCTTCATCCCTTGCTGATGACCTCTAGGCACTTGATTATATCACTGCTGACTCATGACAAGAATAATGTATGAATATGCCTTTCTTTTGAATGTTACTGTTGTGCATATCTACTTTTGTGCATGTACTTAACCACTATTACCTATGTCAGGGTCTTGCAAAGATGGGCTGGTTACGTTTTGCATAGTGAACATAACATTTGGAGGTAATTTAATATCATGACTATATTATTGATCAGTTTACCAACCTGTCTGTGAAGTTGATAAATTTTTCTGAACGCCATAACAGGGCCCTGATTTTGTATGTTGCTGCTGGAGCCCTTGTGGAGGCCTTTGAAGCTCTACGTGATGCTCGGCAACCAGATACAGCTGCAATGTTCTTGCTTGCATGCCATGAGATCTATTCACAAGTATCACCAAAGAGTCAAATTGATGTTGAAACATCTATAACTGTGGACGAGAAACAAAGTTTTCAATTGCCTCTATGGAATTTGGAAGACGAGGATCTCAAAGCAATTAGTGAGTTCTATGGAGAATACCAAAGAAAGTTGGTGCACCTTTGCATGGATGCAACTCCAACGTTTGATTGATGATTACATATGGTCCAGAGCAACTTCCAAGATGTCCAATCTGACCCTTTTATTGCGGTCAATGGCCAGAGTCTCTATGACTTCATGTTGAGATCAGACAACCAGGGGAATCCATCAAGCCTTTACATCAAGACAAACAACGTAATTGAGACACCACTAGGATGGTGAAGTTAGAGAGAATTTTCTTGGATTTCCTTTGTGGTCAGGCTTGTTGAGTTTGTTTCTTTGACAAAATTTTCTTTGACGATCAACCTATCCTCTTTATGGTAGCAGATCGAGTTTTAGGTTATTATGTTCTTGGCTCATTGAAGAGGAACAAAGAGGATACCTATTGGCAGTTTGACTGTCTGACATCGGAAGCAATTCAAAAAGATGAATCAGGATTTTTATCAATCATTTTTCATGTCAGGCGGAACTTCACTGTAAGATTTGCTCAGGATTTTGTTTACAGATCCTTTGCCCGCTTTGCAAATTTAATATTCTTGTCGAAGCAGGATAGCTGATAATGAAATTATAGTTTCTTAATTGATATGTAGAGTTGTATTTTATCATGATATGTATGACAATACTGTCTCCGCCAAAGTAAATATAGTTTGAGTTATTCGAGAAGTTATTATTTTTGTTCCTTTTTTTATTGGTGGTTCTCTCAGAACACACATTCTGGCATGATTCTAGCCTATAGTAGTAGGGTATTTCATTTACTTGAAACAGGACCTGAATCGCTTGGTCGAAGATCTATTTATTATTGTCGTTTTTCGTTGATAGAAACTTTAAATATTTATCCCAAGCAATAGTTGTTCATTAATGATTCAATTATTTTAGTTCACTGATTTGACAGGTTTTGATTTTGCATCGACCTTGTAGCCTGTAGCCACATATATTACAAATATGTCTGGTATTTAGGACTGGTATTTACAGAATGTAATAGCATGGAAAAACAAATTGCATGTAGTTTAGGACTGGTATTTGGTAGTCATCACACCCTTAACTACTATTTTATAAAATTAATAGAACCATTCACTCGTGAACAAAAGATGTACACAAACTCACGTATCCATTAAACACTGCCAAACCAACAAAATTAAAAACAAGAATCTACCGATAAGAGGCACACACTCGAGCGGAACTGCTCCAAGACTTGCTAAATATGTAACAAAACCATTCATTGCATTTGCATAGAATAAGATGTCTGCTATATAATCCATGTCTCCCCTTTTAAGTGCGAGGCCCATCGAGCCGTAGCCTCGCTGTAAGCCACTTGCAGACAGCATCCATCTCTTCAGGTACAGTGTAATGTTCGAGCCTGACAAATTCCACTTCTCAGGCCTCAGGGTTTGTTTTATTTATTTTATTTTTCAAACTGCAGATATATTAATGGAGGAAATAATAAAGCATACGTATTAAAGGTCTTGAAGATGAAATTTCGAAACCCGGAGATCCTAAGAATCTCTGCAGACCTTTCCCCAAGCTTGTAAGGTACTACTCCATCCCCTGCATTTCGGACACTAATTTAAAATTATATATGCTTCGTCAAAATTTTGTATGGGAATCTTATCCTTCGCCTTCTTTCATTAACTCATGATCCGTACCTCTCCCATGGCAGAGCAAGAGAGGCATGGAGGCAGCCCTCCTCGCAGCATCTTGTGAACTTTCAACCTTTGTTTTCAGAGTCCTAATTTTCGGGTTCGTATCAGAAAAACGTTATAATTTTCCTGATGTTGCGATTCTGAATATATAAAACAGAGCTTACAGACCTGGAGCATGGAAGCCAACCACTGAGACTGACAATTACACTGACGTTTATGGGGTATGGGTTGCCATTTCCATACTTGCCATATGCAAAGCAAGCTGCTGAGTGCAAGGCAGTAGCACCGCCCATACTAAACCCACCAATTCCAAGTTTCACTGGATGAATCCAAGCAAAGAGTCTGCTAAGTTTATACCATACAAAAAAAAAAAAAAACACGAAAAAAATAAAAAGGGAAAGCAAATAAAAGCACCATCAGATGGCTCAGAAGACAAAAGATTTGCAACGTGTGCCGCTGAAGCATCCAGTCCATCAACATCATCAAGGCCATCCTCTTTGATTTCCGCAACATCAAACCCTATCAGAAACCACAAAAAGAAAACACGGTCGATACCATGTACCCCCCCCCAAAACTTATATATACTATTAACTGAACTGCTTCATAAGCCAGAATTCAGACATGCTGTGCAGGGAAATCCACCAAACATGGCCACAGGTCGGGTAGGAGCGGTTGGGCATATCCACTTAACCTGCAGCAAAACAATTCCAAAGTTAAATCCCTTCATGGCATGTCTAAATGCAAGATGAAGACGAAGTCAGTAACTTCAGTTACATTTGGCAGAGGAAGGGATTCCAGAAGCTGGGACCAGCTGCTCAAGGAAAAAAAAAATGTCAATAGAATAAACTTTGTTAAGGAATACCTAATGTGCTTATATATATAGCTAAATATATTCTTTATTCTCTTTGGTTTCGCTAGCGAAATAAACAAAAACACAGTAGCTAGCTTGTTCTGGTCCACTGACAAAAACATCTTCTGTTTCTGTTTGTGCCTGTCACTGACCAAACAAGCCCCCCAAACAAATCGCCCATTTGGAACGACAAGATTTTAGGTATATTAGCTTCCCTTCCTCTTTTTCTCTCTCTATTTTTCTGTAATTATTTGTCTCCCCACTTGCTTTTGTCTAGTGTGAGAATTTTGCATGGACAAGACAGAGGTTAGAAAGTGCTAATATTCCCTGCGACAACAACAATCATCAGTGCGTTGACATTCTCCACCTAAATCAGTCGCTCAGCAGCGAAATTAAAAGAATTCTCGAGACAGAAGAAGATTTGGACAGAGATTTAATTTAATTGCGAACTGGGTCTGACCTTGATCCATTGTCGCCTAAACCGTGAAGCCACACAATGGTGGCCTGGTGCCTCCCCCTTGGCCTCACCACGTAGGTCCTTCCATACTCCACCGGCCGCCTCGGCGCAGCCCTCGCACCTGTACCTGACCAAACTCGATCGTCTCTAAAACCATAGACAGAAACACTCTTGTATATATATCTCCGATAGAACAGAATTAGCTCACCGGAAGAATGCGAGCTGCTGCTTCCGCGATACATTCTGATGGCAATGAAATGTTGGATATGAGATACCTGAGCAAGTGGTGGTGCAACTGCGATGGGATGGATCGATCTCTATTTATAAGTAGGAGAAGGCATGCAGGGGCGATTAAGAAGGGGCATCTGAGCATAGTGGTGCGTGCATTGGAGCTGTTCTTTCTGGTCATAATTAGTATAAAAAGGAGGGAAGCTTTTTCCGAAGGCGGATTGGAGAATCTCTGCGCACACCATGCAGCTCTTTCTCCATTCAGCCAATGAGGCGATGTAGTGGGCTGGAATCGATGCTTGTGAGACAGTGGAGTTGGAACCAGCTGCATCAAACAAGAATACCATCAATTCCATTCATATTGCTATTTTTCTTTTTCATTTTCTTTTCTATGAAGTATATCATGATCTCGTCACCTACTGATTGCGTTTCATCAATTGGAGGGAGCAGTGCCCGACAATTGTGCCTTGAGGTCGTCATTGATCCATGCTCTTTCTTGATCGAGCAGTCCTGTCACTCCATTGGAACAAAGGTACGATTCGATGAATGCAATTCTATTTCCAGAACGGTGAGTCGATAGATGCATCGATTAATGATCTGTTGTTATGCTTTCTCTGGAGAGATTACGTACCAAGGCAAACTCACACTATATGGTACGATTTTTTAATATTTTATATTGTTGCTCTTTAATTATCATATTTAGTTATGAAAATTGAGTCAGATTGATTACAAGTTTGAGCCTAATGCCAGTAGTAGTCAAACCGCATGTTAGCTGAACATTGATGGATGTCAATTGATTAAAATTTGATTTTATTCGTAAAAATGTATTTGATATGGTAATAAGATATCAGGTGGCAAGAAGTGCAACCATTAATACGAGAGAATGATCAAGAGTTGGTTAATTGAAGAAGCTTGATTGTTACTTTACAAGGCATTTAATTTCCCTCTCCAATATGACACGTCTCCTAAATTCGCTCATCATGTTTCTATGAGATAACTCGAGCCAAGTGGAAAAAAACCTAAGCTCGGCTCAACACAGTTGACGAAATGACTCATCAATTATAAAGATGCTTCATTTGGTCTTCCTCCAATAAAGATGTGTTCTTTGACCTTTTCTCCGTATAAATGTGTTATTTAATATCCTTCCATAAAAGAAGTACACTCAAATCAGAAGGTGGAGAAAAGATATAAAGATAGAGAACGAAAAAATAATGAATGGGAAGAAAAAGATATATTTATATAGGGAGAGAAGAAGTCCGTCTCAATCCCCTTCTAATGACTTTTAAGTCATTTCAGACTACTAAGCTCCCTCCAAGTCTTCTGACCTCTGGAGTGTCCGACTTTCACACGGATGACACCCAACCTCTTAACCACATGGTTGATGCTAGACTTCCGAAGTATGGTGGATAACTTGCAAAGTTAGATTAGTTCATTGAATATCGACCTCATCAATAATAAATCTCATTGAAGATCGATATGACCTGTACTCAGTCGGTCGATGATGATATAGTAGGAGATAAAGTCCAATGACGTAGAAGAATCCATATAACCAACTCCATCTAGTAGGATAAGACTTTGTTGTTGTTGTTATTATTGGCCAAACTGAATGGTCTAATCGATCTTGCAAGTGCATATATAGATTGTTCCTATCAATATGAGCGTTTGCAAATAGTTTGGCTGACCGCATTGGTTTGAGTGATCCGATCCAATTAGATCAGGCAGGCCAATTGGTCCAAGCATTTAGGCTGCAGGCCGGGGGGGATAGAAAGGAGGTTTACACCACTAATTAAGGATTAAATAATTGGAAAAAGTTTGTCAGATTTTAGCTCTAAAATTTTGTTTGAAATGTTATTTTTTTGCTCCCTAATTTTAGATTTTATAAGAAATTAGTATGCCTCTCTTTCAACTTTGATTTTCTCCATCCAAATAATATATAGATCATCGGACCCTCTTTTAAAAGATTCATGTGCCTTCGCTAGTGTAGTGTTTAGGTAGAGGTTTTCCTTAATTAACCATCGACTGTCTACTCTTCTCTTTATATATATATACTCTATTTCAGAAATAAAAAATTAAAAAAAAAAGTGGACATCTTTCATTAATCACACAGATGAATGACTACGTACGCAAAGGTTCATCTACTTCGACATACGTCTCTCATTTAATTTTTCTCCTCGAATTTTAGATTTTAAAAAAAAAAGCATTAAAGAGAATAAGCAAAGATATACAGTAATCAAATAGCAACTGAAGTCCAAGTCAAATAGGTGGTACAGCATCATTCTGAAAAACAACAATATCCAATGGAGATGCATTGCATAAGTCAACGTACTGCATGGTTCTGCATGCATGCGTCGATGATGCGCTATTAAGGATCTGGAATTTATTCGCCCCCTTTCTTTTCCTTATTGATATCTTAATTTCTGCAAGAAGCAGAATCTGAGTTACATCTGCCAACAGTTAATCAATTAATTACTGACAAGTAAAGTTATATAATTGAATCTCTCAATGGTTGTCCTTGTTATGCTTGCCTCACGGAAGCTGCATGGAGCTGTACTACAGCGACAGGAGCACAATATATACGTGTAGACGAAGGGCGTGTCCAAATCCTGGAACGGGAAAAGATACCAATTCAGAAGTGGAGTGGAATTGGTCGTGTGATGCTGTAGATTTTGACTAATCTAATCTAATATGCCAGGCCTAAGCAATAGGAACAGATTCGACTGGCTTTGTGTTTTAATTGCTGTGCATTAGGTAGAGATAAGGACATGCAGATACACCTACAATATATATATATATAGAATGTTAAGCCGAAATCCTTGGCATACTGTGGACAACGAGTACTGTTAAAGAGTTTAACATTAAGGGTGCGTTTTTTTCAAGTAATTATACATAATCTTAGTTATGTGATTATCAGAGAATAAAACATAACTTCGAAATAAAGTATAACCTTAGATAAAAACCTTGTTTGGTTGAAGGTTTTAATATATAACTTAGTTTAACATTTTACTAAATTATCCTTTTCTTCGCAATCAATCTCGATTCAATAACGGTAAATATTAACGACGATATAGCGATGCGTCGGCGAAGCCGACGACAAGAACGGCGATTGTCTGACGGTCGGCGAGTGGCGGCGAGTGGCGAGCGGCGGCGACGCGGCGTGGCCGGCGAGGCCAGCGGCAACGATCGGCCGGCGGCAGCGACGGCAAGAACGAGCGGCGGCAACGGCCGACGACGCCGGCGGCCGGCGATGAGCGCAGCGGCGGCGGCGACGAGCGGCGATCATGGTTACGGCCCAGAGTGAGATGACAGCGGCACGACGACGGCAGCGGCAACAGCGAGAGCGGCGGTGGCGCGGCGCGAAGCGTGCGGGCGATGGTGGGCGGTGGCGTGCGATGGCAGGCGGCGGTGGGCGACCGACGGTGCCCGGCGACGGGCGACGATGGCGACCAAAGACGGGCGGCGACCGACGACGGACGACAAATCGATTGAGTTTTGACAAATTGTCATTTAATATATTGCTTGGGGTAATATTGGAAAAAAGTTTCCTTAATCTCGAGAATCACCAAAAACCTTAGTTCTCTAAGGTTTTCGATTCCCCCTAAAAAAGTTTGTGTTCATAACTTGGTAATGATCAATTACCATATAATTATTTATAATCTAAACCAAACAAAATTTTTGTTGATAACCCAATGAGATTATCAACAAAAATCCCCATCAAACGCACCCTAACTATCCTGTGAATCCCACTCGTATGCATAGACGCGTGTATAAGAATCTTACTTTTTTTTAGTTTAACTTTTTGTTTGGCATCTTTCCACCGCATGAACTAAAATATTAAGAGAAATTTCATCTCTGCAATTAATGAATTAGCATCGTTTCTTTGATTCAAGTGTGGCTTGGTCTCGTCCCACGGGGATGGCGCGTTGGTAAGACAGTGTGGCTGCTTAGGATATGGGTTGGGGTCGATTCCGGAGGGGGTCTAAAATCTCCCTTGGGTTCAGAAGACCCCCCGCTGTCTTGTCAGCGTGTCCGGGACATAGTCTCCCCCGTGATTTACCCTTCCTCTCGCCAATAGCCCTGGAATAGATGACAGGAGACTGCTAGTTGGACAGATTCTCAACTTTTAAGAAGTGTGTCTTGGTCTTAGGCTCCGGCCTTGAATCATTGGCACCTCAAACTAATATTATAGGACATGATACTTCGAACATTGTATTTGACATTAAGGCGAAATTAAAAAAATATTTATAATAAAACTAAAATAGAGAACGAGTGATAAATATGTAGAGCTAGCTAATATAAAGGGAAACTGGAATATTATACAAGAAGAACAGTAGATGAATATGGTGAAAATTATATTGGTCACGCAATTAAATAAACTAAATTGGTGCAAATACAGATTTACTCGAGATTGCTAAAAGAGATGAATGACCTGTGTATACTAACAAAAATATAGTTTACAAAAGATTCATTGCTAGCCCCTAAAAACATAATAATCAAGGGGCACTGTTTCGGTTGCACTGAAAAAATAATACATAGTTTTCTATATAGATTAGTGATGTGCTTACAAAGCCAGTGCCCATTGATTGGGTTAGCCGATGAAACTCGGTAGAATACAAAGCAGAGGATGCAGAAGGGCAGCTCACAATTCTGGCAACTAAACCACGTATACACAATCCTAATCTCTGGTAAAGAAGCTGCTGAAACTTCGAACAGAGTCGAAAAGCATGGCTGCGTACTTAAAAATGCCTCTTTTCCAAGTATCAACCGCCCCAACTGCCCAAGCCAGGCACTCCCCCAAAACCCTATAAGAATATTATGTCTGGTGAGTAGGGAGCAATTAAACATGCCTTCAGCTTTTTGAACAGGACGGGATACTAATAAAACCCAACCTAGCCAAAAGCCAAACTAGGAAAGGTAAACGAGAGCCAGAAATTTAATAGCCATTTCATTTGCTTTTGAATCTCTTGCACTTCAACTTATCAGCTTGTTCCTATAAAAAATGGACAATCTAATCAACCTCAGCGATTAGTAATAACAGAACTAAATTCAGTTGCTAGGCATAATTTAAGATTACTTTGTGCAAGATTTTCAAACTCCTGCCTGATAATTCTTCACTAAGCTGTCATTCCATAGCCATTTCATCTTCAATCGTTTTAAGTGGCGAACAATGCGCTGTTGACACAGCCATTCTCCGAACAAATGAGTAAAATCATCAGAGTATTAACAAAAATATATAGATAATGAAATAAATGAATGTGCATGAAATCAGGCAATAAATTAATATATAGTTACTGTCTCACTTGTTAGGAACTTATTTACAGAAAGATAACCACAATTTTCCTTTGCTACAGAGGAGGGGACTGCAATAGAACATTACCATAACCAAGAACATTGTTATCCAAGATGAATTACTACCATGGAAATATCATCATAGAATATCAGGAAAAATATATTATTCTACAATCTGTGTTCCTCCAACTATTTAGGGAAAGACTAAATGGATTTTGTTCCTCTAATGGCCACTACGAAACAATATATAGCTAGTAATACTAAAATCAATTTCTATTAAATTCTTTGACCTCTTTACCCATTGCACCTTATCCACGCCAAGAATCACAATCAACATCTTACAATTCTACAAATCTGAAGACAAAATTGTACAATCAACAATCCATCTCAATTTTATAAATCTTCAAAAAATTACTGTTGATGCCCATCATAGTCTCATTCACTTCTTCAAAGGAAATAGTAAACTAATATGTTTCCTACAATATTGCTAAATTTCAACTTATAACTACCACAACAAATTGTCCATCTTGGCATCATCAACCTCATCTACACATCCAAACACCAAACTCAATCCAATCAATACATGACAATGATACTTAGCTTGTATTCCCAATTTCTTGAAATATATCCTTGAATTGTTCGAGACTTGAAAAAAAACCAGATTGGAGAACAAAATGGCACTTAGGTTCCCTTTATTGGAACTACATTCCAATTTATTTTCGTTTCTAACTAGTCATATGATCTTTTACCTTGGAAAATTATGCAGTCAAGAATGATATAAATTATATGATCTTTTACCTCATGAAGAACTGATTGCAGCTATGAACAACATAAATACCATTGTTACTTTAGATTTACTCACGTCGCACATATTTCTAGTGCGGTCTTAGCAGAAAAGGAATGGATTATTGTGGAAAATACTGCCTTTGCATGGATGTCAACAGCTCATGGTATAATGTGTTGGATTAAGTCTTGCACAGAGGACAACCCTCGTTAGTTGCCACCATCGAGTTTAGAAACTCGCTGCCATAAGCAGGAAGATGGAGAGAAAGATATCAAGCCACCATGCCCCTTATGCCCTGGGCAACACAGGATGACCCAAAAATTAGAACACAAAGACTTATAGTGGCTGTTATAAACTCCAATTGATTAACTACAAGTATTAGAACAGCTATCATGGGGGTCTACAATGCCCACTTTCACAGACATTGCCCGCCACAAAAAAGGGAGTAAGAGTCTACCTCAATTGGCCAGCTTGCTTCCCAAGATATGGCTGCTCAATCGACGGCCTATTGATTGCTCCAAGATTCAATCTAGTAAACATAAACCCATAATTAGAAGAAGAAAAATAGTTAGAAAGGCTAACAATCATGGGGCGTACAACTTATAGCGACTGCAACAAGGGTCTGGACGGAGGAATAGGAACAGAAGCAAGAAGACACGGCTTCTCACAACTGCCAAGGGGATTCGCTGGGGCGAAAAGGGTCCCGGACTGGCTGCTGCTCGGTCGCTGCCGGAAAGAGGGGCGGAAGGGGGTTGACGGAGACGGAGGGACAGAAGGCGACGACAATGGCTGCGAGCGGCGGCGACGCTGGCTCTAGGGGTGGGACGGCGCGGTGCGTGGCGGGAGCAGGCGGATCCACGCGGGCCGCCCGAGAAAGGAGCGAGGAAGAAGAAGGATCGGCTGGGCTCGTGCAGGGTATGAAAGAAGGTGGAAATTTTTTGTCGTCAGCTTCTCAGCCTAGCGTTCCTCGATGCTTTTGTCGTCAGAGAAAGAATGGGAACGGAGAAGCGAGAGACGGAGATGGAGAAGAAGGGCCTTTTTTGATCGGATTGCTATCAAAATGACTTCTTGAGTGAAGAGTGCCATCGCCGTCCGCCGCCGCCCGTCGCCCGTCGCCCGTCGCCCGTCGCCGTGCGCCAACTGCGCGACCAAGAAACGGCAGTTTGCGAAGCGAACGAAGAAGGCACCTTGTCGTTGTTAATGGGCCGCACTAGCCCGGCCTGGAAACGGAAGTACCAAAAATAAGGTCAATTTTTAAAATTTTGTAGCTTAATACTATTTTTTTTTTTTTTAAAAAGCATTTAATAGTCGGCCATCCTTTTATTTGTGTGAAATTTTCGACAAAATATTTTTCCTTTTTAAAAAAAAAAAATTGGCACATACAGTTTTTTACAGTTAAATCTTTGAATTGGTCAAAGGGGAAGTCATTTTCTTAAAAAAAAAAAACTTTTGTGATCATCAACTTTTATTTATTTAAAAGTCCTTCATTTCTTCCAAAACGCTCAGCCCATTGTCATAGCTTTCCTCCTCGTGTTGAGTGCACTTACATTCTTGCAGATCGTATTTGATGTAAAATTAAAAAGAGAGTTTCAAAATTTAATTTATTAACTTTTTTAAAAATTCAATTCGTACCATCAAAATTTTATGTGCAATTTTATATTTAGTTGGATGACACTTTATTGCGGTTCCAAAAAGATCTCACAGAGCTTTGATAGTTATACGGAATTCTAATTAGCAATTTATATATATAATTGAAGAAGAATAAATACATGAACTGAAAGAAGTTTGACATTTTTAGAGAATTAAGTATATTCTAATTAAGAAACATGAGGAATAGACCGGATCTCAATATACTTTAAAACCATACATTTTTATTACCCTAAGTGTGCGTTTTGATTGAGGGTTTTTATTGATAATCTTGTTAGGTTATCAATAAAAATCTTGTTTGGTTTAGCTTATGAACAATTACTTGATAATTGTTCATTACCTGGTTATGAATAAAAACATTTTTAGGAGGAATCGGAAAACCTTGAATAACCAAAGTTTTTGTTGATTCCCTGGATTAAGAAAAAAAAATTTCCAATATTATCCCAACAATAATTAAATGTCAATTTGTCAAAACTCAATCGATTTGCCGTCCGTCGTCGGTCGTCGCCCGTCGTCGGTCGTCGCCCGTCGCCATCGAAATCGTCGCGTCGTCATCGTCGTCGCAAACCACCGCCCGTCGCCGCCGCCGCCGTCGCCGACCGTCGTCGCCGGATCGCCTCGATCGCCGCCGTCGCCGTCATCGCCGTCGGTCGCCGTCTACGCCGCGCCGTCGTCGGTCATCGTCGCGCCATTGTCGGTCGTCGTCGCCGCCGTCGCCGCCGCGTCGTCGGCCGCGCCGTCGCGGCGATCATCGTCGCCCATCGCGGTAGTCGTCGCCGCTCACGCTTGCCGTAGTGACCATCATCGAGCCGCCGTCGCGGTAGTCACCACCATCGCCGTCGTCGCCGGTAGCCACCGCGCCGTCGCCCGTCGCCGTCGCCCTCGCCACCGTCGCCCGCGCCGCCGCCACCGTCGGCCTCACTGCGCCGCCTTTATCATTGGTCGATCGCCGTGGCCAAGCGACCGCGATCGATCGCCCGGGCTCGATCCGTCGCCGTCGCCATGCGTCGATCACCCATTGTTATCGCCACCGGTTGATCGATCGTCGTTGTCGTCGCTAATCGGTCGGCCACCGTCGTCACCGTCGATCGATCACCCATTATTATCGCCACCGGTTGATCGATCGTCGTTGTCGTCGCCAATCGGTCGGCCACCGTCGTCACCGCCGACCAGTCGACCATCGTCGCCATCGGTCGGTCATCGCCGCCATCGGTCGGTCACCGCCGTCGTCGGTCGACCGCTGGTCGATCATCGCCGTCGCGGGGCAGTTGGGCACTACCGCCGATCGATCATTATCGTCGTCATTAATATTTCTGTCGTCGTCGTCGAATTGATTGAGCAAAAGATAAAGGATAATTTAATAAAATGTTAAACTGAGTTATATATTAAAACCTCCAACCAAATAAGGTTTTTATCAAAGGTTATACTTTATTCCAAGGTTATATTTTATTCCCTGGTAATCACATAATCAAGATTATGTATGATTACTTGAATCAAACGCACCCTAACTAAGATTTATCGGATGATTTCATTAGATTATATGAATCATTTTTTTAAAAAAAGTTATTGTATAGTTGATTTGCTACCAGATTAACAACTTTCCACAAGCCATGGAATTGCATTGATTAGAACAAAGAACATTTTTTGATATGATCAATCGTCAAAGGCGACAGACAAAATGAAACAATACAAATTTAACAATCGCATCTTTCTTCATCACAAATTGCACAATCTCAGAGCGTAGCGGCGGCTGGTGGTGGCGCAAACCCTCCACCAGCATCGCCGCCGACCTTGGGCGCCTCGACCGAGGAAGTCGATAGGCCGTCCTCGCCCTCCGTGCGGCTGACGATCTGCTCGATCAAGCGGACGACCTCAGGTAAATCTGGCCGCGCATCCGGCACGCTGGCGACGCAGGCCATCGCGATTTGGAGGAGCTGCACCATCTCCTCCTCCGTGTCCGGGTAGCGCATGAGCTCCACGTCGAACACCTCCGCCGTCCACTCCTCCCTCACCACCGACTGCACCCACCGCGGCAGGTCGATCCCCTCCTCGCCCAGTGACGCCTGGTTCGGCGCCTTCCCTGTCAGTAGCTCCAAAAGGAGCACGCCGAAGCTGTACACATCGGACTTAAAAGTGTTCCGCCGCGTCTCCAGCGCCTCCGGCGCCCGATAGCCAGCCATCCGGTGGCGCGGACCGGAGTTGAAGAGCGGGTGGAGGCCGAAGTCGGAGAGGGCGGCGGAGTCGACGTCGTCGGCCCGGAGGAGCACGTTGGAGGCTTTGACGTTGCCGTGGACGAGGTGAGCCGAAGTGTGGAGGTGGCAGAGGCCGCGGCCGGCTGCCAGCGCCACCCGCATCCGTCTCTCCCAGCTCAGCGGCGTCCGACCCGCTCCACGATTCCCTGTTCATAAAATTTTGTTTTAAATCTCAAATTCATAATATAATCCATTCCATAATCTAGAATTCAAATGCTACGGAATGAATACTGTCGTTTCTTTTCATCCCTTTTCCATTTGCTCGACATGCAAGAATTCTCCGCCGCGGCCAAGCCTATTCAAAATTGACTGCTCAGAAGGACAGAAAACTACTGATTCAGTACAAAACAGCTGTATGCCATCACTCTGAGCCCCCTTTTTTTTTTTTTAAACACTTTTTGCAGGCATTGGAGTAGGTACCAGACACTGACAGACCAATTAATTAATGATTTAAACTATTAAGCTTCCTTAAATCATAATTTGTAGCAAAATTATGGAATGTTCTTGCTTGTGTAACAACAACCTATGGACTGAGGTTTAAGGGCGGACCACCGGACCGACAAGGGGCGAGGAATCTCCAGTAACAGTTGCATCCTAACAGCGCCGTGATTGAGGGAGGAGTGCTGGCTCATCGCAGTTGTCTCTGCGAGCACAGACAGCAGTTGTCCATTACGGCATTACGCTTCAGTTCGTACAACCAATTGCTGTTCTTCGATACTAGTCACTGCCTCGTTTACTTGGGGGAAAGGCAAAAAAGGAAAAGGGAAATTGATTCTAAACTTTGATCGTAATGATGCTGTTCTAATTTTTCAGGGAAGGAATGATTGAGAGAGAAATGAATTGTAAGGGGGAAAGAAAATAGACAGCTGGCGCATGTGGGTGTACTGACCGTGGAGGAGGGAGGAGAGGCTGCCGGCCGGGAGGTAGTCGAGGACGAGGAGCTTCTCGTCCTTGGAGTAGTAGTAGGCGCGCGGGGGGAGGAGGTTGGGGTGCTCCACCTTGCCGAGGGTGTGCAAATGCGACTGGAATTCTGGCTTGGCGGCGGACACGTCCTTGAGGCGCTTCACCACCACGGTGGCGCCATCCTCCAGCACCGCTTTGTAGGACGTACCGGTGCTTCCCTTTCCGAGCACCTCAGCGGACGCCCGCAGTAGGTCCTCGAGGTCGAAGCTGTACCCGGCGCCGCTCCCCACAAAGACCAGCTTGTTCCGCTCCGCCGCTTCCACCAGCGTAGTGCCGCTGCCGCTCATCTCATCTTTGGATGAAGAGGTTATGCCTGTATCACCAGATCTCCCTGCCGCCGCGGCCACAGTTGCCGATTCTAACCCCTTCGCTGATTTTTCCTTCGTGCGGCCGGTCCTTTTTCTCCGTCGTCGGAGAACGACGCAGAGAACGAGCAGCAGCAACATTAGCAACAACAATCCTGTAATGGAAGCCACGACGATCGCGATGATGGCTTCCTTGGAGAGCCTCTTTGATGAAGCCTGAGTCGGAGCCTCGTTGGCCTCCGGGGCAGGTGCCGGAGATGGAAAAAAAGGTTTGCACGGGAGCAACGGGGGGCCGCAGAGGCCCAGATTGCCCTCGAACGAAGACGCCGGGAATCTCTGAAGGCTTCGGGGAATGGAGCCATTGAACTCGTTATGAGAGACATTGAAGTTCTGGAGGGAGGCGATGCTGATACTGGGAAGATTGCCAGAGAGGCGGTTATTTTCGAGGAAGAGCCCCGTGAGCCTGGTGAGGTTATTGACGACGAACGGGACCGTACCGGTGAGACTGTTGCTTGAGAGGTCGAGCCGGAAGAGAAGCGTCAGCCCGCCCAAGCCCGGCGGGATACCGCCGGAGAAGATATTGCCCTGTAGGAACAGACCGCGGAGCTGGGTGAGACTTGCGAGGTCGGCGGGGATGGGACCGGAGAGCCGGTTGGCCCTGAGCGAAAGAACGCGGAGCATGGAGAGACGGCCGAGGGTACCCTCGGCGATGGAGCCCACGAGGCCCACGCCAGGAAGATGGAGGCCGAGCACAGCAGTGCGGCCGGAGTCGCAGGTGACCCCCGCCCAGTCGCAGGCGGAAGCGTTGGCCCTCCACTGCAGGCGCGGCTCGTGGCGGAGCGAAGCCATGAAGTCCAGCAGCGCCGACCGGTCCCGCGCCAGATCGGACACCGCCGCACGAACCGGTGACGAAGGGTCGCCAGATCCGGCGAGGATGGCCAGTAGAAGCAGCGGGAGAAGCTCCATTCGGAGGCGGAGCTGCGAAGGGGAGGAGCGATCGAAGAGATCAATTCGTCAAAGAAGATGCGTCAATGGCAGTTGTCTCGGTGCGAATTTGAGGATGGAGGCGCACCGCCATGGCGAAGA
Organism: Wurfbainia villosa; assembly: GCA_025175895.1. NCBI lineage: Eukaryota > Viridiplantae > Streptophyta > Magnoliopsida > Zingiberales > Zingiberaceae > Wurfbainia > Wurfbainia villosa. The sequence continues at coordinate 21,521,545 of CM045991.1, read as the reverse complement.
CGAAGCGAAACAAGTGAAGAGTGGAGCAAAACCAGCGATGATTAACTAATTCCTTCGAAGAAGATTAATAATCCAAATCATGCGCCGGCGTCAATACCTTCCGCCCTTATTATTAAACTCGTAGGAGGCCGGTCGAGCAGCGAACGATTTGGCTAGATACGACACCAGAGCTTGATGCGGACAGCAGGCAGGGAACGCGTTCGGTGGGACCCTAGAAAGTAAAATATTTTAGATTTTATATATATATATATATATTGAGAATGATTTCTCCATCGTCCAATCAATTGCGATTTGTACAGTGAAAGGGGAAATGCATAATATTTCCTCCACCGTGCATTTCACCTGCTAATTGCTTCAATTCATCGACGGACGACCAAATTCAGATCGGAATCCGACCACAATCCGACCAGCACCGGAATCCGACCGGGATTTTGTCGGCATCGGAGTCCAGCCAGATCGTGGGCGGAAACGATCGCGATCCGGTCATACTCGGTGCTAGCCAGATCGTGGTCATTTCTGATCGCCATCCAGCGGAAATGGCAGCAATTGCGACCGCTAGCGCCGCGACCGCAATTGCGGTCATTTTCGACCGTGATTCGATCGGATTCCGATTTTTTGTCGACGAGTTCGAGCGAGCATCAAGCGTAATTACTGTGCATTTCTCTTCGTCTCTTGCGCGACGTTCTTGTGCGCGCCCATGCGCTCCAGCGTGAGCCACGCTCATTGCCGTCGTTGTCGTTGCGTTGTCCGGCCACCGTCGGGCGTCGAACTGGGCGCGATCGACGCGCAACTCGCTAGCGATCCGACGAAGCTCAGATTCTGGCGGGTTAGTGCCCAAATCCGACACAAACTGACCGAAAATGACCGAATCATGCAACCGGTAGTAGCGCGGCCACTGTCGGTCGCAAATCGGGTCGGAATCTGGCCGAATCGCGGTCAGAATCGACAGCCGAATCGCCGGCGGTGACACCGATTCGTCACGGTATACTTGGTCGTAATTGATCGTCGGCCGACCAAATCGCGATCAAAATCGGCGAATCTGGCAGATCCGCGGTCGGTAGTAGTCGCTGCTATCGGCGTGTTTGATCGTTTCGATCGATTTGCGTCGGATTACGGGCGGCCGGTCGAATCGAATCCGCGGATCACTGCGAGTTACTAAATCGATCGCGATCCGACGGTGCCGGTGGTGGTGACGGCGTAGCGGCGGCGACGCGAAACGGCATTGGTCGACGTGGAGTGGACAGGCATGGAGAAATTTGTCACGTTGGGGAAGAAATTTCTATATATATATATATATATATATATATATATATATATATATATATATATATATATATATATATATATATATATATATATATATCTGAGAATTATCTGCCATGACTCGCATTCGCTCCCCATCATGAACCGTCGACGGCCGTCATTGCCCTTATCGCCAGCCGCGCCGTCCGTGCCAGCCGGGCCGGGTCTGCGATCGGCCTTGACTTCATGGCGGTCCGTGATCAGGTTCGTAGGATAAACCACCACCGCCTAACGCCGGAAGAGCGTTGATCCTTGGCCGCGATGGCGCGACCCCTTCGCCGGCGCCGATCGGGCGGATCCGGGTGCGGCCCGTACGGCCGCGCAGACGGCGTCGCTGCCGATCCGTCCGGCCCGGATCCGCCGCCGGTCGGCCGAATCCGGCAACCGCTCGGCCTCGGCGGTCTGGCCGATTCGGCGCGGCCGCGGCGCTAATAATCGTGGCCGACCTTTGCGCCGACAGGCCGTGATCGGCGACGCCGTCTGTCCGGCGCAGCCGGCAGCGTAGCCGAATCGCGGCCAATCGGCCGCCAGATCAGGCGGCCGATTCGGCAGCGTCGGCGGATCGCGGCCAGTGCCGGCCAAGCGCAATCCGGCCGAGCCGAGCTCTACGGACGCCCGAGGTGCGCTTCCAACGCACCCGGTCCGGCGGCCGGAGGTGGCCGGACGGCGAAGCGGCAGCGGCGATGAGTCGGTGCGTCGCGGACGGGCGCGGATGAATCGGTCGCGCAGGAGAAAAGAACTATATATATATATATATATATATATATATAATTTAATATTTTAAATATTGGATATTGATTCTGCTGATAAACTGGGGACGTTTGGTTGGAAACTGCAGACGATAAACGGCCGATGTAGATACAAGATTTTGGAGGTATCCATGCTTTCATGGTCATGGGCCATCTTATGTGTTGGTATCATGATAGATGATGAACGGAGGCGAGCCACGATGCCTCAATCATGCTACAGGTATAAGTTTAACATTTTTTTCCTGGTCCGGTGGATGCCATTTTCATCAATGTTCCTTGTGGATATATAGATACCCTAAAGCCAAGCATAAGGTACTAGTATCCCCCTCCATGCGTTGGTCGAACATATTTTCTCGATAAAGAATGAACAGAAAAGAAAAAAAAAAACAATCAAAGATTTGCCTAATCCTTAATATTATTCCTAAGACTAGATTCTCCAAGGGTAGTGTGTATATATATATATATATATATGTATGCTTTCCATCTTTAGCTGTCATCAAAATTTGACAAAGTCATCTTTCATCCGTCAAATAATCTATATATTACTTTGCTCGAATCAAGCTGTAATCACTAATAATTGGCAACCTCATTCCACATGGCTATATCCCTTGCTAGCTACTTAGGACTTTGCAGCATTTTATATATCTGATCAGCTAGATTTCGCCATTTTCGGGATAAGAAATCAGCTGTCCACGACTACAAAGTTATCGAGCGAGTCAGAAAAATTCAAAGCCCGTGGAAAATGAACAAGTCAGCAATGATCCTTTCGGCCTTAAGCTGATAGAATTGCAAAGTATTTTGCCAATGATTCTGCGGATGCTATTATATCCAATGGAAAGGGAGGAAAAAGTATATAGGCAGATGGTGAGGAAGAATTAGGTGCTTTTCTGTTTTTGCAGCCATGTGCAGGGATAAAGTAGCTTGTGTCCTGAAGAAGGAAATGGACCCTGTGTGCTCTTTAGGCGTTGTGTTGTGTTGTGTTTCCGGCAGTTAGGTCTAAGTCTCTCTAATTGGAGTAAGGAAGAAGGCACGCTGAACAAGGATGCTCCATGATTGAACTTCAATGATTGGATCCAATTTTGGTTGCGGAACGACATGATGAAAGATAATAAACATCGCGATTGACTTCCACTGATCTCGAAATTATGCACACAGCTCGGTTGATCTGTTGTTGTAATAAGTAATACAAATGTGCCCCAGATGCATGTGCAGTGGGAGGAAAGCTGTCGGTGGGCACCATCGGTCTTTTGGACTGCTCCAGATTTTGAACGAGAATCACGGAAGAACCAATAGCAAATTAGATATGTCTTTTTTTTGCTTATATCCAAATTGGATAAGTTATCCAGGTACTAATTAAGTGGATTTGGAGGAAGATTAAGGTTTGCAAATCGTTAGCTAGAACAGAGAAACAATAAGCTCAGTATAGGACCATTTTCGTTTGAGGCGTGGCCAAGCTAAGCTCAGGATACTACTACTGAGATTCATCCTTGGCTTATAAATGCAATTGATGTTGTTTGATTCAGTGGATGAAATCCTCTTGCAGCGAGATTGTGAACGAGCAAATCCTTGAACACATTTCACATCCACTAGATACCTTATGCCTTTGATTACAATTTACAAGCCAGCAGTAACAGCTCAATATCCTATTTTATATAAACTTGAAATTTCTTCTCTTTTTTTTTTTGTGTATTTATGTTCTTCTACTAAGAAGACATTGATTACACCTATGTTATCCTACATTTACAAGACGTCATAATGCTCAACTACTTCAATGATACATCAAACCAATACACCAACTACTCTTTATGACGTATAGACCAACTAAGCTTTTACGTTGTACACGATGTGTTAACAGACACTAATGAAGTGTTTGCATTAAGTCCGATCCTTGTTTGGTTTTTTGGAATACCATCCGTGACAAGGAGTAACCCATTACAGAGGTCATTCAGGGTAAAGCAAGTTGTCCAATTGTGCCTCTGAACACGCTAGCAGACGTCAATGCATGGTTGAGCATGCAGAGACTAGAAAGTAATTTGATCCACGAACGTTGCCCACACTTTTTTCAGGACCCAAGTGATGAATATGATCACTTAATGATCATTAAATTCGATTCTGACTTTGCTCCATCAACACCTGTATGTCGTCAATCCACCGATCGAATCAACCTCCTACCATCCTCGTCATCTTCTCGATCTCTCACTCATGCATTGCATGCATAGACGTTGCGAGTCCCTGGCACTGTAATTCATGACCCAAATCCACACGCTACATGTTATAGCTCTTCCGTCTCTATCCTCGGCTATCGAAACCCATCGCCATGACGTCTTACGTATCCCCTCCTCCTCAATATATATCTGCCATCACCTTCCACCATCAAATCAAATCATATATTCGTCCATCGGTCCGTGGATTCATTTCCCCCTCAACAGTAAGACAGTCACCTCCACTCCACGTGTCTCTCGCTCCATTCTCACCACAGTCCAGTCATGGCGTTCCGTCCCTTTCGCCGAGGCAATGGTCGTCGCCATTGCCGTCGGTTCCTATTCCTTTTGCCATTTCAGGGAATTCCTCGCCTGTACTCAAAATCTTCTGAAAACGACCCCCAGATTTTTCACAGGCATACATGTGATCTATAGATTATAGTTTTCCATTTCTCTCAGGCATCCAAAGACTCTGCCTCATGTGTCTGATATTGTAACTAATTAATGGCTAAATGGACGTCGTACCTGACGCAGAGTTCGCTCTGCATGGCGCTGAAACCATGTCGCTGCCTAGCGCCTGCCTGTCTGCATGCGTACAGTGCGTTGGGAAGGAGGAAAGTGGAGTGCATGTACGAGTGCGGTGACATTGGCCGATTGGTTTCCCGACTAATTAAGAGCCGCTGCAATGCATATTAATTTCGATTAATTGCGTTGACTCTGACAAAGATATTCAAACGACGCGACTTGCCGTCTGCTGGACGTTTAGCCTGGGACATGACTGTCTATGTGACAACGAACGCCACCACGCCAACGCACACCGGCAGTCGGCAGAGAAGAAAATACGGAAAAATGACATGCACCGGTTAATCGACGTTTACCTGCAGACTGCAGTGTGCATGAATTAAAACGGCAAGCAATCACCAGTGCTATCTGATGTTCATGCATGAAACCGCCAGCTGAATTATTGTTATAAGAAGTATTTTCAAAACACAGACGACCTTAATTAATTTACAAGAGTATGCATAATCTTTTTCTATTCCTCCTCGAGGGAGAGATTTTCCATCGAGCTAAACATCACACTGGAGAGTACTATTTGTCTTCCCTACTGCTAGGGCGTGTACTTTAGCACGACTAAAATGGGATGGAATTAAATCTGAATGAATTATAATAAAAATGGTATAGCTAATGAAATGGTCTGCCTTGACATGCATATCCAACGTTGGATTCACTTGGTTCAATATGAAGGACGGAGAATTCTGAATAAAGGAAGTGAATTAATGGACAATCGATTAATAAGTTCTAATAAGTATGTGATGCGGAGGAAAATCTCTAATCTGGTGGCCTAGTCAGGTCAACAGTCAAATTGAAGTGGAGCTCAAGGTGGAACTTGATCAAATGAAATGCAAGACTAAATCAGTCAAATGTCTCGGACCAATTGGATATCTGGGATCAAGCAGATGTCTCGGATCAATCGGATGTCTCGGATCAATCGAATATCTTGGATCAGTCGAATGTCTCGGATCATTCGGATGCCTCAAATCAGTCTACCACATCCATTTAGCTCGCCTCAATAGAACGAGTCAGCCAGAGGCCTCAAGCTGTTCAATAGATATCCGACATATAGTAAAGTGTATATCCCCTCCCAGAAGACATTTTCATGATCTCCCTTGTTGAACCACTCCCTCTTAATGAGGTCATTGTTGGTGCAATCGTCGTAGATCATGATTGACCAAACTCAAGTGAGACTCGAATATAGTTTAATTTGATGGTTGACAATGAGTTGACAAAGGGTTTGACCATTAATTATTTGACAATATGAGTTTTACCATATGACAAGTAGATATTTAGGATATCCAAAATAATATGGGAGAGATTGTTAGGAGAAGATTATTAGAGCAATCAACCTCAGGTCAAGAGTGACCTAGCTCGAGTGAGACTCGAGTGAAAGTTTAAGTTTGGAGACTTGACAAGGAAAGTCCAAGATTGAATTCTTGGCAATGGAGAATTCTAAGTATGAATACTTGACAAGGGAAAGTTCAAGGGTGAAACCTTGACAAGGAAAAGTTCAAGTATGGATACTTGATAATGGAAAGTCCAAGAGTATAATCTTAGCTACATAAGTATAAGAGTACAGTCTTAATCACGTAAGTCCAAGAATATAGTTTTAGCGATAAAAGTCCAAATATAGATATTTAGCAAAGGAAAAGACCAAAGATGGAGTCTTGGTCATGTAAGTCCAAGTGTGTAGTATTGACGATGTACGTGTAAATTCAAATGTGTAGTCTTGACGGTGTAAGATCCGAAGGCGTAACACAATCGATTGAAGAATTTGAAGGCTAGCGCGAAGGGTGAACGAGTCGTGGAGGACTCCGATGGACCATGAGGCGTGATGCTGATGGAGGTGGCTAAAAGACTTAGGTCTAGGCCAAAAGTGGTTGATGAAATATGAGGGGATCATATTTGGATTAAATCTCATATTTGAGGTGCATCAGTCGACTGGAGGATTTTCCCAGTCGACTGATCTAGTGTGGTCGACTCTCACTGTGTGCTCGAGAAACATTCATGCTGCTCAACAGTCGAATGTTGTAGAGAAGCAATCAACTAGGCATTGGTGAGTCAGTAAACGAGTTATGTGCTTTGCAATCGACTACTGATTGACAACAGTCGATTGGTCGCTGAGGCTCAAGAAATCTGAAGGGCACTCGAGAAATTAGGAAACAGTGTTCTAATGGAGCAGTCGACTGTTGTGCATGTGCAGTCGACTAATGGCACTGTAGCAGTCCATAGTAAGTTTGGTAGTCGACTAGTGGTGGAGCAGTCAACTGCTCAGGTGTCCGTTGGCTAGAATGTCAACGTGGATTAGTTCGTTGTGAGACAATGCATGGATAAGTAGGCAGTTGACTACTAAGCGGAAATCTAGTTTGATACAGGTTATAAAAGGAGTTCGGTGTGGACGATTTCAATAGCGTTTCTTAAAGAAGTTAAAGGGGAATTGCTGTTATGTTTTAGAACTTCAAGGCATTTCAAAAGCAACAAATAAGCAAAGCGAGCATACTTCTTTTTGTAAAGTGTTCTTTACTTATATTTGTCTTTGCATTTCGTATTTGGTTGTGTATTCTTATTTATTGTTGTAAACACTCTTTGTAAGAGGTTTCTCTACCTCCGGCATATTGCTGAGAATGAGAAGTTTGTTAGTGATGTTTGCATCACTAGAGTTCATCTAGAGTTCGACCATGGAGTAGGAACTAGGGTTCCAAACTACGTTAAATCGTATGTATTTGTGATTGTGTTTTTGTCTTTGTTTGTGCTATTTATTTTTGTAATTCCACTGCACACTAATAAATTTTGTAGATGAGCACAATCGAACACGAAATCGAGAATCGCTATTCACACCCCCTAGCACACGTCAACTCTCCCAACAGTTATGCCTTCCAAGATATACATAACACACCACAAGCACAACACCAGATTTACGTGATTCGAAACCTACGGTTGCTACTCCACTGTCGAGCTAGTGATCCATGGCCACTAAACTCTTCTCTTTCTCGACAACACGTCGGAGGTGGAGAAATCTCGTACAAGAGTTTATACAAAACAAGTAATCAAATACAAGTAAAAGCAAATACAAATAAGAAATAACTTTACACGAAGAATACTTTTGCTTGATTTCTTTTGGTTGCTTTGTAATGTCTTGAAGATCTGAAAAGAAGTCATGTTTCCCCTTTAAAGTCCTCAAGAACCGCTATGGAAATATCCCCGTCGTTCGTTGAGCTCCTTTTATAAGCATTGGGTCGGATTACTTTCTCGCTAACCAGTCGACTGCTCATCACCTTCAATCGACTGTCGCTCGAATTCAATGGCTATTGATATAGCCGTTTCTCTATATCATCGCTCAACGGATACAAAACATTCGACTGTTGTTCGCACAGTCAAGGTGTTGGTCGACCCTGTCTTATTTCTGACTGCCTGCTACAATACCCTCAATTGACTGCTTTGTCGGAGCTACTATTTCTCAATCGCACACCTAACTCATTTGCTAACTCACCAAGTGTCGAGCACTTAGTCTGAGTCCCGAGCTCACAATGGCCAATCGATTGCTCTCCAACAGCAGTCGACTATTGAGAACCATGGCTATTTTCCAAGCCACATAGTGCCGAGCACCTAGTTTGAAAATCGTGCCACATAGCGGGAGTCAGTCACACTGGACCGGTCGACTGGGTAAAATCTCCAGTCTATTGTTAAGCCTCAAACATGAGGTTTACCCCAAGTATGATCCCTTTATACTTGATTAATCACCGTTGGCCTAAACCTAAGCTTTATATCCACCTCCATCAGCCTCATACCTTCAGGGTCCATCCGAGTCCTCCATGACTCATTCACCCTTTATCCTAGCCTTCAAGTGATTTCATCAGCTATTATGCCATTGGATACTCTTAGCATAGATATAAGCCTTTTAGCTACTTTTCCATCAGCCTCATGCCTCTAGGATCCATCCGAGTCCTTCATGACTCGTTCATCTTTGCGCTAGCCTTTAAATTCTTTCGTTGATTTTGTCATGCTAACGAGTCTACCTTTGCTAAGAAATCGTGCGTCTATGACTTCTCCATTTCCAAGAGGGCGTGTCTCTAGGACTTACATTGTTAAGAGATCGCGCCTCCGGGACTTCCTCATTGCTAAGAGGCCTCGTCTCCGGAACTTCCACTCCCAATACTCCATCCTTCAATTTTCCCTTTACCAAGCATCCATACTTGGAATTTCTTTGCTTGCCTAGCTTCAAGTCAACCGTGACCTACTAGAACTTCTCTTGCCAAGCTAAATCCCCTGATCAACTATGTCTTCTCTTGTAAGACACAGTCTCCCAGACTTGTTGGGACTTCCTTTGCCAAGCACAATCACCTCGTGACCTATCGGAACTTCACTTCACCAAGTGTCGATCTCCCTTGACTGACTTGGATTTTCCTTACCAACTTTCAGTTGGACTTCCCAACACTAAGTGTCCGGTCACCCTTGACCGATTTGGATTTCTCCCTCGTTAAGTATCCAGTCAACCTTGACCTCCTTGACTTTACGCTCATCTTCATATGACTACGGATGTCTCATACCATCTCAGAGTCATACAATCATCCACACTCAAGTATATTGTCAAACATCAAAATACTATTCGAGTTCGACTTGAGTATGGTCAATCGTAACCTGGGCCAATTGCACCAACAGAGAGAAGGGGGAGGATTTTATATGATTACTGACGACAACCTTCTTCCCCCTTCACTTATAAATTTGCTCTGTTAAATAACTCCTTCTCCTCATTATTTGTCACATTCTGACTTGAGCATCGAAGGGGTCTCGTCAAGGTCTCCCTTGGCCCTCTCTCTCTCACTCGTTTGTGAGTCTCCTCGGATTTGGATTTTCTAGCTCCGATGATGATTTGGATCTCAATTCCTATGACTTCGACAATTGATCTAAGGGACTAATCCAACCACCTTCGCACGAAGAAGACATTCCGACCTGTGCTCAGCCGACCTTTTTCACCTCGACCGTGAGTACTTTATCGAGTCATCCCATCTCGCCGTCTCAGATCAGAACAATATGAATAATAAAAATGAAGTATGAATAAATTATAACAAAAATAAGAAAAATACTTGTGGTGATAAGAATTGTAACCATGCTAAATAAGTGTAAAAAATAATGCCTCTAATTGAGTCAACCAAGTTCTATATCTAGTTAACTGATAAACATTTGTTAAGAAATAAGAAGGATAATAGAAGGTAAAGAATGGATAAAAGGGATCGTTTTTTTTCACTCTTTCATTGATAAAACAAATAGCATATTTATGGGATAATCATATAACTCAAACAATCACTAACTCCTCAATTATACCTCATTAACTTCACATCAACTAGCCATTAGCTTCAAAGTTATCATACTAATTCAATCACAAATCTACTACTTCAAATTCATTGAACATGAACAACTTTAATTTCTATAACTACTAATTATCACCATGTAAATTTTCTTTGACCACTATCATTATTAATTGCTAGCTCATCAACCCATTGAATATTTTTTTTAATGTTCTCCCTTGATTCAAAATCACAAACATGAATATATTTAATCCTCCAATGGAAATTAAAGTTAGTTTTTTTTATCATTGTGATCGTTGCTTTGTTGTCATAAAAAATATCAGTTGCAACTTTTTGTTATTAGTAAAAATCTATAAGAATTCTTCTAATCCAAACTATATAATATGTCACTGAGGTTGTTATTACATATTTTACTTCTAAAAAGGAAAGTGTTAAAGTAGCTTGCTTCTTTATACTCCATGAAATTGCTTCTCTTCCAAAATAAAAATACTAGTTGTGGTGTTTTTTTTTATCATCCACTGAACTTGCCCAATCACTTTTAGTGAACCTACAAAGATTGAATTTTGAAACTCTAGTATACTAATTACCAAATCCCATAATCCATAATTCCAACAACATAGTGTAAAATTCTTTTTGTTACTCCAAGATTATGCTTTGTGGGATTTTGATCGAACCTGAAAATTACGCCAATAGAGAAAATAGTATCTGACTTAGTATGAATTAAGTAAATTAAACCTCCAACCAAGCTTTTGAAATTTTTTGCATTAATCTTCTCGGAACCATCATCTAGTTGCGACTTCTCTCTTTTTTTTTTTTTTCTTTTTGTTTTTTTTAGCTAGAACTAGATATCCAAGCCCTTTAACCCGACTAATCCTAGGAGTGATCAACTCGACCCCCATGACCCTCTTTCAGGGAGCTCATATTCTCCTAAGTAAAGTATCCACCGACCACTAGAGTAAATCCAAAGCTCGTAGCTCAACGGTCCATTTCAGCTTCCACAGTTGCATCATTCTTGTAATATTGTCCAACTCTAAAGTCGCACTCTATTTGCGAAGATAAACTCCTGCGACCAGAGTCATTTGTACAAATTTATCGAAATTCACCATCGAACATGTCCCAACAGAGGATACAACTATGATTTTCCTGTGAGATGCCTTTTTGCCTTGTCGCTGCACTATGCATTAGGTGGCTACAACTTCTCATTTATATATATGGGCAGAGTAGTAGCTAGATTACAATTGAGTAGGCAAAATCATTTAAAAATATTCGTTGTATATTTTCTTTATAAAATAAAAATCTAATCAACTTCTTGCTTCACTTTCAAGAAAATATTGCAATAATCCTATGTCTGATATCTCAAAATTTTTTTCATTATATTAAACTTAAAATCAACTACAAAAGAAGCTCATATATATTTTGTCATTGACATAAAGATCGACAATAATATAATCATCTCTAACTTGCCTCTTTACATAAAAGTAGGTTCATTCTCACTTCTTATGAAACTATGCTATGCTCGTGGAGCATATTTTAACTCATAGAATCTTTTTCTCAACTTATATGCCTTTTCTTCCTTGTCTCAATTATGAAACCTTCAAATTGAGCTATAGAAAGAAATTTCTATTTACAAATCTCCATTTAGAAATATAGATTTAATATCAAATTGATAAATAGATTAATGTAATTATATAGTCAATTCCAAAATAATTCTCACAATTCCAAATCGAACAACTGAGAAAAAGTTTATTCGAAATCAATACTCTTGCTATTGTGAATACCCTTTTTCCATGAGTTGAGCCTTGTGTTTTTTTTCTCTTTCCCTTAACATATGCTTTCTTGAATCCCCCATCTTGTTTTTCCCTTATCTTGTGATCGAGCTTCCATTGATCGATCACTAAGAAGGGAGCGATTATTTTCCTCTTGGGCTAGTTGCTTCCACCTCCAACTTTCTAATTGCATCAATGCCCTAATGATCGGAGGAAAATTTGACTTTCACCAACTGTTTCCAAGGTCGTGTTGGTTGCGTGTGAAGATTCGAGGGTTGAAATGGGTAGAAATTGAAATGAAAATAAGGGGATAATGGTTGAATTATGGTTGCTCTAGCACAATTGCATGGGTGAAGAATGCTAGTCTTGCTGAGCAAGGACGTCATGGGGGTTGTGCTCCACCTCCATTGCTTCTAGATTATCTTTTGAGGAACACCAAGGTGCAAGTTATAGCAAAGAATAACAATCTCACGCTTGTCAAGGTTGTTGTTGAGGAAAGCAATTGTTGAAGGAGAAGGGGTTTGTCATCCATGATGAGAGGGAGGCAAAGGGTGGGATCGGATCTGCGACAAGTAGTTTGGTCTTCATTTGTGCAAAAGGTTAGAACCGTCAACCTAGCGGCCCCTACTAGCCCGTCCTCGGGTCATCGTAAGGGAGGTAAATCACGGTGGATCTTTGACTCTTGAGACTAGTAACTAACGCATGGAGGGACAGAACTCACATTTGTGAGGGATTGACCCGTTGTCTATTTGTACAACTTTCTGCATGTGCTAGCCACTAGCCCCTTCCCGCGGGGGCAAGTATATTGGTCTTCATTGAGGAGGGGGAGGGGAAGGGGAAGAAGCCGGATCAATTAAAGGAAGTGTTGGTGTTGGAAGAGGAGATGAAAGGAAAGGAAAAACAAGGAAAAAGAGAAAAGAGAAGGATAATAGGAGGTCAATAATAAACCAAGGGGATAAAATTTTTGCACTCTTTCATTGATTAAACAAGCGGCCTAATTATAGGCTAATTACATAATTTTGACTCCTCAATTATACCTCATTCATTCTACATCTACTAATGACTAACTTCAATATTATTCCACTAACTCAACTACATATCTACTGCTTCAAATACATTGAACATGGATACCTTTTTACAACCACTAATTATCGCATGATAATTTTCTTTAACCACTATTACCATTAATTACCAACCCATCAACCTACTAATTGCTAACTTATTGACCATTGATTTTGAATTATTCTGATCAACAACATTTCTAGTTAATTTCAACTGAGTTGGATAAAATGATAAGTTTATTTACTAATGACATTTGTTATTAATCAACTCCACAAAAATTCAATTGGTTTATAATAGTCAACTTAACTAGTGATATATAACAAGTTTAGTTTGTCTAACAGTTATAAGAGTTGATTCGACTAGCCGTACAATTGACTTAAAACTCAACCACATCAAGTTACAAGCTCCATGAATTCCATGGGTATGTTATCGAGTCTTTGTCAGCTAATTTAAAATTTTTGGTCAAGTATATCAAAAATTATTGGTCAAATATTACCATTTTAACATGAGTACACCAACAAAGATTGTTAAATTTGACAATATATTAGGACAAATAGTCCAAGAGATTATCCAAGTGTTAAATAAATTTTATTTTAAGATTTTCTAGATTGTTTTCAAAATACTTTTTATATATAGAAATAACAAGAACTTTTAAATTTCTTACTAAGATGAGCGTTTCATATTCTATTGAGAAAATTTTTTGAGAGATATGATACAGTTAAGATTGTATGAATATGTACTTAGATGATAAATAAATATTTCAGTTAGACAATATGAAATGATGACAAATACATATATCAAACGAGAAAGAGAAAGATAAAAACAATACTCAATTAGCAATAATAAAATAAGATAAAATTTATTTAAGTATAGATGATGAGATAGTAAGGGATAAAACTCAATGACGTAGAATAATTCATACAGTCAACTCTATCTAGTAGGACATGACTTGATTATTGTCATTGTTAGTGTTGTATGAGTATTTCATATCTTAGAAGATGTTATGAGATACATATTCGGAGATTGCAGGAGATAAATACTTGTTGAAATGAGAGTTTTCTATTTTGAAGATAGTTTGTTTAAGATACAAGAAGAGTCAAGGCAAGAGGTTTTTTTTTTTTTTTAATCTATCAATACGATGCTAAAAAAAAAGGAGAGAGGATTTGGTAGAGATTATCTAATATTTTAGAAGTACCAAAATTTAAATATTTGAGTTCGTGATATTGAAATAAAGGAACCGTTTGAGTGATAGCTAGCAAAGATACTTGTCGTCCCAATACCAACATGCTCTGATTCACAACACACCCGACAATGTGGTAAGGTGATCTTACTAGATTGCGTTCTTTATAGATTGTGATCTTACTAGATTTGCACCTAAGCTAGCACACCCTATTGTCGTTGGGTGCTAGCTAGTAATCTGAATCTCTCCAAATTGGCGAGCAAACCTCCATGAGTAGCAAGATTCATGTCGGAAGACTGCTTGCTACATGTCCTTTCCTCCTACGACCATAGAGAGTCTTAGGAGCTTGATGCCTTATATTAGCTGAAATTTGGATGTGATTCAGATTTCTTGTTGCTAGATTCGAAAAAAAAAAAGGACAATTAATATATTAATTCCTGATATGGAGGGAGAGTTCTAATCCATGTATTTCAAAGGAGATTTGGTATATATATATATATATATATATATATATATATATATATATATATATATATATATATATATATATATATATATATATCAATGGTTATGAAAAATAAAGACGATAATTATAAACATTTCGTTTGAGAGATTATGATAGCTATGTAACTAAAACAGGTTGATGGGTGAAATGGACAAGCTCGGATAAGGAGTGCAATGACCGAAAAGGATGCATCCGAGAAGGAACGTAATTAATGACTGTTATGTTTATTTTTAGATTTGTATAAAAATAATATTTGGATGAATGAAAAGATAACTTGATCCTTTTCACTTTAACTGTAATTTTGCTTTTTTTTATTGTCATTTGTTTTTTTTTTCTTTCTTTGATGATCTTTTGACTCGAAGTTTAATTAGAGCGTCACGGAGACTTCACCGAGAGATACGCCTAAGTTCTCTCTCAATTCTTTCTTTGTTTATAAAAGTCAAGACTCATTTGTTCAGATGTAAAATGATGTTTAATTTGAATACGGAAATAGAAATGAAAATAGATTTAATAATAGACTAAAATGATAATGAGTTTAATCATTTCAATATTATTGGTTGATTTATAAACTATGATTAAATATGATTATCATCGGCCGTTTGCCTATCAACGGGCGACGATCGATGGGTAGTAACCAACGGGTGACGATCGGTGGCAGGCGACCGATGGCGACGAGCGACTGTAGCAAGCGGTCGACAAGCGAGCGACGTGGGTGCTGGTTGTCACGATCGACGGCGAGTGGTCGACAGGCGAGCGACATGGGTGGTGGGTGACGGGTGGCGTCAATGGGCGACGACGATGGGTGGTCGGTTGTCGTGGCTGGCGATTGGCGCCGCGATCGATGGGCGATGTCAACGGTCAGCAAGCAATGTTGATGGTCGACGGGCAACATCGCCAGCTGATGCGCAACGAGAGGCGACGACAATGGGTGGTGGATGACGGGTGATGAGCGGCAAGAGATGGCGACGAGCAACGGGATGCAGCGGCAGGCGATGCCGACGATCGGTGGGCAACGGCGACAAGCGGTGTTGATGGCCAACAACAGCGAGCAGTGCCGACGGCCAACGACCATGACAAAAATGATGGTGGCCGATGGGAAGAAATCCTAAATCCATCATCTCCTTGAATTTTATCCATTTTTAAATAATTAATAACGATTCTATTCCCTAATTAAATTTTCAAACTCATTAACTAAATATTATAATTAGGAATCATTCCTTTCTCATATTCCCAAACTTTTAATTCAAACACCACCTAAGTCAAACGGTCAATCAATATCATCAGAGTTATAGGTCAGGTCTATTGGACCCACCCAAGACTAAAAAATTGTCCTTCAAAATATTACATGTAAAAAGATATTTTTTATCAAAAATAAATTTTTCACAACTAAAAAGATCTAATTTTTATTATTTCGTTCGGAGACATATCTATACATCAATATCGTCGATCTCAATAATATTCAATAACGAAAAATGACCCGGCAAACAAAGTCAATCCGAAAAAAAAGAAAGAAAAAAAAAATGTCGAAGTTAGTCGCTCAAGCCGGCCGTCTAATCGAAGTTCATTGAAAACTTCGTATATATAGTTCTTCGATCCATTTAATTGATCTTAGATCCTAAACCCGGATCATTTAGAAAAGTAGAATTTGTTTCCGGAGGACCGGAAAGGGACGACTTCATTGATGAAGAATTATAGAAAGTAATCTGAAGTACTGCAGATCATGTGTACTCCTGGGGGACCCATGCACGTCGCTTTTCAAATCTCTGTGGGCGATCGAAGGCCGAAAGCGTGCAGGTAATTCTCATATATATATATATATATATATATATGCCGCTCCGTTTCTTTGTTAAGATCGCGTTGACCTTCATTGTGGAGTAAAGATTTCGGCATGGCGTCTTTTTTAGATTCCATTACGTTGGTGGTGCAGTCGTCGATCAAGATTGAATGCGATCTCTATTCACGCCTCTTTAACGTACGCGTCTTCATTGGTCCCAACATATTGAGCCGCCTAGCTCATTCTTTCTGTCACGCCAACTGTTTACTAGCGAGGAAAATAATGGCAGTTCATGATTTGGAGATGAAAGAAGCTAAAGCCGTTAAGATTAGCAGCGACGATTCGAGGCTGGTTGCCTCCTTGGCCGTCATTTTATGTCGCCGGGCGGCCTCCCTCCTTCAATATCACCTGCATGCAATTGGTCAGCAGAACAAAGAATCAAGGCTCAGTGAGTTTCAGATTCTTTAGTAAAGAATGTAAAAGAGAATTACTCTGCAGCCTCACCTTGCCCAATAAAAAAAGAAAAAATAATATTAGGACACATTAAGTATCAGAATAATTTTTTCTTTATTAATTGTATCACTTTGCCGATTCCGATGAAGGCTTCACTGATAATTTATCAAACATCGCTTCTGAAATTTGAAATTGTCAAAAAAGCGCTCCATACTTTCATATTTATCAAATAACACACTTAATTCTTTTTTTATCTTTCAGAAATAACACACTTAATTTTCGAACGTCGTATTGGGAATTCAAATCCCAGCACCACCACTGTGGTGTTGGGAATTCAAATTCAAGATTGTATTTTGAGAATTCAAATCTCAAGACCACATCAGGATTCAATTCTCGACTACGCTCAAATTAAGTCTATTTATTTGAAGGGTAAAAAGGGAATTAAATGCGCTATTTGATAAATATGAAAGTATGGGGTACTTTTTGGGCAATTCCAAACTTCAAGAGCGTTGTTTGGTAAATCGCTGATGAATCTATACTTTCTATGATTGTAGGATTTGATACCTTTGTCTCAAGCACTAGCTAGTATTTCAATTTTACATGCAATTATAATGGTGCGATGAAGAGACAAATCTATCCATAAATATATACAATTAATCAAAACTCTCATAAAATATTCCTTTAATTACAATTCTAAAGGATGTCAAATTTTCTTAGTTTTTCAGAACATATGAATAATAAATCAGATAAAATTATTCATCAACGACATAATCAATAATCTCAAGGTGATAAAAAATAGAGGATGAGAACAAAAATAATGATGAGGTCGAAGACATTGTCAAATTTATCCTCACAATAGTCATTTTGTTGATCATGAATACAATAAGAAATTTGATTCAAATTTTTCAAGAAATTTTGCATTCTCAAATCTAGGGTGGACCCACCCTTGGCAAAGGTGGGCTCCAATCCCACTTAAAAGTAAAAAAAATTATTTTATTTTTAATCTATCATTTTTTTTTCATTTTTATATATTGTTGTCAATAATTAATTTTATATAATTTTCAATTTTGACTCTGCTTTTGCTCAAATCAATCTTTAATTTCATCACCTCATCAAGGAATATTTTCTCTTACAAGCAACTCTTATATAACTATGATAAATTCTTCGACTTCAAAATAACTTTAGAATAACTCATCATGTTACATCGAATTGTAACATTCTCACATAAGCTTCATCCTTTCATGATCTTGACATGATATAAGTAAGTAACAACTCAGTTTTACAAATTTCTCACCTTGGAAATATAATTTTTCACTCATCTAATGGAATCTTTCATATGCACAATATATTTCATGTTCCACAATCATTAAAAATTTATTTTCAGTACATCGATTTGCTATTAACAATAATATATTCTTTGAATTTCACTTTCATCATTGTCTTATAAAAAAAATCGAAATTGGAACTACTCTATTCAAAAGAGAAATTAGATATGGTCTTTTTTACCTTCAACCTATATCTACCAAAGCTCTCATCGAAAAACACACAAATAAATCCTTCTGACATATCATTCATCTCTGTGTCTCATTTAAGAAATCATTAAATGTTTAACTAGTGAACTTCTTTGACATACTTTTCTCATTCTTGTGAAGCGCATACAAAAATAAAAAATCACAAATTATCTTTTGTCATTTTTTCTTATACGTCTAATTTTCTTTAGAAATAATCTACCATAATTTTTGGGGCTCTGCTCTTATTCTATCAAAACAAAATTTTTTTTAGTATATGATTTTTATTGATGACTTTAGTAAGCTTATCTGAGTTTTCCTCTTGAAATGAAAATGTAATTTTTTTATCGATTCCAAAGGCATATCAAATGTTACTTTGATCGTAAAATACTCTCTCTACTCTGATTGGGGCGGATAATATCAAGCATTTCATCGTTATTTTCATTGAGTCTCCTCAGACATTCCTCATTGAGTTTCGTGTTCTTATACTCCTGAACAAAATGACTTTGCAAAGAAGAAACATCATCATATGATCAAAACTGACTTAGCCCTTCTCAATCATATATCAATTCTACTTAAATTTTAGGATAATATTATCTACTCTGTAGTTTGTCTTATCAATCATCTATCCACTCCATTGTTTCAACATAAATGTCCTATGAAAAAAATTTATAATCAACCTCAACTACATCTTCTTATGTATCTTTGGTTGTGCATATTATTCATGGTTACGACCCTACTTTAAACACAAACTAAATCCTCATTCTTAACCATGTGTTTTCCACAATTATAGTAATTTGACTATAGATATCATTATTTACATATACCGACAAGACATGTATGTATATGTAAAATTTCCTTTGCAACAACAACAATAGCTCCATTCTCATGAAATGATGGTGCGTTTATAATATCACCTAATATAACATCAAAATTCCAACCGGTTATTTTTCTGACAAGATGCATTGAAGATACAAGAGGGGATGACATCTTAGGTCCTATCCCAGAACTCTTTGAAAGACTCCGCTATACTATAGGAATTATCTCAAGTGACTAGTCTCGCAAGAGTAGGATGTACTAGCAATATTAGAAAGGACAACATTCTAGAACCTTCTTCGTGTCTAATCTTAGAAGCCCCAACCAAAGATAATATATTTTCTAGCCCTGAATCCTCAAATAATGCAAGCCCATCATCAAATC
This sequence comes from Wurfbainia villosa, assembly GCA_025175895.1. NCBI lineage: Eukaryota > Viridiplantae > Streptophyta > Magnoliopsida > Zingiberales > Zingiberaceae > Wurfbainia > Wurfbainia villosa. The sequence goes on along the minus strand of CM045991.1, from coordinate 21,501,984 downwards.
ATTATGTCAACCTACTTCTTCATCACAATTAATGAGTGATTCAGATGATAATGATTCTCGTTGTATGCTTCTCTTAAGTGACATCTATACACGATGTATGCCAATGGCAATCCAATATTTTCTTCCTTGAGATGTAGTGGGGTCTCAAAATTTATTAAATCAATTTTCTTTTCACAAGCAAACAAAGATTTGAATTAGTATAATATAATGGTTGTAGAAAATTTCATGCACTTCTTCATAATAAAATATGGAGCTTAGTTTCATGTACTATCTCCATGAATATTGTGGATTCTAAATGGATATTTTATCTTAAACATTGAGCTAATATTTTATCCATAATTTTTAACTCAAGAAATCCATATATAGTCTTCGATAAGCTTATGTGTATGGTTTTATTATTTATCTAATTGGTTATATGATAAAGGATTTTCTTGATAAAAGATCAACTCTTTTCTATTCTACAAATATAATGATAAATTTATGATATTTTTTTTATTTACGTGGATAACATTTTAATAATCGACAATGTTCAAAAAAGGCATCACAACTCTATTAAGTCTTCTTAATAAAAAGTTTTCTATTCGAGATTTAGATAATACTCATTTTTTTCTTGACATTGAACCTATTTCTCATGATTCACCTCTCTCAGAGCAAATATATCATTGGACTTCTTCAAAAAGTTTTAATGGATGGAGCATGCTTAGTTTCTACATTAATTGTTGTAAACTTCTATGTAATCTCATCCTCTCCTGTTATGTTGATCCTCAAATTTATCGGAATATTGTTGGAACTTTACAATATGTCACTATCACACTGCTTGATATTATGTTTATCATAAATCACGATTATTAGTTCATGCATGCTCCCACTAAATAGGTTTAGTAGAGTAAAGATATAATATATGAAATTTAAGTTTAGCAATATTAGATGTAATAAGACAAGTATTAAGATTGGAGATGATCAGTTATCTGGAACTGAGACCTTTAAATATTTAGGATCATTTTTGTAAGACAATAAAGAAATTAAAAGATATGTCTTACATACAATACAAATAGAATAGTTGAATAGAGAAAAATATCGAGTATTTTATGTGATCATAAAAGACATCTAAAACTCAAAGGAAAGTTCTACAAAATGATGATTAGATCTACTATGTTATATGACGTTGAATGTTTGACTATGACTCGTGCACATGAGCAGAAAAATGGAAGTTGCAGAGATGAAGATGTTAAGATGGATATGTAGACGCACGAGAATTGACAAAATAAGAAATGAGAACATTAGAGAGGAAGTCAGAATTGTATCTATTGAGAAAAATTCTGAAAAACACATTTAAGGTGGTACGAATATATACTTAAATGACCAATAAATGCTCCAGTTAAACGATATTAAGTAATGATAAATACGCACGTCAAACGAGGAAGGGGAAGATAGAAAAATTTAGTTAACAACAATAAAATAAAATTTATTTAAGTATATATGATAATATAGTAGAGGATAAAGTCCAATGACATAAAAGGATTCTTAATTTCTTATAGTCGACTCCTCCTAGTAGGAAAGTTTGATTGTTGTTCCTGTTATTTGCTCTCACTTAACAAAATTGATAATGTGTGAAAGAATTCTTCGAACTATTCTATATGATTTTCTTCTATATCGTTATTTATCTTGAAACGTGCATGTTTATAGAGATGCAGATTAAATAAGCTCTCATGAAAATAGACGCTTTACTAGTGGATATTTAAATTTTTGGATAAAACTTTATCTCATGAAACTTGAAAAAGCAATATACAATATTTCGCTTAAGTATTGAGGTTGAATATAAACTATAATCAATATAACATCTAAAATTATTTCATTTTAATATTTTTTTTATCTTACAATAAATTTAATCTTTCATGCTCGTATAAAATATATGAAAATCGATTTCTATTTTATTCGAAAATATATCACAACTCAATAATAAGAATCTGTCTCCTCTATTTTTGACAAAAAAAAAAAATAAAATCAAATTGTTGACGTCATCTATAAATTATACAGTTTTTGAAGAAAACAAATAATATATTAAAAAAAATTGTATTAATTGCCTTTCCGATTTGCCTCTTCTCTTCACTTTTGTCTTCGATTCTTTCTATAAATTAAAGCTCGCCCCGTTTCCCTTGCCCAGTTGTAGTCGACGAGTCTCTTTCGGATTCGCATAATAAGAAATCGCTTAAGAAGCTGAGCGAAGGTCAAACAGGGAAATGCATAGAGGAGAAGAGCATAACAGAGCACGCGTTGCTCCCGACGACGGTCCACATGAAGCAACGTGGGTTCCGGGCCCCATTATTATCGGCGCGGGACCCTCTGGCCTCGCCGTCGCCGCCTGCCTAGCCCATGTTGGCATCCCCTGCACCGTGCTCGAGAAGGCCAGTTGCGTGGCCTCGCTGTGGCAGCATCGCACCTATGACCGACTGCGTCTCCACCTCCCTAAACAGTTCTGCGAGCTTCCGATGCTGGGCTTCCCGGAGGGCTTCCCCAAGTACCCCTCCAAGAAGCAGTTCCTCTGTTACCTGGAGTCGTATGCCGCCGCATTTGGCATCCGGCCAAGGTTCTGCACCGAGGTGGTCGCCGCGGAGTTCGATCCAGCCATCGGAGCGTGGAGGGTTCGGACGCGAGGCGGCGCGGAGTTGGCCAGCAGGTGGCTGGTGGTGGCGACGGGAGAGAACGCGGAGCCCGTGGTGCCGGAGTTCCCGGGCATGGAGCGGTTTCTTGGCCGCGTCGTCCACACCTGCGCTTACAAGTCCGGAGCGCATTTCGTGGGGGAGAAGGTCCTGGTCGTGGGCTGCGGGAATTCCGGCATGGAGGTGAGCTTGGACCTCTGCCGCCACAACGCCAAACCTTACATGGTCGTCAGGAACACCGTAAGCTTAGCTCTCCATAAATATCCCTCTCTTCCTCCTGGCGATCGATCAATTAGTTCGAATGTGAAGCTGGTGGTGCTTTCTCTAGATTCATGTGCTGCCGCGGGAGATGATGGGGATGTCGACGTTCGGAGTGACAATGGCGCTCCTACGGTGGCTGCCCCTGCGGCTGGTGGACCAGTTTCTGTGCGCAATGGCTCATCTCATGCTCGGCGACACTGATAGGCTCGGCCTCCGAAGGCCTAAGACAGGCCCCATCGCCCTCAAGAACCTCACCGGCAAGACCCCGGTCCTCGACGTTGGCGCCCTTGCCCAAATCAAATGCGGCAGCATTAAGGTGCTTAACTGCTCATGAATTACCACCAACCCTTAGCTTGTTAATTCCACCCATGAACCGCTGTTACGTTGAACTGTCGCTGTTAAGGTGACGCGAGGTGTGAAGGAGATCACTCGGAGGGGAGCCAAGTTCGTAGATGGGACGGAGGAGCAGTTCGACTCGGTTGTCCTGGCCACGGGTTACAGGAGCAACGTACCTTCGTGGCTCAAGGTGCATTTGGCCTCGCCGTCTTCTTACTTAAATTTCTGGTTCACCCCCTGTTTTGTAGGCACCAGCGCATGGTGCAAAGTGCAAACTAGATCATAGCTAGCTTCCCTTTTATTGCATTGGGTGATCTACAAATGATTAACAGTGGCGAATGTGCTCTTCCTGTTCATGGGGCCTCGTCAGTGGGTCACCCGCCTGAGCTACGAAGAAAATAGAGCGCTAGGCCTCGCTTTGAGCCAGGGGCGTGCAGAGCGCGCGCGCGGGGGGCCCAAACTCGACCACCCAGCGGCGTGCCCTGGGTTCATTACTCATTAGTGTTCTGCTAGTACCATGCACGTAGATAAACATGAGTAAATTAAAGTTCAATTTTTTGCATGCATCGACCGGACTGGGCGGCGATTGAGGAACCTATGCATTGTTAATATGGCAGGGCGGTCAGAGTCTGTTCACCGAGGAGGGCATGGCCAAGGATCTCTTCCCTGGCGGATGGAAAGGCCAGGATGGACTCTACTGCGTCGGCTTCGCTAAGCAAGGCCTTCTCGGTGCCGCCTATGACGCTCGCAACGTCGCCAGGGACCTCCTTCTCCACTGGAGGAAACATAAGGACTCGTGATCATCGGAAGCAAACACGAGGGCAATCGACTGCTATTCTTGTATAGCACTGATCATTTTGCCTCTCTCCTTGTAAAGTTTCATATTTTGGTATAGAATAGAGAAAGTCTGCACTTCACTGTTAACCCTTTTCCGGTCAAACTACTGCTAGCTCTGATGACAGCGATCAATGGAAGCAAAATTCTCATTTGCTATGAGCGTTTGACTTCTCCTGAACAATTTCTATGATGCATGGAGCAATTACTCTACCTCTCGCCTTCTAAACCATCAGCAGCCAGCGAGCTCTGTTACGTAGTCAACCAGCAGATCAGGGCTCAGGACGGCATAACTTCTTAAAATCATCTGCTAAATATAAATGCCTCGAATCGAGAAGTCGTTGGCGATGCAGTATCGCTGAGTAAATGCTGGAATCAATGTGCTTTAACCAAAAGGCGTACAGCTGCATGCGCATCAATGATAGGGCCTAATCGGCGAAGCAGCTGTGGCCACAGCACGATACGTAGTATACACGTCTAAGGGAAGGGCATAGGGACTAGGGCTTCGAGGTCCACTCAATGCGTCCTTAATTCCAAGCCTCTGTGGCCCGTCTCTACCTTAGACATTGAATGGGACAATGATGGGGGTGACGTCGGCCTTCTTTCAGCAACCTCGCAGGCATGCATGCATACGTACGTACGTATCGGAATGAATGCAGGGACGCTGAGGTGACCTAGAGACAAAATTATATGTAAACGTGGGCACGTAACTCTGCCTCTCGTCCATGCGTACAAAACGGCAAGAAGAAAAAAATTGTAAAACGATGAGCAGCAGAGACTTTGGAGGAGATCGCATCACTTTCGGCTGCCTGCAGGGAAAGTCACTCTAGTCAGTAGTAATCCAGAGGCATGATGTTGGGACGAGACCACGCGTACTGTGCCCATGAGGACAGAGGGGGTTGAGGACGTCATGGTGTGTAAGTGATCGAGAAGGCGTTTATTATTATTTTTGTTTAGTTCATATCAGTTATTAAATTATTATTGCATTGCAGTTTTGATATCGGTTGTATAATATTGCTCTTCAGATTCTAATTAAAAAGCGAATGATGATTTTTTTTCTTCTTTAATTTTTTTTAATATTATAAGTGACAAAGTAAATTCTTTAATCTTACGGCCTACTTGGAAGCCCACCAATCACCTGGCCACAGGTTCATAGCCTGACCCATGGGTCCACAGGCCGCCTCGCTAGGAGCTTGCAGCTTACTACAACCCTAATTGTAAGTTGGTGGCTTGCTGGCGGCCCACTGCGAGCTAGCCCGTCCAACTTGAATCCCGAAGCACCGAAGCTGGGGCGGCTCTCTGAGATCGACTTCTCCGGGATCGCTCCGGCGGATAGCGGATCACCCGCCTGGTCCGCTGCACGGAGCCAAGCGATGAGTGCTCTAGCTACCGTCGGTTTCTTGCTTCGAGGTCGTATTCGGCCGCGTCTCCGCTCATCTTCGCGACTCCCTCTTCCGCATCGCCTCCCAGGAGCTGCTCCCGCTGCCTCGCGAGACCAAAATCACGAATAGCTCCGCCGCCTAGTTCAACAGCCTATATATGGGTCAGATTCCAGGCCTATCGACCTTCACGGCGCCACCGTCACCGTCGACCAGTTTTCCAGCCTAATGTACCCCGATGGAAAACCTTCGCCGAACACGTTCTCGTTGGTATGCCACTTAAACGAGGCGGATGGGCTGGAGGTGGAGAATCGAGACGGCCAAGGGGAGGGAGAGAGGGTCTCGGCCAAGCCTAGTCCACTGGCCTCCTCTTTCGATCGCCACGGCCGCCGGCAACTCCTTCCGGATATCTTCTCCTTTTTATGGATTATATACAGGTCCCCTTTCTTTTTACGAATTAAATAAAAATAAAATAAGAATTTCAAAACAAAAAAAAGAGAGTTGTTTTTGCGAAATATGCCTAAATAATTAACGATGGCATAATTAAATTTAATTGTATATATCCGGTAATTTTTAATTAACAAAACGAGATTGTGTCCATTAAATGCAAGATAGTTGGGCTCATTTATTGGTAGGGTTTAGTATAACCACTAACAACGGCAATTTAAGTTTTATTATTTTATAATATTTGGACTCGTTGATTGATTGGTCATGTCTAATTTCTCTTTACGTGCGTAATCTTTTTTTTTTTTTTTTAAAGAAAGTCAGTTTGCTCTAATATTCAACGAGAGACGTAGAGAGGAAGGGAAAAAAAACAACAATGAACTGACTTTTATACAGCTTATTTATATTAAATTTTTGAATTTTTTTTAAAATACTTGTTTTGTTCTGCCCTTCTAAATTATCACGTCGGATATTTAGTTATTAATTAAAAATAATTATAAAAATAAAAGAATTTCGATTTAGTACTTTTCTTGTTTTTATTATTTTATAAAAATATCGAAAATTGTTTTTTTGTTTTTTTGAAAAAAAAAAAATTGTTGCGAATGGGCTTTGCTGCTGCTGCTGCTACACTGCGCTCGTCAGATTCCCCCGTTGTCTCTTCGCTTTACTCCACCCTCCTTTTCTTTCGTCTTGATCTCGCCCAGTCAATTTAGGGTGGCCGACGCCTCCCTCTCCTTCACTCCATTTCTTTGCCCCACGCCAGATTCTTGCTTATCTAGGGTTGTTTCTTCGCTCCACTACCAATCATTCACCAATTTGATCTTCCCCCCATGCCGCTTTGGTCGCGGTTCCTCGTTCCTGATTTTTCGCCGGCCGGAAGGCGAAAGATTTTCTTTGGGACAGCGGATCTTTGGAGCGCTTTGATGGTGTGCTGAGTTGCTTGCTTTTTTTAACATGGGATTGGTGCCCAAGGTGGCGCAGCTGGCCTCGTGGGAGGGGTCCAAGGAGGGGAGTGCGAAGAAGACAAGGCGGAGGAAGAGCAAGGACAGCAGTAGCGGCGAGGGCGAGGGGACGGGTTGCTGGATGAAGTTTCGGTTGATGGGGGGCTGTGCCCCTTCCAGTTCCAGAGCCAAGGTGGATACTTCCATCAGCAGCGCTGCGACTCAGTGCGGTAATCTATCCCTACTTCTGCAATTTATCTTCCACTTGGGCGGTCAGTGGCGTTTCTGTGGTTGTCAGAGTTGTGCGTGATGCTTATAGTCGTCGTAATGGGTAGATAGTTTCCCTTTACTTTAGTACCTTATCATTTCCCCCCTCTAATATCTAGTGTCTTTTGTTTTTTGGAATCTGGTAGTCACTATCATAGTAATTTTATTTCGATGGAAGAATTATGGGACTAGTATCGGCTCATATCAGAAGAGGCTCGGTCGTATGCTTAGATACAGATTATTTGCTTGGCAAAATGCCCATTGCCCAGCTCCATGACGAGATATTGCCGCAAATGCAGGGTGATGGAAAAGATCAATGAATTTACCTTAGAATTGCAATATTCAAGCAGATATGAATTCTTAACTCAAACCCTGGTGAGTTAGCTCATAAAGGAGCAATCTTGCATTAGAAGTAACGTTACACTCAGTTGGATATGACCTTGATCTCCTAGTTACAGAAAACATTTAATTATTTTAACTCAGTATTTTTGGGAAAGCAGTGTTTGTATCATTTCCGTTATCTAACTGGTTGCTTCACATGTAGAAATCTGTTGTGCTAATTACCTTTCTGATTGAAAAAGTTTTCCTTGTAAAATTGCCTCTTTATTTGAAGAAATTAACATACTATTAATGATATTCACCATGTTGAAGTGTGGCCAAAGAATAAGCTTCAAATTTAGTGTTTGTGTTAGTTATTTAGGTGTTGCACAATTAACATAAGTTACAATTTTTTTAATTTCTTTTCTTTATTTATTCAGTGGTTGCTTATTTTAAATCTCGCGATGCCACTGAGCTACACTCTGAAGTTGTTGATCTTCTCAATTTAAGATATGAATTGTTACATTCCATTATTTTCCTAAATTGATCGAAAACCAGCATATTTAATATGGGTTTGCAGAAAGCAAGTCAACTAATGATGGTAGTAGGGACCAGCCAGTTGCTCCAATAGCATCTGGTTCTACCACCACGAGTAATGCTGAAAGTAATTCATCTGTGTCAAAAGTTGGGGAGGAGCTTAAGGTTGCAACTCAACTGCGGAAATTCAATTTCAATGAACTCAAATCTGCAACAAGAAACTTCAGACCTGAAAGCCTTCTTGGAGAGGGAGGATTTGGTTGTGTCTTCAAAGGATGGATCGAGGAGAATGGAACTGCTCCTGTGAAACCTGGTACAGGACTTACTGTTGCTGTCAAAACCCTTAACCATGATGGACTTCAAGGTCATAAAGAATGGCTGGTACGTGGTCTTAGAAGTGATAGTTTTTAGTTCTTTGAATTGGTTATCAATTCGGAACTTAATGTACATCTGTTGGATCTATGTGATGATTCCTATCATTTATCTCTAGGCTGAAGTTAATTATCTCGGTCAACTTCAACATCCAAATTTGGTAAAGTTGATTGGTTATTGCATTGAAGATGATCAAAGACTACTGGTGTATGAGTTTATGCCTCGTGGAAGTTTGGAAAACCATCTATTCAGAAGTATGAATCGTGCCATGCATTTATTTGTTATCCCATTATATTCCATAACAGATCCTAAATAGCATTTAAACCATAATGTGTTGACTATCAATTTTCTCCCCTTGTTAATCATGCCATAACTATTTTTGACGTCTGTTACTTCTTTTATCTTAATCTTGGCCAAATATATGATCTTTGCACTTGCAGCTGCAAGCTTAGCCTATTGGCCAAATATATGATCTTTGCACTTGCAGCGGCAAGCTTAGCCTATATCGCTTCTACATCATTAGATTTAATTGAATTTTTTTGCCCTATGATATCTTGTGACTTAGCTAGCCCACACTTGTCTTGAGATTTTTGAATACAAGAAACAAAGAAATATCCCCCTAAAAAAAACAAGGCAAGGAAGCTTTGGCACTTCAATTCATCCAGAAATATCACATGTAAAACAATAGGTTGCTCTTCCATTTGGTATCTCAATAACACAAGATTAAGAGCATTATTTGGAATTTGAGACTTGATCTACACACTGCAACTAGAATTTTTATTCCAATAAACAGGTAACAGAAATAGGCAAATTTTCTCACATAATATGTAAGTCTTTGTTACATTCCACATAGTCTTAAATGTTTCATGGTGACACAAGGCAACTGCCATTATTCTGGAATTTCAAAAACAATAATTTCAGCAACCGAGGAAACCAATACTGCAACTGGCTTAAGGTATCTAAATAATGCTTATCCATGACCCTTTTTCTGAGGAAGAGTTAAGGCAATAGGAGAACAATTCGAGTTCTCTACTGATTTTTCATGTGTCTTTTCTTGAACAAAATTTGGTCATGTATAATTTTGGTCTGAGCCCACCTTTCTATAGTTTGTTAGATGTTGATGAGGGCTCCCGCGAGAAGGGCCTAGTGGCTAGCGCATGCAGACGTTGCATCATAGATGTTGATGAGGGAGGAAAAATAGGTTAATGAAAATTGATGTGCCCTACACGAAGCCATCCACCGGATAATAAATTTTCATTGAAATGTATGATTTAAACTAATGTCAGGGACAAAAACATACCTTGATTGAGGTTCATCAATAATGTACCATAAACATCAAAATAGAGGATAGAAAGAAACTAGATGAAATAATAGAAACTTGATTGAAATGATATAAGCATATTCAAAGCCGACCAGTGCTTAATATATGCTATAGTCATGCCACTTGAATAAATTAGGATTGAAGATGTGAGGGGCAGTGGGAGACAAATCTCCATTACATAAAAGTGAATTAACAGATCCAGATAGTGATAACAATATCCCTAGACATAGAATTCGATGGCAGGATAGAATTTGTTTATTCTGCCCCCAATAATTGGTAGTCACAGTTTGTTGTTGTAAGCCATCATATACCCACCAGTTCATGTATTCCTATAATAATTTCGATAAATTGAATTGCTGTCATTCATAGGATTTGGTGATTCAGTTAAAATAATGTTGTATTAAATTGGTTTAGTTGAACCTTGGTCCTGTCAATTGGCTCATAATTGAAAGTTTTTATTAAATACTGAAGCCATTTTAGAATAAATGGTCTATTGACATGGATTACAAGGGTTGGCTAGGATGTAGATGCATGCAAGTAATAGCAGTTAGAAGGGGTCTCTCTGCACTGGTCCCTTACAAATATAAGAATAATTATTCCTTTAATAATCAATGTGAATTTGCCAGTTTGCTTGGCAAAAAGTAGTGCAAATTTTAAATGTCTTTGTGAATTACAAAATGCCTCCGATAATCTAAGTGGCATAAGTCTGTTATACCTTATCTGTTGAATTGGATATCCTATAAATGCTTCATTCAATTGTGACATTTGTTCCTGATTACTGATTGGTTATACTAATGTCATTGGCAATTGTTTCCTGGCGGCAAATTCACTTTCAAATGTAGTCTCTGGTTACCTCTATAATTTTCAAATATGCAGATCACACCCCTTGTTTTATTTGCAATTGATCCTACCTTATTGGAATTTGTCTTTGAAGCGACACATTCATCATCTGTCCTTTCCCTCTGACAAACTTCATCAATGCTGTAAAGCAGTCTAGTTTTCACACAAGTCTAACGGCTTTGAAAAATCTCAGTGACGTGGAATTTCTGTTAGGATATTTATAGTTACTAGAACTAATTGATGCTTTCTACTCAATCTACTATTAGTGAAGTATTTGATTAATTCAATGTTTCCTAAGGAAATTAACTTTATGTTGCCTTTTTTTCTATGATGCCTGGTCTCCTATCATGCACGGAAGACATAGGAAATTTTCCTGATAAACTACCATTATTAGTTCATACCCAATTCATGATTATATTGCATATTTCTTTCTCTAGTCTGTTATGTACTTATGTCATTTGTTTCACTAATGTTTTATATTGTTAATCTAGTCTCATAGAACACCTGAACCCTGTCGATTATCAAGCTTCTATTCATTTCTTAATGCTTGGTTCAAATACTATGTAGCTTTTTTGTTTATTCTTTCTGCAATAGGAACCCTTCCTCTTCCATGGTCTGTAAGAATGAAAATTGCATTCGGAGCAGCAAAAGGTCTTGCTTTTCTTCATGAGGAAGCTGAAAGGCCAGTGATATATCGGGATTTCAAGTCATCAAATGTCCTGTTAGATGTGGTAGGTAACAGATTCTATATCTTTCACTTATTATCTGTTTATTTCTGAAATTCCAAGTGTTCAGGATTACAATGCTAAGCTGTCAGACTTTGGACTCGCTAAAGATGCTCCTGAAGGTGATAAAACTCATGTGTCTACTCGAGTGATGGGTACATATGGATATGCAGCTCCTGAATATGTTATGACAGGTGCACTATTGATCTGCTTCTCTAAATGGAATTTTGAACAGGTTTCTTTGCAGCTTTCTATGCATATGAGATCATTGGTAATATCGTGAAAGGATTCATGGCTATTTTCTGTATTTTATTTTTCTCTTTTTTCCACCATCTTTCCTCTTCTTTTTTAATTTGTGTCTCCCTTAAGCAAGTTATATCCAAACCATACTTCAATGTATTCTTCTATCTCATGGTGAACAAAGTAATTCATATTTGATCACCACAAAGTTGTCTGAACTTAAAGTGTATTAGAGTTTCTGCCTAAATATAAATGAGCAAGTGGAGAACACACTGATTAGGTCTGTACGGATTCTGGATATCTGTTGAACATTCGTCAGAACTTGGAGAGGGTCATCAATATTTAGATTAAAGTTTGTATTTCTCTAGAGGAATGATAAGGTTGTGTACTCTATAACATGCATATTATCTTCCTTGTGTCCTATTCAAGATTGTTATAACCATAAGTTCATAACTTCTACCTTGTCGGGTTCATCATATTTTACCTTTGTTGAGGCTCCCTATTTTCCTTTCTTTTAAAGATATCTTCTCTTCCTAGAGATGCTCCTATGTTTTCCACTATGGGGTTTGATGCCAGTGAGATGACTACAACAAGAACTGAGCTACTGGAAGTTACTTTTTGAGGTTTCTTCTTACTGTATCCTCTTTAATAAATATATTGGTCGATTGTCATATTATGCCTTAATTGTTAGAAACTTAGAATAATTATCTGTTGCTTGCTAAGTTGTTAAACCCATGGTTACTCCAACCATTCCAACTGTTGAGCCATGTGTAAGATTTTCACAGTTATGACACAAGCTCCCAGTTTTCTTATTTACTGGTTTAAGAGAAGTTTCCTATGGTTTCCTCAACCCACATGTCGGTAACCTTAGTTTACTTATCATATTAAAGTCTTTTTTTCCCCAGTTGATTTTGAAACTAAATATTCATGAATGCAAACGTGCAAGGGTGTTCTTTCCTTCCTAGTAACCTTTTTTGATTCATCAATTCTTTAACCCGTGAAGTTAGGGATGTCAAAAATTTGGTAATACTAAAAACAACCTAAAACTATTGCTACCCTAATTCGGGATTTTGGGGTTAGAACTGGTGTCTAAGGCCTTTTATTTCCTTAGGGATTTTGGCTTGGTTGGTTTTTGCCCGAAACCCAACCTATCTTGATAAACTAGTTTATCTTTTCTCCTGATATATCTCCGATCCTATTTCATAGAAATAGAGGTGCACTTAAAAAGAAATCAGCACCACTAATCTCAGCAAATGATATAATTATTTAGACAGCCACCAAATTGTCTGGTTGCAGATCGTTTTTTAACTCAAAGGTAAACATTCATTTAGGTTACAGATGTTGAACTGGGCTAGGATTACTTAAGCTTTACTACCATTGTATGCATCTCAGGGCACTTGACCTCAAAGAGTGACGTCTACAGCTTTGGAGTGGTTCTGCTGGAAATGATGACGGGCAAAAGGTCAATGGACAAGAACAGGCCAAACGGAGAACACAATCTTGTGGAGTGGGCACGCCCACACCTTGGAGAAAGACGTCGGTTTTATAGACTTATAGATCCTCGCTTGGAGGGTAATTTCTCCATCAAAGGTGCACAGAAAGTATCCCAACTTGCACAAGCATGTCTCAGTCGGGATCCCAAAGCAAGGCCGCTCATGAGTGAGGTTGTTGAAGCCCTCAGACCAATTATCAACCTTAAAGACCTGGCAAGCTCATCTTACTTCTACCAGACTATGCAAACAGAACGTTCAATGACACACTCCAATAGTTTGGGTTCTAGAAATGGGTTTAAACCACAAGGCTCCTTTGGAAGCCAAGCACAACAGCCTACAAGGAGCCTTTCACAAGGTGCACATGCTTCTCCATATCGCCAGTCTCCAAAGCCCAATGTTAGATGACCCATCGGCGTATGAATTAGCATTTCTACTCGAGGATTTAAAAAAGGTTTACTGGCCAGATTAAAAGCTTTATATTGTCGATGATTCATCTGTGCGAGTCCAACGGAGGTCAATGTGGATAAAAGATTATGGGATGTGGGCAGTTTTATTGGCGTCGCCATTTGATAGCTATGAGTCGCTTTAAAATGCAACTGTGATGAATATTTATTTATGGTCGACGTTTGTTTGCTCCATTGTTGTTCAAATATTTGGCATGATTATCATATGGTTAGATCGATGTGAATGAAGCCAACTCTCAATTACTTGGTGTTCCAAGTTATTTCACATAGTCCAGGTATCGTTGCAGTATCATTCTCCCTCCATTTATTTAGATCCTGCTACTTTGTAGGTTGTGGTATCAAGTCCAGCAGCAGACCTTGCAAACCCAGAGGCCAAAAAGGAAAAAAAAAAAAAAAAAAGTCGTTGGTAAATGCATAGAGATAATTTGTAAGAGGTCAGAAATTAATTTTCAAAGATTTTATTATTCTGGATTATCGATCTTCTCTATTTGTCAATTCATGATTTATCTTCTCTATTGATTGTATTTGTTAATTGAGTTCATGATTTATGGACAGTCTTTAAAAGGCAGAAACAAACTGGTCATTGGAAATCCAAAACTTCAGAAAGGTCTCATTTACTGGTGACCTAAAAAGCCAGGTATTGTTATTAGTTTCCCTTCCGTAAGAGAAGACCACTTCCTATGGTTACAGAGCGGAGAATGGGAGAAGAAAGAAGAACCCGCGCAGAAAGAGAAAGAAATGCTCAAGTAAACACACTCAGTGAGGGAAAAAGGTTGAGACCGTTTATAAAGAAGATTCGATAAAAAAAAAAAACAGATGGAAAATAATTAAAAATCAACTACCTTCAAAAATAAAATAAAATCAATGCAATATTTTATTTAAAATAATATAACAATGGTACGTACTAAAATAATCATTAGTTAAATTTATTTTCAACGTCAAAAATGAATATTTTATAATTTTTTTAAATTATAGAAGAAGAAAATTAATTTTAATTTTAATTTTTTTATTAAAATCGGTGCATGAAGTTTTCGCCATGTGAAGTATACGCAGTCTTATTTTAATTTTTAAAAAATAAAAATAATTTTAATTAATGGATGATATTTTAAAGTTAACATTGATGTTTAGGTTATCCAATGTTGATCTTACAGGAGCATGGATAATTAATGATACATTTATATAAAAAAAATAAAGATTAACTTTTGATGGATGCATGTCTACGGGGATAATTCTTTTTACTTGAATAGTCGGTTAATTAAAATCGATTCTGTGATTTATTTTATAATTCTTTTTACTTCTAAAAAATCTGCCTAACTAAGTTTCGCCATCCGCCCTGTGATCGCATGAGAGAGGTAAATCACGGAGACTACGCCCTCGACACTGACAAGACAAATGAGTGTCATCCGAGCCTGCAGGAGATTTTAAATCTTCTTCAAATCGAATTATTTCAGATCCAAAACAATCACACTACTTTACCACTGCACCATCCCCGTGGAAACTATAATTCTTTTTACTTGAATAGTCATGTGATGGTTAATTAAAATTGATTCTGTGATTTATTTTTTTTTATACTTGAAGGGTGTTCGGAGTAGATGTTGTCGTTTTTTTTTTAATCAATGGACAATACATTTAAATGTTTTTTTAATATTTGATAATTATGTGTTCTATCGATTTAGAATATCAAGGACATATTCTTTATAAAATATATCGGCCAATCTTAGATCAAAGAACAAGCATCTGAATCAAAATATTTTGTCAATAAAAATCATTATTTTTTAGTCAAACGTAAAATAATAATAATTTTTTTGGCGAGAAGACAAATGTATTTTGAAAAATAACCAAATTACATTATACCAAACTAGCCAATTCGAGTAATCTAATCTTTTTCATAAATAAAAAATAAATTATTTTCTGAACGAAAAGTGATTATTTTGACATTTATTTATTTATTTATTTTGTTCTCTTTAAACATGTATTATTTGTTTAAAATAATTGTGTACCAAAAATAAAGGTATTTAGTAAAAATGGGAAGAAACAAAAAAAGAAGAATTTGCCTTCGTTTGTTTCTTCCATTCCATTCCGATAGGATCGAAGAGGGCAACAAGTAATGATTCTTTTTCTTTTTTGGATTTTTTTTGGTTTAAATTTGGTTAATGTCTTCCTGATTTTTTCCATTCCTCTTCGATCCAGTTGAGATGTTTCATCCTCTTCGGGTATTTGTTTAACCAATAGCACTTAATCTTCCTGCGCCGTCTTTCTTGTTTTGCCAATAACGTTTTCATGTTTATGATGATTCAACAGCAGCAAGCTCTGAAGCAGGCGGTGCTGGCCAGTCTACTGTTCATGTATTCTCTGGGGCTAGCAGAAACTTCAAAGATGAGCTTCATACAGAGGCAAGTTTCTGTGTTAGAAATATGGTCTGAATTTATCCGCCTATAGGCTAAGATCCTCGACATGTCATACTGAATTAAGCTTGAACTATGAGACAAGTTTTGCAACCTAGCTCAAGCTGAAGATCCATATTGTTCGTATGAATGGACCACTACTATCATTTTGTTTGGAATTTATTCCTGTTGAAAATAATTTTTATTCCACATATAGAAAACACTTCTCGAGAATTAATGTTCCTATTCTTATGTTTGAATTTGATTGGGAAAATGATAGTTGGAATTCCGTTTCTAGTTTTTGCATTCATATGATAATTACATGTTTGTTAGTATGTGGCACACAATCCTTTTTTAGGAGAAATGAGATATACAACATGATTAGGGTTTCAAAAGGTTGTGAAGGTTGGAGTAGTTCACAAGATTGCAAAAAGGTTGTGAAGTTAGCATAAAGAAAGTGAAATGAACCATATCAAGCATAACTTGATGAGCATCAGCTATAAAGCAGTATGGGATTCCTAAGTTGGGAGATTGCCCTAGATGCCTTCTGTATCTGTTGTCTGATGTTTCTAAAAATTCTTGATGGAAACCCATTTGATGAGTTGTACAATGCCATCTCTAGTCTCTGGAGAAATCTTGATCAAATTTCAAATATTTTTTTTGGGAAAATGCTATTAAAAAAAAAAAATCCAAACACTGGAACTTGGTATAATGTTAGAAATAATATTTCAATTCTGTACAAACCCAATGGTTCTGAAGTAACTGTAAGAGCTTAAAAAATATTTGAATGATTCATGAATTATTCTGAAAGCATTGTCATGAAAGAGTGCAAATTTCGAGATTTGTGTTGTGCATTTTGAAAAGAAAAGGGCGTTTGGTATCTATTTTCTTCTCCGCTTTTCATTTTCATTTTCTGCGAAAATGAGAATACGCGTTTTCCATCTCCATTTTCCAGAAAATAAATGAGCGTTTTCTGGAAAACTGGAAAACGAGAAATAATCGTTTTCTGTTTCCATTTTCGTTTTCCAAAAAATAAAAGAGCGTTTTCTGAAAAACTAGAAAACAAAAAAAACTCGTTTTCTGTTTTCTGGAAAACAAGAGAATGAAAACAGAAAATAGAAAATTCTCTACTAATTTTTAGATATTAGTAACTCTCAAAAAAGTTTGGATCAATGGGAAATTTTTTTATATATGTGTAGGAGGGAGTCTTGGCAAAGATCATGCATGGCACTTCAGATATCACAAATACCACCATGGCTATCAGTGCCATCCAGAGGACTTCTCCAAGCTTCATCAAGAGTGGGGTTGAAGAGGGTTGCTACTTATCACCAGTCAAGCAATTTCCAGTGTACCAAGAGAGTCTTATTAAGCAACCAACTTATACTGAATCAGAAGCCAAGAAGGTGGAGATGGCTCAAGAAATTGCAGAAATTCGAGAACAGAAGAGAAGTCATTCATTCGATTGCTTGCTGTGTTTCAAATAATCAGCATGATTTGATGAGAGAAATTGAGGAGCAGCTAAAAATTAATATAATGAAGGCTAATAATCTGTACATAAATTTTCATTCACAAAATGAAGAAAATCACTATCTCGTTATTTGGAACCCAGAGTGTTGGGGAATGGTCAGGGAGTTTGAGTTTGTGATGATGGTTGTAGATTGTCTGATTAGGGCATTGCAATCTGATTGGTGGCACCTGACCTGAGTAATAAGATGGCAGGTTTGGAGCCAAAAAGGATCACCATGATGGATAATAAAACTGAAGACGACAACGAGGTGATATCAAGATCAAGGATAGCTCAAAGATGCTGGAAATGGAAACGGAGAAGAGAAATCTTATGAACTTAAACATGAGCACGGAACCCAAAATTTTATAGCTGGTTGCTAAATTGGTGGTTGCAGAAAATCTGGCCTCCTTCAGTTGCTCCGCAAATGACCAAGAGGTGAGTCTGATCTATAGTTTGTCTTTTCTTTCTTTCTTTTTTAAATTTTAGAACATAACATATATTTACAATTTTATTCTTGACCATCACAAAAAAAAAAAAACATTCCTTTTAAATTTCTAAGTTACGTTACCTGGCCTATGTCAATTTCAAATTAGTCGGAGCCATATGCCATACCAATTGAGTAAAATTAGTAACAGAATTATCACCTATGGAAGTTTGCATTTTCCCTCCCAACTCGTGGACAATATATATATATATATACTTTCTTTAGCCTTTTATTTTCTTTGTCATGCAATTGTTTTGAAATTACTGCTCATCAATTGTTTGCCCTTCCTTGATCATGAATTTCTACCCTTCTGTTTTGACACTAGAGTGAAGTGGGCGTGGTGGCGAGAAGCAAACCAAGAAGAAATGGAAATTGTTCAGCTACCAGGGGATCATATTGCAGAATTTACAAACATGCTTCAATTTTGGCATATCAGTACTTTGTTTGAGAGTGAGCAGTGGGATTCTGCAACATCCAGTAAGAAAACAGCAGAAATTTCTCCAATTGAAAACTTGGGTACTTGAATGACGTAGACACTGAGAACTGCAATCCACCCAAAACCAGCAACGTGCTGAAGTGTGAGCAAAGGAGTTCTGTGACTTCCATTGAGAAAGTTGCAGGAAGTTGTCCAAGTGAAGCCTTGAGTGCTGAGACAGAGGAAAAACCTGAAGTTGTAATTCAACATGGAAGTTTCGGTATAGATCAGAAGGACAAGAACTTGAATGATTTTCTTTTATCTAACTGCTCTTCACAACAAGTTATCCACAAAACTCCAAGTAGTTCACCTTCTGTCTCTTCCATGATGAGTAAGTCCTTGGCAAGCTGAAAATGGTCCTCAGAAAGCAAAGCAACAACAAGGCAAAAAACTGTTTAATCATGTTGTTCGGGAGATATGAGAAGGAACTCATACGATAGTGATCTTTCATGTTCTGGGGAGCATCCTTCCACACGAGATTTATTCAAAATGAAATCCAACACTGATCGATGGAAGAGTGACGCTGCATGGCGTGAGAATTGTTTCTGATCTACCTTTGAAATTCCAAGGGAAAAGATATTTGCGATACAAGAAGAATGCATTTTAAGGCAAACAGGGAAAACCCATCATATAGCATCACTTGTTGGAGTAACTAAACTCAATTAAGATAATTATATATGGTTGTTGCGGTATGTGGTTCTTAATTCTGTTTTCATGGCTTTGATCTGTATCTGTGACATCTTGAGCGAAATAAGCTACATAAGTCTCCACGCGCCATGTTGTGTGATTTCCTGCTGAGGTTTCTCAAAAAAAAAAATTCCATAGTTTCTCTTAAATAAATTTTTTAGAAATTATAAAAAACTCTAGAAAAAATCTTTTAAAGACGATAAAAATTTAAAACCTTTAACATCATTTTTAAAGTATATAATAATTTTTTTACTCGACTAAATTTTAGTTAAATAAAATACATGAGTTTTAGGATGGCAATAAAAATTGGTCAAATTTGTATCGACTGAGTTTTCATCAAATTTTAAATGCTTTCTGAAATTTAATTAATTTCGTATTTGTGTTTAATTTTTCTAAGAGCATTTTGGAAACAAAGGACCTGACATGGCGAAATAATAATTGATTTTAGTGGCTTTTAAAGAATTGCAAAAAAATTAACCATTGTTCCATCGTATAACTTGCCTCTGCAGAAAGTCGATGACAAAGGACAGGATGAACATTCAACCTGAACAAATATTTTCTTTTCAGTGATTGGAGCAATAATTTTATAAAGAATGTCAACTGCTTTTTCCGTATATTCAATCGACTAAGGTTATCAAAAGAAACAAAAACACTTGGAGAAATATCTCCACGGCCAACGTTTTAAGCCATGGCCAACATATCAACAATCACTAGAAGAAATGTGAAAGTCATGAGGATTACTTGACTCTAGATTCTCTTCCGTTTGCGGTTCTTCCTCTTAGCCGTAACTCTTTTTGTAATTTTTCCCTTGGTGGTTGTTGAAAGAGCAATGCTACTAGACGGTTTGCCAGCTGATGTCCTACTTTTCCTACAAGCCCACTTTAAGGGCAATTTGTTGGTGACTTTGGCGATATCACCAGTAATAGCAAGTTCCACATGTCTCTGGGTCTTCAGCTGCAGTTGGGTAGCCCAAGCCTTCGATAGATCAAGTGCGAGTGAGTCGTCCATTGGTCTCTTCCAGAGATCGAGTAACACATCCTGAAACGAGAGGTATGACATTGAAGGCTGATACTCTTTTTTATGCTGGCAAAGCAAGTTAACCTTTATAATGTGCTTGCATAGGTTCCCTTGCATTGACCACGAACAATCGCAGTGAGCAAACTCTGACCCAGGATTCCAGATGGTGCGCACTTGACCACTATGATTCTTGCTTTGAACCTTAGCAAATAGATGCTCTTTATCGTCAAATGTAACAGCTTCATCTGGAATCAACATAGCCCTCTGCCATGAAGTGGAATATATATAGTCCTCTTTGACCGATTGGAAGGACCCACTTTCATCTGCATATAGATTGAGCCAGTAACCAGAATGAAGCTCTGTTGTTAGCTTGTGAACTAACCAATCCACCCGTTGGAGCGCATCAAGATGGGAATCATCATAGACTTTCAGCTTCAACTTTACATGATATCCTTCAATAGCGCCGCAGGACTCCTGGCTAGCAAGTGGTAGACTCTTAACAGTTCCAAGCCACATCTCTAACATGATAGAAAAGAAATTTATGAAAATTTAGAACCCTCAGACTATAATAAAACTAAGAATGAAACTCACCAATTTTTGGAACCCAAAATGCCTTGAAATACTGAAGGAAGGCGGTCTGGTCCACGAAATCCTGAAATAATTCTTCCATGGTAGCCATAGGATTGTCTTTAGTCCATATACCGTATATTATCTTGCCCAAGTGTTTAAGGATTTCTCGCTGAACTTCAATGTGACCACATTTCCTTATCACATTCCTGAGCCATGATTTACGAATTCGCCATAGAGAGAAGAGAATGGGACAGCAAAATATCTCCCTGTAGAGCACTAATGCTTGTAGCGAGAGATTATTCTAATAAATGATATTGCAATAACAGTTTAATAACTGACAACTTACCTAATGGGGTCCATCTCTAAAGCTGGATCATCGATAATGAACCCACCAATTCCCCAAGCTGAATCGACGGCATGAATCCTGTCCACGAGAGCTTTCATCCACTTAGCAACATCCTGCTTGGTGATAGTTCGGGTTATGACCCAAGCAACAGGTAAAGCATGTTGCCTGGAGTCAAAAGCAAGGAGTGTATATAGTGGATACTGCAAGAATAAAGAGGCTCATATCACAAGATTGTGCTTGATTAATTACTCTACTTTGTCATTCGAATATTCATAAAAGCAGCAAGTAAGACAGGCATTTCCTTAATAATGATTTCAATTCCCAACATCCAGTCACAAAGGAGTCATTTATAGATGTACAAACTCTTAGAAGACACCGACATGTCATTGGATGCAAGACTGTATTGCTTCCTTTGATGAAATGCATCCATTAGACTGGCTTGTAGAATTGCTGTAATCTAATCAGTCTGAGACGCTCATAACTTGTAAGCTGCATGTCAGAACTCAGACACACTAAACAATAGTACCATACTACAAAATGATAGGATGCATCTATTTATTTCACAAATTCAAACAGCTTTTGCATGTTTCAACTAATAAAAGGTACTGAGAAACCAAACACAAGCATAATATAAAAAAAAAACAGGAATGAATTATCAGTTAAATACCTTGAGCTTGCTTATGCCGAATGATGAGTCACATGCTAAGATGCTTTGATGACAGAACCTAATCATCTGCTGCAACTGCCAATGTGTTTGGATTCCCAATATGAATGGATCAGTCTCTGAAGAATCCTGGTAGAAGAACACAGATTTTTTATTTTTCTCAACCCACATGCGAATACTAGCTTGGTCATCCAAATCTAGCTCATGTGTGGACCTCTTGATGATCATTCCAAGTTTCTGGACATACTGAGAAGCAAGACTATTTGCACTTGCATTTGGACCACAATAACGTTGGACACCCTCTATATGAGCTTGCAATATATTTTCTTCTGGGATGCCAAGATAAATCAAGGACATGGTCTGTTGTTGGATTTCACTGCAAATGTAGGGAACTTTCTTAGCACCCGGGCCAATTGCATCTCGATCAAGAGGACCATGGCATATGAAACCAGATTTGTTAACATGTCTCCTCTCATGATATATGATAAGAGCAAATGATGGTCGTGCATACAAGCGCTTGACAGCAAAATGGCAAGTGCAACCACGCATGGATTGTGGCCGGGCAGCACGATTTCTTGTGTTGAGCCTATATCTTCTGCTAGGCAATATAGTTCCTCCCTCGCCATAATTTTCAGGACCAAATGAACACCAGTATCTTCAGATGTTGGGTAATTGAAAAAAAAGAAGGACAAATTAGAACATGCAAACAAATCTAGCAAGATCGGAAATGATGCAACAGGAAATCAACACAACAAGAACTCACAGCCTGTACAGGAGATATTCATCGCTCTTGTATTCCTTCAGACTATCTTTCTCTCTCTTTCTTCCTCTTTCAATGTGGAATCGAGTAGGGTGCTCAGCGATCGAACATTCTCCATTGATAAAGGCTTCAACTCGTTCATAAGGAATGAGTGCAACATCATCCAAATGATGCTCGAAGCTTCCGTACTTGGTCCAAGTGAGGTCAGAGGCAGAGAACTCCTCTGTCGGAGGATCCTGGACCA
The DNA here is from genome assembly GCA_025175895.1 of Wurfbainia villosa. Classification (NCBI taxonomy): domain Eukaryota; kingdom Viridiplantae; phylum Streptophyta; class Magnoliopsida; order Zingiberales; family Zingiberaceae; genus Wurfbainia; species Wurfbainia villosa. Next base: position 21,479,414 of record CM045991.1, on the reverse strand, counting down.
TGATATCATCAATTGAGTACTTTATCTCCATTTTTTCACTCCTATCTTCAAGCTCTATACAACCTGCAAAAAGAATAGATTACTCCCACAATGCATAACCAAGATGAACTTATTCCCAAAATAATTAAGAGGAAACTTGCATAGTCCCGCACCCACCCACCCAACCCCACACACACCCCTATGGAAGGACAAGGAAAACACAAGGTTTTAGTCTTTGATCTTAATTGTGATATTATCAATAAAACAAGAGATGAATTATTTCGGAAATCTGGCTAATAACTCCAATTGCGTACAATTATCAGCGAAACATCTACAAAAAGTTGGTTGAAGAGAGGGAAAAAACCCTCTAAATGTAGATGAAATAAAAAAGGAAAAATATGCACACATACAGCATGTGGAATTCGGAACTAGGCAGAAGCCGGGAACCATGTCCTAGTTAGTAAAACATTAATAGAGGAGGAGAAAGCAACAGGCAAAAGATATCCATTAAGGCTTGAATGCTGCAGACTTACTTGAGAGGATAATTTTTCATTTTCAAGAAAGAAAGACTTCTGGATTTTCAAGCGATAAGATAAAGAAGCTTTCTTTCTGGCTTTTCAAGCGATAAGATAAAGAATAAAACTTGCTGGCCTACACTCTCTCCAAGTGTAGCCGCCACGAACTTGGCGGTGGTTGGAACTTGGTAGTTCCACCAAGGATCACGGCGGCAGGGGGAAGAGAAGAAACAGATAGTTTGGGGTGCAGAGACAGTGACACTCGCAGAGGAGAAATACAGAGAGAAAAGAACTGCGAGAAGGAAGAGCACGGACCTGAGTATCGGAATACAACAGAGCTGTCTCTTCCGCAGTAGGCAGCGACGTATATGACCGGCGGGAACAAGGCGGCGAGGGAGGCATAGCGAGGAGGGGAACCTGATTTAGGGTTTCCGCAGGGCGGTGTGGGTTTTGTGGCGATAAGAAGCGCCGCTTGCTTCGGCTCGTCAATTGCTCGAACAGGTGCGGGGTAGCAGTGCTTTAATTCCGTCGGAAGCACCCCTTAAGTCTTTTAATTTTCGATTTTACCCTCCCAAGTTCTCAATTTATCCGTTCGCTCTCAGATGTTTTCAATTTTCAGTCGCTGCTGATGTTTCACTTTGGCCAATAGTTTTCCAATATATTTAAAAATGACTAACTAATTTTATAATGTCAAAGATACAGGAGAATAAAAAAAAAGAAGACTATTTTGACAATAAAAAGAGAAAAATATTCTGTCATCTGTTATTAGAGTTGTCAAATTGAATTAAGTCCTAGTCGGTCTTGTTAAATAATTTAAACAGATTGAATTTAAATTTTATCAATCTGTAATTTTGACGGACCTAAATGGATCGACTAGTACAGATTACGGGTTGGTCTGTCGTAATACGGGTTTGTCCGTGGATTGAGAAATGTCAAAAGATAGAATGTGAAAAAAAATATATATAATTTTTTTATCAATATTTTAATATTAACAAGATAAGGTAGTATTTGATAGAAAGAAAATTTTTCATTTTTTTATTTTCTTTTTTTTTCCCGAAAACAGAAAACGATTTTTTAGTATTTTCTAATTTTCCAGAAAATACTTTTTTATTTTTTGGAAAACGAAAATAAAAACAGAAAATGATTTTCTGGAGTTTTTCAATTTTCCAGAAAACGCTCCTTTATTTTCTAGAAAACGGAGATAGAAAATGCTAACCAAACGAGTTTTCTCGTTTTTTCAGAAAATGAAAACAGAAAATGAAAAATTTTCTCCTACCAAACGTCCTCTAAGTTTTTCACCATCACAATCTTCTTCTATCACGTATATATCTCGATAAAATATAAAAAAATTAAATTAAGAAAAAAAATAAAAGAATATATTTTATACTCTGATTGTTTTATATTATCTCGTCATTATTATTCTAATTAATATAAAAAATAATTATTTAGATTAAAAAATTTCAATTGAATCTCTTGAGAAAAATTTATATTTATATATTATTAAATTTTAAATATTTTAAAATATTAAAAATAATCAAAAATATTAATACTCAATTTTATAAATCAATAATTGAATTTCAATTATAAAATTTTAATTACTTTAAATACTTATTTTTTTAATAATGTTACTCTATCTGTCTTATAGATCATTGTCTCAAGTCTTCAACGTCTCAATAATTTTCGATATATTTTTTAAATTTATGTGGTCCGTGGATTGACCCGTCTAATCTGTAATCCGCTTTGAATTGGATTGGATTGAAAATTTCTCAACTCGTCGAAATGACGCATCAATCCATCTCTCTCCACTAAATATTAAATTTATGACGGCTTGATCCGTCCCGTCATGGATCGATTCATCTGACAGTTCTATCTTTTATTTAAAAAAAAAAAACTATTTCGACAATAAAATAATAATAATTTAATAATTTCAAGTAATGTATAAAAATATATCTATTTAAATTTTCTCTAGTGTTATTTGTCAATGAAAAATTTGTTTCTTTTTCATATCTTTTAGACTTTTCATGTTCCTTTTCTTTGAACGGAAAAAGCCAGTCGAGGATTGCAGTACGGCTCTGGTCGATCTCGATCGGTGTTCCCTTGATCGAGAGAGAGAGAGAGGAAGAGAGGAACACCATGGACGACACAAGATCGAGGTCGTTCCGCGACGGGATGATGCAGCTGGATGTGTATGGCGATCGATCGGCGGCGGCGGCGCCCCCTCCAGGCCTGCGCGATTTAAGGAGCTATAGTGCTTCGTACACCTACTCCTATAAAGATGGCGGTGGGTACGGCCTTGACGACTTCAAGTCAAATCCTGCACGCGGGTCGTCTTCGTCGTCCTACAAGGGAAGCGGCCGATGGAGCTTCAGTGATCCCGACTTTCAGCGGAAGAGGCGGGTCGCCGGCTACAAAGCTTACTCTGTGGAGGGCAAGGTGAAGGCATCCCTCAGACGGAGCTTCCGGTGGCTCAAGGATAGGTATACCTTGATCGTGTATGGCGGGTGAGTAGATTGCACTCTCCCTTCGGTATGCCGATTCTTCACCATGTTTCAATCATTTGCTTCAAATTTCGCCTCTTTCCTCATATTTGTATCTTGATCTTTGCACTTCTCTGATATTTTCTGATTTCTGCTGCTTGGGATGGTGATCAGTGGGATTTTGTTTGATTGATTCGTGGATTGCATCATCTGTAATCACTTTTGTCGTTGTTTTTCTTGTTTTTTTTTTAAATCTCAATTAAACACGAATAGGTTTGTTATTGTCGTCTTCGGGCTTCAATTGTTCCTCTTTAAACTTTGGAATGTAGGTGACCTCCAAATATCAGAGGCTCATCGAACTTTGGATCGACCTCGAGTTTAGTTTGCTGAGATTTCTGGTGGATCTAGAATTTTTGGAATTCTTGGCGTTGAACCTGAAGTAGGGCTGTCTGCATATTGCATACGGAAATTCTGTAAAAAGCTCCGGACAGGGAAACTCATCTTTTTTTATTTCTCAACATTTGTTAATCAATAGATATTCTAAAGATGCGATTCGTCAAGCATTCCCCTTGGAGGTGGTACAAATCAGTCACAGTCAGCAGTCCCACCTAAGCTGGCAATCGTCTACTGTTTATGATTCAATAGATTGAAGTACAAACCACAACTCTGATTAACGAAACTAAAGATGTTCACAGAACTATCTTATCAGCCTTATGAACTTTATGACATTAGGAGTTAAAATTCTGACTCTTAACTCCCAATGTGAAACTTATCCATCAGACCAACATCCCTATTAATCTAAGAATTTTAACAATTGGTAAGCTACTATTTGAAGTCATATCTTAAATGGAAAAGTGATTTGCTCAGACACAAATCTTGATTCTAGATTAGGAATTCATCCCTTCTGGTTCCTGTGTCCCTTCAGGAATAAGTCACTTCATTCTCCACACATGGACATGGTTAGCAAGATTGGCTTCAACTTGTTACTCTGTAGAACTACTATGTCATTTTCTAGCAACCTTGGGTCTTCTTTCCCTTAAGATGGACTAAACAATGATTCAAATACAAAAACTTCCTTCACTGCCATGCAAATTAAGGGCAAAATTGGTAGTCATTTATCTTTTTTATTTGAATGTTCTAGCAACCTTAGGTCTTCTGCTTTCCCTTAAGATGGACTAAACAATGATTCAAATACAAAAACTTCCTTCACTGCCATGCAAATTAATGGCAAAATTGGTAGGCATTTATCTTTTTTATTTGAATGTTCTTTCTTTCACTTTCTCTGCTTATTTAATTCCTTGAATTGGTCTTCATTGACATGTGCCGTTTGCGACTCTGTAAGAATTTCTATGTAGTTTGGTACGAAGAAGCTTCTCTAACCCATGGTTTTGCCTAATGATGTGCAGATAAATTGGCTTGTCTTGAGCATATTGCTGAAAATTATGCCATCAAAAGGTGCTTGCTGACTAGAAGAATGGCTATGATATCACCTCAATTTCCTGTATTTATGTTCTAGTAGGCAACCGTATCAATCAACTGCAGAATCCATCCAATCTTGGTTGCTAAGTTGTCTTCATAAGGTAGTTGTGAACATTTACTACTTTTATGGACTACTCTCAACCTATATTTAATGTGCAAATTAAACTTTGGTATTGATAAGTGAGTGGAAAACATTACTTGGATGTGGCATGTGGGGTCTTTTGTTTTTGTTTTTTTTATGATATCCTTAAAATTGTATCTGATTATGTTGACAATCTGATATATGTATTCAATGCATTGCATATTTAGTCATGCTATTTAAATAATTAAATTTAAATATTTGATCATGCATCAGTATTACTCAAATACCGTAGTATATTTATGTTGGCTATATCAGCTCCCCATCCCTTGATACAAGATCATATCATCAGTAGTATTTAATATTGCAATAATAATTTTTATTATATCTATATATCATACACAAATTAACATATTAATTTTAAATAATTATTGATTAAATATTTTATATGTCAAGGATATTATACAAATCTTCATATATGATCAATGGTGTGCCAAAGCTTTCAAAGTGTTGAAGAGAGTCCCTAGGGCAAATTCAGATGGCTAGTGCAACCGTGTTAAAGCTTGAAAGGGCAAGGGATCGATCCTTGGAGGTGACGACCAGACTATCGATGACTTCACATTTTTGCGCTAGTCATCTGGCATCTGATTTATCCCCCTCCATACGTAGGGGCAGCGGTGGGGGGCTACTAATATGGCGGTTCCATATTTTTTTTGAAAGTGTTGAACAGTCTTAAGTGCATGTCCTTTGAGAAGAAAAATAGAAATATAAAAACAAAAGAGCCCATTTAATATTATGGTTTCTCTAGGAGAGAGTCGTTTGGCTGGTATAATTTTCATTTATGAATTAATTTTTTTTTTATGAACATGTTTGTTTTTTTATTGTACTAGATAACTTATCGAAAAATAAAAAATAGTTTTTTATTAAATTTAATAAATTAATAGATGTGATTTTAAAGTTGTATTTAATATTTCATAAAAAAGTGTACAGTTGTTTTTCATAGGAGGTTAAATTTAGGTACAATTTTTATGAATGTAATGAATTTTTTTTTCTTCTGATCGATCAATCGAACCTATAAATAAATGTTATAAGATTATATTTTTCTCAATCATTTTTTTATTTTATGAACATAATTTTTGTCTCAATCACTTCTTTTTATCTTTTTAATTACTTTGTATAAATAGTAAACTCTTTTATTAATTTAAATAATTTCTCTTAATTAAAAAGTTGAAAGGGAAAAAAAAAAGATGAGAAATGTTTTTTCCCCACTTTTTCCTGTTTTAATCGGAAAATTTATTTCCAAATAGACTGAAGCTTAGATTTGAGGCAAAACAAAATTTTAAAAAATGTTTTAACTTATTTTTATTTCATAAAAAAATTTCTCTTTTCACATTGTTTTAGTATCTTATCTCACATTTATTTTATATATATTTTTTTTTATAAAAAAAAGATTAAAGTAGATTCAAAGGAAATTTAAAATGTATACCAATTTTTGAACACGATTCGAATCGAACTAAAAACACAGAGTTTGTTTTATGTTTTATCTTCGGCGTGTCTGTTATAGATTTTTTATTTATTTTTAACAAATCTTCATGGGTTGACCAGTGGAAGCCTGGAAGGTGGCAATTTGGCAGTAGATGTCGATCGGATCTCAAGGAGATTTCTCGGAGGAGAACGAGATAATCACCACTGGAAAACATCAATCAAATCGCATGAGACGAGATGATAGGGATTGAAAAGTAGATTTTTTAGTTTTTTTTAAACAAATCTTCAGAGGTTGACCAGTGGAGGGTGACGATTTGGTAGTAGATGTCCATCGGATCTCAAGGAGATTTCTCGGAGGAGAACAAGATAATCACCACTGGAAGAGAGCGATAAAATCGCATGAGACGAGATGATGGGGATTGAAGATTCAAAAGCGTGCCGTTATTGCTTCCCCTTTCCCGAATCTTGCTTTCCCAGCGCTTTGTGCCTTCCCTTTGCTCGATCCGCGTCACGGCTCACTACTTCTCGACCAATTGTTGGATCGCTGTTGCAGATTTCCCTCGCCTGGAGGTTCTGCTCCGGATTGTCCCATCCGCTGCCGAGGTGGGATTTCGCTGCCGGATTCGATGCTCCAGGTACGCTTTCCCTTCCCATGGATTTTCATGGCTGAACTTAGCAGCTTTTGTTGATTGATTGGTTCTCTATCTGCATCAGTTTTTTTTTCTTCTTCTTCTTCTTGCGACGACTGTTGATGATCGTTGTCTTCTCAGTTGGTTAACTAGGATTTCTCCGACGGCGATGGGTTGACTCCTCAAGTTTTTCGGGTGTACGAGATTTTGGGGACGAGTGGTATGGAAGGGGAGAAGGAGGACGATAAGGTCATGGGGCCTCTCTTCCCGAGGCTCCATGTGAATGACACCGATGAAGGAGGTCCGAGGCCGCCTCCGAGGAACAAAATGGCGATATACGAGCAGCACCGCGTCCATTCTCAAAGGTTTAACTCGAGCTCCTCCGCTCTGCCATTTCCTCCTCCCCATTCCAACGATTTGGTCCCTTCCCTCTCTTCTATCCAGGTTGGAACATCTTTCGTTTTTAACCACCTTCTTGCCTTTTCCGTTTGTTAAACTGCTTATCTTCCTGCTGTGATGCGTCTATTCCTGTATGTTTTTCCTTGATTAGATTATGCATTTTGTGCGACGATGGAAACTAATTAGATTGTTTTCATTAGAAACTAACATGAATGCAGTAGGTAAAATCACTGGGAGATACTCAAAATTAATGATCACTTCTGCTGCATATCAATAAGAACTTGAGTTCAAGATCAAGGGGGGTAGGGGTTCGACATGGCATACCAAGGTCGTCTCACTTTTCTGCATGTGTTAGGTTGACCAAAATTTGAGTAATAAATCTGGTTGCACATTCTATTTCACTTCTTCTAGTTCCTTCGAGCCAAAGTGGAGACTAGAAATAAAGCAGGCAATACGAAAAGAAACAAGAGCAGAAGAGGTGATTGAAAAAAAAAAAGAAAAAAAAATGAAAACAGAGAGAATATGGATTGGAGCCAAAAGCTAAAAAGAAAAAGAAAAAGGAATAACAGCCACGAGAAAAGAAGAAAAACAACCATTGTGGATCACAAAGATAAATGCAACATAAAAAAAGAGTGATTGCTCAAAATTATGTAGATTCAGAAATCTTTGCTCATTGCATGCCAGTATCTCCTAAACAAATTTTGAAGGCAACTCTCAATTTCAAGTAACAATATTGATAATGAGCTGCAAAGAACTCTTTCTCTCAATTTAGTGAGGTTACTTTATGTCTTTTCCAACATCTTCTTTCTTATGTTGGAGAATGCCAAAATCATACTTTGTGGTCATATCCATAAATTATAAATACCAAGGGGGCCACAGTTTCCAATTTATGGTGTAATGTTTGATCTTTTTCTCATGTTCCTTGTATTTTTCCAATGTGTCAAAAGGTGGTCGTTGTATACTTTTGATTCTCAAATCTGAATTATACTATTGATTGTTGACAAGCATTTATCTTTTAGGGATTTGGTCAGCAGAGGAAGATGCTTTCTCCTTTTCATATGACCTGTCAAATGCCCGTTCATTCTGTAGAGAAGGCTAGAACATCTGATGGAATGAATCTGATTGGGAACAGGATGGATTTGGAGAGAAAACCTATAAAACAAGTAAGTTCTGAGGATTTGTTCGGCATAGGATTAGCTTCTGATTGTAGATCACAGAGACAAGAAAACTCCAGCATGAAAATTTCTTGTGACAAGGTTTTGGATGATGAAGAGGATATTGTCGGTCATACCTTTGATCAGTTGGAAAGTGCTGCGTTCTTGAAAAAAGATACACACACGGTAAATCCAGAGTTAACTACCTCCATTTCACACAAAATACAGAAGGGTCTTACTTCAGGTAATTCTTCATGTCAAGGCCCAAATTTGAACGAGAAGCTTTTGGAAGATACAGATATGGCAGGAATTAGATTACGAAGTTGTCATGGGAATTTTATCGGAGATCTTAAAGAAATTTCACGTATTGAAAAGACAAAGGAAAGCAAAGAAAAGGCGCCATTCAATAAAATTACTGATCTACATAACAGTTCAAAAAATTCTTTTGTTAGAACTGACACAAATAGTTTTTGTTTTGAAAATTTTGTGAATGGGAAAATGGTATTATGTCAAGGTGATCTAAGCAATTCTCATACCTTGAATGACATTGCTATTTCTAAAGGTGATAAATTTTTGGAGGCTAAAAATGAGCTATATCCCAAATTGTCACGTAGAAGAAGCCCTAGAACTATCAGTTTGCCTAGGAACTGCTTTAATGAGGACAATGCAAAGAGAAATGGGTTACTGGTAAACAGTGATGCAGAGAAGCAAGATGATGATGATGATGATGCGTATGAGCATTCAATGACAGAGACAATACCAAGCTTGGATATGTCCCCAGATGTTATTATTGCAGTAGTTGGTACAAAGAACTTTTGGAAGGCCCGAACAGCTATTGCCAAGTATGTATACCACTCAGTGTTACTATTTTCCTCAAAGTGCACTTTTATGGTATTATTTATTCACAATAATCTTTTGTATCCATATTCTTTGTTTGGGATTTACTTTGCTAATTGGTAAATTCAGAGCTTGTTTATCTTTCCAGATTATCAGCAAAAAATCTAATATGTTGCTAGACGATCCAATTAGGTATTTAGGTTACTCTTGACCGTAAGAAAACTTCATTCAGTTTTGGTGATGCTGATTACATATAACTGAAAGATGAATTTACAATGTTTATATATATATTAATCAGTGGAATTAACATAACATCTAAATGTTTAACACTCGCTATCCAAACCTGATGCAATTTTGTGCCAAGCCATCTTTCATTATTACGTCTATTACTATGCTATCCGGCTGGATTGAATTAATAAATTAGCCTTCGTTTAAGTCATTTTAAAATCAAAGTCATGTGCAATTGCAAATCCACAAATGGACGTATGATATTTTCTCCACATTCATGTGGCTGTATGAAATTTCTTTTGAAACATTGATAAATCCTGTAGACATAAATATTGCATTAAGAATCAACTATTTAAGCAGTACTAGTATAAAGACAGGAGTAAAATCATATCCTGAGAGTAAATAGCTATCCTGATGTGTTGTTATTTGGTCCCACAGTGCCTTGCTCTGGATGACTAGATTGACTCTAGATCTATGGTTTACTGCATTAAGAATCAACTCTTTAAGCGGTACAAGTATAAAGGTAGCAATGCAATCCTATCTCGAGTGTAAATAATTATTTTTATTCTGATTATGGCATGTGAATATGGTTGTTATTTGCTAGACTCACAGGGATCTATTGAAAGGTGCACGGGTGTGTGAAAAATGTGAATGGTATTTCCATGCATTAATCTTAGTAGATACTAAGCTGACTAGTGAAAGAAAGAAAAATAATTTCTGACAAAGAAAGAGGGGATCCCTGGTCAGATGATCCTGCTTACCAGAATTGGGTCCGTTTTCATACTATTTTTGTCTCACGAACAACTTTACTCACATTTTCTTCACTACAGAACTATATGGAGCTATACCATAACCATATGCGCTTTTTATATGCTTATTAGTAGCAATTGAAGTGCAAATATTGTACAGGAATCATTTTATGCTTCAAAAAGTCTTTACGTCCACTGTGTTATCATTGGTTGACCTTTTTGTTCTGTGTCCACAACACCTTTTTACTTTTGCTATATCATTTTGGTGAATTAGTCTTTGTATGCTTTGCTTCAATTGTGCATTTCCTTTCCAGTCAGCAAAGGTTGTTTGGAATACAGGTGTTTGAGCTTCACAGATTAATAAAGGTTAGTTTAAAAGTTTGTAATGTTTATTGACGCTCATATATCTCTGGTTTACTAAAAGGACGGCCTGTAATATTCTACCGAAAACAGGTTCAGAAGTTGATAGCTGCATCTCCTCATTTGCTTCTTGAAGGGAAACATTATCTAAGCAAACCCTCAGTACAAGCTTTGCACAATGCCAAAGAACCTCAATGCAGCAAAAATTCACATCCAGTGGAATTTAAGAGACGAGACGATCTTTGTAAAATAAATCATAATGTGGAGCAGCCAATAGAGGACGGTATCGCTCGAGTCCCTGTTCTCCCTGCCAGTGTGGAAGGATCGAAAGGGGCGCTACAAAATCAAGTGCCACAAATTGGGCCACACTCTGTTATGACTTTACCTGTGCCAATTTTTACTAATGAAAGGCCGAGTCCTTGGTGTTTTCCTCCGTTGGCAAATCAATGGTTAGTTCCAGTTATGTCATCATCTGAAGGCCTTGTGTACAAACCCTACTCCGGACATTCTCCACCACCTGGTGGCTTCATGCCCCATCTTTCCGGAGGCTGCACTCCCCTTGGAGTCTCTCCTCTGGCCGGGGATTTTATGAACTCTGCTTATGGTGTTCCAATATTTCATCAACCACCAAATATGGTTTTGCCTGGGCAATCTGCAATGCTTCCCCAATATTTTCCTGCTCCTTGCGGTCTGCGACCTTCAAAACCAATGATTGCAAGTTCAGCAGTCAAACAGGTTAGCAATCTATCTGGTTCACATGCAAATGCAAATGGGAAGACTCGTCGGCTCTCCAGGGGCTTGCATAACATGTTCCATCATTCGAAGAAGGAATCAATTCCTGGCAATCTTGGAAAAGTTCAGGTATCGAAGAACAGCGAACTGCAAGGAAGCACAGTAAGCAGTCCCTCTGAGAAGCCTCATCCTGGAGGTGGAAGCCAAGTCCCTCCCATTTCTGCAGCTCCAACAGCGAGTAGGGATAGCCAAACACACGTTATTAAGGTTGTGCCTCACAACGCAATGTCTGCTACTGCGTCAGCAGCGAGGATTTTCCTATCAATTCAGAAAGAGAGGCAACAGCATGACTCGTGATCCAATAAAGGAATCGAATTGAGCTTGCTTTGTGAACGTTGGTGGCAATTCATTAAAGCAGTTTTACTTGTCACTTTGTTATGCTTCTGATTCAATGCATGGTCGGATGATGATCATGCGGTCAAACTTATGCATAAACACGATAGCAGTTGCGGGTTTTGGCTTTTATCTTATAGGTATTATTACTTGTATAATTCCATGTACATATACTTAAGTTTCAACAGTGAGGCCTCCTCAGTTTAGACAATTGTCCGTAATTGTGGTCTCGGGGAGAGGTGGAATGACCTCGGTCATTCTAGTTTATGCTAAGTTAGGGTAATGGAAGGGAAAAGGTTGGACTACAATGGGGTGCAAAAGGGGAACTGACTATGCAATCGATCGATCGGTTGCACGACGATGTTGGACAGGAGATTGTTGGCTGTTGGGACAAAGAAGGGATTTAGACGCCCTTTGAAATAGGGGAGGTGTTTTTGCCCCATTTTGAGTGGAACTTATTTTTACAGAAAATAAATCTACAAGATCAACAAGGCAGAGGAAGGCTTTCTCCCCAATAGGGACAAAGGTTATGATTTTCGATGCGAGGAGAGATCCTTTCCCTTGATTTTGGGTGAAAACTTTCTCTAATCAAAAGCTAATCTAAGGACGATTTTCTTTATTCCTTTAGAGTAGATGTGGTTTATAAACACTGGATGGTTACCTTAACTATCATGCTGATTCACTCCTTCACCTTCACCTTCCCTTTCGCTTTCCTCCCAAGTAAACTTAGTATTCTAGTCCCATTCAATGGGAAGAGGAAGTGGTTCGTTCGCCTGTCTCCATAAGAAACAGTTCGACAAATGTCGTTCCACTTGGTTAGCTAATGAATTGGTCACGACATCTTATATTCTACCTCTTGAAGTGCAAGATTCCGTTCAAAACAGTGATCAGATCTGAGATCAAGAGATGGAGAGACTTTGCAAAATATTCACGATCGAACTCTTTCGACCGGCCGAGTACATATCTCATTTTTTTCATCGTGTTGAGTTTGTCAAATCGACCTTCTTCATAGCTTTGTCAGATGGAGTGTATATGTGACTTTGGAAGATCGAAGGTCAAATATTCGCAAGTCGTCCTTTACAAGGTCGACCTTCCTCATATCGATTGTCGGAACAAAAAATATTTCGGACTTGGGAGGACTCAAATACGGATGAAAAGAGAACCGAGAAGTACCTCGACGAAGTTCCTCGACGCTCAAGTCAAAAACTAGAAAAAAAAAATACATAAAATAGAGATAAAATTAAAAATTAAAAATTACTTGATCCCTATCCTGTGTACCCTTCCTCCTAACTTTATATAGAAAAAAAGAACGTATCTTTTTTTTTGGAAGAAGAGATACGACGTGAAGACATGACTTCCTAGAAAAGATCATAGAGTCGTGACTTTCTAAAGAAGATCGTGGAGTCATGACTTCCTAAAGAAGATTATGGAGTAGTGACTTTATGAAAAAGATCGTGAAGACATACTGAACTGAGCTCGAATGGTCACCTTAGCTCAAGTGATCACCTGAGCTCGAGTGATTACTGAGCTTGGAAAATCAAGTCGATCTAATTATCGAATTGAGCTTGAAAAATATAAACTCAAGAGATCAGACCGATCTAATTACTGAATTGAGCTCGAGTTCATTTCGAATGGATTTGAATTGACTCATATTTTATTTGATCAAATTAAAATTAAAATCATATTTTATTTGATCAAATTAAAATTAAAATTCCACTTTAGCTTGCGATGAGTATTTATTTGCGGCGCATCACATTGGCTCTGAGATTTGTCATTGGATCAACTCCAATCCGGACGAGCTTTTCCAAATACAAGCATGTTCTTTGGAATGTGCCAAGGCACTGGAAGCATTTAGCCCAGAAAGAAACTAAAGCCAACCATAAATTAAAGCTTAAACTTACCGGGCCGGGTAGTATTTCACGTAGCCAGCAACGGCTTTGTTTGCTCGAATCTTACAGCTTAAAATAACCTTGCGGTCAGCTTCGAACCTACAATTTAAAATTACCATGTTAGATCTGATCATAATTGAGATATTAGTTTTCAATTAATAAACTCTTTTTTGAAAGTTGATACGAGTAAAAGTCGAGTCACTCATGTATATAATACTTATTAATTTTTTATTTTGAATATTTCTTTTTAGCAAAATTATTAATATGGCTAAAGCTTCATAATATTATAATTACTACAATTTTTTTCCTGCTCGGTAATGAAGTATAAAACGAAAGATTGGTCCACCACGAAAAGGTGGGACAATATTATTTTAAATATTAATAATGTGGAAGGAACAAGTCGTTACTCGTTAGGTTAAATGACTTCCACTTTACAGCTATTCAAGGTTTAATACAGTTCAATTATTTTCGCAAGGTATAAATCCTTTGGTACTAAAGCTCACATATTTGATGACGCATTTTAGACAGACAAAAAAGTAAGCAACAAAAGGCCATTTGATAGACTAAAAATTTTTCATTTTTCATTTTAATTTTATGAAAAAAAAACACATTTAATTGACATTTTATCTCCGTTTTTTCAGAAAATAAAACAATATTTTTCTGAAAATAAAAACATTAAAAAATCATTTTCTATTTCTATTTTTATTTTTAAAAAATTAAAAAATACAAAAAAAAATATTTTCTATTTTCTGAAAAAGAAAAATAAAAAACAAAAAAAAAAATCACAAACCAACCACTCCCTAAATCTTTTCCCTTCCAGCTTGTTTACTTCTGTGGAGTTGACTCCTTCTGCAGTAATTGACATGAAGTATTCTGTTTTTCATCAGTCAAACATTGGCAAGAGCCATGAACAACCATGTGATTTACTCGGATACCGAACTCTATCCTGAATCATGTTTCCTTTATTTTGTTTCCACACGAGAAAACATTATCTTTAAAAACAAGAGAAATTTAATTCAACCTAGGATTAGAATGCCTTTTAAAAATACCTCAACAATCTTACAACTAAACTCCAGATTTTAAGAGCGTTTGCTTCCCAAAAAACAAAAATCCACAGGGGAACAAAAAACCGTAATCATCTACAACATGCTAATTGGAACTTGCATCTTGATCGAAACAACATTGTCATCTTGTGAGTCTTTTCATGAGATCTTTGTCGCATGGCAGAATAATCACTGACTTCTTGTCTGCCATCCTGATCAATTCTAAAATCCAGATCAAAATGGGGAAACAAGGAATTCTAGTTAATTGGTAAATGCGAATTTTTTTTTTTTTCCTTTTGAAAAACAGAGTACTTTAAGAATTCACATTGCGGAGATTAGGCTCCATGCTGATCTGCATCTGGGGAGTATTCGTAACTAAATTACGCCACGAAGGAATTCTTCTTTTTGACAGCCTCCGGACGAGCAGACAAGGAATAGTGACCATTCCTACTGCAAATGATGATAACGAGCAAAACACATCCTCAAACAAAGCGAACAGATATCATGATCAAAAATTGCTACGGCGCCTAACAAAATCCTTAAAAGATGAAAAAGAAAAGGAGGAAAGCACAACCTTAAAAAAAGGAGCAAAGCGCATCGTACACAGTTTAAAGCTATGCAGCCAAATATAGCTAAATCAAAAGCATAAAAACCTTAACCATCAATAAACATCGACAAACGGGTCATCAACCATGAATAAGTACGCAAACGTGATCCAACGGCCCGACAGGGCAAATGCAACACAAGAGGTCGAGGATCCAAAAGAAATCAAACGAACTGGTGGGAGAAGACTGTGCCTCCGATAGTGGCGGCACTGTAAGGAATCCACACCGGATACTGTTATTGCCACTGCATTGGTATTGTCAGTTGTCGGACGAAGGCGGGTGGCAACTAATGACAGATGTATTTTAAGGCCTAAAATGTCGGACAAATCACAAAATTATAACATGTCAGCATAAGGAGCTGACATGACGGTCCTCTCATTCCATCTCCAAATAATTTGTTTTATGGTATTATTGGTTTCCTTCCGAATCAGTTGCAACCTACAATCCCTTGAAACGTTAGTCTATCCAGTGATGTTTTTCAGCAGACAACCAGCACAATAAAAGGCAACATGGTCTCCAGCAGAAGTTAGTAGTTGATTGCATCCCATTTGTCAATATTATAACCAAGTTCCCTAAATTCAAATTAGTTACAACTCTCAACATCATAAGGTATGAATTTCAAGTAATAAATAAAAAATTCCATTTTTTTAGCCAACTCATTCATCTACTACCGATTGTAACTGTCAAACAAGAATGGAAGGGTTACGAGTTGTTGACAAGTGCACTCATGACAACTTTACATCCGCTAGTACTTGTTAAGGAAAGACACACCAAAAAAACAGAAATTTAATTCAGCAAAATATTTTGACCAAATATAGATAAGAAAAATGCACTAAGTACACTCAAAACCCAGTTCTGTAGCAACCCTCTACTGACTATTTCTCAAGTGACTAATGGCTTACAGGGTTTAGCAATAGACTGCACCATGGTGCAAGGACATCCGGAGCACTAGAATTGCAAGCAGCAAGGCAGTTCCAAATCAAGGAAAAACAACTAAACCACACCCAGGGACTCTACATTTACAAACAATGAGACCGATTAACAAACCAAGTGCAAATACAATCAAATCTGCTAAATTTTGACACTACATGGAGGGAAATATAAATCAGTCAATCACGAGCTATATAGATAAAAGACAAACAACCAAAATGGGAGATATAGCAGGGCCTCTATAAGGCACAGACCAATATTATGTGCAAGAAATGGAAAACAAAACAACCTACCCATTGATTATAACTCTCTTGACGTTCATTAATATTTCATAGCATCATATATCTAACCTCTGTGTTGGAGGATCGTGGCCCGGCTAGAAGGGAGGGTTGAATAGCCCGTGTACGTTGATGGAAATCGTTCGCTTCTTAATAGTCTACAAGATTGTTAGCGTAGCGGAATATGCTAATTAAGACAATTAAAACAAAACACAAAGTGAAGAGAAAAGAGCAATTCGCAAATTCAAGGATGTAACGTGGTTCACGACCCTTGCCGCTGATCCACAAATGATTCGTATGGCGAATCACTCCCTCAAATCCAATCACTAGTCTCTCCTTTAGCCCAAGCAAAGTGAAGGTAAACCTTCTTACAGAACTCACTCCCTCTTACAATAGAATAAAGGTAAGCATAAGAAGAGGAGTGGAAAACCGTGTAGAGCACTTAGGGAGCACTTAGAAGTAGAAGCATTAACATCCCCAAAGCCCTCACCCCTTCTCTTTATAGAGAGAAGAGATTTCTTCCCGTTGGACAGGCGGCAGTCGACTGATGCATGACATCAATCGACTGCTCCTCTAACGGCCGACTTACAACGGCTTCTGACTTGCCGTCGTCACCATCCAACAGTAGGCTTGGCAATACGATCGTTATATTAGCAATGATCTGTTCGTGGTAGCCAATCGATCACGGCTGAAGCGATTTTGTGCTCGCGACCACCTTCAATACCGATCGCCATCCTCGCGCTCGGACAGATGAGGCAAAGAATGATCCGCAAACTCGCAATGATTGTTGGGCCAGAAACCCTTCAGTCGACTCAGAGCAGTCGACTGGTGTCGGGTAAAACCTCAAACAAATACTTATTTGAGCATCCAACGATCGAGTAAACCTCAAACCACTTGTTTGAGCATCCGATACTTCCATTCGTCGGGTAGAAATCTCAAACTCATGTTTGAGCATCCGACTTATCCAATTGTCGGGTAAAATCTCAAACACAAGTTTGAGCGTCCGACTTGTCGAGTAAAACCTCAAACCTAAGTTTGAGCATCCGACATTTAACTTAGCCACTTGACCAAATTCACCTAGCTGAGCTATCCCGTCCCGGGTTACAATCGCTCACTCTCATCTCCCATGAAGTCCCTTGCCTCGAAGCTCTCTTCGGCCTGCGTCCCTCGGATGCACTAAGCCCTCGACTCCTCCAGTGTCATCCTTCGCGTCTCGCCACGAAGTCTGCTTCCTCCAACTTCACTTCATTTGCTCCTCGTCCAGCAGTCCCTCGGATGCACCAAGCGCATAACTTCCACAATGTCATCCTTCACTGATTCAATGACCCGAGTCATGAGATAGTGAACTCGTCAATGCTTTCATAAAGTCAACCATGTGTGATTTACTTAAGTCCTGCACAACTTAAACACACACATCAAATCACATAACAACCTAACTTAAATCCTTTGCCACACACATCAAAACCAAACCATACATGGGTTGATTGCCCTAACACTCTAAAGTAAACAAATAAATCCACAACAGTTTGAACATTATGTTTCAATCCAGCAAGGGGAACAAAACAAAATCACTAGTATCTACAAACTCTGAATTTCACCATACATTCAATGACAATACAAACAATAAATAAAAAATCTAGAACAATCGTTGGAGGAACCCAGAGAAGAAGAGACATTTATTCTTGATGGCAATTGAAAAGGGACAACTAGATGAGCGGCTAAAATGGAAGCATTTTTCTATACTTTGCAATCGTGCACTCCGTGGATCAAAAGAAAAAAATTTAAAAATCATAGTGTAACACTACACCTCCCTGACCAACACATAGAACAAGGTTGCGACTTGAAACACGATGAGACAAGGGTGTAGCTGTGAGAATCCCATAAGCCACATGAGGGTTCTTACTCGGGAATGATGAAGCCATGAGGCTTCTGTAAGTTTAACAGGAGGCAAAGGTAAACGCATGAGGTGTGGATGAAAGCAAGAAACGAGTACCATACCATGCTAGGGTTCTGTTTTGTTGACAAATTTGACGAGGTGTGCCAATTCTTCTCCTCAGATTCAAAATGCCAGTGGCATGTATCAACACACTGGCCCAGCATCAGCACAATATCATTACTGTTAGAATATTCTAAGGGTAATTTGATATGGTTAGAGATAATTATTTTATCTCCTAGGATAGAGTTTTATCCATTATTTTATTTCTTAGAATAGAGTTTGATCTATAAGTCCTATATTTTATAAATAGGACTTCTTCCATGTAATAAAGTAGTTAGTTTTTTTTACGAAATAACATGGTATCAGAGCATTAGGTTTCGCCTTGTGCGATCTTCCGGTGCTCGCGTTCTTCTCCGAACGCGCCGCGTGTTCTTCTCCCGAGCGCGCTTCTCCTCGTCGTGATCTCTTTCCCCGCGACGCAGCCTCTGCTCACGCTCGCAACTTTCTCACGCGAGCGTGCTTCTTCTCCGGCGCTGTGGGCTTTCTCACAAGTGCACAGCGGCCTTCACTGCGGCCTCAGGCGCGCTCTTTCTCACCGCGCCAAATTTCTCTTTCCCTCGCTGCATTTCCAGCGAGTTCCAAAACCTCTGCGGCGCGGTACTCAAGGACGACAGCTAGGTATATAGGAGCACCAGCGCCGACGCGTTCCGCGGACTTCCCGGCCTTGAGGAACCGGGCGATCCTACCGACGGGGAACTGGAGTCCGACCTTGCTACTCCTCGACGTGGCCTTTCCCTCGTCCGCCTCTCGGTGGTCCCTCCCTCCGCGAGGCTACTAAAGCCCTTCGATCGGGGCCTCCTCTTCCCTCACCTCGCACTGCTCGTCCACGATGCAATCGCACTCGAGCACGATCGCCTGGAAATCAATCCTCCTCCGCTGGTGATTCCACCTTCCTCGCGCAATTTCTCGGCTTTCCGACAGAAGCCTTGTGCCTCTCGAGGTTCGCCCGGATCTGGACGTAGTGGTACTCGCATAAGCTAAGTCCTCCTTCGGTTTCCCAGAGGCCAGGGTCAGCCAATCCTGGTCCTCTCATGCCACCACAGTAGTGGTCCGTGATGCCACTCATCTCCGCCTCAGCCGCAGTACTATCAGGCCGGCCTGCCTCTGCCGATGTGGAACCAGCAACCCTCCCAAGTTCCGCCGCCTGTCCCTCTCACCCGCGATAGACAAGATCTCGCGCCCATGATGCCAACCGGATGCAATACTGTGTTTACGTGCCTACCCCGCACCGACCATGACAATCGATGAGATGGATTTATTCGCTAAGAGGGACGACAACCACCCATCGACATCGAATCCGCCTTCACCGTCTTCCTATGATGACTTTCTAAAATGGTACGAGGATCGACGGGGTTCTAATTCCCTTGCTGTCGTTACATAAGTTGGTAATTCCTTTACTAGCATTTCTCACTCTTCGGGTCCTTGGACTCTGGGGTCACCGATCATATCACTGGTAATATATCTCTTTTTTCTTCACTATCTACTTCCGGTTATTTACCCTTTGTCACAATGGCAAATGGTTCTCAAATTCAGTCTCAAGGTATTGGTGTTGTTCATCCTTCTCCATCTCTTTCCATTCATAATGTTCTTTATGTTCCCGGAGCTCCCTTTAATCTGTTATCAATAAGTCAGCTTACTCGGTCTTTTGATTGTGTCATCTCGTTTACTAAATCCTCTGTGTCATTACAGGACCGGAGTACGGGGAGGATGATTGGCTTCGGATGTGAATCTCACGGCCTATACCGACTTCACTAGGCCTCTCTTGTTGGTTCGGCGGTTGCATCTCCACTTGTTATTCATGCTCAGTTGGGACATCCTGGTCTTGATAAGTTAAAACAATTACATCCTAGTCTTTCTCACTTAGAATTTTTATCTTGTGAGTCGTGTCAGTTAGATAAGCATATTCGTAGTTCGTTTTCTCCTTGCATTATAAATCAGGCTATGTCTCCCTTTGCTTTGGTTTATTCCGATGTTTAAGGTCCGAGTCGTGTTTCTTCTACATTTGGGTCACGATATTTTGTTACCTTTATAGACGATTTTTCTCGTTGTACTTGGTTATATCTGATGAAGGATCGTTCGAAATTGTTTTCCATTTTTCAATCTTTTTTTAATGAAGTCAAAACACAATTTGATATCCCTATTCGATCCTTGCAGAGTGATAATGCACGTGAGTATCTATCTGCTCCATTTCGGACCTTCTTGGCATCTCACGGCGTGTTACATCGAACGTCTTGTCCTCATACCCCCTAACAGAATTGAGTTGCAGAACGCAAGAATCGTCATTTTCTCAAGACCACCCGAACTCTTCTCCTCCACTCTCATGTTCCTCTTCGTTTTTGGGGGGAAGTCGTACTTACTGCATGTTATCTCATCAATCGCATGTCTTCCTCTACTTTACAAGGTCAAATACCTCATCAGGTACTTTATCCAAATCGGTCCCTTCATCCTTTACCACCTAGGGTCTTTGGTTCTACATGTTTTGCTCATGCTCTTGATCCTGACATTGATAAACTCTCTCCTCGGTCGCATAAGTGTGTTTTTCTTGGGTACCCACGATCTCAAAAAGGGTACAAGTGTTATTCTCCTACTCTCCGAGGGTATTTCATCTCTGCTGATGTCACGTTCTTTGATTCGGTTCATTTCTTTGGACCTTCAGAGTCATCGTCCGAGTTTTCTCTTTCTGTGTCTGCATCGGTCTTTTATCCTCCGGAGGATTCTCTATCACCCTCAGCTTCAGTTTCTCCTCCATTGCAAGTTTATCAACGTCGTCCTCAGCCTGCTTTGCCGCACCCAACACTGACTTTGCTGTGGAATCATCTCTGGAGTCAGGTCCTCCTCCCCTTCCTCCGGTACAGTCTTCTGCATCCGATATTCCCATTGCACTTCGGAATGGTATACGTTCCGCTCGTAATTCTTCTTCTCATTATGTTTCTTTGAGTTGTCATCGTCTTTCTCCTTCCTATTATTCTTCTCTTTCCTCCTTGTCGTCTGTTTCTCTTCCGAAGACTACAGGGGATGCATTTGCTCATCCAGGATGGAAACAGGCTATGATAAACGAAATGAGTGTCTTACGGAGCTGTGGGACTTGGGACCTCGTTCCTCTACCACCAGGAAAGTCAATTGTTGGTTGTCGATGGGTATCTACGGTGAAGGTTGGTCCAGACGGAATGATTGATCGACTTAAGGCCCGTCTTGTTGCTAAAGGCTATACTCAGATCTTTGGGTTGGATTATGGGGACACTTTTTCCCCTATTGCCAAGATGTATACGCCTACTCATGTTCATTGCTGCGATTCAACACTGATCTCTTTATCAGTTGGACATCAAGAATGCATTTTTACATGGTGACCTGCTCGAAGAAGTCTACATGGAGCAACCTTCATGCTTCGTTGCTCAAGGGGAGTCTTCTGGTCTTCTATGTCACTTGCGAAAATCTTTATATGGTCTCAAGCAGTCACCCAGAGCATGGTTCGGTAGATTCAGTATTGTAATTCAACAATTCGGCATGACTCGGAGCGAGGCTAACCATTCTGTCTTTTATCGTCACTCATCTACTGGTTGCATCTACCTAGTGGTTTATGTTGATGATATTGTCATCATAGGCAGTGATCATCTCGGGATTTCACAGGTGAAACATCTTTTCAAACATTTCCAGATGAAGAATCTCGGCAAACTCAAATATTTTTTGGGGATAGAAGTAGCACAGTCCAGAAATGGGATTATTATATCCCAAAGGAAGTATGCAATGGATATTCTAGAAGAAACAGAAATGTTAAACTCAAAGACAGTTGACAACCCTATGAATTCTAATGTCAAGCTCTTGCCAAATCAGGGGGAGCCTCTATCGGATCCCGAACGATACAGGCGATTAGTAAGGAGACTGAGTTACCTTACTATTACTCGTCCAGATATCTCATTTGCAGTAAGTGTAGTAAGTCAGTTTCTCAACTCTCCGTGTAAAAAATATTAGGATGCTGTGATTCGCATTGTTCGATATATCAGAGGCGCTCCAGAAAAAAGTCGTTTGTTCGAAAACAAAGGACATACTCGAGTTATAGGGTATTCTGATGCAGATTGGACAGGATCCCCCATTGATAGGAGATCCACCTATGGTTTTTGTGTATTTGTCGGAGGTAACCTTGTTTCTTGGAAAAGCAAAAAGCAAAATGTTGTGGCAAGATTCAGTGCAGAGGCAGAGTATCGAGCTATGGCCATAGCCAGTCAAGAGTTTATATGGCTCAAACAATTACTTCAGGAGCTAAGGTTTGGGGATGTCATACGAATGTCACTTATATGTGATAGTCAGGCCGCCATGCATATCGCGTCAAATCCAGTTTTTCATGAGAGGACAAAGCATATTGAAGTCGACTGTCACTTTATCAGAGAGAAAGTCATATCTGGAGAAATATCTACCACTTTTGTTAACTCACATGATCAGCTAGCAGATATATTTACTAAGTCTCTGAAAGGTCCTCGAATTGATTACATATGTAACAAGCTGGGTGCATATAATTTATATGCTCCAGCTTGAGGGAGAGTGTTAGAATATTCTAAGGGTAATTTGATATGGTTAGGGATAATTATTTTATCTCCTAGGATAGAGTTTAATCCATTATTTTATTTTTTATGATAGAGTTTGATCTATAGGTCCTATATTTTATAAATAGGGCTTCTTCCATGTAATAAAGTAGTTAATTTTTTTTACGAAATAACAATTACGACTAAGGATCGATACACCCCGGCTAAAGATACTTTAAACCACATTGCAGCATGCACACACCATCATATTCACCTTTTAAACATGTAAATCAACACCTAAAAATGCGCACATGTTTCATCAAGCAACTATTTAAAAGAAAACCAGCTATCTTAGCTGCACTCAGGAGTGAGAGTGAGAATTAGGAAGTAACAAAATAAACAGGAAAAAGTAGACAGGAACAGAAACTAAGCATATGCACTTGTCTGCAAAAAGATATGCAGACAGAAGCATTCCTAGGTGATGAGCCAAGGAAATGGCTTTAAAATTATATATATTAAGCAAGCAACTCAAGGGCAATGATGTCAGCAAACAAAAACTAGACACACATGAGTTCCATTCTTGGTAAACATACTCGGCTACAAAGATAATTATAGAATTTCCATAAACATCGATCTCCAAAGTACTAAAGCATTAGCTAGATCTATTATATCTCAACAGTTAATGTTCCGAAAAGAAAGAGCACTCCAGAGCAGAGGAGCAGAGTGGCCACAAAAACTTTGAAACCATTCATCAAAGCGAACAACAAATCTGTCAGCACAACCACAAATCATTGCTCCCAAGTTGCCATACACCTGACGACACATCCATCAAACAGCATAATAAAACAGACTACTTCGATATATAATCAAAGCAGCTGTATCAGAACAAGAATTGTTTCTGAACAATATTTGACAACATAATAAGAAACTATTCCTATAGTTGGCTTCTGAACATTAAAAATCAAACATAACATAAATCAAAAGTTGACAACAAACACTTCAAAAGCCACATGTATCTTTATCAATAATGCCAAACTAGAACAAAAAAATGCAAGTATAAAAGTTAAAGAAACAAAGAAAGCTTCCAGACTCAAATGCAAAACAATGAAGAAATATGTTTATGAAGCGTTTTTATTGACATGATTCAAATACCGGAAAATAACACTGAGCCACATTTAGTAAACAACGTGACTGAAGATAAAAATGGTGCATAAACAAGGATATCCAACAATCCAAAGACTGTAAAGACATACAAACAAGCATATTAATATTCCAAAATAAAGCTACAGAATGCAAGGAAAACATGAAAGTAACTGAAACAAGAAAGTTTACTGCATCACATGCAAAATAAAACTATTTCAAAAGCAAAAATAAAACTAATCAAACAAGTAAATCAGAGGCAATTTACAGTAATTTGATAAAGAAGGATACAGAAGTATGTTGATAATAGTATGATCTACTGGCTCGCCAAACAAATTACACAAACATCAACACAACCCAATAGTCTCTGACTAAAGAAATATTCAGATTGAAGATGATATAGAAAATCAAGGTTTTGATGTTTTATACACATTTTAAAGTCGTTGGGTATAAGAGGCACTCAAAACTCACTTGGGCAACCAAGGTGAGCAAGAAAGGGCCCAGGCATCTTAATGCCATGACAGTGTTTAGCTACATGCCAAGTGCCAATTTTGACACATTTTTTGCTTTATATGTGTGTGTACGTTTATTTACTTAAACTAATAAAAGAAGCAAACCCCTGCTAGAGGCAATATTCTACAATCAAGTTTCATAATAGATCACTCTCCTATCACAGCAAAATGTTCAAAAAGATGAATAAATACGAGAAAGCAAGCTTTCAAAAAAGATAGGACTTATATAGTCTGACAAGGATTTATCTACTCTCACAATCCTATATACAATATCACCATACAATTTGAAAATTTTTAATTTAGTCGTATGGTGCAAGGACCCTCAATAATGTTGTATAATAGTCATGAAAAAAACTGCATCATTCCATTGGAATAAACCTAGTGACTGGGGCATTGCACAAATAGATTCAACCCTAATAGGTTCAAATGTGTTGTTAATCATATGACATTTAATGAGACATTTGTGATCCTCATTAAGATTGAAAACAATCTCTTATCTTATATATGAAATATATTTTTATTCTTCTTGACAATAAAAAATTCACTGATCCTCTAATTGATACAATTGATATTTAGATTTTTTTTATCATCTAACATAGATACTGTTATGGATTTTGACACCAAGGTGCCTGATATAAATATCTGTAGTTCAAAAATATTTGTGTATTTGCTTTAGATGGAAGGAAGAGTTATATGGTTGCCACAGAGAGTATGGTTTCAACAATAACACAATGTTCCGTGGTCAAAAATCAATTAAATTCAACCAAAACATATTGGTGCACATGATTTGAATTACATCTTTAGTAACCACCGACCAGCATAACAATTTTGTGTTTCATAACTTAATAATGAACAATACACCCAGAATAGTTTTAATAATTTATGCCACAAACCTATAATGTTCCAAGGACAAAATGGGTCAACCAGCAAAAACATGTTGGCGGAGACGAGTAAATTTGAAGTTCCCCTCTAGTAACCAGAAAACTCATCTCATATTTATGTTTAGAATAAAGAAATTTCAGCTACTAAATAAATCTAACTACAAGAATGAAAAATCTACCCAGATATATAATGTGCGTGACGACAACAATATACAAACAAAAGTGTCATAAATGAAGATAAACTAATGAAGATGGCAGCAGATATATGCCAAGCCAAATCGAGTAGATATAGCTAAAACCCAACTTGAGGTGAACAATAAAAAAGCAAAAAATCATCAAGAACAATTTTTAAAGCAACTATCTTTAATCATGCAGCCATATAAACATTAAGCACTAAGATAAGACTTAAAAACAAAACTATTCTAGAGTAACACATGCAAAATCAACCAAGTCGGCAAGTCAATTAGTTTTTCCAACAATGTGAAAATAATTGTAGTCGGTTCTTGTAAAAATGACTAAAGCATTAATGATGCATGCTATTGATACAAGACGATGCAAATAATAAAATTATAACATATGGAAAAGCAAAGAAAAAATATAATCCAATTGAAATCGATAAAGCACCAAAAGGAAATTAGGACAGAACCAATGACTTAAGCTAGACAGTCAACATTATCATAGAAATAATGTTAAAAAGTTAGCATAAAAGGCAAATTTCAATTGTAATTAAATCTCAGATTCAATAATAGTAACTGAACCATCACTAATTGTTAACATAAAAACAAGATATAAAAAAGTAATCAAATAGAACACAAGCAAAATTCTTAAGCCTAGAGGTTTATCCAGATTGAAAGATATGGAGGATAAAGAGATGGGATGGTTTTCATGTGTTAGATGATTATACAACGACCATAATGGAACTTAACTCCCTTTTTCCTTTTCCTCCCTTCCATCTTCACTCTGCATTCCTCTTCATTATGTGAACGTTTCAATTCCATAAATTTTAGAAAAAATGCAACCCCCTTCCACATCTTTCCTCTCTTTTTTCCCCGTCTATTGCTAATAATTAACAAGGCTTAGCATCCACAAAAAACTTTAGTTTCCAAAACCTGAACACTCAATGTACTTTTTTAAATATGAACAGACACAGATCAGCTAAGACAATTTTGGTTCCAAAAGGTTTGACCATAATGAAATCCTGTCTAAGGAACCTATAAAACTTATCTTGCAAGGGCCCTTTTTAAGTATCAGCTTATAAACTTGCTAACTTTTAGCTTTGAGGCAACTAGAGATAAAAGATTCGTGCTCTGCATGCAGCATAGAGTTAGAAGTACCAGGAATGATTGCAGGAGACAGCCCAGAGAAAAATAAGTGTAGCAAACAAAAGGGAGAAATTGCACCAAATTAAAAGGAGCAATAAAACTAAAGGTGGTGTTAGAGGGAATCTAGTACCTTAATAGTAATGTGGGACATTTGGATACGCCCCTCCACCTGGAAGCCTCTGCCCAGGAGAGGAACCTGTTGGCTGCTGATTCTGGCTATGGTACACTGATGATGATAGACGATAGTGTCCCCTGTCAGGATAACCACCTGAAGGTGTTCCACCGGAGTTTGCAGGTGGGCGATAGGATCCTACGCCATAACCTCCATAACCAGCAGATCCAGGAGCACCATATTGAGAAGAAGATCCGAGTGGGCCACCCGAACTTCCACCATAAACTCCACCTCCATGAGATGAAGGCATCTGATTACCAATTGACAGCCCTGTAGCGGCTGCACCAATTGTTGGCAAAGATGGATTCAGATTACGTGGGTGATTCAATCCACCAGCAACAGACAGTGCACTACCAGAGTAGTCGGTGTATGAACTGAAACTGCCACCTGGTCCAGCATACTGGCTTGAGACAGAACTTTGCACACCCATTCCAAGTACGTCCAGACCCATATCAGCACCAGCGCCCAGAGGCTGGCCTGGCATCCCGCCAAGAGCTGCAGCTGGCACACCTGGCTTCCCCTTCTTCCCCTCATTAGCAAGCTTGCACATCAAGTTGTGCCCATCAATGTTTTTGCTAGGTTCCAAAAGAGAATTCCTAGCTCCTTCAGCCGTCTTGTAAACAAAAAGAGCAAACCCCCGGAATTTCCCTGTCTGCTTGTCAAACCCTAGCGGTCCTTCCTCGATCTCTCCGTACTGAGAAAAATGAGAGAGCAGCCAATCCGAGGGCATTTCAACGGGAACGTTCGCCACGTAGATCTTGCGAAGGGAGGCATCAGCGGATGGAGCAGCACCGGAACCTGTGCTCCCAGCCGAAGCGAGCTGGGTGACGGTCATTCGGCCATCAATCTTCTTTGATGGTTCCTTGAGAGCGAGAAGAGCGCCATCGATGTGACAGAATGTGATGAATCCATAACCCTTGCTCTTCCCACTGACTCTATCGGCTATGACAGCGGCCTCCTCAATCTCGCCGTAGGTGGAGAAGAGGGAGCGGACAGCGTCAGTGGTGGTATCCATGCCGAGGCCGCGGATGAAGAGTTTTCGCTGGCTCTGATCGCGATCAGCGATCGCACGGACATCGGCAAGGACCTCGGGTTCACCACGGCATACAGCGGCGGCGACGATGTCGCGGAGCTGGTCGAGAGAGAAGGCGTCGATGATCTTACGGCCGTCTTCATGATCGAACTCCGCTTCAGGGATTGCTGTGATAAGGCTGCCGTTCTCGTCGGTCTTCCGCTTCTTGGAGGAAGGATCCATGGATCAATCGCCTTGCGGTCGGAGTGCCACAAGACACTAACCCTAGAACCGTGGAGAAACGGAAAAAGTTTAGGTAGCGGAAAAATTTTCATTTTTCGTTTTCTGTTTTTTTTTTTTCGGAAAAAGAAAATAATTTTTTATATTTTTTAATTTTTCAGAAAATATTTTTTTATTTTTTAAAAAACGAAAATGAAAATTAAAAATAATTTTTTAGAGTTTTCTAGTTTCCAAAAAACGTTCCTTTATTTTCTAGAAAACGGAGATTGAAAATGTCAACCAAGTGTATTTTCTTATTTTCTCAGAAAATAAAAACAGAAAATGAAAAATTTTCTCTCTGCCAAAATTTTTTGACGCAAAAATGCCTTTAATAGTCGCAACTAAGGTTGTGCAATCAGTTAAAACCAAACCGATCAAATCGATTAAGATCGAAATTAAATAAATCAATTTTTTTTTTAATTAAATTGAACGACTGGAATTTTTCGCCAAATCGAACTGATTTGGCAAAAAAAAAGCAATTTTTTCGGTTAAAAATCGATTTTTTTACGACCAGTCAACTTATTGATCAAATCAGTCAACTGATGGTCCCTATTAGTCGACTGTCGTTATATAGCAGTCGACTGGATTCAGTGAACAAGACTACAAGAGCACAGAATATTTTTTAATCGACTGATGGTCAGATCAGTCGACTGTATCCAGTGGATAAGAGCACATAATATTTCTTAGTCGACTGATAGCTCAAACTAGTTCACTGATGGTTCAATCAGTCGACTGAACATAGTGTCAGTCAACTGTTAAACTGTTTGTGTGTTGTCCAAATGAATTTTACGATAAACAATCGACTGATTACTTAAACAGTCGATTGCCTACTGTAAAATTATATTATTAAACTCTAATTTAATGTCATTTCGTACATTTTATGAATATATATGATTAGAAGATGTTATATCTATTGTGTGCAATTTTAAATTTACACGGTTTATTAGAATTAAAAAATAATAAAATACCTCTCCTGTATTTATAGAATTTGTTTTCCTGTACATTTTTAAATTTCACCATTAAAAGTTAAAATATTTAATATTACATCAATTCTCAACAAGAGCACAACTATACGACACAATTTAATAAATATCAACGCATCAAAATATATAAAAAAAATCTCGTTAAAATTAAGACATTCAAGCAATCAAATTGCAACATAGCAATCAAGATTCAAGCATATAATTTTAACTTTTTTACACTTAAGTTATGGGCTTATAGAACATATCAAATGTCAAAATGAATACAACATATTCTTAGATCTTGAAAGTTGTCACTTGAGACTTGAGAGTTGAGTCATTGGTTCTTCCTTCACTCCTTATAAATTGTGACTTAACTTCAGAGTTCAGACTTATCTGCTTTACAACTTGTGTTTATTCTAATAAATAATGATCAAGAAGTACAAATTTATTATTATCATTTGAACCAGATAATTAAAAAGTAAATACCCTTATAACTAAATTAAAATAATTAAAACATATCAAAAAGCAATTAATTACACCTCAAATAGTGTTGTCGAAGAAGACGAATCCATTATTACTTTTGAGAACTCTAACAAAAAAGTATAACATGATGCAAGTCAAACAAATTAATACTCTATATATTTTTAATTATAAACAAACAACTAACTATAAAATTTTCTTTTAACAAAACGTACCGCTTTCAAGTTTTTCTACATCTTATAACATTTCTTCGACATTAATTGGGTCCAAACTTGATCGAATATAATCTTGAGTACAAATCAGACTTTCTACCACTTTAGGAGTCAATGAACTCATAAAACAATCAAGTACCCAATCACCAATACTGAAAGTGGATTCTGAAGCAACCGTTGATATTGAAATGGCTAATACATCACGAGCAATTTGAGCAAGTATAGGAAATCTATGACAATTTTGCTTCCACCATCCCAAAATGTCAAAAGTCTCACAATATTTTTCAACTATTTCATTCGGATATTTATCTAATTCTGACATGTTGCCATCACCAAATATTTGTCCCTTTTATTTCTTATACTTTGCAAAGATTGATTGTCTTTTCAAATTTATTTGACTTATATTTTTAGGCACAATATCGTTATCACCTGATTCTGAAATAGCTAAAATTTTTGAACTGCTACTCCAAGGCTCCATTTTCTCCTTATAATTTTTATACAAAGCAAATAAAGTCTCTTCGATATTCTTTCCTATTATTGCACTTGTTTCATCTCCATATAATTTAATCAATATAAATTCCAAAAGAATTAATTCATGCTTTGGATCAAGTATCACTGCAATATAAACCAACTTGTTCATCTTCAATGGATTTCCCCAATACTTGTCAAATTTAACTTTCATTCTTAGTCTCATTGAATATACATCATGTTCATCACTTTCTTGCCACTCCTTTAATATATAATGAATATAACTGATTTTATGTGCAAAAGTGTTAGAGGTGACATATAAAGATCCAGAAACTTTTAATGTCAACTCATAAAAAACTTACAATAGAGATGCAAAAAGTCTAATATTATTTCAATCAACACTTATTGGCTTTCCATCAAAAGTACATAATTCTGTTTGTGCTTGGTCGTCTGATCAAAATATCACATCTCCATTTTCATTCCTATTAACATCTCATTTATTATATTGAAGATATATTCTAAAGCACGGGTCTTGTTCATCTAACCTATCAAAAGCTCTTTCAAATTTTTCAGCTACACTTAACATCAAATAAGTTGAATTCCATCTGGTTGGTACATCCAAACACAATGATTTCTTGCTTTCAATTTTTTCCATTTCTACACATTCTTTGAAATTGCTTAATCTAAAGGGAGATTGCTTAACATATTTAATAGCATTTCTAACCCTCGTCACAAATGAGTTTATATCTTTCAAGCCATCAACAACAATCAAGTTGATTATGTGAGCTACACATCTCATATGAATGAATTCTCCTTTTAAAATAGTAGAATCCCAGTTAACAATTTTTTTCTTGAAACTATTGATAGCAACATCATTTAAACTTGCATTATCATCATAATAGTGAAAATTCTATTAGTTCCCCAGCCTCTCAAGCAATTTTCAATAGTTAAACTGATTGTCTCGCCTTTATGACTTGTAATTGGACAAAAATTCTGAATTTTTTTATGCAACTTCCAATCTTTATCGATAAAATGAGCGGTCAAAACCATATAGTTGATTTTTTGATTTGATGTCCATGTATCAGTGGTCAAAGAAATTCTTTGGGTTGAATCATGTAATAAACTTTTCAATTTTTTCCTTTCAATTGTATATAATTCTATACAATCACGTACTATTGTCCATCTCGAAGAAATTCTAAACTTTGGACATACCATAGCCATAAATGTGTTAAACCCTTCTCCTTGTACAAATTTAAAAGGCAATTCATCTATTATAATAATTCTAGCTAATATTTTTCTAGATGCATCCTGATCAAATTTTCATGAAATAATTGATCCCTACCCCTGTCTTGCACTTATTTGAAAACTCAATTGTGTTTGATTTGTTTCAATAGCATTAGGATGTTTTTTTGTAGGAGGGCATATGAGATTTCAAACTTATTGTTCCATTCTTGTATGGATCGCAAAAAAACTCCTTATCATAATATTTGCATTTGACTTTAATCTTATTAGCAGCATTAGTAAACTTCGTAAAATGCTCTCATACATCACTTCTTGGTTTTATTGTTTTTCGTTTACTTAAATTTTCTCTTGTACCCACTGAAGGTCCAAATTGTGAGATTGAACAGCTATTATTCACGTCTATATTTGAAATATTTCCTTGTATTGACCTCTAAACATACAATTTTAATTAAAAAATTTATATATAACTACACTTAGATTACAACTAAAAAAGTAACATAGAAAAATCAGATTAAAAATCCTAAACTTGTACTTGATAAAAAAATGAAGAACAATTAGTAATGTGCGAAATGTCTACTTCAATCAGTAATCAATACAAAATAGGATTTTTACTAACAAAATAAAAACAAATTCAAAGACTTATTCTTCGTTTCCTTTCAATTAGCAATGTACGAAGTTTTTATCCTCTTCGTCCATCAACCGACGAACCTTGCAAACCTAGAAAATCTATCAAGAATAGGTAGAACAAAAGACACATTTCTCAAATAGGAAAAAGAAATTGCGAATGAAGACATCAACAAGAATCAAAGCCACTGTTGCTCATTGAAAGAAAACCTAGAAATCGACATCAACCGACTAACCTTGTAGAGTTGCAAACCTAGAAAATCTATTGGACAGAACTAGTTCAACCAATAAAAGTGATGAAAAACAACATAAAACCAACATATTTCCGGAACAAAAATCACAAACCCTAAACTTATTGAAAAGTGTTTACCTTTTAGATCAGAGGCTTTTCGATGTCATTGAATCTTGATCCTTAGCTCTCGAACCACGTCGTCGTCGCCTCGTCGGTAGTCAGGGTTGGGAAGAAAAATCGTCGCCGGTTGTCGAGGACTCGAGGTTGGGAAGAAAGGGTCGTGCAAAATAGAATCATGATTTCGTGATTTTTAAGTTCCGATTCGGGTTTAACAGTTGACTGCTTATAAAAGCAGTCGATTGTATATAAATCAATTGACTGATATATCTATCAGTCGATTGATCTACTCCAAATCGATTAACCGATTAAACCGAATTTTTCTATTTTGAAATCGAACTGAATCGAAATAATTGAAAAAACAGATTTTTTTTATTTTGGAAAACTTAATTTCCGACTAAATCGAATTGAATTTTTCGATACGATCAGTTTATTGGGTTTTATCGAAATTTTGCACGGCCCTAATCACAACGCAGAAAGGACCACCCGGCCATGAAAAACATCACGACTCGCCTGCCTATTTGCCGGAATGAGTAACTACACAAATTTCCTTTGGAACGGTCATATATATATATTTCCAAAAACGCATTCTCTAGTAATTGAAATGATAAACAATATTTCTATGATTTTTTTTAGATAAAAGCATTTCTATTTTATAATATCGATTCGAGATATAGTTTATTTCTCCATCAAGATAAAACCTTTTTAATAAAAATAATTATTCTTTTTTTAAGTTAATCTGTAAATCAATTTACAATTAAAAAAAAAATAACGCAAAATAAACATCGATTTGCAAATTAATCTCTGCCCTCTAAATAATAAAAAAATGACTTTATGAAATAATATTTTATGACTTTTGTAAATATTGAGCGATATTTAATTGCGCTTGCATAAATAATAATAAAGATCGATAAATCTTTTTTCTATACCTATTGTAACAGTCAGGAAAAAAAAATACAACGACCAAAATAGAGAGACATCGTTCGATGGACAATGTACGATTTCAATATTGGACCATCATTCAGAGATGGTACAGTCGTGGAATTCAGATTGCATCATAAAAAAACTACGAGTGCTTCTTTGATTTACTCTTGGTGGCCGATGAAGATCACTTGAGCTCTGATCTTATCCGACTCAGCTGTTGACGAAGCATCTCGAAGATCCGTGGGGCAGGGCGATCACTCTCAAGAATTAGCCGGATCACGACTGTGAAATTCAAACTGAATCGTAAAAAAGTTGCGAGTGCTTTTCTGATTTATCTTTGATGATCTGTGGAGGTCATTTGGACTCTGACCTTACTCGTGTCAAGGCAATAGGTTAATTTGAGTTGATTGCAGGGGATTCATAGTTGCCTTGCCTTATAAATTGATCATCCAACATACAGTTAAAACACACGAATTGTATATTTGATTTTATTCCTGTATTCCCCTGACAACCAATAAGTATCATACCTAAGATTTTGATAGACCGAAATATATTAATTTTGGAACCCTTTAAGAAATAATTTAGGACCAGACTCTTAAACCTCACCTCATGTCCATATACCTACCAATTAATGGCAAAGTGACACGATATAAATTTAAAACATTGGTTGCAGGGACGACAAAAGTTTCACAAACATAAGAAAGAGAAGGTCTATGGTCCCCTAGTAATTTCTCATTCAAGTTGATTGTTCTTTTGCAAAGATAAATTACTCTCTTTTTCTTTTGTCCTGATGAAAGATGATGTTTCTTCAGAACTGTAAATGACTTCCACTCTGCTGATGAATATTTCATTCGAGTTTTGTCTCGTTTTTAAGCTTCTCTCAGAAATCCTAGGCACCCAGCAACCGTGTAGCATGCTTAGAAATGAATTTAAACTTTAAAGACAAAAAAAAAAACATGAAGAAAAAGAACACAGAAGAGAAGACTGAAAACTAAACTACATGAGAATGTGCCAAAGTGGATTTTCAGTCTTCGACAGTATCAGTGGACCTAAAACAGCTGTGTGTCCTGCTCGTTTGCCTCGCCATCTTGTCCTGCTGTTGTCTTCCACATCATATCGAATCATTCATTGTTTCAATAATATCTGCTGCTTTTTCTCAGTATAATCGGATTGATTTTTTTTTTTAAATTTTTTTTGCAGGGTTTTGATCGGGAGAAATAATCCAACACTGGATATAACAGAACACATCGAAATGGCTAACGTAGTAGATTTAGTCACTGATAAAGAGCACGAGATACAGATCGATATCAGTTCATCAGAGTCGACTGAACGTCTGTGCAGAGCATAAACTTCATGTTCTCTTCCTCCTCTTCAGCCTTCTTTCAGCAAAACAAGGATCATAATTCATTTTCCAGAACCGTTCGACTGCCTCTGGTGTTCGCCCGGGGATTCGACCAGCTATCAATGCCCACCTAAATACACACACAGCGTTCATAAATTTTAGTGCCCTGAAGACTCGAAATTTAACGTGGCTCGGCTCGCTCACTGCATTCGTGCGTTTTAATTCGTTTTCTAGTGTCTTTGTGGATAAGACATACGAGTCGTTTTAGAGGTGTACGTGTATGAAAGTTGAATCTAAATGGAGAACAAAACAAGGCAATTGTAGGGACTAGTAAAAGAGAAAGAGGCCATGGAATTGGAACAGACAGTTTGGCGACTAGCATAGCTCGAAAGGAGGCCAACGAATTAAGAATAAAAACTTACAGGGAATGAAAGAGCGCTAATTACCTGTCCCCAACAAGTCTATACATCCTGTGAACAAGGTCTTCCTCTTGCTCTGACATGTCAACGAATTCCCACTCGATACTGCTCACCTCTGCACGAATCGAGCAGTTAATGGTCCATCCAACAAATTGCAGAAATGAAGGACTTAAAGTAAAGAGCGAAGCAAGATGTGCAACGCGCGACCTTGGAAATCATGACCAAAATACTTCGCCTCGCTGGGCCTGCGCTTCTCCATGGCTTCTTGGAAGAGGAAGCGGCCGAGGTGGGAAGGAAGAAGAGAACAGGCCTGTCGAGGACGGTGGCTTTTACTCTCTTTGTCTTTTTTTTTTCTTTTTTATTTTTTATTAGCATCCGAATTAATTGAATAATTTTTTAATGTCTCGTCAATAATTAAACCGAATAAAATTGGAGTTCAAATGACTTTCACTAACCACCAAAGATAAATAAAAAAAAAATACTCGTAATTTTTTTACCGTTTAGTCCGGACTTCACAATCATATTATTTCTGAATAACGATCTAATATCGAAATCATACTCCGTCTATCGAATAAATTCTTGAATTTAAAGTGGTTCGAAGGATTTTTTTTAATTTATTATCGAATAATATTACAGTATAAAATTGAATATATTTTTCTTAAAATGACTCTTCATTCTTACCGTACGTGTCCTTGAATAGTACAGTGGCTTTTCCGACTCTTATGATTTAAAGTCAACTGTTTATTTTATTTATCGAAGCGAACATGAGCTACCCCTCCTACCCCAGTGAGCATCTTGCTCAACATCATCTACTTCAGAGTAATATATAGACAATATTAATAAAATGAATAATATAAAAGACACCATTTCAAATAAAATTATCGTAATAACTCATCAATCCGTGAAATGAATTATTATAAAGCCCCGCGGAACATATTTACATTAAGTAATTAAGGATCAATCCCTCGTAGTATCTATTCTCTATTATGTCATATATCGATACGATTGAAAATTGACTATAATTTTATTTTTTTTCATCTAATTGTGAATCCAATGACGAAGATAATCTAAGATAAATACATCACCTTTTACACTCAATGAAATAAATGTATATATAAAAGAATATTATCTTATATAATTTATTCTTGAGTATTTTAATTATTCATTATCCAATCTTTTAGAGTTCAGAGATTGAATATAGTACTCATCCAATTTGATAGCAAATCAATGTGCTCATGTATAAATTATATATGATATATATATATATGGACGAAACTAATATTGGCCAACGACACAGTTGTCCACCTTGAGCTCATTTTTTTTTTTATAATTGTTAAATTATTATTATTTATTGCAATATAAGGAAATCTAGAAGAATAAAATTTAAACATTAATTTTTTTTTTATCATTTTAAAAAGTAAAATAAGTTATAAATTATATTTATATTTTAAAATTTATTTTGGAAAAAAACGATATTATTATTAAGATTATTAAGTCAAATATTATTAAAAATTTTAAATAAAATATAAATTAATATTTTTAGTCATAAATTATACAATAATAGAATACAACTAATATAATAGAAAAGTATAGAGTTGCTATCATAATATATTAATAAGAGAAGTTAGTTCAGCAGAATCAATGATATGTATTTTAATTAAACATTTCAAATATTTAAATACCTAAATGATATTTCAAATAAGTTAATTATGACAAAGAAAAATATAATATACTTATTGATTTATAAATTATTAACATTAACATTAATTTTATCGATTACAATTGTTATTACAACGAGAGTATAAAGTTATTATATTAAGTATTAAAATATGAAAACTCGAAAAGAATAATTAGAATATAATTATTTTATAATACTTTATAATTATAAAACTTTATTTTTTATTAATTATATTATATTATTGCTCATGCTCATCGAAGATCCTATCTCCACATTTATATATATCCACATTAAATCTGTACGTTCGTGCACAAGCGAATATAGTAATTGTACCGAAGACAAACGTAATCACTTTTTTACTACAAAAGAAATGTACAGTAATTTCACCCGACACTCGTGCCCGTGTCACCTGACGATGGATTCTGATCGAATCGGATTCTGGATGGATACAGTCATAATCTAGATGGATTGATAGTGGCCGCGATATAGTTGGAATTCAACCGTGATCGAATCGAAGAGGCAACGACGATGTTTCTGACGGATTCAAAGGGTTAGTTATATAGTGTCTATCGCTATGATGGCTAGCAAACATAAGTACTACGCATCCTTAGTTACTATATAAACTTGTAGATTGGACGATAGGAAAAACCATTGTGTAGCATGCGCATGAAACCTTCGCGTAAGATATCAGATATCGAAAATGGTTAGAATCAAATAATCATAAATAACAAATAATGAAGTAATAATTAATGTGTAGTTAGTCTCTTCGGGACGGTCCATCGACTAGAACAATGTATGTTGTTACAAGTAGACATGAGTCGAATTTCAATGTAAAATTTAAAACTCTCATCCAGTCCTTTGTTATTTTTGGCTAATGGTTATAGTCTCTCTGATGATTTATCTCTATTTATTATCACTGAGAGATCGACGACAAAAAATATTGCAACGAACATAATCATTTTTTACTACTATAAATATGTTGTTAATAGTATAATCGTTACAAGATCTAACATATTATTTTTGAAGCTATAAAATTAGTTTGAAGAGAGGGACGCAAGGGTGCAGGAGAAAAGATAATTTGAAAGTCACCCTCCACCAACAATTTAATAACAAAAAGTTTAAAATTATAAATTAGAGCACATGCGACTTGCATGCCGAGCTCGACCCATAAAAAAAATTATATTAAAAATAGAAAAATAATTTCAAAACAAAAAATTTATTAGAATACTTATATTCTGATTTCTCAAATAACTTTAATTTTCCTTTTGTTTATTTTGTTATTTAAAAAAAAATGTTGAAGGGCTAATGGAATGTCACACGCATCATACCTGATGCGGGCTGTGCCATCACAATCGTTTTGGCCCATTAAGTTCCGAAGCCCAATCAAACTCCCGGGACTATAAAAGGAACTATGGATGGCTGAAATTGAGTCGATTCTCCATTTTCATCGCCTCCCTCTTCTTTGCTAACCCTAATACTTCTTAGTC
Source organism: Wurfbainia villosa (assembly GCA_025175895.1). Classification (NCBI taxonomy): domain Eukaryota; kingdom Viridiplantae; phylum Streptophyta; class Magnoliopsida; order Zingiberales; family Zingiberaceae; genus Wurfbainia; species Wurfbainia villosa. The sequence continues at coordinate 21,441,156 of CM045991.1, read as the reverse complement.
GAAGGCGAAGATTGGATCGATGGCAGGGACTGGACCGATTTCCCAGGACTGGGAGCCCGTCGTGCTCCGCAAGAAGGCTCCCACCGCTGCCGCAAAGAAGGACGAGAAAGCCGTCAACGCCGCCCGTCGCAGCGGTGCTGAGATCGAGACCATCAAGAAGTGTATGTTATTTATTTGCTCCTTAGTCGCTTTTCCGCTCTCTGTTTTCCTGAGTGGGAGCGGAGCGAGATCTATTTGATATTTTTAATTGGGTGTCTTGAGTGTTGATGATTTTGCTGGACGTTATGTTGCAGTTAACGCTGGTATGAACAAGGCTTCATCTAGTAGCACGTCCCTGAACACAAGGAAACTTGACGAGGAAACAGAGAATCTCACTCGTGAGTTTCGCGGTTTTGTTTGCTTTGTTGGATCTTTATCCTTCGACGTGGCTTGTTTGTATTCCGGTAGTTGCTTTATTTGTTTATTATCTCTATATTGGATCTCGTTTGTAGCCGCAATCCAGGTTTTCCATCACAGTGAGTCGTGGGATAGGGGCTACGATAGACACAATTCGGTTTACAGTTTTATTAGAGAAATTCAAACCAAACCTACCGAAATATGAGAAAATTTCAAGCTGAAACCCAATCAAACTCAGAATTTTTACACGCGCTGGCTCATACTTTATACACGCACATTCATCATATTTTACACACAAGTGCGCACACATTTACATATGTTTATGGGAAAGGTAAAAAGATATATATCTTACTTTCCGTCTTTTCTTCCCATCTTGTTTACTTGGTCAAAATCAAAAGGGAGAAATACTGTTACTTATATTGTATGTATTAGAGACTTTATTTCATTTTCCTCCAGTTATACCCAATTTGGTCAAAAATAAAATCGAGGAATTGAATGGAATGAAATTCCTTCCTCCTATCCTCTTCTTACAAGAAAATGACAAAATAAGAATATATGTGTATATATAATCTTTCCCTCCTATTTCCCCCATGCGAAATGTGAAACTCCATGCATCGTTTCCATTATATGTCTGGATATTGCCAGATTGTATAAGTATCCAATATCACTTGGTAGATAGGGAATCATATTAATTGCATTTTTTTTTGTTTCTTGGTTTTGAGACTGATTTCACTTTTCTAATGTTCCATTGTGCTTCGAGCATCTGCACATGCTAAGTTATGAATGAACAGAAATATCGAGTCCCATTCGGTCACTGTATTATTTGGCTTTTGGACTTCTATTTTTCTTTGCACTTTGATTTTACTTTCCAATAATAACCTAATAGATAAGTGCCCATGTGGTCGGGATTTTTTTTTTTTTTTGGCTCTCAAGCGTGACTGACTTTTGCATACTCTTTCCAGTCTCAGGAAGGCTTAATTTTTAGATTGATCCCCCGCCTAAAATATAATTAGATAGTTTTTTTCTCCTTGTTCTAAATTGCATGTGTCCTTTCCACATGTCAGTTTCTGTAATAAGCCAACTAAAATAAGACAATGCAATCATATGTCGATTAGGCTTAACCCAAGTTGCTGGATTGGCATGGTAGTATATGTACCACTCAAATCTACCTGGCCAGCACCTGTAATCTTTACTTCCAGCATTAAGTTTCTCCTCTTTGCTCTTAGCACTAGATTCATAGTTGTTAGAATCTATATGAGGGTAGGATTGGATAGTTAAAGAATCTAAATACATTAGTATCGGATTGGTAGGAACAATGAAATCAGAATTTGTGGGAAAAAATGAGAGATATTAAAAAATACAATTTCATATATGAGATTATAATATATTTTTAAATCTTAAAGAATATATATTATACGAGACTGTTAAGTTGGGTGCCTCCCCTGTGCATGCACAGTGCGCAACTGTGGGGGGCGCCCACGTGGCATGGTCAGCGTTGATCTGCATGTGGGCGCCCCCCACAGTCGCGCACTGCCCGCGTGCAGGGGTGGCACCCAGCCTAACAACTCCCATATATTATGTATCATTGTATATGCTATTATTAATCCAATATACAAATAATGTCATATTTATTAGTATAAAATTAATAAATACTCTAAAAAATTAGAACCATCAATAAAATCATATTTTTTTTTGTATAAATTACTAAATAACATTACATGGGTAAAAGTGTTAATGTTTAGTGTTGTAGGTCGTAGTTGGGTCCCTAACTAATTTTTACTTCATTATTGATCAATAGAGGTTTTCGAGAGATTATTGTGTTCACCTCGAATCCCTAATAGTCTCTTGATTCACGATAACCATGTTCAATTAATAGTGAGTGAGGGAAAGATAAACAAAGGGTTGAGTCTAGCAAGTGATAACAAAATTGAATGAATGATTCTTGTTCTCGTGGTGTGGTGAATTTGGAGTTGTGGAAACGCTAGGCAATTTTAGAGGGAAATAAAACTCTCCTTTTGAGATCTCTAAGAATAGGTCTCTAAGGATCCAAGCTGGGGTCAAAAGGAATACTAGATTGGTCAATATATATCAATTTATCAAATTTATTCAATTTCATTGGGGTTCCCTTTCTATTTGATCAAATTTCAATGAATTCTATTACTTTTCTATTGTAGACTCCTGGTTTCTAACTAATTTAATTGTTTTTTTTTAATTTCTCTTTAATGTTTGTGAAATTCTAATTCCCTAGGGAAAAAAATAAAGATCTGTTGTTGCTGATATTGATCCAAACAAACTATGATTAGAATAAGATCCTTCTGTAACACATACATAGGTTTCAGGGATCTTTTATAGGCATTTCACAACTTTCTGCTACACAATTTTCATTGTATACCTGCTTCTTCTGCAAGTGTATTCATTTCTTGTGGTGCGTACATACATTAATTTGCTCACATAGGCCATACATATGCATGTATCAATTTGTGTGGTTATGCACATACGTGGTTTCCATATAGTCAAATTTCTTCATGAAGTTGATTTATCATATTAGTAGAAAATGATCATGCTAGATGAGTATTTATTTGTTGCTATTAGGATGAAGGTGTGTATGGCATGTTTACTTGGGCGGATAAATAGAAGGGAATTGAAAATCGTGAGAGTAAATTTCCATTTGCATACGCCACCCATGAATGTTTTTCTTTTCTTGTTTTTTTGCCTTCACTCTTATTAATTCAAACCCACCCAAGTAAACAAACCATTAAAAAAAAGGTGGAACTGCCACATTAGCGGCTCCCTCCGGCTGTTCCTATTGGTGGAGGAGGTAAATCATGAACTCAGTTAGCAAGTGCAGAGGAGGGGATCCGTCGATAGCTTAGAGCAGTGAACTCCTCTGGAATTGATCTCTGTCCACTTAAGAGTTACTCATGTGTACTTACCAGTTGAGTTAGCCCTGGGGGCTAAGTAAACAAACCATTCAAGATGTAAGATGTGCTTATTTCTAGCGATTCAGTCTGTAATATGTGAGCGTGAGATCTACAATGGTGCTTCTCAAAAGTAAATGTAAACAATAACCACATTCCAAACTTTGAGTTGCCATATGCATCATCCCAGTCGTCTAGGTTTAACAACGCTTATTGATATTAAAAAAAAATTATGGATAAATGCGGTAGCAATTCCATGCTCGGTTTCATTATTGAATTCTTCAGTTCCTGTTACTATACAATTCAATGTCCTAACTTTTTTATCCTATTCAACAAGATGAGCGAGTATCGACTGAGCTGAAGAAGAACATCATGCAAGCTAGACTTGAAAAGAAGTTAACCCAGACTCAACTTGCACAGGTATGCATCTTCTATTTCAGCCTTCTATTTGTGTTTTTGGCTGGCATCTTTGTTTGAATGTTTCTGGCATATCCAACCGAGGCACACTCCTATATTTATCAGCTAATCAACGAGAAGCCACAAATTATCCAAGAATATGAATCTGGAAAGGCTATTCCAAACCAACAGGTAATTACCAAACTGGAAAGGGTGCTCGGGACAAAACTCCGAGGTAAAAAGTAAAATCATCGCCCGGCATGTGCCTGCCCGTCAGCGCGATGTTTGATATGCGACGTGCAAGTTTTTTTGTTTTTTTTTTGTCAAATGCTTGTGGACTCATCTTCGCGATGTTTAACTCTCTTGGCATTTGGTCGCTTTGCTTGTATTTTGACCCAAGTTTCCAATGCTATAGTAAGTTTCACGACTGTAATTTTCGTTTGCTGTCGTTTTCTTGTTGTATTTGGCTTTGATATTCTTTTGGAGCCAATAAGAATCCGATGCGCAGATGGGTTTCCAAGTCATTCTTGGCAGCCTTGAATATTTGCATATGAACTTGCTTAAAATCTCAATGGTTAAACCTTTCTTGTTATATTCGAGAAGCATCAACCAGCGTGCCATGTTTTGTATTATGTTTATTGGAAGGAAATAAGAGAGAGGAGAAGAATTGAAGTTATTTGAGAGGAAAAATATATATTTATTCGCTCTTCTGATCTGTGGCCCTACCCATCGCCGAACTGGACTCGTCTGGCAAAATGATTGTCTCCATTTTTATGTTCACCATCTGTCTTCGCTGGGTCGATCTGGCGACCGCCTTCCATGCATTGGGTACAAAGCTCTGCTGGAAATCGCGATTTGTTTTTGAAACTGGATGCAGGTCGCTATTCATACTAACTAGAACATTTTGGGATATTTTGATCTTTTAACAATTAAATAGTTACGTGTAAAATATGACAATTTGTCAGGAAGCTTCTACCCCTAAAAGGGGCATATGATAGCTTCTTACTAGATTGATGATGTGTCACTAAAAAAAAAAATGAAATCGTTATGTTAATAGTCTTTCATAGCTGTCTCTACGTGTGGTGAGGATAAATCAGAATCTCAAATAACTAGCGTAGAAATGCAGAGTCATCTGGATTTATCTTGGGAGTTGATGATATGTTACTAAAAGTTGCATATTATTGTGGTGTTTTTTTATTAGTAACAAATATTTAAATTTTTAGTCCATTAATTCTAAGAATAGTCGGTCCTATTTTATAGATTTCTAATGGGACATTAAATATTATTTAAATGAAATATGTTCCATCGATTATTAAAATAAAAAAAATATTTCTATGAATAGTAATGCTCTTGATTTGTCATTTTTTTTTATAAATGTATTGTAATTGAAATCGAATCGTGAATATTTAAAAGTCAAATATTTATATGAATAATCTCAATAGTTGTGATTTGTTACTTTATTTTAAAAGAAAATCTTATAAATATTTCATATGAAGATTGAATCATGAATATTTAAAAGTCAAATTGAACATTTTATTAGGCTATGCACTTTAGTATTTGATAGCAAATAACAAATCATGGTCACACATGATGCAGATTACTTAGTATAAAAATGGTGGACTTTAGTGAAAAAATATCTTACATGCAAATACAGTTCGATCTTCTATTAAGATAATGTTCGATGAATTTGAAAAAAATAGGACAACCTTCTATACAAAAGTTTGTCTGACGAATAAAGTAAAACTTCAACGTTGAATATTCTTTCAGAAATGATGAGACTACAGAGTCCAAATTGACCCGTCAAACTGCAAGTACTTATTTGATGCACTCAGATGGTTGATGGAGATCCGTAAAGGCTCTGATATCTTTCGATTCAACTATTAAAGAGACATCCCCATCGAATTGATCATCTTCAAAGATTAGTCAGACAAAATGCTCAGATATTCTAGTGCTAATTAAAAAAAATTTGGTGGAGTTCGTTAAGTTGCGCTATATTCCTATGTGAAAAGAAAACGAAGCATTTGGGACATTTGGTTCGGAGAAATTTTTTTATTTTTTTTATTTTTAGATTTTTTTTTTTTTTTTTAGTTTTTCAATGAAAAATATCAATCAAATGCCAATCAAATATGGTTTTCTTAGAAAATAAGAATAAAAAATGAAAAGTTTTCTATAAATCAAATGCTGTTTTTGGTTTTGTTTTTAAAAAAATCACGTTTGAATATTAACTCAAATAAAAACAAAAGGAAATTCACAAAAAGAAAAGTAATAAAATAAATTATCTTTCGCCGCGTGCTTTCTGCTTTCGTCAGACGATCCGTCGTAACTGTTCTCGGACCCGTTCAAAAGGGATGTCAAAATAGCGGAGGCAGGCTTCCCCATCGCCCTTCCTTTCCCGCTTCTTTCGTCCTTCTGTTCTTCGTCTTCGGTTGCAATCACTGCATTCGATCTCCATTGCACGGAGAGAGGCGGATAATGGAGAACTTGATTTCTTTGGTGAACAACATCCAGAGGGCTTGCACCGCCCTCGGGGATCACGGGGAGGAAAGCTCCTTGCCGACTCTGTGGGACGCGCTGCCGGCGATTGCCGTTGTAGGAGGGCAGGTATCGCCTCCTTAGTCGATTAGCTTTCTTCTGTATGTGTCGCCGACGTCTTTCGTGATTTTAGAGGGTCTTGCTTTACTGAAGATTTGTTTTCCTGGATTTTAGTAGGAAAGTCTCCCCTATTAGCCTAGATAGTGCATTCTGCAATTCTCTATGGTTTCTATCTCCAAACTTTCGGCATTTGGATTCTGTTTGCTACCCGTAACGTATCATGATTAAGTTTCTGAAATATCATCTTCTTTTTCATAAAGTCATTTGGTTTTGTGATATTTTCTAATCTATTTCATGCCGCCAATCTTCTATCTCTATTATGTGGCCGCTCAAATTCTGAAGTTTTACATGCATTGTACGCGAGTTCTCACCCTACCGCATCGGTACTCTCTTTTATCTCGGTTATTGCAGAAGGATTCCGATATAAATAAGTAGCAATTTCTTGATTCCAAAAATATGATCCTTTGGAAATATCATTTTGCCGTTGACTCAGTTTGTGATTCGTATATTGTTGGGAAGAAAGTACACTGCAGTGTAAATATAGATTGATCGTTTACCTTTTTTTACTTGCATAAAAAAAGTTTCGATAGAATTGTGAATGGAGGTCTACGTTTCATTTATTTTTTGCAACTATATCTCTGATAGTATACACATACTCTCATTGTCTCTTTACTTTTAAAGAGCTCAGGTAAGTCTTCAGTATTGGAAAGCGTAGTTGGAAAGGACTTTTTGCCAAGGGGTTCAGGTGATTTTCAAGGCTACTGTAGTCTACTAAACACTTATTTAAGCCTTTTATTTTTCAACTTAACCCATCTGCCATTATAGGAATTGTCACTCGTCGCCCTCTTGTTTTGCAACTTCATAAAATTGATGAAGGAAGAGAATATGCAGAGTTTATGCATCTTCCAAAGAAAAGGTTCACAGACTTTGGTAATTTCTGAGAAAATGAACCAGTTTGTTTTTTCCTTGATGTATCCGCTAAGTCTTTGATGATAAAGTGGGATAAGGCTTTGTTGTTGTTGTTGTTGTTGTTGTTATCCCGCTAAGTCTTAATGAATTTTGGTTATATGTTTGGATGATGACTTTTTAAACATAACCTGTATTATCTTTCTTTATTTTTGTTGTGCATCTCATTTTTTTAGTTGCAAATTGAAAACTCTTGTGCAGCTCAAGTTCGGAAGGAAATTGAAGATGAAACAGATAGAGAAACTGGGCGTACAAAGGCAATCTCCTCTGTTCCAATTCATCTTAGTATATATTCTTCTAATGGTGAGACAATGCTAATTCTGTGGATTTGCTAACTTTTAAGCTATAGACACACACACCATCCCTACGTACAAAATAATGCATTTGTCAGATGAATACTTGTATGTTTATTGTGACATGTTGAATTTGATAGATATGGCATACTTGAAGAGGAGTTTTAGAAACGATACGATCCTACATTGTTATTACTATTATAGCGTTAGGCTTAGGGGCTATAGAATCCTGGTCTGCAAACATATTATAATCCATTCAACAAAATCCTATTTTTATAACCGTCCATGGTTAATACCCTTCTCTATTTAAGTTATCTGTGCATTGCATTCATAATTTACTTTTGCATAATCTTATACATTGTATGAGTTTAGCCAACGTATAACCTGCATATATAGTAAATCACTTATATTTTCTCTTTTTTATGCTAATTCTCTCTAAATTAACAGTTGTAAACTTGACGCTTGTTGATCTTCCTGGACTGACAAAGGTAGCAGTTGGTAAGTCACTTCTTACTGTAAGTGTAAAATGCATTATCAGTCTAATTTTGAGTTTGCAGATGGTCAACCTGAGAGCATTGTGGCTGATATTGAGAATATGGTTCGTGCATATATTGAGAAGGTACCATTCAATGAATATAAATTGTAGAAAGAGATACTTATCAATCCCTATAACAACGTCTAAACCTATTTCCCTTTTAATTATCTCATTTTACAGAGTCACTCATTTTTGTTCATGTTTCCAGTTTAGCATTTTTTTATTGTTTTTTTTAAACTATAACTTTTTCATCTTCACTTGGTCAATTACTTAAATAACAACTTGAAATCGTAATTATTCTGAGTTTTTATGTTTTATTACACGGATAAGTGATAATTCCAAGTGATTTTGATCGAAAATCTTTATTTGCAGCCTAATTCAATAATTCTTGCAATTTCTCCAGCCAATCAGGATCTGGCTACATCTGACGCAATTAAGATATCGCGTGAAGTGGATCCTAAGGGTAGGTGCTCTTAGTCCCATGGAAAAATAATTGGTGGTACTTCTGCATTTACCTTTTCTCGCCAAAGGTGTTTTTTTGAGTGCGGACTCTGGATAAGTTCTATGTTAAAATATATTATTTCTTTTGCTTCTCCTGATCATTAGAAACAGTTTTCACTATGATTAAATGCTATTTCCATAGTTGGCATGACCGATTCAGCTTAGTTGGGAAGAATGATAAGAACTTGAATTTATTTCACATTGTTTTATATCGGTTCAAAAGATTCACTGCAACAGCTATATGCACAGCTCCCTTATTTATAGGGGCCTGTTAAACTTGGTAAACTGTTAAGCCTTGCATTAATATTTATCAAAGCTGAAATTAACTTTTTGTATGTGAATGAATTTTTGCAATTTGTTATAATTTTGTGAATGATTAGCATGAAAATGAAAGCAATGGATGGAATGATACTATTAGCCAAGGAAATGCAGCTGCTACCAATTTTTATTATCTAGTCCAAATACGATAAATCCTAGCCAATTAAATGGCATGGCATGTAAAGGAGAACATTCCTAGTCAATTAACTAGATGCTTAGATTTCATGAGAAAGTTTTTATGCAAATGGTCCCTTGCTTTCTTCTATAAAATTCTACATAAACAAAGCAGGATATACATTTTGTATCCATTTTCTGTACAATGGTATGCCCCTGTTCCATGTGAACTGCAATTAGTCAATCATAGCAACTGCATGCCACTATAACCTTAGCAATTGTTCATCCCTTTCCCATGTTTTGATATCCTATAAAATCTATCAGTAAAGCTTAATGGCAAACCATGCCATAGATTGCTAGTTTGTGGTTTATATGCATGTCAAACATCTCTTTGTTGAGAATGTTTCTTCATTTCCATCTTGTTTCATATTTTATTTGTAAAACTAATGCTAATTAGCTTGTACATAGTCATTCATTCTGTTACAAAATTGTTTGAGATGATACAAGAGAATCAACTTTTCAAAAATTTCTTCATGTTGGTTGTTTTCTTTTGGTGTTGCTATCAAAGAGAATTTCTTTATGTTTTTGGAGGTGCAAATCTTGTATGCTCAGTGTTATCCATCTATTGGAAGACAGGAATGTTGCTAATTTCTAAAGGATGTTCACTCTAGAGGTGGAAGAAAGTTGATTTTCAGCTTTTCATTGCCATAGCCATTCAATTAATACTTCATTTTTCACTATTTGAATCTAGGGGAGAGGACATTTGGTGTGCTTACTAAAATCGATCTTATGGACAAGGGCACTGATGCAGTTGATGTAAGATTATTTTCTTCTGTCTTCTTTTCAATTAATTTTCTAAATAAAACAATTTTAGTTGTCTAAAAGCAACAGAACCTTGAGAACTGAATCTTGAATCTTAAGTTTGGACAAAGAAGAAATGGAATTTGATTCATAGGAAATTTACCAAAATAACCTTTGACATTTTTTATCTGGAGTATGTGACAACTTGATTGAGTATCAATGTAAAAACTAATGTGAAAAAGAAGTCGATCCAGAAATCTGAGGTTTTGTGGGATAAATTGGAGTTCTAATTTCCCTTTTTCTTTTAAATTACAAACAAAGGGTGGATTGGCTCTTTTCCTAATAGCTATATCTTTTGACTTGACAAATCTGGCAAAATGGTATCTGAGCAGAGTTCCATGTTTTAATTCCTCCATTGTTGTCACTTAAAAGAGTACATACCCAATTAAGTCAAAATGGCTTGTGCTAGTCATATCTAGTTTGCTTAGTCACACATGAGAGGGGGTGTTAAGAATATGAAAATTATAGATAGATTATTTTCTAATAGCTTAAGTTCTTTTGCAAATGGTATCAATTGTACTTAGAAATCGATCTTCATTGGAAGTTCAAAGATGCACATATGCGGTGAGTATTAACTATTTATGCTTCCTCTTGAGTTATGAAAAATATCTCTTTTTCTGCTGCTTAAAACCGCAATCAGTTTGTTGTATTAAAGAATCCTTTATAAAAAAAGTTAAGGAAAATGCAATCAGTTTGATCATTTCTTTTCTGCCTGAAGTGTTTATACCTGGGAAGGTGTTTCTAAATATTTTTTGGATTTTGTAGATATTGGAAGGAAAGTCATACAAGATGCAATTTCCATGGTTTGGTGTTGTTAATCGATCACAAGCTGACATTAACAAGAATGTTGACATGATTGCTGCCAGGCATAGAGAGCGCGAGTACTTTGCCAATACACCAGAATACAAGCATCTTGGTCATAGAATGGGCTCAGAGCATTTAGCTAAAATGCTTTCAAAGGTAGTATTTGATGTCAATTCTTGAAATCTTTGCACGGTATGTTTTCAGTCCATTGATGCAATGTGTCTGATTTTACCATACAAGTCTTTAACAAAGAATGTAATTGCTTTTGTTACCTTTGCTGACAAGGTGTTTATTTTTGTTTATGATACAATGAACTGTTCTACAAAGAATGTAATTACTTTTGTAGCATTTGGAACAAGTTATCAAGTCTCGGATTCCGGGCATCCAATCTCTTATAAGTAAAACCATAACTGAGCTTGAAATGGAACTCGGCCGTCTAGGGAAACCTATTGCTGTTGATACTGGTGTAAGTGTTTCTTAAACTTATTATGCTTTTATAGTATATATGGATTTCTTATGTTTACTGATTTTTTTAGAAATATTATCTTTAGTCTCATTTTATTAGTTGTATTCAACAGCTAAAGACCCATACTTCCAGTGTAAAGCTTATTGTTCCTAATATGGAATCACTGGATTTAACCCTGAAGGAGAAATTCCTAGTGTCTGTGGGAAGTCAATAATAAAAACATGTCTATAACATAATATAAAGCAATGTTTACAATATTGTTTGGCATTGGAGATTTGGTTACCAATCAAAATGGTACGACGATATAGAGGTTTGGTCCTTTTAATTTTTAATACATGTCTTTTTTTTCTTTTTTTTCTTTTTAGTTTTTCTGTTTTTTATTATTTTATTTAAAAATAAATGTTGAGCATAGCTTGGGGTAGTCGTGGGTCATTGTTCACACAACCATAACTACTTGTGTCATGCATGACTCGACAATACATGGAAATAGGCTGACCAGGCTCGGTCATGCCCAACCCAATAGATTCATTTTGGCACCACTATGATGAGATCAACGCTGTTGTGTTGATACTTGAAGCTAGGGGTGTGGCTAGGATTCAAAATTACTTGGGACTGATTGCCGACTACGTGGGGCTACTCATGAAATGATCACATGCGAAGCAGCTGCTGACCGCTTGGCAAGGCAGCGTCCGCCTCGCAAGTGATCATCGTTTGCTGCCTTGTCGACCACCTCTTGAGTGGCCAATGCTCACTGTCTTTTTGTTGGAGATGAAATTTTTTTTGTTGAACAAGAAATACAAATTTTTTGGTTATCTTTGAACTATAAATTCCTTACTACGGAGAAGAAATGAGATGGTGTTGTGAAGAGGAAAGGAGACACTGTTGGCAAATTTAGAAAAAAAATTAAACAACTTAGAGTTAATGTGTTTATTAACTTATAAATATAATGGTATTTATAAAATTTATATTTTATTTTTAAAATTAATTATTTTTAATTTGATATTTTAAAATTTATACAGAAATAATGGTCAAACGATTTGTAGTGGGGCTTGAAAAAATAAAATAAAATCAAAATTATTAATTTTTTTAACAAAAATAAGTGGGGTTGGAACCCACCCTAGCCCAAGGGTGGCTTTGCCCCTGCTCGAAGCATACTAAGATGAATTAAAATTTAGTTTATTCCTTTAATGCTCTTTCACTTTGTTTATTTACTTCTAAAAATAAGGCTATAGAAATTAGATAATCATTAAAAATACAAGCATGTTGAGATGAATTCAGATAAATTCTCCTTAATCTAAACTTTTTTTTATATTTTAATAAATTAATCAATTAAAAATGATCTTATCCCTTGATGCATGTCCAAAAATGTCCTTCTCCTATTATTTTTCTTCTATTTAAATTGTTTACTTTTAAGATATTTTTTAGCAAGTTGATAGTCAATGGAATTAGAATTTTAAAAAAGAATGTATGAAAAAATATTGTTTGAATTCATTTTTACATATGCTGAAGCGTAAAGTATGTCAAGTGTTGGCACAATATATGGATGACATATGAGAGATTACCTCTGCTGATCAAAATCGGATTTAAGTAGTACTAAAATGGTATGTTTTAGACTGTTTCACCCAGCTTGACACTATTTCAAACCATAATATAAAACTTAAGTTTGGTTTTACTTATATATATAACACTAGTTTTTAACCCTTAAAAGAATAGAGTTGGGATATAAGGACCAAATGCAAGAATAGCAGCTTTCTTGTCAATTCATTACCATGTTATTCTGGCTTTTATGTCAAAATTTCCACAGAAAGGGCTGGTTCCTCGAATGCCATGTTGTGTGTAATAATACTTAGTTATTTCCTGAATCATATTTGAATCTTCTACTTAGCTCAAACCCAAACACATGATTGTCATATCATATCCTATGTATAAAAAATACATTTCGTTGTTGAGGACAAAATACTTACGGATAACAGAGTTTCATATCAAAGTTTGGTCTATATTTACTGGAGTGCTAATTATTCATTGCCACACTCTCAAATTAATGTCAAACTTCTTTTCTATGCCATTTCTTTTGTATGATTCTAGTTTGATTTGGTTAACTTTTTTAAAAAAAAATCATTATTTTATTGCAGGGAAAATTGTACTCAATCATGGAAATTTGTCGTACTTTTGATTCAATCTACAAGGAACACCTTGATGGCGTGTAAGTAGAAACAAGCTTTGAAGCATATTATTTTCAATTCTAGCACTTAAACATTCAATTATTTATTTATTATAATGCAAATTCTGAATTGGAATTACATGTGTTTGAGTAATGCAAGTAAATTAGAGATTCTCTCCCATAATACTTTTCCTCTATGTGGTTATTATTCATCAAAACAAATTAGAGATTCATTATAATGTTAATTCTAGCACTAAAGCTCATTATTGATGAATCCAATCAATGCTTACTCTTACAATAACTTCTTTCTTATAGGCGTCCTGGTGGTGAGAAGATCCATAATGTCTTTGACAGTCAACTACCAGCTGCTCTAAAAAGGTTACAGTTTGACAAGCATCTGTCAATGGAGAATGTAAGAAAAATGATCACTGAGGCTGATGGATACCAGCCTCACTTGATAGCTCCTGAGCAAGGATATCGTCGCCTTATTGAATCTTCACTAATTTCAATAAGAGGCCCAGCAGAATCAGTTGTTGATGCGGTATTACATGACTTGATCAACATTTACATTTCTAGTCATCTGCAATGAGAAAATCTTCAAAGTTCTAATGGATTAATTGTCATTCATGACTACACTGCATTGTTTTGCTTGTTTGTTGTGTAGTTATGGGTTATTAATAAGATCTGTTTCATGTATATTGTACGGAAGAAACACATCCCCAAGGACAATATATGCACACTTAAGATACACACATACATATTACAGTGGTCAACTTAGGCTCTCATTCCTTGGAGGATGAGTCATTGATGTGGAATATAACCCATAGTTTACCTAGTTTCTTTGTAGACTAATTATGCTTTGAAATGAACTTTTTTTGGCCCATTGCTCAGGGGCATTTGAAATGTAATTTGCAGTAGCATTGGTCAGCTGGAATGGATGGCTTCCCCTGTATAGATGTCCTATGCATTAAATACAAACTTAGAAGTCAGTCTAAATCAACTGCAACTGGGAGATGATTTAAAAATTTAATCTATCCATATCCAGTAACGGAAAGGAGATGGCTTTTTTGCTCAATTAAGTTCTTCTAGTAGCACAAAGAAGAGGATAATAGTAATTGCATTAACACAATCAATCACATAATCATCTTGTTAATTAGTGGAGATAATAATTGAACCCAAGAAGCAATATAAGAAGTGATTGTATAAATATCGTGGATGATCTAGTTATAACTTTCTAATAGAAAATTCAAATGGTGGGGCTTGGCCCATCCTGGATTCCTCTTGGGTTTGTCAATGTTTTTATTATATACTGGGGAAAACATGAGTACTTCCCAAAAGAACCATTCACAACACTTTTGACATAGTTATCTGTGAAAGGCATTTGATCCAGTTAACCTTCAAATGCCTGGACAGCAAGCTCTAGGGTTGAGTCTGGACTTGGTTAAGTCGATTCTTGATCAAAAGTCATTCAATCTAAGTTTTTCAGATCAAGAAAAATCGACCCAAAATTGTACCAAAACTTTTAGTAGATTTGACCCAACTAAGTTGGGGTTGTTTCGGTGTCAATTTTTTTTGTCACCATCAAAGCAAAACAATGTTAATACAGAAAAAATTGTTTAGTATAAAAAATATTAATTTGTAAGAAAGATAACAAACCATGACTAAAGATATCAAAATTAACTACTTGCTGCAATATCATTATAAATCCAAGCATGTAAAATATAAACATAATAGTTGTACAGTGCAATAGTCACCAAGATTAAATCCATAAGATTCTTACTTTTAAATAGTTCTCTTTTGCTATTATTTTTTTATCACTATAATTTTTTTGCATGCAATTCAATTTTGTGTGAACAATATATTTATATAATTAAATCTTGCCCAAGTCTAGTTAATTGGTATTTCCTACATATCCATCTCTAAGCTAGATTCAAATACACTATTTTTGACTTGTGAATTCCATTGACACAGCCAAAATAAGCTGAATTTTTGTGTGGATATTGCAGTGAAATAGGATATCAATCGAATCAGATTCTTTCCCGACTCATAGTAAACCCCACTCGATATTGAGAAAGGACTTTGGTGGATGAAATATAATCATCACAACATCAATGACTTTTACTGTACTGCAACAGCAAAGCATTTGAGTTCAGCTAGATGAATCTTATCCCATGTTAGACTATATGGCTTCTAATAACCACATCTTGTGAATGACTTTTACTTATATTAAATCAATATATTTCCTTTTGTTTTGGGGAAGCAACCCCCATTAACTAATCCCACTTGTTCTCATAATTGCAGGTTCATTCAATATTGAAGGATCTAGTCCACAAGGCTATCAGTGAAACCTTAGTAGGTCTTGCATTCTCAGCTAAGATGAACTTTGATTTCTGGAGTTTTTTATGCTGTAGTGTAGACTGCAGAGTGTTTCCTTTCTTCATCATAATCTTATTCTTTGATTTGAAGCCTGCTTTTTCAGCTTAAAAGTGTTTGATGGTTTTTATAAAAAGGAGAAATAGCATGTGTGAGACTATTGATGACATTAAATGACCAGCTGTAATTCCTTCATGCTACTATTAATTCTTACAAAAGATCCCTTACAAATTTTATGTTGTTTTCCATTACAAATGCCTCTACTCCACACTGAATTGTGTGAATATGAGCAAATTTGCTGGTCAATAAAATAAAAATGGTGTCTAAAATCAGACCTAGCTAAGACAGTGGAGGTATCTGATTGACTATTCAACAATCAACATTGTTATATTCTACAATTCTGCACTGAACTTCTGTGAAGAAATCTCATTGACAGATGTTTGTGTACCTTTAGCTGTCAACCATTTGGCCTGGTCTAATTTAGTCAACCTTTGGGTTGGGCACAACATATATTGTGTCAGATCAAGCCAGGCCATGGGTAGCCCAGCCCAACTAAGACTTTTTGTTCTTAGTTTGCTAATGCAACTTAGAATATTTTGTCTATTTCATGTCTCATATTTTGCTAAATATTATATCCATTCAGTACTAGAAAAAACTAGTGAATCCGAGAATGATTATAGTGTTCTTCAGGAATTAAAGCAATACCCTACTTTGAGAGTTGAGGTCGGGAATGCTGCCATCGAATCTTTGGAGAGAATGAGGGAAGAAAGCAAAAAAGCAACTCTAAAGCTGGTAGACATGGAATGCAGTTATTTAACTGTAGATTTCTTCAGGAAGCTTCCTCAGGATGTTGAGAAGGGTGGAAATCCAACTCACTCCCTTTTTGATAGATACAATGATTCATATCTCAGACGTGTAGGTAAGTTGTCATTTTGTTTCTGGAATTACTAATCTGCAATACTGTTACCTACATATGTCTTGATTACTACTACTATCACTAGAATGGCATGATATGTTTTTTGAGTCTGCCAGTGGTATGGTGCCTGAAAATTTCATGATGAATTTGGTCGCTTTTTTTTTCTTCATAGCTCCTGGAAATTGTAAATATACTTGAACAAAAACTATCCTGCATTTTATTCATCCTACTCTCGATGGCAGGATCTACTGTTCTTGCTTATGTGAATATGGTATGTGCAAGCTTGCGGAATTCCATACCTAAATCTATTGTTTACTGCCAAGTACGCGAGGCTAAGCGCTCCTTGCTCGATCTTTTCTTTACTGATATAGGAAAAAGAGAGGTGAGTATGCAAATTCTTCACTCATAGAGATCTGTAAACCTCCTCTCTCTCTCTCTTTTGTAAGTAGCTCAGCTCTCCATGTAGAGGAGAACAATACGTATTGCATATTTTCGGTTTTCCTCACTCAGTGGGACTAGGGACTAGTTCTTTCCTGTGGGGGAATAAAGCAGCCCAATGTTGAAAATATTAGGGAAGAATAACGTTATTTTTTTTTCTGTCCTTTTACAGGGAAAGCAACTAGGAAAGTTACTGGATGAAGACCCTGCAATTATGGAACGTAGAATTTCGCTTGCAAAGAGATTAGAGCTGTATCGAAGTGCTCAAGCGGAGATTGACACAGTCGCATGGGCCAAGTAACGCTTGCCATATCATCTCGTCTTTACTTTTATTCCAGATTTTCTCCCTAGTTCAAGGTGTTATTATTATTATTTTTCATTCATTTGTTCATTCATTCGTTCGTTCGTTCATGACTGCTACGTAGTCAAACTACGTCTTTATTTATTCTAACAGTAAGCCACACTGCCTAATGCACGCGATGTATTTAGCACAATCTTAAAAAAAATAAAAATAAATTAAATGTCTGTCATGTTTGCTAATATGTTGGCACATGTATTCACAATTACACGTCCGAAGAACATTGTAGCTCTTTGCATGTCAGAACTTTTCCCTTATTGTTAGCTGTTTCTACTCTTTGCTTGTCAGAACTGTTCCCTTCCCTAAAACCCTGAGCCATTGCATTCTATCATGTCGATGCAACTTTTACAGACTCCCTGAAATGAAATGAAATGAAATAGAAATGCCACTTCTGACTGCTTAGAGATGGAAATGTTGGGATCATTTCAATGAAACACTGTAGTCCAATGGGATAACGGTTTGTCAGGAACTGGACTCAAACGAACGCTTTCTTTCTGGATTCATGGTTCAAAGTTGAACCTAACTTTTAAACAGAAAGAAGAGAAGATGCAAACTACAATTCACAATCTAAAGGAAGCTAAAATTAATACTTAGTTTGTAGGAGGTTCTTTACGCCTAAGATTCAAAACATGACCTCAATATATAAATCATTCATCAGAAGTATTTCGAAAGATATGATAAATCAGCCACCAAATTAGAAACAATTCATATTTGTTTTGAAATTGGCTATTACATCTCAACACATAAATAAGATGGACGTCTATTTTTTTTTTCCTCTCGCTATGTTTAATTAGTTTTGTCATTGAAATTAATTAGTTCTCTCATTGTTATTATTATTTTTTGAAAAAAAATTGTAATTCAATTAAAATTTGGGATTTGTCGTTGTATTTACTTTTTATATTCATAATTGCATTTTACCTTCGAACTTTTTATTATTAATTTTAATATTCTTGTCCTTTTGTAAATTAATGAGTTTTTAAAATCAAAATTTTAATCATTATGAGTTTCTAAATTTTCTAAATAGGATATTGTTTTTTAATATCTAAAAGAGTTTATGTTGGTAAAATAAAATACTATATTATATATCAATTTTTTAAGTGAAAGCTGATTTACGCTGTTGAAATAAAATATTTTAACTATTACGACCCTTTAAATATTCAAAGTGTAGATTATTAATTAATATTCTTAAATTAAATAAACACATCTTAATAAAAAATACATTTCGTAAGTGCCTTTTAGTTAATATTATGCAAAATCATTTGTAGATTAAAAAAAATTATAATGATGTTTTTTTTAAACAATTATCAATTATAAAAAGTGTGGTTTAATTTGGCAAACTTTGACTATTGGGTGAATATAACACTCGCTACGAAGCACTTATTACAAATCTAAATGGAAAACATCTTATCAATTGGATAAAACTAAAATAATTTAAAAAGATTAGGCATAACCGTAAGCAAGTGAAAATCGTTGTTATATAAAAAAAATAAAATAAAATTTAGAATGCCATAATTAGTCAAACCTTCTTGATGCTGCAGCTGCTCAATGATGAAAGGCTCATCTAACTAAATAGAATAGTGCGTCATGTGTGTTTCCAAAAGGAGCATGTTCAATGAATGTCCATAGCAAAGACAAGTAGTGCTTTCATTTATTTTAATTATTATTATTATTTTTTTTTTTGTATGTAGTTGAAACTTATGGAGCACGTCTGCTTCATATTCTTGTTACACAAAGGTTTTAGGATTAGGTTCTAGTGGAAGTAATTAAGCTAATCACGCCAAATAGAATCCACCCAAATCCTTATGATATTAAAACATTTGGGAAAGCTGACTGACAAAAGCAATCGCATTCAAAATAAATAGAATTTCCTCAGTAGCATTCCAATCTTAAAGATTATATTGCGTGTATATATATTATGGTGCATGGAGTATGATGATATGCCTGAAAGCTGCAAGTGGGCTATTTGGTTCTACGACGAGGAGCAATAGTTTCAACGATCACTGCCATCGAGTTGAGGCTTAGATTTGATTTCGAGAAGGCCAAGAGATTAGATTTGGCATCTTTTCCAAAAATAGAATGCTTTATAATTCTGATAAAAAGCGAGCTGTTAGATTTTTGGCTATAACTAGTACATTATGAACTTATAAGATACATGAAATTTTTGTGTCCTTTGTGGTGACACATCCAATAAGAGGAATGATTCTCGGATGAATATATAGTCTAATTCTTAAATCTTAAAAATCGGATGAATTGTATAGAATAATATTTATATATATATATATCCCTTTGAGACGATTGTTAGCTAGAGCTGGATAAATACGGTTACAAATAGACAGGGATCGATTTCGATGTGGAATCTAAAATTTTCATCCGAATTCAAAAATTCTTTATTGTTTTGATCAATATATGGGTCAAAGAATATAATCTTTATGATTTATTTTTCTTCATCGTCATCGTAGAATCGATGACGAAGAATATTAAAAACGAATATAATCAGTTTGAGGTTAGGTTACAGGTCCGGTGTATATATATACACAAGTACAGACGCATCGCATGGATTAGCTAGCTGCTGGATTGGTTGAGAATGGCGAGGAAATGTTCTCATTGTGGCCATAATGGGCACAACTCCAGGACGTGTTGCAGCAGCACAAGAGGCATGGCTGGAGGAGGCGGAGTGAAGCTATTTGGGGTTCAGCTTCGTTTGGCTTCCCCTCTCAAGAAAAGCTTCAGCACGGAGTGCCTCTCCTGCGCCTATCCTGTTGCCCCTTCCTCTTCCCCTTCTTCATCGACATCTTCTCTCGGCTCAGTCGACGAGGCCGCGGAGAAGATGGCTAATGGCTGTCTCTCCGATGGTCCTGGTAGCAGAAAACAAGAGAGGAAGAAAGGTGAGCGATCCTTCAGGAACTGTGAAACACAACCAGCTTCTCTCATGAGATCGATCCTTCCTAGTGACGCGAGATTTCTTTTTCTTCTAATTTGCTCTTTGAATTGGATAGGGCTTTCGTGGACTGAGGAAGAGCACAGGCAATTCCTGGCCGGATTAGAGAAGCTTGGAAAAGGAGATTGGAGAGGCATCTCGAGGAACTTCGTCACCTCTAGAACTCCCACACAAGTGGCCAGCCATGCTCAAAAATACTTCCTGAGACAAACCAGCCTCAACAAAAAGAAGCGTCGATCGAGTCTCTTCGATGTGGTAGTTCAAACAAATTATATATATACATATCTATATATATATTTCTAGTTCTAGCTTGCTTCTTGATATGTTCGATCGCCATGTTCTGACCACCCTTTCTCTCATTGCATCTCTGATCAGGTTTCAACCTGTGAGAAGGCAGCTCGCCGCACTGACTCTTCCAAGTCAGGAGAAGAAGTGCATGGTCCAGTATTATCTCTTTGTACCATATCAAGCCAAACGACCCCTGAGACTGCAAAAATCGACCTGAATTCATCGATCCAAGAGCAAGAAGCAGACCGCCATCTTCCTTCATCTGCAGGCCCAGATTTGGAGCTCAGAATTTCCAGCTCTAGGTTAAATCAGAAGGTCTCGTCGCCTGGGAATCTCTGTCTCGGTACCATAAGAGTTACGTGAAGCGTTGTTAATAAATAACACTAGGTTGCTTTTGAACTTTTAGATTAACTCGAACACTGTCAGATAAGGAGATGATCTGTAGCTCTACTGAAACTAGTGCTATTTCCCCCCCTTTTTCAATTTTTCGAAACGATAATTAGTACTGTTTGTGTGAGAAATTCTCCAAGGAACTCATTTTTCTCATTGATGGCCAGCATTTCCACCTCAGAATACTTGTATACCTATATATATATATATATATATATATATATACAGTCCCAAAGACTGACTGAACATCGACAAACTCCTTAAAGAATGGAGAATAAAACATACTGAACATCAGGAGCATTTGGGTCATAAATATGGAGCCGTGCCAAAATTTTAATGCAAGATTTTCGATGCATATTGCGAAGATCACAATGGTATGAGCTGCTGCAAATGCTCTGTGCCGGAAAAAGGAGGAGGAGAAGAGAAAAAAAAAACAACATTATTTGTTCCTTTCTGTGCAGATTATGGAATCTTGTTTCAGTTGACAAGACTGTTTTTCCTATTTCTTAAATAGTGTAGAAAAAAGAAAACTTGCATTTGATAACCTGAAAGGGATCTGCAACAAGGAAATATAATACGAATCCTGTAAATGGAGGATAGGAAGCCACATCATTTGACTTATCCACGAAGATTTGATTGGCATCGTATCCTATAATATTAGAAGATAAGGTGATAATGAGGCAATATAATACACGAATTATGATTTACCTACCAACGTTTCTTGGAACAGGTGCGCTCTCAAAATCACTCACTGTTGCTTGCATGGAGAACCAGCAGGGCCAGGCCACCCACCATTTGATTGTTCTCTCGGTAAAAAATTGGAATTCGTCTATTTAATGGTCTCCATCGATCTATTACATGATCATTATGAGGAAAATAAATTACGAAGGATCCTAAGAATTTTGACATGATGACAAAACATATGGAGATATTCAGAAAAAAACTTTAAATCTTCTTCAAAATCGATTCTTATCTTATTCATAAATTCTATCGTAACTTAGTCACCATATCATCTCTGTGATTGCCCTCGTCCTCTGTATCTTTGTTATTTGCTGCATGAGAAGCTCGTGTTTACTTCTATTGAGAGAAAAAGTTTGATGGCGAGCCTTCCACTGAAAAGAAAGAAAGAATGAATTATTGAGTGCGACATCATCTTAAAGAAATGTCACAATAATCTAAATTTAAAATTAAAAATCAATTTAAATTTACAATGACTGAGTTGATTATTTTAAACTGTTTTGAATGATTTATTTGAGTATTGAGTCACGGAGTCATTGAGTCATCGAATGATTGAGTCATCGAGGTCAACTATCGAGTCGCCCACAATACTAAGGAGCCATGAGATCTGCATTAAACGTAGATTCATTAAAATAGATTCGTTTGACCTCCGAGGTGTTTTGAGATTATCATGGATTGTCTATTTTTCAATATACAACGATCAAATTGCAATCTCCACCAAACTCTAGTGTTCATGGTTAATTGAAATGCACCTAAGTGTTATCATAGGAGTTTTGATGACGAATGAAAGAAGCATTTGACAGAGAGAAAAAAATAGAGAGGAGAATACAGGTGAATCAATTATTTATTGTTGTCTTCTATTCAAGACTCAAGCTTCTTTTATAAGAGAGTCTCCCTAAGCTAACCGAATAAAAATTATTAAATCATTTTTATTTGACCCAGTGAAACACGCACCATTTCGATGATTAAAACGACACTGATCGTTTTATCTGAAAATAATTTAGATGGCGAAATATTAGTTTATTTGCTCAGGCAAATTTAACTTTGATTGATCCGACATTCGATACACGTAAATTGCACTCGCACACGATCGAGTCAATCTTGGTTCAGTGCAATTCGAGCTACACCCCTTGTATATGTATGTAAAAGAGAACCTATTCTCTTGCATTTGTTCAATTAATATATATGCATGAAAAACAATATAAATCAATCGTGATATTTTGAAATTTTCAATACGAAACAAAAAAGTTTCTTATACTCAATTAATTTATTTTCTTCCCCAATTCCACCATCTTTACGTTTACATGATTTGCAACAATGTGTTGGGTGGTTGAGTCAATTGGACTATCAATTCCAGTGTTTTTACATTTACATTTCCAACAATACGCTGGGTGGTTGAGTGAACTTTGGACTAATCTTCATTGCCCATTCGGTTCGATTAGGTGAATTGCAACTGGACTAACGTAAGGAAAATCAGTGTGTTCCAAAAGGTAAATAGATGATCATATGGAAGAAGGAGAAGGAGACACAAGTAGCAAGTGGGGAAAGGTTTAGAAAGGAGGAAAGCTCGGTTATTGAGTACGTTGGCAGGTGAACCGCCACCACAAGATTGGTGTGCTGTGGAGTTGGGTGACCTTCTTGTAGCAATTGCTAGGGGCCGATGCTCCACCTCCACATGTTGTCTTATGAATCCTTCTATCTTAGTCTCCACGAGGATGATTCGATGGTAAAAATAAAGTAATTGTTTGTGAGAGGTATAAAGTTTCCTTTGATTTCATATGAACCCGACCCCTTTTCTATTTTTACCACCGGGTCGAAGGATTATGTTCCACCCTCGATTTACTCTCCTTCTCGCCAATCCTTTATCTGAGCAATTAAGTCATCGCTGTCGCCAATAGGCAAAGGCCATGGCCATGCAATTATTGTACGGATATTTGCTAAGAACGTAAGAGATCATAGGTAGCTTTCTCTTTTTTTTTTATATATATACTTTTAACTCTCTCTCTCTATCATGGAGGAGGAGGAGGAGTAGTTTCCATGGCTTTTTCATGCATGGATTCCTCCATTTCAAGGTGGTGGTAGATGTAGGTGTCGTAATCTTGGAGCTGTCGGTAAATTTTGAAGCGAGTCGTCAAAAAGTTGGAGGTCGAAAGGTTTGGAAGCTTGCGGGCAATGATGAGAAGTGGTGAGATGAGATTCATGTGGAGGATATCCACGAACGGTAACCTCTCTTAACTGATTTTAGGATTTTCTATAATAACTCAACACGTCCAGGTTGCTATGGTGTAGTGGTTATCACGTTAGTCTTACACACTAAAGGTCCCCAGTTCGATCCTGGGTAGCAACAAATGGATTTTTTTTTTCTTTCCTTTTCTGACTCTTTATTATGAACGAGTCTGTAGGTTTTTGTTTTTGTCTCTGTTGGGCAAGTTGAAGACGATAATCCTTTTTCTGAAAAGCAAGTTTGATTCATTCGTTTTGCAATACCCCACAATTTTTACAATTTGCGAAACGTCTCTTGTAGTTTTACCTATATCAAAAAACTAAGCTACTGTCGAACTGTGGTGCATTTTTGATTGACTGGAGTCGATTTGGGTTCCTTTGACCGAGTTCTTTTTTGAGCTCCACTTTAGTTTGATCATTGACCTAACTTGACTATCTGACTAGAGACTTTTCTCCGTATGAGAAATAATATTCGGAAATTCATGAATTTTTTATTTTCCAAATTCTATTTTGAAATAAATAGAACGAAATATATATAATACAAGTTTTTTAAAAATACAAAATAAAAACAAACAATTTTTAAAAATTAGTTTCTATTTCTAAAAGCTCCAAAAATAATTTGACAATCATGAAATTATAGAAATGTTATATTACATAATTTTTTCGTGAATATCTCTATTATGTACTATTTGATCATCTAGAATTTAAGGATTAAACTATAGTGCTTATTTGATCAGACGATGAATAATAGATGCGCTCATGGATGCTCACAGATGAATTATGTAAGAGATCATTCCCTATATATATATATATGTTATGTTACACATTTCTTCCGTGAACATCTTTATTATCTATCGTCCAATCTCCTATAGTTCAAAGATTGAGGTATAATGCTGATCCGATCGGACAGTGAATAATAGAGATATTCGCGGATGCTCACAGATGAATTATATAGAGAATCATTCCTCTCTATATATATATACATATATATTGATCTAAGATGTATATATATAAAGCTTTCAAGCCTAACCCAATTAGCAAGTGCAAATAAATTTATCTGTAATAGACATGAGTCAATTTTCAAAGAAATCATGACCTTGAACTATCGATCGACGACCCATTTCCTCTGTGCTTTCAACTAAAGTTTTAATTTATCTAAATATGTATATAAATAAATATTTAGAACCATTAATATGACAATTCCACTCTAAATAAATAAATAAATAAATAAATATATATATATAAAAAGAAAGACTAGCTTATATTTTTTTTTTCCAAAATTGCAACTTTATTCTTTTATTAAAATATCATATACTTTTATTTTTTAGTTTTCATATTTAAAATAAAATTTAAAAAAATTTCTTTACCCCAAACCAGGCTAACTTCCAATGACTCGTGACATTTTAGCAATTTCGAAGGCAATAGGAGTCTTTAAAAACAAAGAACTTCCTTGAAAAAACATATAAACTCGAAAGAAACTGAATTTTTCGACAATACATTTTGCGGATTATCATATCCATAACAAATTATTCATTCATACAAGTCTGTTAGCAGGAAATGAAATATAGTTCACTTGTTCTGTGGTAATACAACAAAAGCACAACAAACTGGAAACAAAAATTTTAGAACCAAGTAGCAACAGAACACACAACACCGACATCTCTTGCCCAATGGAATACAAATGCGCAATAAGATGGAAGACTCATCGGAATCTCATTTCTTTAGCACACTGCAAAGAAAAAGAACAAATTAGTTAAGGTTTCAGGAACTCTTTAATTGTAGGAATTGATCCACCCTAACTAAATAAGACGTGGGTCAAAGGGGAAAAACAATCTGTAGGTTCTCAACGATATGCATAATAACCATGGCATTGTTTACATCAGTTATTCTATTTATGGAACCAGATTCGAGATGGCAACTACAACAGTCCACGGACCATAAATATGACTGTGTATACGAACTGCAGATTAGAAGTGAAACTTAACTTGTACAGATAAGCAGCAATACCAAGAATAATGCACAACAAGATTATGTCAATGCAAAAATTGCGACTGGATCTAAGCTGAAAAAAAATGAAAATCATAGTTACTCGTTAGAAATTCTTAGCTATAGGTCGTTGAACAAATATCTGTCCGAATAGATAATGTTTACTCAAACTAGAACACTAGAAGGGACCTGAGTAACAGTCTGCTTAAGTCTGACATTGGTGTTCTTCAGGTCAGAAGTAGCCTTGTCCACCTGTAGTCCAATCTCACCAATAAGTCAAACAAAATCTGAATATCTCATTAGTTAATGAAAAAGAACTATAATGTTTGAAAAGAAAAATACTAACCTTTGCATCAATTTCATCCATGAGAGGCACTTGCCTGTCCAATTCCTGCCCAATACAATAAAATCAACATATATATATTCTTTTTAGTACTTAATAACTCAAAATAAAAACCTCACTTCATTCATATCATGGGCCATGTTTTTCAGTGTATCTAATCCTTCGGATATAATATCCAAACCTTGATCCTGAAAAACAGATTATATATCAACCATGTATCAGTTAGTTATAATAAAACCACCACTGACTGATAGAGAAAACAACTATTTGTAGTCTCACAAAAACCATCTCCAGATCTGATAGATAATTAATAAATATAAAATAACTGAGGACCAAATTTTTTTTTAAAAAAATGAAGATGGAATGTAGGTGTTTTAATCGAAATTGGCACAGTATGCCAAACTATGACAATAAAGTTTGCTACTGCACGAGCATGAGAATTATTTGAAATAAATAAACATTTATTACCATGAAAAATACAATTTATTTTACAACACAGCTTCCATGGAGTGAAACAAAAAATGCATGACAAATAAAATAAAGTGTAATTATCAAATGATGTAATTAAAATATGGAATGCTTTTGAATTCAGATCAATAAATGAGTTTCTAAATTATGGGTAGCCACTAGCCATCAGCTAGTGGGAAAAAGATCTCAAATACAATAATGTACTAATACTACAAAGAGGTAAAAAGACTCAGACAAACAACAAATGAACAATAATCAAATGCAAGTAATAATAATAATAATAAAAATACAAGATCAAGTGCATTTCAGAACACCACTGCTTGTGCCCAGTTTCTTATACTAAATGCTCAGTGGTTGAGAAAAAGATGTTTGCTTCATCAATAAGAAGTAATTGGCCATGTATAAACAGGCACACATCTGCTTAATGTATTTCGGACAGGCACACACATCTTCTCTATCAATGAAACAGAAATATGCGAACATCATTAAATCATCCAAAAGCGCAAAGAAGAATAAGACATGCACAAGTGAGATTTGTAATTTCAAGGAGAAGATGATGACAGTTTGAATAATAAGCAATCAGTGTTGCACATAAGATATGATATACAGCTAGTTTTCTAGGTGATAACACAATGTTCAGTTAAGAAAACTTATATACGAGTTATACAGATTAACATACCTACTCACAGAAAGAACTTATTCATGGCAGGCAATGGTAGTACACCAACAATCAGGAGGAATAAACCATCACCAATAAAAACTTAACAATTCGAATTGCAACAAAATGGACTAGATGTCTGCTGCCACCCTTAACATATCCACTGGCATATACAAATATAAAAGAAGAGAAATCACTTGTTTCATTTTGCGCATCTCGTACTCTTGCCTAAATTGGTTTGATTCTTCAGTCTGCTGAAAGTATTCACTGTCAAATCTTCCATCTGGGACAAATCAAATACATAATAAAATCCCAATCAATTTAGAAAAAAAAAAGTAGAAATGAGAAAGCTCGATACAAGTACTACTAAAATAATATATTCCATTACATATTAGAAAAAAGGACCTTGCAAGGACTTCCATCTCCAAGCATACAACCAATGCAACTAGAAATTGTTTATTCTATTGCTCAGTATATGTCTACTTGATTTATCCATTTCTTGACTAAATTCATTTAGCCCAAGTTACTGCAAACATATTGAACTAATAAAAGTCTTTCACATTAATCCTTCTCTATGTTGCCTCTGTGTGGCCTACAAACACCTAATAAATGCACAGAATATGATTATGTTAACCTGAAGTAGTGTCGAATCTAATCTCTGTGCGAGGACCTGAAGCCGTCCAGCCACCAGTTTTTGCTCCAGTTGAACTCCCATCAGGAATTGACTGAATCCTGTCTGGTAGAGCTGACACCAAGTCACTGCGTGTAGCAAGTTCCTCTTTTGACAGCCCTTTTACCTGGACAAGAAATAAATTAGAAACACCAAATTCAACAGAAAAAAAAAGTCATCTACTTCAGATTATCTATGTTCTAAATACAGGTTAATGGATGCCCAGTTACACACTTACACTCACAGGAAGGCACAAACTGTCAATTTTAAGAAAAAACAACTATTATGAATGTGCAATGTATTGGTATTGTCTGTAAAACAAATTGCACTTAAAACAATGGGGCGTGCAGATTAATCATTATTAACACAAAAATATTGTGATCTACCTTCTTGCAAGGTAAAAATAACAAGAAAAGAAATATGAAGCTCAGTTATGGTCTCATCAAAGGTTATGTAACATATATATGTTCATATCACAATTTTGATACTGAAATTTCCGGTTCGTGAGTCACATACTTTTTGTATCATTGGAATTTGTGAAAACATCTCAAATATTAAATTACCCATCTTAACCTACCAAAATGTTTTCCAATAATGTTTCACGAAATGTCTAGCTTGTAGTATGGTAGGATATACAATTTAGGTAACATTCACATTTATGTTTCCAATAAAGTTGTTCTTTTTGTCTCTTCATTTAACATGGCTTGATGATCTTGCTCCTAATCCACTATTATAAAGCATATCATCACCTAATTCTGCATTACAGACTAACAGCAGCAATTCCAATACATCAAACGAATGTTCATTTTTCCTTGTAAGTTCTGTCATGCATTTATCAGCTGGTCTCTGTAATCTCTGATATCAATTAACTGAAGTTCATTATTGAAGCAGCATCTTCCTGTGGTGCTTCTCCAAGTATATTTTCTACTCCGTCTATCTTAAAATGAACAGCAAGCTACAGATTCTCAGGTCACAAAGGAATTCATTTGTTAACATAACCACCACTATCTTTTTGTGAACATCTTAAATAACTCTTATCTCTTGCACGACAACAACAGAGAACAACCAACCTTGAGCTCAACTATTTGGAATCAGGATATAAGGATCTTACTTGATAGTGGTTTCTAACAGTCAAAGGTGCCAACTAATATGTCATGCTGTCAAACCTGTTTAATTGCGCATGACCTCACAGTGTTCTCTGCAGGCTTCCTTTCCTATTCCTATGAGGGGCAAAACAGAACCAAAATGTTGTTTTTCTGAACAACATTTGGAGTTAAAAAGCTAACATAATCTCAAATCACACAATCGAAAACAAAGCATATGGCAAATGTAAATAACTCGCAACGGGACAAAAGAGAATCAGAGGACAAGGTGTCGAACCTTCTTCACTGCCAACCGCTGCAGCTTCGGGATATCCTCCAGCAACCGCGCCTTAGTGCGCCGAATCTCGGCATTCAACGCCACAACTTCCGCCCGATTCTTTTCGCTGGACGCTGCTTCCGCTTTCTGCGTCGCGCGATCGCCAAATCAACCGCTGCGGATCAAACCCTAGCAAAATGCAAAAAAGAGGAGAAGGAGTAGGAGGAAGGAACGGGTGATACCTGGAGGGCGGATTCGATGTCCGAATCGACGGAGGCATAAAGGCGGGCGAAGGCGTCGTCACCGAAAACATTGTCGGCATTGAGCTTGTCGACGTCGTATTTCTCGTACTTCTTGCAGATTACGTCGACCCGCGTAAGGATATCGATGACGGTCATCCTCGATCCTTGATCAGCCTACCTCTCCCTCTCCCTCTCCCTTCTCCGCCCCAAATCTGGCTGTTCTCCGACCCCAACTCCCGGAAATGGAGATGCCCCGGGGTGGAGAAAAAAATTTTGAGGGAATTTCGATCGAATAAAATAATATATACTCGGGGATCTTTATGAAGAAAACCCTCAGTTTCGAAAATTAACATGGGGACGTCCCACTGTTTGTTTTCATTTCAACCCCTCCGTTTCCAAAATTTTCTCCTGGAGTCCTGTTCAACATTCGCATGTTCAGCATTTTTTAAGTGGTGGTGTATAATGTATTTGAGATAAAAGGTTATTAAAATATTATAATAATTCAATTTAATAAATATACATGTATTATGAATTAAAAAATATTTTTTAAAATAATATTATTATATAAATCTAAAAGCAGGTAATAGATTTTTAATTGCCTGGTTATTCTATTTTAATTGTCTTTTCAATAATAATAATAATAATAATAATTAAGTGCAGTTTCCGTTCTTTTTGTCTGTTTATGAACGAAGCAGAGAAGCATTCTCCTCTTCCAGCTCCCTTCATCCATGGACCATGATCCATCCATCTCTTGGCGCTGTTTATCGTTCGATGGGGAGAGCACCGAGCTGCGACAATGAGTGCAACCTCCATCTCCACTTCCAACTACGAAACGCCCAATCCAACTCCTCCGGTAGTCCGGTACTCTCTCCGCCCATCAAAGCCGAGGCTTTCGGCGGCGCCGAGTTCAGCTTCGCGCATGTCAAACCTCTTCAACCCAACTATATACGGGTTTCTCTCCCAGCAGCATCGGCAGATGCCATTCATTCACTGAGAAGATTTTCATGGAACAAGTGGTCTCCCAGTCGGAGGCTTCGTCGTCGTCGGTGAACAGCTGGTGCAGTTACTCGAACGAGATGTTCCTGTCGGCGCTTTGGCTGGGAGATGCCGCCGCCTTATTCCTCGGCAGCTACAGCTACGGCTATACCAGGAAAATAGTCCGACTCCAAGCGACATGGCAGCCCCGCACCGGGGTCGTCTCCCTTATCACGATGGATTCAACTGCAGCAACTTGATCAATTACCCATGAACATGATTGAAATGACAAGAGAGTAGAGAGTAGATGGGTAGTAATTAATGGTTGCTCGAGCGCTGTAGAGATTAAGTCACCAAAAACTCATTAACTAATGCTAATTAATCAAAGTCATCACAGTGTTGTGCATTGGAATGGTGGAGGGTTCTTAGTCCAAACATGGTCAGCAAAGGCATGCTTCTTTTAGTTTGTCTGCAGCCGACGGAGTGCTCAGAGGCCATGAAAATTGCATGGATGGTGGAATGGCAGTTTCGAAACTCATGCAAAGGATGGAATATCTATATATGAGGCCTTTCTCACTGCATCAGATAGGCCTATTCAAAGCTTTTGTTTATTATACACTGCTTTTAGGTCTGCTCTCTCTCCCTCTCTCATATGGCAGAGGGCACTGAACGTGTGTGTGTTTTTTTTTTTTTTGTACAAAAAGAGGGTACTGAATGTGTCCCCACGGAAAGATCACATATAAACATTACACTAGAAGATAACAGATTAATTTCTCATAAATATAAGGGTATCGTTCCTCCATACGCTAATTAATTATTAGTTTTAAGGGTCAAAGGTCTACCGACTATCGTGATTTACCTCTCTTACAATGGTCCGGAGGTGGACTGATAGAGATCGCTAGGTTGACGGATTCTAACCTTTTATACTAGAGGCCACTGAACGGATTGTCCCCATAGAGATGACTCGAAGATAAGAGAAGAGTGATGCTTGTCGAGAATGCATGGATTCGATGTCGAATGTGGAGTTTAAAATCCTCCTTGATCGGACTCTTTTCTATCTTTACCACTGAGTCGAGGAGTTGTGTCCTACCCGTGATTTACCCTCCCTCTCACTAATATCCCTAGGAAGGATGGTAGGAGGTCGCTAGGTGAGCGGATTCCCACCTTTTGCCGAGGCCACCGAACGGATTAGCCTCCGTGAGTGCGACGCATTTGATAAATTACAAAATTAAATTGGTACAATGGACAAATATCGATTTTGAATACAAATTTAAAATTATGGCTCAGACTCAGATGGTCACTCTGTGCCTTACTAATCGCGTCTACGGGCTTCGCTCTTTCACGATTTACTCCCTCTCGAATTTTGTGGGTCGGGACAAAGGAACCGTTAAGTTGACAGTTCAACCTTTTACAAAAAAAAAAAAAGCCAAGTCTTTCGCTGTTTCTAATCCATAGATCAAGAGGCATAGCCCCTGTGATTTATCTTCCTTCATCATCATCGAATAATAGATGATGAGAGATACTGAGAGCAAGCATAATTATTTTTTTACTATAAATGGTCATCGAATGGGTTTTTATGGGAATGATACATTGATTAATACGGTATAAATTTATATCAATGAGCAAGAATAGATCTCTATTGTTGAATGAAAATACTAATCGAAGTGTCTCATCCTTTGCTATACTAGAGCCAAAGACTAACTTAAGATTTACCTCTTTCTCATCACTATGAGATCAACAACAGAACTCTCGAGGTGTGGATTAACACTTTTTGCACGAGTGGTCACAGAGAAAAGTATCAACTTCAAGGAAGGTCTTATCTCTTCTTCCAAGTTCCATGGTAGCAGACTTTCTTGTCCCGTAATCATCCATATATGATAGTTTTGGTATTCATTTTGGAGATATCAATGTTCATTATGATAGCAAAAAAATTTGGAGATAGCAAAAAAAAATTATATTTGGTTCTAATAAAAGAAGATAAATTATGAAAGACTATATTCTTTGATCTATTGATAAAAAATAACGAATGATTTAAATTCGGATGAGAATTTTAAATCCACATCAAAATTCGATATTTACAATTTATAATAATATCTATATTGTCAACGGATCATCCCCAAAACATCAATGTTCATTACTGAACTAGGTCTCTTCTTCCTGTCTAAAATTTAATACGTAGCAAGAAAACATCAAAAACCACGGAGTAAAAATAGTATAGATTCTCACGGGAAAAAAATTTAGATGGCTAAAAAATCATGGACAAATGAGAAAAGTTTGTTATCGAAATTGTTGCAATAAGAAAATATATATTTTGATCAACATTCTTCCTCAGTTTTCTTCTCCTCCCTCTATCCCTCTTCTCCCGCCCACTTCTGCTCACAGTTACGCCGCCATAGCTCAACTTCCTCTTGAAGACGAGTGAAATGATCCCTCGACTGTTATTCCTCTCCTCTCGAAGATATGAGCATTGATTTGCTGCATCTGGAACTGAACCATTCACATGAACAAGCCCATCTCTATTTTTCTCGTTCTAAGTGATCAAGACAAGTTGCCATTTCCCTAGCTAGCTAGCTCGTCGGCCATCTCTTCTCTCCATTTTCAAGGCACTATTGCTTTTTACGAGTGTTTTACTTCATCCCTAAAAGTCTACTGAGAATGGTATACGGTTAGAGCTGTATAATTTTATAGCTCTAAGCCTCTAACCTAAGATTTACAGAGACTAATTCAACACTACGTGTTTAACAAAGTAGCTAAGCCCTGAGGACGACCACAAATCTTTCCTTAGCTCCCACGCATCATACATGAGAAATTAAGTAATGAGAGGCGAAGTTTTACCCTGCGACTGTGGCGCAAGAGTCCAATTGCTACAAAACAACACCACCGCACTCACATCACCTCCACTCCGTGTCAAGAGCAAGCAGCAGCCACAGCACCGGATCGCATTTATGGCGCCGCGAAAGGTGCGGGAGCAAATTGGAGCAGCATGTCTGTCCACTTCCTCTTGGCCCGCACTGCCATCCATCGCCACTGCTGCTCATCTTCGTCACCAATCTTTGCGTGCATGTGCATGCATAATCCTCTTCCTTTCCCAACAGGCAGAGCTTGTGCTTGGGAAACAAAAATCATCGCGAACGGATGGACAGTCGTTGACTCCCCAGTTTGAGTTGCTTTGTCTGCTAACGGAAATGGCCATCGGGCAAGACAAAGACGTAGCAACAGCATTCTTGGCAAAACGAGAAGGCATCTGAATGCCCCTCCATTGGCGACGCCACCTACAAGAAGAAGGCATCAAAATCTGACTTAAACAATGTTTATTTGCCGAGAGACCGTTGTTACGTTACTTCGTCTGCTAAACTTTTATTGTTCATGATAGGACTTTAGCGATTGGATTGCTCCCGTCGGGTGTTGACATCGGCGAGTAGGTTGGAATTGTCACCAAATAATTGTAGGGGGGGCTTAGACAAGCAGGTCACCTGCGAGACGATCTCCGTAAGCTTACAAATCCGAACGCCGTCGAGTTTCTGATATAAATATCGGCTTCTTCCCCATCTCGTTCATCTTGTAACAAGCGTCTCAAATGGAGAAATCCGTCAGTAAAAGCAGTAGCAGCAAGCTGAAGCAGCGCTTCGCACGGATGCTGCTCGGCTCTTCCTGCTCCACCGCCGCTACCGTCGCCGCCGCCATCAAGCCTCCGGCGACGCAGCTGCCGGAGACGGTCAAGTACGGGTGGACCGACCGTTGCAAGCTCGACCAGCACAACTGGTCTTTTCCC
The DNA here is from genome assembly GCA_025175895.1 of Wurfbainia villosa. Taxonomy (NCBI): domain Eukaryota; kingdom Viridiplantae; phylum Streptophyta; class Magnoliopsida; order Zingiberales; family Zingiberaceae; genus Wurfbainia; species Wurfbainia villosa. The sequence goes on along the minus strand of CM045991.1, from coordinate 21,406,700 downwards.
GCCGACGTCCGGCAGCGCCGCTGCGTTGCTCCGGTCGTGCATGTCTCCATCAACTGCCGCGATCGCCGGTCGGTCGAAGCTTCCGAATCGTTGCTCCCCTTGATCGACGAGGAGGATAGAAAGTGGAAGCCGGGGAAAACTAAGAAAGAAAGGCGCAAGGCACCTTTTGGTCTGAAAAAGAAGAGCAGTAGCTTCCCCTGCCCTTCTTCCTCCGACTCATTAAACGAGGACGAGCTCGATCCCTTCAGCAGTGAGGAAGAAGAGAAGGACGAGGAGGAATCGAGAACTACACTGTTCTCGTCCAGGAGCTTCTCCTCCGACTCCTCCGGGTTCTACCACCACAGCAAGAGGAAGAACAAGAGCAATAGGAGCAAGAACACGAAGTCCACACGACGCCCGCCGCGAAGACACGCGGCGCATTCGACGACGACGGAACTCCGGCCATTGACCTCCATCTCGCCGACGAAGGCCAATGCGGGAGGATTCCCGGTGGTGAAGCGGTCCACCGACCCATACGGCGACTTCAGGAACTCCATGGTGGAGATGATCGTGGAGCACGGCATGAGCAGGGCGCGAGATCTGGAGCAGCTCCTCCACTCGTACCTCAAGCTGAACTCCAACCGACACCATCAGGTCATCGTCGAAGCATTTGAGGACATTTGTGAAACAATGTTTGGCAAATAGATTGAACTCGTGTATCTAATTCTAACGCTCTGTTTGAAGATCGACTAATAAATTCTGTGCTCCACCAAGCTCTTTCCGATAAGTTATTGATGGGGAGCAAAATATCCCCTAACAAGATGATCAGGTTAGACTAACAGTCAATTAAGTTGAGATTGAACTCGGGCTCAATAGATGATCATGACTCAGTTCAACGGTTAGATAGTTATATATGTCTCTTTCTGAAAAATACATCTCTACAATTTCTATCATCGTATCTTCATTATAATAAAGTCATATCTTTCAAGATCTCCTCTGCTAAACTAGGTCTTCATCGTAAGGTCACTTTGTCTCGATCATACCTTCTACGATACTCTTTGCAACGCCATATCTCTATTATAATGAGATCATATCTCTCTAGATTTCTGCTAAACCATGTCTCTATCATAATAAGACAACGTCATTTCCATCCATAGTAATGAGACCATATCTACTACGACACCCTCCGCGATATCATATCTCTCTCATGATGAGACCATATCTTCATGATCTTCTGGAGGAACCACATCACCAAATCTTTCTCTCCACTCTTCCTATATAAAGAGGTGGGTAACACCAAAGGAAAGAGCCGAGTAATATATAAAACTTTACTCCTTTCAATATATTTTTTTTTTTCATTTTTCTCCGTATTTTAATTTGGACATCAGAGGAGTTTAGTTGAGGTATCCCTCAACTCCCTCTTTCTCGTGCATTTGTTAGTCTTCTCAGATTCAAGTCCTGACAATTTCGACAATAAATTTGGTTCTGATTCCTACAACCATAACAACTGATATGAAAGCCTCCAATTCTCGATTTCATATATGCACGTGTCCATCTGACCTAATAAAACTCAGAAGAAAATCGATCTGATCAACTCGGCACAGTAGAACAATCTTAGGTCGATCGATCGAAGAAAATTCGACCATGAATATTTTACCAAATCATCCCTCTAACAGTCTCAGACCCGAACAGTTATAAACAACAAGAATGTCACATTCAAAGCTCGATCACTGAGAGAGAGAATTGACCGCTCCCTGAATTTATCTAGCATTAATTTTTTTTCCCCTCCCATTGGTCTTCTTTTGCACTCTCCGTCTTTGTTTTTCCGATCGAGCGTCGCCTGAGATGGACGACAGCAGCTCCTTCGACGGATCGGTTGCACACTTATTTTTTTTTATTAAATATTTATGAGTTTTATTATATCTTATATGCCATATTTATACTTATATTTTAGTTTATTTATTTGCTTGTTAAACTTTTTAGCGGTAAATTTAATAATCTCTCTTAAAATGGTTTTTGGATACCTCACTGAATATGGCTACAGTATGTTTGCACCGCCGATGTTCTAACAGTAACAGATGCAAGACATCTTCACTATTTCCCGATAAATGAATCACGCAGGGAAGATTGGCAGCCATGTATGGACATTTCAAGATTGAGCGTGACAAAGGAGAAAAGTTTATTGTAACTTTAAGGGAATAAACAGAAAAGTTAAGGGAGCCTTCTAAAACGAAAATAAAAAATACCAACCACACATGTTTTTCATTTTCTCAAAAAAAAAAAAACGAAAAATAAAAAAATTTCTCCAAACCAAACGCCCCTAATATATCCCGCACATAAATTCTCACATTGCCTTTAGCACAATTTTTATATGGATTCAGCACAAGAATTCAAGTAATATTAGAGGGGGAACAAGAAAGCTCGGAGATAATTTAAATGCTACGTTCTTGATAAGTTGTATATTTAAATGTCAAGCTACAAGGTCGAGAAGAAATGAAGCGAAAAATATGGTCACGAGTATTGCATCCATTGCTCTCCAACAGCAATCTAAATTAAAGGGAATTAATTGCTTGAGCAAATCAATCAGGAAGGATCCGCACCCGTGGATTGCCCCTCCAAAATCCCAATCTACTACTCATCCATCTACAATATAAAGAATCAAGAATCTAAGTTCCAAATTAAAAAAAAATAATCCAATATTGTCAAATTAAAGGAAATATCACGGAAAAATTGCTAAAAGAATCAAGAATGTCGAAAGCTACATGGTACAAAATCTCCATGATTTGACTAAATGATCTGACAAATGCAGAAATGGCATCAGGAATGACCTTTCACACAAGACCAAACAAACACAGGGCTAAAGCGTTCATAATGCTTAGAAAAGGAACAGTCAAGAGAGACAAAGACAATCAGTGAGAATGCTAAACGAGTTCATTGAATAAAAAAAAAAAGGTAAGAAGCATTTTTATTTAATGTGCAACAAACTACAGCGTGGAAATCAAACATTATCCTCATTTAAAGTCCATAATTCAGGGAAAAATAATTGAAAATTTGGTCGATCTATCTGATGCTCACGAGTGTTGCAATTTAGTTCTTCCACAATGATGGCTAACTTTCTCTAAAGGTATTGGTAGTTTTTGACCAAAGTATTGCTTTGATCCGCTCTTCAATCATCATACATCCTCGTTGCTAGCTGATACACATCAAGACATCAGTACCGGAAATATCCGCAAACTACTAAGTTTGGCCAGATATTAAATTAATAATTTTTTGGGTGAGAGACTGAATTGAATAAAAAGTTTAAAATAAACACTTGTTCACACAGAAATACAACACTAACAGTTTTTCCAATACTTTTGTAGATCATGGATATCCATGTTACAGTTATGTTATCCAGTTCATGATGGAGGCATTATGACAGGCATGAAAGAATCGGCAAGAACAAGAACAGAAAGCAATATATCCATTGAAAGTGACATGTCATCATATTACTTGAGGCGGTGTGATTCCGACATAGCTATTTCTAAAATTTTTACTAGTGAACAATAGGGGGTACCAATTGTTCCTCAGGATCGATGTCTAAGTTTTTGTATTTAGCACAGAAGCCAATGGTTTAACAAGAGTCTATTTTTGTATCTAACACAGGAGCCAAGGAGGTCAGAAGTATTAGAGCATGCCATCAATCTGAAGCCCAATGCAACTGAAGGAAAACACTAGCTGTATTTTGTTAATGACTCCGAAATGCATTGGTGCAATTGACTAACCTAACAAGTAGAGTTCCAGTAGAGGAAGAGGCTTAAACTTTAAGCAAGCAAAGCAAAGCACTTCCATACAGAAATGGAAGGTTTGGATAATATATGAACAAGAGTATCCAGTGTACTTCTCTTCAAGGGAAGTCTCGTTGAAGTGAAATATCACAAACAAATCGTTAAATCACACATGGAAGCAAACATTTTTGGCGAGCAAGTGCAAGCTCCACGAATTCTCAATATGAATAAATTGCCATGATTTTTAGTTTTGCAAAATTGGCAACAAATCACCGACAACAGCAGCATTATGATAAAAAAAAAATCATTTTTAAGCATCCTGCTGTTGTTAATTAAAATATTTATAAAAAAAGAGAATGTTTGTGGGTGTGTCCTTATTATGAGCCATGTGAAAAAAATATTTCTGTTGCATCATTCTCAAAAATTTGCTTTTAAATAGTATCCATGATAAGCTTGTGAAGTAAAGCAGAAACTTTATATAAAAAATTTCATTGTGCAAATACAATATTATATTCCATTTGCATAATTAATCTTAGTATTATAGGAAAGCCATCCTAAAGGGCATCCATGTTCACCTCACAAATGCCTCAACTCTGGGGCAACTTGGTCAAATCAATCAGATTCAAAAGATATAACCAGAATATTAACAAGAGACTCAAAATAACATATGCCAACCTGTGTATGTGAGAACATCAGTAACTAACTTGCTAGACTCCACCTAGTAATTGTCACACATCATCAATCGCAGCTGGTTGAATGCAGAAAAATCAGTATGCTAACTGGCTTACACAAAAGGAAAAGGAATACAATCGTAGCAACACAAGTAATGTAATCGAATCAAGTGAGATTGAGACAGGAAGTATGTCGGATAGCAAACTTCCTATAGAAACAAAAAAGACGACAATGATGGACAAGGTCCTACTAACTTAAAGAACAAGAGTATATGAAGAACAAAAACGAATGAAAGAACCAGACAAAATGGTCTCACCAAACATGTTTAAAAGAGAAGAGAAAACCAATAGACTGCTACAACTAGTAATAGGCACAATTGCCTACAGAAGAAAAATCTGGTTCTAGCTATCATGTTGAAGATTTATTTGTTCCTTAGAAAGTGGACAAGCACATTTCAATGAAACTGTACTGAGTTCCTCTATATAGTTAACTAGAGATGGATTAGAATATTAAAAAATATCATTAAATTTGAGAAACTTGACATTAGTAAAAATAGTTACATTCCTATTGAAAATTTGGAAGCTCCTGGGTATTTTATCAATCCAGTGAACAACCTTTTGATGTGTTTCTAGCATAGCCAAAGATTTCCATTATACCAGTGCTCAAATTACAGAAAGTTCACTTTGGAGAACACTGCTGCTGATTACCCCGTCCAATGAAAAAACAAAATTTAATGCCACTTGACCAATAAAACACATAGGATAGATAATGATTTATTATTTCTTTATCAATTTAATTTGTTTCAATAAGTAGAATCCTTATTATGGGTTTACAAGTTGTTTGTCTAGCAACGGTCATTATTGTTCCTCTCCACTTTTTTACTTCATTCTGTGTGCGTCTGTCATTCCACATATTCTTCCATTTTCCATCTGATGAAGTAATCTTTGCTGAGATAATTCATAGAGATACCATCGCAGAGAATATTCTGATCTACTCATATGTCTACCAACAGATATTGTATTTGACAATGTGAGACTAAAGATCAACTTCTCATCTACCACTAATCATCCCTTTGGCTAAGTCAGTACATATGAGAGTAAGAGGATCACCGAGAGTTTCTAGTCTAATCCATGTACCTTATTACATACCCAGACAATAAAGTGTGTGCTAAACCAAAGCATTACCTGCCTCATTCTCCCTCATTCCAAATCTCAACGTAACCTCAAATAAGTCTTGAACCCATCTATCAATGTAATTGATTTAGGTCCCACAATGTTTGAAACCAAAATAATTCACAAATCTACATTTTGCATTTAGTAATATGAGATCAAAGAGTCACATCCTTCCAATCACTCACCATTGCTTGCCCCGATTGACACATCTGATGGCCTATGTGCTAAGTACTTGGCCAGTTAAACTTGCATCTCATAGCTAACACTCTCTTGGTATTTATGTGGTACCATGTCCATGCATTACCATATCAACTAGTCATTCCCTTATCCCAATCAGTGGATCAAAGGGTCAATGTGCTTTGGTGCTTAGGCAATAGAATCAACATGTCTTAGCCGAAGCCTTTGCATCAATGTACGGACAAATGTGGATGGTCTCGATCCAAAATGTTTACCCAACATATGAGGATATTATAATGTATTCATAAGCATATATCCAGATATTGCATCTGGAAACACATTTTTATGTGCGGCTAGCCACTTCCCCTTGCCTCAGCCCACATTTGATAGGTAATGCCCTAGGGAACGTGGCCAATGGAAGTCCTGCACCATAGCTGATTCTCTTGCGGTAAAATCTAGTTTCAAGTGAAACAGTTAAAACAAAGAATCTGCATCATTATTTCGTCGGCAGCAGATGAAGCAAACGAACCCATATGCTTCTATATTACAGAATTGTTTTAGATAAACAAAACAATGAGAATTAACGAATTCAACCGATTGAAAGAAAATCACAATAGAACAGACGAAGAATGGATCGGAGTATACCTTCCGACAGCCACCCACAACCCCTGCGGGAAATCGTGAGCATCGACGTCATCAACGCGGAAGCCGTGGCACTGTGCATCGGCATCAACGATTCCACACAGAAGCTCGCCTCGACGGGAGACCTTAACAAACCGAAAGAAATTAAGCTAACGCAAAGGTGAGAAACAAAGGAAGGACTCTCGAGCCGCTGGCGAGCACCTGAAGAAGCGAACGGCCGCAGAGGGAGGCCTCTGCTTTGGGACGGATCGAAGAAATGAAGGCCGCGCTGATCCGGCCCTCAAGGCGGAGCCCCGGAGGGAAGGCGAGCGGAGTATCGACCTGCCAGCGGCGGCGATCATGACGCGCTTCGGTCCGCAGGGTTTAGGGCAACCGGCGAATTAGGGATCGTAGAACCGAGCGCAAAATAAGACTACGAGCCAGTTTATGTCAGGCTTGAGCGCGACGGGGTTCAAAAGCCACAGACTAACCCTACTGTAATACCTAAATTCATATTTCCAATGATAATTATATAATTAATTTATGAAGAAACATACAATTTTTCTAAATTAGAGCTTAAATTGTTCCCCCAATTCCCCAAACAGACATTTTTCTAAGATAAATTACATAGACGCTTAAGCTTTCATTTGTCTATTATTGCATCATGCTCGATCAGAAAGTGATCTGAGACAACGAGTAAACCACATTAATTAGTTATAACAGAGTCCTTAATTCAACATCTTGTATGAAAGGTTTAAACGTCTCCGGGAGCCACAACAAAGGCACCAAAATTTACTCTTCTTCCTGTTCCAGCCTCTGCAGACTCCTGCGGGTCACTTCCCGAATGCTTCGTCAAGTGCTGCTTAATTCCTCCCGGGCCGGCGCCGGCTCCGGCTCCGGCTCCGGGGCCAAAGTTCACCGCCGGAGCGACCATTCCGATCTCTCCTTCCGCCACGTACGCTTTATCTCTTTGCGGCCGGAGGCAACGACGCGCAAGCACCCGCCCCACGAAGCAGGCTACCAGTGTCAAGGCGCCGATGATCCCCAGCACGACGTAGACCGGCGTGAACGAACCTCGGGAGCTGGGTGCATATTGGGCTGTTTCGGACTGTGGATAGACGGCCGGAGGCCGCCGAAGTGATGACATTTTAACTTGGATATGTTCTCTGCTTAGTGCGCTGTCTCTGGATGCGTTTAATTAGCTTTCTTGATCGATACAACAATATGTGCTTTGAGTGAGCTGATGGTAAACTCTGGTCCATGATTTCACCAAATTGAAGGTTAGGAATATCTGCGTTGTGGCTGCTCGAGGAGGAACTTTGTTTTCCTTCACACCGATGCAAGAATCAGCATTGATTTGAGATATCGGATGGAAATCCGATCCATATATATATAATTCGCCAAAGAGATCAATGCGACGCACGAGGCTCTATACAGATTGATTAAACATGCAAATGCTATGTGAGCCAACTTGGTAATTAAACATCTCGATACATATCGATATGGTGCTTGATAAGAAAACTTGTAATCTATGGCATAAGTGGCACCAGTTTGGGCACTTGAACTGGATAGTTGTCGATCTCATCCGACCAGGGATTACTGTTCTTCACGCTTTTAATCGCTCTCAGGGATCTCCACACCGCGCTGTTGCACTTGAACCCGGAGCCGAAGGCGATCTGCCACACCCTGTCGCCCGATTTGATCCTCGCCTTGGCCTCGCAGTAGGCGAGCTCGTACCACAAGGAGCTGCTGGACGTGTTGCCGAACCTGTAAAGCGTCATCCTCGACGGCTCCATGTGCCACAGCGACAGCCCCAGGCTCTTCTCCAGCTCCTCCAGCACGGCGCGGCCGCCGGCGTGGATGCAGAAGTGCTCGAATGCGAGTTTGAAGTCCGGCAGGTATTGCTTGACATGGTCGAGCTTGAGGACCTTCTTGAGGGCCAGGGAGGCGAGGAAGAGGAGCTGCTCGGAGAGGGGGAGGACGATGGGGCCGAGGGTGGAGATGTTGGCCTTGAGGGCGTTGCCGGCGACGGCCATGAGGTCCTTGGAGAGAGCGACGCCGATCTTGCCCTCCGCGTCCTCCTCCTGCGTCACGCAGGAGTAGCTGCGATCGTCGGCGCCCTTGTGGGTGCGCACGGTGTGGATCAGCTGGTACTTGGAGCGGCGCCGGTCGCGGCGCCGGTTGGTGAGGAGGATGGCGGCGCCGCCCATGCGGAAGAGGCTATTGGTCACGAGCATGGACCGGTTGTTGCCCAAGTAGGCGTTCAGCGTCATGCTCTCGGTGCTCACCACCAACGCGTAGCTGTTGGGATGTACCTGCCAAATTAACTCGAGTCAATCACAGTCTTCAACGCTCTGCCCTTACTACTCACCGGCCCGCAGCACAGGCCGGCGAACCAACTGTGAGGCATGTGATGTGACTTGTGAGGGAGCAAAGTCAAACATTATAAATGCACGCCGTATCCAGCGATCTCTAAACCGGAAAATAAATACAACAACAAAGAAAAAAAATTCTAGCAATCTATCTATTCGTAGCTCTGCGTCGCTGAATGCAACCAGACGACACAATTCTGTGGATTCTCAAAGAATCTGAGCACAATATCTGCAGTCGAATAACTATGCCATTAATTCCACCCTACGCATCCACCTACCCGCCCGCTACCGCTACCCCTTCTTTACTGCCCCACCACACAACAGTATTAATGCGAATGACCAAACATTGGTCGGTCACGTGCTGGTCACCAGTCGGATCTTTTGCCCTTGGTGTTCACTGTGGCGACGTCAGTACACAATTTAATGAAGCACGCATATATCTCCACATGCTAACGTGATCAGAAATAATCAATAAATAAAAGCATGCATGAACAAGACAAATGTACGCTAGCCACATCCTCCTTGGGAAAAATATGGAATGCACGTTGCGTGTCTGGTTCGGGATATTGCCTAATACAGTGCAGTGCTTAACAAAATGTGGATTTAACGATAATAGTTTTATTATTTTTCATCCGACTCACCCTTTGTCAAATGACTGAACCGGCCGGCCGGTTCAGTTTCAAAATAACTGACTAGTTAATGCGGCTAGCAGTGTGTTTGCATTCTTCAGTCCCTTATTGATCAGTAGATTAATTATGGTATTATATGTATATATACACAATTCATTGCTAATATTTATGATCATTAATATATTATAATTATTACTTTAAAAAATAAGATGATAAATTATAAAAATACTTACAAATAAATTGAATATATATATATATATATATATATATATATATATATATATATATATATCGTCCTTCAAAACAAAAAAATATATATAATAAAAATTCTTGAGTCCTTCAAAATTAAATGATTGATAATAAAAATATTCATGAATTATATATATATATATATATATCGTAAATAAAATTTACTTTGGCGTAATTGACAAAAATGGTTGGTTTGTATATACCTGAAGGAGCTGGCGAACGAGATCGATGGAGATCAAGCCGGCGCTGCAGCCCATCCCGGCGAGGTTGTAGGTGATGACGTCAGCGGACATCTTGTACCGGTGGACGATCATGTCGGCGTAGGTCGGCGTCGGGTTGTGGAGGCTGCAGTTGGTGACCAAGACGCCGACGTCCCGCGCCGCCACGCCGGTGCTGCAGAACACCTCGTCGACGGCGCCGAATATGACGGTCTCGGCCTCCTCCTGCGCCGTCCGGTAGCACATGTCGGGGGGGTCGCACAGCAGCGAGGCCGGGATGTAGGCCTCGTCGGAGATCCCCGACCGCTCCAGCATCTTGCGCTGGAACGCCACCGTCTCCTCGGTGAAGGTGCCGCCGCCGGTGAACTTCGCTAGGATGGTGACGCGGGGGGCCACGTACGCCGCGCTCCCCTTGAAGCAGGCGAAGTCCACCAGGTAGACTGTCCTCCGGAGGCGCAGCATGTACAGCGCCGCGGCTAGGCCGAGGAGGGTGGATCCGGCGGCGGCGGAATGGGGGCTGAGCTGCGGCGAGGCGAGGCCGGCAAGCCTCTCGGCCGAGAGGCGAGGTAAAAGCAGCGCGAGGAGAGGAGGGATAAAGAGAAAGAGGGCGTTAGAGACGACGTGGTGAAAGACAAGCTTAAGGTAGTTGGCTTTCAGCGGTTTCATATACCCGTCGACGGGCGGCGCCACCTTCTCATCAGCCATGTCCGGCGATACACTAAGCAAGAAAAGGTACGTCTAGATTTATAGACGAGGAAGACAACAAATTCCCCAAAAGGATGCTTAATGCTCTTGGCATTTCATGTTTTTGTTGGGCTTGTGGAACGCACCAGGGAAGAGCGCTCACATGAAGGTATAATTCAGTGTAGCGTTGGACTCCTTTTAAAGTCAATTGATGAACGCGGAAATTACCGTAGCCTTAATATCTGTATTCAATGCTTTCAGACACAAGCATATTTCAAAAGCCTCATTTATTCGCCATCGTACCCGAACTTTTGTTTTTCTTTATACATAAATATTAATGTTTTTAATGTATAAAATATGTGTCAGCTTAAATTTTAACTTGTATTGCAAGTAATATTATTAACTCGTGTGTAAATTTTAAAACATTAATTATAATATATATATAGGATATATCATGCACGACCCATCAATCTGGGTCAGTGCGCGACTCATCCTAGCTATGTCGTCCGTACTTTAGTTGTGGTCGCCATCCGTATTATAATCATTGTTTAAATCCCAACGAAATATCTATCGTGAACAAATTTCGATCTAATTAAGATCGAAATCGGATTTGAACATGATAAGTAATGACTGTGATATCGATATCACAATTGAATTTCTATACGATGTTCCTGTCACCAATGGTATGTATATCATTCGATTGTGATTAAATTTAGATCGAATTAAGATCGAAATCAAATTTGAATATGATCGGCAATGACAATAATGTTGAGATAACGATTGAGTCTAATTTCGATGTGATGCCACTATCGCCAATGCCCACAATATTGTGATCATGATTGGATCAGATTTCGATCGCGATCCAGTATAATCGAATTCCGATCAATCGTTGCATAATATTTCTTTATCGTGCAATTACAGCTCGATATTGTCAATGATCAGTTGGATTTTGATTGTGATCTAATCGAATTTTGATTATGATCAGATCGAAATTTGATTACGATTCGATCAAATCGCGATCGAAATCCAATTCGATTATGATTGCTAGCAGCCTCGACATCGTGAGCACGATCAAACCGAACTCTGATTGCGATCGGATGATGCAAATATCTGTTAGATTTAGACGCCGACTATAATATGAATGAGGCTAAGACGGTGCAAATGTGCGTGCCTTTCTGGTGTTATCAAATTGCATTGCCACTAAATTATGTAAGAAATATATTTTTTTTATTTGAAATTTATTATTTTTATTAAAAATATATATATAAGATAATTCAAGAGCATTAGTATAACTTAATAGCATTATGATATTATAATATTTTAAAATTTATGCAAAAACTATATTTAAAAAAAATTATAATTTTCCTAATGAGATATTGATGCCAGCCTGTCCCTGTGCTAGTAAGGGTTAAAGAGTTTAACGCCGACCTGCAGCAATCGGGCTTGCGGCGACCGCCGTGTCTGAGAGAGGAGATTATAATTAAATATAAACGAGAACTTTCCAACCGCACGATCCGGATCGATCTTAATCCGGAACCTTGGAAGGATCCCCATAGAAACTGCGCAAGTCACCATGTGAAGCTCATAATTGCACGCATGTTTGCAAGTTAAGACCAAAATAAATTCGCGTACGGAATGATGCGATAGGGCTGTGACCTGCGGGCAGAGTTTGCTTCGCAATTTCGAATAATCCATATAAATATATCACTCATAAAATCAAATTTCGTTTAATATTTTAACGTTGATTATATTGTTTTTTTATTACTTCAAAGGATGTAAATTGAAATTTCAATGCCCAGTGATCTTTATAAATAGCACGAACTAAAAATGTGTTTGGTATGCTATAATTTATCTTATAATATAATCTAGATTATATTATAAAGTTGATTGTTTTATTTTTTATCGTTTTAAAATTATAATTTAATATAATCTCGATTACAAGAGCTAATAAAATTTTATGATCTAATTACGAAATAAAATATATGTAATCCGATTACATTTCAAATCGTAATCTGAAAAGTATTAAATGTTTAACGATCGAAGTCGATCGTCGCAATCTATTAATAAATGTACCATCGATCGCCATTCGTAAGCTGTCATTCGATCGATCGTCGTTGTCATCGCCATTAAAATTATATACAATTTTTATCAAATATAATAATACAATCAAAATTATATTGTATTCTATTATAATTTTGATTATATTACTTGAAAAAAGACATGTTTTCTTCCTTTTTTGAGAGTTTGTTTTCTATATTTTTTTTAAAAAAAACTTTAAAATAATAAATCTTACAAATTAATTAAGTGCCTAAAAATATTTTATTTTTTTTAAAAAAAGAGAATTGTATGGCATTTTGACAACTTAAAACTTAATTAGATGCAAAATAAATCCAAACAATAATTATATCTTTAGCTAATTAAATTTATGCACCCTAACAATCACTCGCTTTGCTAAATATAAATTTATGATGTAAAAAGTTGAAATCCGTCAACCTAACGATTTTTATCAGTCCGTTTTTGGATCATCGTAAGGGAGATGAATCACGGTAGGTCTTGAGCGAGATTAATAATATAGCGTGGAGGAGCAGACGTCATAGCATTCTATAAAGATTAGGTAATAAATAAATAAATTTATATATATATATATATATATATATATATATATTATATATATATATATATTTTAAAGGCATAAGTATGGTGGTGCCCACAAGTTTTAAAAGAGAAACTGCAATGCAAAAAGACAAACTACAAGTACAAAAAAAAGTATATTAATTAAATGCAAAATAAATCCAAACAATAATTATATCTTTAGCTAATTAAATTTATGCACCCTAACAATCACTCGCTCCGCTAAATATAAATTTAATTAGCTCTAGACGGTAATAAATAAATAAATAAATTTATATATATATATTTTAAAGGTAAACACTGGTGATGGACAAGTTCAACAGTAAAACGTTACTAAAAGCTCATTCCATCGGATTCACGAACACAAGATCGACAAAGGAAGAAACAATAAACGATTTAGGACACGTCGCGCAGTACACTTTGCGCGTTCTTTTAATCCTCTATGGTAAACACTGGTGATGGACAAGTTCAACAGTAAAACGTTACTAAAAGCTCATTCCATCGGATTCGGTACGAACACGTGACGATCGAGGGCAGAGGAGGAAGTCCAAACAATAATTACGATTTAGGACACGTCGCGCAGTACACTTTGCGCGTAAAAATTTTTAATTTTTTTTTTTAATGTAAAAGATTGATAACGTTCGCCCAAACCTCTTCGATATCGGCTCCACAGCGATATAATAATAATAATCACGCGATCGATTTATAATCAACTATTACGTGCCATTCAAATGAAAAAATATTGTATGTAATATTAATCACAATCCATTTATAATCGTATTCATATTTAGATACAATGAAAAATAAAATCCTGATTGATTTGTTTTTTCAATGACTAATTTTTATTCATTTTTATAAGATTTTATTTAGATAGTTAGTTGAAGATATCTCATTTAGATATTCAGTGCATTGTCAAAAATTCAAAATAAGATCGACCATTTTAAAATTAATCAAATCGAAGATTTAAATATTTGATACTAATAAAAAATTTAATTTTTTTAATAAATTGAATTAATCAAATTTTAACAAAAATTAAATTAATCAACCAAATAAAATCAATTAATTTGATTAAAAAATAAATAAAAAACAATAAATTGAATATCAGTCATAATTTTATAAACTGATAATATTGATACTATAATAATAGTCAATCGATGTTATAATATAAATGGACTGTAATTCAATTTTATTAATTAAATTATTTTTTTTAATTTAAAATTTAAAATCGAATCGAATTAATTTTAAAAAATTAATATTTTTAAAAATAAAAACTAAATTTCTAAATAAATTGAATTGAACTTTCAATTTTATCCGTATCGATTTAGTTGATTCAATCAAACATTTATATGCCAATAAATGATGTGGCTTTCAATTATTATGAATTCGATAAATTAGGAAAAAATTTATAGACTTTGATATTGACGGGATAGGCCTGAGCGTTTTCCAACAACATCAATTGGTGGAGAAAATAAAACATGCTTGTCCTCTCCTCTTTACTAGATTACTTCCGTGTATATATATAGTTTTTAATTAATTAATTTATTTCTCTTAAACCTCTTTTACAGATTTCTTTTCCCACTTAGGCAATGCCTATTGATTCTCAAGGGTCATTGCAATTCCACAAATTTGAATCATTAAGTGTAATTATTTTTATAATATTTTTTAAAAAAAGGGCATGGTGTCTGCGACAGAGGAATTGAATATAAGTAGTAAAATTATTTTAAAGAGAAAAAATCAATTTTAAAGAATTGTAAATTTTTTTGGAATATTTTTTTTTTGTCATGTTGATTTTTGATTGGATAGAAATATCTTTCACGATTTACTTTCTTTCATTTAACCGTGGGATCGATGACGAAAAACGTCTGTCATAATATATTTATAGAATTTTCTTTCAAACGGAATGACAAATTAAAAACGTTGTAGCTATAGAGACTGTCCATGTGAGCATTTCATATTGTACTCTAATAATCGATGAAAAAATTTTATGGAGCAAAAACTATCATCTCTAGAATTAATCGGATCTTAAAACTTAAATACCTAGTGCTAATAATAATAATAATAATAATAATAATAATAATAATAAAGGCCAAGTAGATCAACTAAGCACCTTGTTGTTCAACCCAACACGACCGAATCCACATAATACTGGAAAGACAGTTTATAGGCCAGATGGGCAGAAGGCCCAACCCACAATGGGGGGTAATCCATAGGCGAAGCACAGAGCATTTCAATATTTAACATTAATGGTATCTATCCTATTCACTTGATTTTTTATTCAAATTTTAAAGTAATTTCAACATTAAGTATTTCCATACCGTGAGTTTGTTTTACCATTTGGTCAAACAGTGAACTTAAGAAACTACAGACAAACTTGAGAAATCCATGGCATTTCCATTCAAAGATGAACTCTGGTTGAGTACCAAACTTGTTTGAAATACCTCACAAATAAACAGATTCCAAGCTGAGTTTGATTTCTTGAGACAGTGAATTACTTGTCGAACCAGAAATATTAATTAAACCGATAAGAAATGCATCGAGTGTGGAAGCTTGAGCGAAAACAATGGTTGTTACTATCACTAATTGAATTGAACTCCATGAGATTTGTCAACCTACCTACAACATCCTTGATTCAGAACACTGATCAAGAAATCAGAAAAACCAATACTCACACTCACGGATCAGAAATACAATGGAGGTTAGTTGCAGAGGAAAACTCATTTGAAATTGTAGGTACATCGACATCCCAATGCCTTTAAGCCAGACCATATCTGAACTTTGGATAGGTTTGTTGATGAAGCACTGAGCAATGATTTCATGTGCTCCCGTAAGCAGATGAAACTGCCAGATAATCTGATTGACTTCTTGTGCAGATAACAGACATCAGATCATGCTGGCAGCTTCATCTACTTGTGGTGCACTTCTTGTAAAGAAGCATACTTCAAGAGGAAGAACAAACAGCTATAGACTCATGCGATAAAAGCTAAGATAGGATCAAATGGAAACTAGAAAATTCTTGTCGAAGAGATAGAAGTCTGGAACAAGGCTAATGGCCGGGGTGGTGAAAGGGGTCATAAAGAAGTGCAGAGAGAGAGAGAGAGAGAGAGAGAGCTTTAAATATTTTGGGGGGTTGTCATGCCAATGACAACGCCAATTTCATAGATTGCAGGAAAGAAGAGAGCAAGAATAAATTTAGAGGATGGTCCCAGGAAAAGGGAAATTGAAGGTCATGCCAGGGCCAACAGCACCCAGTGCACGCCACCATCCCAGAAGTAAACCAGAAGGGGGTAAAGAAAAAAAAAGGATAATATATTCGTGTGAACTTTCTGATAACTTTTGGAGGACCCTTCCCATGCATCTCCAGGGGGAAGAGGGAGTTGAAGGTCCATCCTTCATGCACCCTTCACCCTTGAGAATGGAGCCCCTGGAACTTCATCGCTCTCCACACAAATTTATTAGCTGAGACTTTTATTATAGTATTAGCAATTTCATCTTCATCAAGAAAAGACTGCTTAAGTTTGTTTGCTAATAAATCTTGCTTCTGGTGACAATTGTTAGCTTAGGGTTGTCAAAACATTAACAGTCTATAACTAACTAGAACAATAATCATAGAAGAGATTCAAGAGACAGAAGAAGCGACTGCAGGTAATAGGGGCAACAGGACCAACACTGGCAAGTGAAGGAATTGTACATCAATCATTTACAGCCTTGTAGCCGCTTTTCAAGGAAAGTACTCAGAGGATGGTATTAGATATATGACATGTTCTTGATTCAGAACCATATGTTCTTCCCAACTTCCATCACCTTGAGTATCATCTGGGTGTCTCATTTTATAGTTATGAGGTCATATAACTTTATCCAAACAGCTAACATTTCGGAACATGATACAAAGTTTGTTTAGTTCATTTAAAATTGATTTGGCTTTGGGCTATTTTAAGGTTTTTTGACCTTATTTGTTTAGTCATGCAATGTGTGCATCAACAAAAATTGAAAGAAAAATCTCCAGGTTAACAAAATAACAAAGAAAAAGACAAACTCTTTAATTAATTAGCACTAATCAAGAGCCGATTAATGTTGCTTCAGAACTTCTATGTTGGAAGCATATGATAGGATTGTCAAATAAGGATGCTAAATCCTCAATGCTGTTACAAAAACCTTTTACACTTTGAATCCAATCAAAATTTTTTATTGGCTCAGCATAATGGTGATTTACCAAACTTCTTATCTAAACAGAAAAACAATTTGCTGAGCCAGCAATTTCAAATTTCCGTCCATGAAACCAAGAGAGTACATTATGCCCAAACCTAATTTGGCAACAATGATGTATGGAAATGGGCCAAGCCTACAGAATCTAACTAAACGTAATTAATTCTAATTAAACTAACAATATTCTCACGTTTAATAGGACTGACAATAAATTATCAGAAACATATTTGACAAAACAGTTTCAAAAGGGCACTTGAGGAACTGAAACTTTGTTCCAGTGCAAGTTTTTGGCTTATTCATGCAATTTTCATAAATAATGATGTACAATGTCACGATAAAGAAATTTCACTTCTCAAGGTAAAGTTAAGTTGTAACCATGTTATTATTGTAGCAAATATAGAACTGATATAGATAAACCCTTCCTATCAACATTTTATGCTGTTGCCAGGCGGTGCACTAATATTATAGAGAAAATTTTATTTCATAGCATAATAGCATGTACATAAGAAACCCTATATATCGTAAATTAACCATAATCATGACTGAAAAAATCTGACTGTATAGGTTCATTTTGGTTGAAGATGACTCCGAGAAATCAGTGCGCTTGACCTTAGTTCTAGGCCTTATGAAACCACAAAAATGGAATTCCTTTTCTCTCTCTTTGATTCTCTCTCCTCCCATAGAGGTAGTCCCTTAAAGCTACTCTGTTTTGTCTTCGTGATCTTTTGCCCTGTCTGTAGTCAAGTTCTTCTTCGAGCTTCATTAGAACATATTGGATCTTCTGCAACTTGAGTTCCAACCTTGAGACATATATAGATCCCCACTTTGCCTGTTCTGAGATTTGCTTTCTTTCTGTTTTATATGTATCTTCAGATTTGTGGGTTCCACTATCCAGGGAACTGCAATTTTCAGCCATCAATTTCAACCTATTATTTGTATCTGTTAGCTCCAACATGCCACCTTCTGCCTCCTCCAACTGTTTTTTCAGAGTCATACCCATAGCTTGCAGGAAGCTTATCTGCTTTAGAAATTCGTTTTTTCAGCTCATCTATGCTTGCTTTTAGTGCTAGTAGCCTTCGCAAATCAGAATCAAACCTTTTGTGGACCATGCCCCATTCTTGTTGTGATTCCAGTGATACATTTGGAGAATCTAAATCATCAACAATCAATTCTACTGTGTTAATTTTTAAGGAAGGATTATATCTTATCTCGTTCTCTATCTTCACTCTTGAAGGCAAAGAACTTGATGCCTGATCAAGTTGAATGTCTTTGATCATTTGATCACCTTTTAGATATCCCTTGCCATCTTTCTTTGCTATATCCAGATGGACACTAGAATCAAACATGTCTTGCTCTGACACTCCTTCCCTATCTCCTATCTCAATTTTAAGAGTTTTGACTTTACGATCAGCTTCTCCAATAGATAAACTCCAAATACTCTTGTGCTCGAATGATTTTCATTACATCAATCGACTTTATCACCATGATGAGGCATCAAGGAAATTTTCTGAAAAACATGTTCAGATGTCAAGAATGCAAATATCAGGACCACATAGTATGAAGGGTCATCAACCAGAATGACCCTTGTATCAAGTTTTCCATACAAAGTACAGCTAAAAGACCTAGGCAGAAACATAAAATGAAAGGTTCTGGGTTATCAATTGAGAATAACTATTATGAAAAATGATGTTACCGCTCAGGCATAACCATTAGAATAATAGCAATGAAATCGTTTTTAGAATCAGAAAAGCAACATTGGAATACAAAGTAATAAAAAAAAATCAGTTTCCTCTCAAAATAAATTAGGGACAGGTAAGAAATGGATACCAGTTCTGCTTGATTGTTGAATAGTTTAGCCTTTGGAACCAACATGATTTGTTCTTCCAAAGAAATAATACCATCCCACAAGGAGTTCAGCAATGATGAGTATACATCCACATCAGCTTTCAGCCGTTGCTTTTCTCCCACAATGTCATAAAGCTTAATCTGGAGAACTTCCACATTTTCCTTGCCTCACAATGTCACTAATCTTGGTTTCTCCTATCGGGTCATAAAACTTTTCATCCTGCACAGCTGCATTAACTTTTAAAATATGAGTACCACTCATCATTTCTACTATTTCATCTTCACATAGAATAGTCTCATTTGTTTCTGTCTTTAGGTCCGTGATCAGTTGTTCCTGCTTGCATAGAAGAACTTCAACTCTTTTATGCTTCTCATTGATGTCCTTTTGCACCATCTTATTTTCTTTCTTCTATCAATGATTTCTTTTGAATTAGCTGAGACCTTCCTCTCCATCTCTTCCTTAGCCAGTTCAATTTGAGAATTATCCAGTTCAAGAGCCTCAAGAAGTTCTTTCAATATCATGTTTTTGTCATGGATGCATTGAACATTCAGATTGGCTTCTGAAAGCTGTGCTTCTGTTTGCATCAATTTATTCATTGTTGTTTCTGTACGAACTAGAAGATCAAACTGTAAACTCAATAGGTGGTTTCTCAGCTCTTCTTCCAGATAGAGAACAGAGTCTGAGAAGAACATCTTTTCAGTTTCAAGTGAATTTATTTTCTCATTTAATCTGGTATTCTCATCAATGATACGACTCTTAATCATGTGAAGAGATCCTAAATCATAATTAAGGGATTTCAACTCCATGAGTCTTTGAGCATGTAGACTCTCAAATAATAAATAAATATGATCAAGATTCATGGATTCAACAACAATCTCAAGATGTTCCTTTTCTAAAGCATTGTGCTTTTGCCTTGAGTTGCAAAAGTCTAGTGATAGACTATTCTTTTCTTGGATTAAATTGTTAATCACATATTCTCTTCTGTGCAGATCCTCTCTCATATCAGTTAACTGTGTCCTCGGGACATTGATTTTGTTCTTCAATGCTTCTTCCCTTTGGTTACTTGCTTCCAGGTCTGTCATCAGTAGAGCTTTCCCTCCTTGAATTTCATGATTTTCATTTTCCAAGGCAAACAACTTTCCATTTTTTGATTCAAGCTCCCTTTCAAGAGAATATTGCTGCAATCCAAGATTGATGAGATCCATACCTATATGTCTTAGTAGGGTAGCAGCAACTTGTGTCTGAAGATGCAGTTGTGTGTTCTTACTCTCTGTTTCTGAAACCGAATCAAAAAGTTTTTTTATTTCATATAAAATTATCTCCAAAAGAACCTCATCCTGGATTTCTTCCATAGACCTGAACTCTTTCCCTATGGAAAGTGCTTTCAGTATAAGATTGATCCAACGAATTGATTTCTCATTATAACTAGACAAGGACATTATCTTTTTTGTTTGAATATCTCCTGTGAATGCTATGAAATTAGTGTTTCTGCACTTTTGCATGCCACTAGATGTTCTTGAGCTTCGAAGTAAAGAACCAAATTGGACACTTTAAAACCAAACAAGCTCTTTTGCAGGATAAAATTTTCTATCAAAGCATAGCTAAGATTGTGTTGTTCACATTGAAGCTTTTATATATATATATATATGATGATTTCCTCTTGCAGAGCAGAGATCTTATTTTCAGAAGTACATAGCAGATTTCTGTATGAATGGATGAGAGTTTCATGTCGTTCTATTTCTAATTTCAAAGTATCTTCAAGCCCCTTCACCTGATTGATCATCAGATCCCTCTCTCTTAATAAATTCAAGTGTTTATCCATTACTTCTCCATGCCTACTATCCAAATCTTCCAAGTTAATGGTTAGGCTTTCAAGCTAACAGGAATAGAAAAAAAACGGGTTAAGCAAATATTTGGAAGACGAATATAAAGAAGTAACTATATTCCGGTAAAAAATAATGCTCATCTGTGTTTATTGTGCATGGCAGTGAAACAGAAATGTGCAAGTGCACCAAAAGAAGGAAAGCTTTACCTGAGATAAAAGATAACACTTTTCAACGCAAAGGTTTGAGTTCTAGTCATTGAGAGACTGGTAGGACTCTTCAAAGGCCACCAACTTTGACCTTAAACTCTCAACTTCCTTACTTGCATCAGAGAGAGAATTCTCCAAAAGGAAATTCTTTGTGGAAAGCATCTCCACTTGATTTGAAGGAATCTTTACCTGTGCTGCAAGTGAATCCCTCTCACTAATATAAATGGAAATTTCACTCTTCAGAGACTCATGTGCACTTCCCAGCGCTGCAACCTTTTCTCTTAAAACCTCTAATTCATTGTTTGCATCAGAAAGAAGCTTATCCAAGATGGCATTCTTCTCTCAAATTTTATCCATGTCTCTCAGCTTCTCCGCAAGAAGCTCTTTTTCAGCATCACATACCTCTGTCAGCTCCTAGTTTCCATTTTGCAATCCCTTAATTGCTGCCTGAAGGGACTCTACACATAAATTGACCGCATGCATTTTCTCCACTAGATCTTGATGCCTCTGTTCCAAGTCATTCTTTTCTTTTTTGACATGATAAAGCTCTTCGGCCAGAACCTTTTTTATCTTCTAAGAGGAGGACAATTTTAGCTTTCATGTTCCATTTCCCTTTCCTCCAGCAACATTATTGCATCCTGGAGACGTTTTAGCATCAAAGTAGAGTGAAATTTCACGTTCATTTAAGCTACAATTTTCCTCCTTGAGCTTGAGCATGTCTTCCTCTAGACTTCTATTCCAAAGTTCCAGATTCTTCAAGTTATGGTATTTCTCTTGTGAGGTACTTTGGGGTTTGTCCAACTTCTTGCTTTTGGTTGATTTCTTTTTTTTGCATACTTGAATTCAGTTGTCCTCTTCAATGACTAGAACTCAAACCTTTGCGTTGAAGTGAAGAAAAACAGATTTCTTGAATTATCCACGAAGGAAATTACTATTAAGCCAAGGAAAAGTATGAAGATTACGTGCAGAATACAAGAATTGGTGTTTCGCCACGTCGTCCTAAAACAGGAGTCGAAAAAGCATATGAACTAGAGGAGAGCTTCCAAACCCAAATGAGTTCTTCTAGAAAAGGAAAAAAGACAATTCGAGGAATTGAATACCAGAAGAACAAAAGAATCCGAAAATATGAGAGAAAACTTTCAAAATTTCACATTAATTCGGAGAAGCACAAATAAATTAGAAAGGGGAAAATGGAAAATCTAAACGCGATCGAGTTCACAATCGAGAGGAGCGAGAGAAAAAAAAAAAAAAAAAAACTAGTCGCAGAAAAAGTTACGAGAAGAGCAACTATAAGACAAAAAGCCTGCATGGAAACCATTTCAAAAAAATCTTAAATTTGTTAAAAGATCTCACAGAATAAGAACGAAAAGAGAGTCGAACTCAGTGATCCACTAAAACATTCAGATTTCTCTACGATTTCTTCCTTTTCCTAACCAAGTGAAAAAGATCCAATTTTTAGGTATAGAAACACCGTTTCAAGAGTAGAAGCAAAACAATACCACGGAGTAAGGAGGAATTGGCTCCAACAGCAACTCGGATGACGAACACCAGCTGCACTTCTCGCCCATCCTCATCCCATCATCTCTTCTCTCTCCGATCAAAGTAGAAGAATTTTCGTAACGGCAGAGTTCGAAGAACAGCAAAAGGAAAGGAATAAAAAACCAAAAAAAAAATGCAAAAAGAGAAATTTGGCTTCTGAGTACATGGTCCGATCGTGCAGGTGATAATTTTTCAAGAAAAGCGTGATTTCCATCGTACAGATTCAGGTCGCTACTTCGACGTTAAGCGAGAGCGTAGAGGCGCATTCCGCTTCCCGTCCCCAATTTCCTCTGCGACGGCTTAACATCTGACCCATTTCGAGGGAATTTTTTTTTCAATAAATCTAATCGATCAAAGATTTGTTTTTTACAAATTAAAAAGATTATTCATAAAATATTAATTTATAAATCTAAATCAGATTATCGAATATATATATATATATATATATATATATATATATATATATATATATTGTCTCTTATTCTTCATCAAATTCTCACAACTACCACTTTAATTTTTTGCCCTCGTCTTTGCCAAGACATCGACGTTCTTTTACATATATTATATCCAAGTATTTTTATCCAGACACTAATTCAATAATCTTATCAAATATTTAAAATTATACAAAAGTATTATTAAGAATGATTCCATTGCATTTTTTTAACTGATTCAATACTCTATCAAATATTTAAAATTATATAAACGTATTATTAATAAAGATTTTAATATTCTGATCGTCCATTTCTTATGTATTTGTGAGTGAGCATCGTAACGAGGAATGTACAATAACTCCGTTCGATGTCTCACTCTCGTGCTCACATAGCATCGTCGTCGATGGTCAAATTCCTATCGAAATCCGATTGCATTTTGATCAAAATCGGAGTCCTATCATACCACGATAAGATTCCGATTTGATTGTGGTCGGAATCCGATTAAATTGTAGTCGCAATACTAGTTATCACAATTCGGTCGGACTCTAACTTCGAACAGATCATGATCGAATTTCAATTAAATTATGATCGAAATCCAATCGAAATATGATCGAAATCAAGTCAAATTACGATCGAAATCTGATCGCTAACAACCACATCGAATTTTGGCCCAATTGCACCCGATCGTGGTCCAATCATGACCACGGGTATGCTGCCAATGATGAGACAATGTCAGTGATCCGATGGATTCAAAGATGAATTACTTGACGAAAATATTATATAATTATTAATAACGAATCATAATTTTGCTCGTCAGCCAAGATAGATGTGTAACTTGACTCCGCCAGATCAATCATTTGATCTCGCTTTATATTTTATAGATCAGAAGTCGTCGCTTGTCATGATCAAGTGGAGAACCCCCCCTACGATTAGTGGCGAATCTACATTGAGATTTAAAAAAGTGCTTAACTAAATTCAATGATGATTAATAAAAATTGAGGATAATAATCGACGGCCAATAAAAGATGACTATCTTTATTTCTTTAGAGAAAAGAGTGTTTTCCTACACTGTCACTCTCCCCTATCTCTCCGTCACTATCCACGGTCACCTAGCCGAGTGACTGGGCTAAAACCCTAAACTCAAAACTTAGGTCTCAAAACTTAGGTATCCCAATTGAAAAAATGACCTTTTTTTTAAATTTAGTAATGCTATCCGCCTCCTTAAAGTCATCACATGTACGTGCTAAAAATTGGGAATCTATCCAACTAGCAGTTCCTGTCATCCGTCTCAGAGCTACGATGAGAGAGAGGTAAATCACGGGAGAGACTATGTTCCTTGACACGGTGACAAGACAGTGGAGGACCATCTGAACCCAGGAGGGATTTTAGATCCCACTCCGAAATCGACCCCAGCCCATATATTAAACAACCACACTATTTTATCATCGCACCATCCCACGGAGACTAATCATCACATGCACGTGCTTCTTGGAATCATCACAATTCGGAGCTTTGTCTTCTTTGGCCAACTCAATAATTTCTTCTAAATTACTCCTTTCGAGATTTTTTTTTTCTTTTTTTACAATTTGTATTTCGATGAAGAATATAATATATATATAAAATTGACATGGGAAAAGCATGGCCCATCCAACTTCTGAATGAATTTAACTGACGCAGGCAGAATCATGAAATGGCTAGAAGTTTTTTCCAGCTGCAAATATTGATGAAGAACTCGAGAGCTAGGGTTCATTTAATTTCTTCCATCTCAATCTCATAGCGGTGCCAATTAAACTCTAATCGACACTTAAAACAGTAGCATTTAGATTAATTAACCTTGCTTTTGATTAAGTTCAGTAATCGTCGAAAACACCAGGAAGAAGGTTAATTAATTATCAGAAACGTAGAAGAACTTGGCTCAGTTCACCAGCTCGAGAAGATACATAATTAGGAAATTAACCCGAGAGCGAAGTGGCTCCATGCAAATTATTCTTTAGAAAAAAAAAAGGAAAAGAAAAGGATTGTACTCGTGAACAAGAAATAGAAACTCAAATTAAACTTATCATCACAGACATTAGCTGATTTTTAATTTAGCAGTTGGTACAGATGCTTAATTAGAAACTAAGCAATTGGGACAGATCGATCAGTGAGCGCACTGCATCTCCCACCTTGTCATGCACAGCACATTGCAGTCGTGAACGCCATGCCCATTTTCTGCGCAATTATGCACGTGGGCCTCGCATTCCCCACCTTGTCTACCTAGAAAATGCCTTCATAAATCACATCCCGATCCCTCTCATTTCCCATTGGAGATCTTCTTCCTCCTTCCTCCACTGTAAAAGCTCGGTATAATCCTCTTTCTTTCTTTCTGTCTGTCTCTGTATTTTGTTCCCTTCTTTTTTCTTTTTGCCCAATATTTTGTTACTTCATATTTCTTAGATTATCTTGAAATGTTTGACTCTGAAAGCGGTACGAGCGAGGCAAAATTAACAAGACAAAATGCAGGTGGGTTATTAGACTAATCTCTTATCCTTTTGATCTCATAGGTTGATTATTTCTTCCCCTTCATTTAGTGGGAAGGGTGTTGTTATTTTTCTTGCAATAATCCGCGATTACATCTTACATTTCTTTGTTTCCTCTTCAGCCTTTGAAAATTATTATTTTTTTCTGCATTTGGCCATGCCGACAACCTAAACGTCGCTATGCTGCTATCTATGAGAATTGAGCTTCTTTTGCTTGTGGTTTTATTTCATCGCATTCTTTGAATTTTTCTCCCCAACTTCACGCAACCTATCTGAAAAGCATTCGCAGCTACTCTCATGAATTTGGTTAGCTGTAAGTTTGTCGTTTGTGTTTCATTTCAACAATTTAACCAAAAGATTTGCTGTCAAACACTGCATTCTTGGGTGAGATCTCTTCAGAACCCTGAGTTCGTTTATGATGATAAACAAGATCCAAAGAGCGATGAAATAGCATTCGCTTCTTATCAGCGTTGACTTCTTGTCGATCTTATCTTTATCTATTTTAGTTGGTCCCCAATCTTTGGCAAAAATTCAGAAAGAGAAAAGACACTCTGTCTTTATTATCGCCTCTCTGGAAATTCAAATATCTCCTTCTTGTGCAAAACAGTAATACACGATCATACAAATATAAATTATCTATTTTGGATACGTTGCAAAGCATTTCACCAGTCCAAAGTTGCTTTCTGTCACCCAAATTTTCCTCAAAAAGAGTGGATTTTTTTTTGGTTCTCGAACCTATACACGTTCTATCAACTTTTCCTCAAACCCATTACATCAACACGTCTTAAAATAAAATAAAATATCTACTATATTTGATTATATATGAAATTTGAATTGCAAACCACCTCATATTTTGTCCTCACGTTTGGCTTCTTCTAATCCTCTTGTACCATCCTTTTAGTATATAAGATATGCATCATATTTTCTTGGCACTTCATATTTTTTGTCCAGTTTAACTTGGTTTTGTTCAGGAAGATTTTCTTGTAGATATTTGGAAGGATTGAAATTCTTCTTTCTTAAGCATTATCTCTTTCAGGAATAAGCAATTGGTGGAGCATTAAGGCATAAAATGAAGATGAAGATATTGCAAAGCCTTCTGTTCATCATTTTGACATTAACATGCTGGGGGATGGTTGTGGTAGCAGAGTATATGAAGTACAAGGACCCTAAGCAACCATTGAATGTTCGAATTAAGGATTTACTTGGTCGAATGACTCTTGCTGAAAAAATTGGTCAGATGTCACAGATTGAGCGAGAAAATGCAACGGCTAATCCTGGTGACTTAAAGACCTACTTCATAGGTATAAATGTTTGTTTCTTTCGAATGCTCTCTAACAAATTACAAGATCGAAAGATAAAAATTGTTGTATGCTAAATATTTGATACAGGCAGTGTTTTGAGTGGGGGAGGTAGTGTGCCTTCCCCTCAAGCCTCTGTCGAAACATGGGTGAATATGGTCAATGGATTCCAAAAGGTTGCTCTCTCTACTCGTTTGGGGATCCCAATAATTTATGGTATCGATGCTGTGCATGGTCACAACAATGTCTACAGAGCCACTGTGTTTCCACATAATGTCGGACTGGGAGCAACTAGGCAAGTGAATTCATATCGCAACAGTTTGTTACTTGAATTGCAGTTCATTTAATTTCTAATTTCACTCCTTTTTTTTCTTTCCTTTTTGTTCTTGGTGGCTTATTGCATTCAAGGAATTTATAAATTGAACATAGATCTCCATATTGCTTGTTCTATGAAAGCTCCAATTGAAAAAAAAGATTCTTTTACGTATTAGTTGCTATTTCTCAGCCCTGATGTCATATCTGTGTGAACTAGGGATCCGGCACTGGTGAAGAGAATTGGCGCGGCTACTGCTCTCGAAGTTAGAGCAACTGGAATTCCCTATGTATTTGCTCCATGTGTGGCGGTAATGATGCCAAATCTACATTATGTCTTGCTTAGAGATTTGATCATGTTACCTTCTATTCAATTTCAACTGTTCTGATAAACTCTCTTTTATGGACTTGCACGTACAGGTTTGTAGAGATCCTAGATGGGGACGGTGCTACGAAAGCTACAGCGAAGATCCAAAGGTTGTTCAAGCAATGACTGAGATCATCCCTGGCTTGCAGGGAGATATGCCACCAAATTCTCGAGGAACTCCCTTTGTTGCTGGAAAGTAAGATATTCTTCTTTTCATTGCAACATAATAAGTCAAATATTCTATCAGAAGCCCAATGATTTGGCTACAGACTTTTTCACCTCCATCTATATGTCGAAGTCAATTAGTTCATTATTGCAAAACTTGGTTTATAATTAAGGAACAACTTGTGCATGCTGCAGAAGGAATGTTGCTGCCTGCGCTAAGCATTATGTCGGCGATGGTGGAACATACGAAGGAATCAATGAAAATAACACCCTTATCAGTCAACATGGACTACTTAGCATCCACATGCCTCCTTACTACACTGCTATCTCCAAAGGTGTATCCACCGTGATGGTTTCCTACTCAAGTTGGAACGGAGTGAAGATGCATTCCAACCATTTTCTGATCACTGACTTCCTTAAAAACACTCTCCGATTCAGGGTCAGTGAACCATTTTGCGCTGATTCTTTAGGATGCTTGCTTGAAGATTTCAAAGTATTTATGTTTAGTTATACTTATGGAAGTTTCTTCTTAATTTAACAGGGATTTGTAATCTCAGATTGGCAAGGTATTGACAGGATAACTACCCCTCCCCATGCAAATTACACCTACTCAATCGTGACTGGAATCCTTGCCGGTATCGACATGGTTAGCGCTGAGGACTTTTCAAATATCCTTATTTACCATTGTTTAACTACAAAAATAACTGCATATGTTTTTGAAACTACTTTTTTTCTCTCCTGTTTTATTGATTGCTAGGAATTATTCTAGTTGCTGTTGGATCAGCCCTTGTATCACTTGTTCAGGTTGAGACTACTTTGACACGGCCAATTGGTATCGATCGACACTACTGAGTTACCTCCTCTAGGTCCAAACAATCCCTTTCTAGGACAATACTCAGTAAACTCACCTCTCATTGGTCGAAGCAAATTCACTGAACACTTTGTGTGCACAGGGAACCAACTGTACCAGAAGCATATAGTCATCGTATGATGATATACTAGTTTGATTTGTCTCTAATCAAAACTTTCTAATACGAGAGAAACATTAAAAAAAATATCTGGACAAATACAAACTTCCATCTGTTTTCCATGCCCATGCTCTCTGACCTCCATGCATGTGCTCGAGACCATACATAGATTATGCAGTCATGTTAAACTCATTATCACAGCCCATGTTCATAAGGTAATTGAAGTATAAAGTTATTGCAGTGCTTATATAATTTATGCAGAATCACAAATTTTCTAACATCTCTAGAGTTATTCTCTCATATATTTTGGCTTTGTCTTTCTGGCAGATAATGATTCCATATACCTATACAGAATTCATTACTGACCTGACCTACCTGGTCCAGAAGAATTTTATACCCATTAGTCGAATAGATGATGCCGTGCACAGGATTCTTCGCGTGAAGTTCACCATGGGCTTGTTTGAGAACCCATATGCCGATCCTAGTTTAGCAGATCAGCTCGGCAAACAGGTAACCAACTCCCTTAACTTTCATTCTTCTTTCAGTTTGATGTCATAGTATTGCTTATAAGATGATTCTCTTTGCTTTAACTAGGAACACCGCGATCTAGCTAGGGAAGCTGTGAGGAAATCACTTGTGCTCCTGAAAAATGGCAAGTCTGCCAATGACCCGCTGCTGCCTCTTCCGAAGAAGGCAAACAAAATCCTTGTCGCAGGCAGCCATGCTGACAATTTGGGTTATCAGTGCGGAGGGTGGACACTTACTTGGCAGGGACAGGGTGGCAACGATATTACAACTGGTAAAAGGGATAGACAACATGATATATGTTCAATCGCCTTTCCAATCTTTCATGGCATATATTCGAGCCTCAATTCATCGTTTAAATTATCATAACTTGCAGGAACGACGATTCTCAATGCTATCAGGTCGACTGTTGATCCGAGCACCTCTGTGGTCTATTCCGAGAACCCCGAGCCAGACTTCGTGAAGCACAACAGCTTCTCCTACGCAATAGTGGTGGTCGGAGAGAAGCCATATGCTGAAACCTTTGGAGACAATCTAAACCTTACCATTCCTTCCCCCGGTCCGAGTGTGATTCACAATGTGTGCAGCAATGTCAAATGCGTCGTCGTTGTAATCTCCGGGAGACCGCTGGTGATGGAGCCATACATCGGCACCATGGATGCTCTCGTCGCTGCATGGTTCCCTGGCACAGAAGGCCAAGGCGTTGCAGATGTGCTTTTTGGCGACTATGGCTTCTCAGGCAAGCTTCCCCGGACATGGTTCAAATCTGTGGAGCAACTTCCTATGAACTTTGGCGATCCGCATTATGATCCTCTGTTCCCTTATGGCTTTGGTCTTACGACGGAGCCAGTGAAGAGAAATTAGAGACCGTCACGGCATGGAGCATTCAATATTAAATGTTCTGGATTGTCTTGCTGTGAAACTGAAGTGGAATAAGGTTTTCTGATTTCAAATGCTTGAGATGTTGTCCTAGATTTATTTATTTTTTCTTTCTTTCTTTCTTTATATTTTACGTGAACATCTAAAACATAACAGGAAAATAATAATGAAGAGATCTAATGGAGATAGATGGAAACTTCATTTATGTGTTATTTGATCAAGAAATATATATTACAAAACAATTTTACAAGCACTACTGTTTAGACATCTTAAAATTTTATTGCATGTAACTGTAGGAAGTTCGTGACAGTTCCACGAACTGCACAGAGGCAGTTCGTGGAACCGCCTCGAGCACGCACGGCTTGAAGCCGTGCGTGCATCTCCTTCCCTTGATAAGGGGAAGGAGTTCGTCCAAGGAGAGGGTTGGATTGTTCGCTGTGCTGGGCGAAGCACTGCTCGACGAAGAGGTTGAAAGCGATCAGAGAAGCATCCGATCTTGGTTTGTGGAAACAGAGGAAACTTCCACCGTGATCTTTCCTCCGACACAAGTCGAAATTCCTCCGGGTAATCAACAAGAACAGGTATAAACAACATTGGTATCAGAGCAGGTTTAATTCTGAAATTTCCATACCTGTTTGATTTCCTCGCCGGAGAAGACAACTGGAACAGAGTACTCTGTTCTGGTTACCTCCTCACGCTTGGCCTTGATCGAATCATCCGACATCCGATCGCTCGGAGATCGTCATCGTAGGCGATGGGCGCTTGCCGAGCTGGCATCGCAAGCCAGTTAGGCCAAATTCGAGCGGCGTCGCCGCGCGATCAACTTCTTCGAGGCGGCGTGGCCACTGACGCCTCGGCGTCGCTCGGAAAAGGCGTTGTCGCTGACGCGAAGGAGGTCAGTGGGCGCCGTCGGAGACGACGCGGCCGCTGGCGCGGAGGCGACGGCCTCTGTCGCGGCCGACACGCCCATGCCGATTGAAGGCACAGGCGTGTCGCGGCCGACACGCCCATGCCGATTGAAGGCACAGGCGTGTCGCGTCCGACACGCCCATGCCGATTGAAGGCAGGCGTGTCGCGGCCCACACGGGCGTGTCGGTTGCTGAACAGGGCGTGTTGAGCGCTGGAACTCCTGACACGGGCGTGTCAATGATAACACGCCTGTGTTGTTTTGATACGCCGCCCTGTTAACACGAAAAACTCATAAATAAATAATTTTTTTTTGTTTTGTACAGATTATAAAATTTATTTTCGAATAACTCAAAGATAGAACTAGTTTATGACTGTCTATGGGTCAAAATTGATTGATCACTGGGTCAATTAATTATAGCCTAAAATTCAAGAAGTTAAGTTCTTCTTGATAGATGTGTATTTGTTCTGTGCCTTGATTAATTGAAATATACCGGTATTTGTACTGGTTTTGTCGGTTATGTACTGACATGATTTATTTCAATTTTACAGATGACGCGGATGTATACCACTATGACCCGGCGCGATGTGTTGCGCAATCGGTATAGAGAGGCTATAGAAGATTTGGACTATGACCCTTACCATGGAGTCCTTGGACACCATACGGAAGCTGAAAATGCGAGGAATTTCGGTATTAGATAACTCTGAGTGATTTGGGCGTTGATTCATTCATTGCCCGACAATCTTGCTGACATGGCACGACAATGTTGGGGGTTACATGAAGGGCCAGCGTCTCCTATGTCGATTGTGCATGTGGTCGATTATCTTGTTGTGAAGAGGATCTGAAGAAGACCACATGGAGGACTTTGGTTCTCAATTAGTGAGTCTTTAAAGGACTACATGTATCGAGGCGACATGTATTTACTAGTGAGTGTCGAGAAATCTTGTAGTTGAGTTGACGGAGGGGACATATCATGATTCTTTGCTAGGCTTATCCTAGTGGGAGCGAGAATTGCTATCTAGTCTATTAGGAGTTATTTTTTAGTTTATGAGTAGGAAGAATGTAATCTGTTACATTCTTAGTAGACTTTGTTATTTGTTGACATTGTACAATATGTTTATTTTAATGATGTGTTCATTTAAAATGATTAGTTCATTTAATGCTATTAACTCTACATGATGCATGATTATTAAATATGTCCTTGATTAGTTCAAATGAGTATATATAATGATATGTTCATTTAATGTGTAATATCATGCTGTAATAATGATTAATATCATTAAGTGGGATGTATGTAATAAAATATATCAATATAAGTCACGATTGGCACATCTGAATGATGAGTGATAACGATTTGTCACTTGATTTTTATAAACGGTCGATTTATCTTGAGTTTATTTTTGGAGATTACATACATAAAAGCATACACTGAGTAACTAAATAATGTATTTATTTATGTTAGGTTATGACAACTAAGAACATCATAGCTGAACTGAACAAATGTGAAAAACTGAATGGAGATAACTATAAAATATGACACCTCAAGATTCAGTATGTTCTTGAGGAACAAGAAGTTCTAGAGGCTGTTAATCAGGTTATGATGGAACCTGTTGAGAGTAATGCAGCACAGTACAGACGTGACCTAGATGCCTATAAGGTATGGAAAAGGAAGGATTCCACTGCTAAGGGCATATTGATAAGTTCAATGGTGGATGACCTAGTGTTAGAGTATGAGTCATATCCTTCAGCTCATGCAGTCTGGGTAGCCCTTAGAGAGAGATACAGTGGAATAAGTCTGAGTAAGCTTCGGCAGCTGACGATCAGGTTCGACAGCTATAAGAAGCGCCCGAATGCAACGATGGTTCAACATCTCAGGGAGATGTCTAACATGGTCGGAGGCGTCATGAGTTAACCGATGAACAACAGGTTCAAGCGGTTATTCGTTCTCTTCCCGATTCTTGGGAGACCATGAAGCAGACCTTAACTCACAGTGAGAGTATTAAGACTTTCGCTGATGTCTCACGGCATGTTGAGCTGGAGGCTGAGAGAGTAGAATCCGCGAGGATTTCTGGCCAAGCCTATTTGGCTGCAGGCTCTGCTGGATCATCTGGATCCAAGAAGAAATGGTACAAGAAGGGAAAGGGAAAGAATAAAAACGTTGCTACTGCTGCTGGGAAGGATCAAATCAAGAAGAAGAAGACAGGGAAGAAACCTAAAAATAAGTTATCTTGCTTTAATTGTGGCAAGAAGGGCCACTTTGCTCGGGAGTGTACTGAGCCAAAGAAGGTAACTTCTAATCTGTCTTCTGAGCATTTTGTTGCTAGTACTGTGTTGATGGCTGATTCTTATCCTTTGTGGATTATAGATTCGGGAGCAACCAACCATGTAGCTCGAGAACGGGTTACATATGTGAGATCGTCGAATTACTGCGGCAACAAATGGATCTATGTAGGAAACAATGCAAGAGTCGAAGTCGAGGAGGCACTTGTAAACTTAACCTTCGTGGTGGAAGTACTTTGTTTCTACATGATGTCTTGTATGCTCCAGAGATTCGAAGGAATCTTGTATCTGTTACTAGTCTTCTTGATTTGGGGTACTCTGTAAATTTTTTCAGTCGTGGTGTAGAACTTAAGATTGACTCTGTGTCAATCGGATATGGTTATTTAACTAATGGTTTTATGGTACTAGATGTGGTGTCTGATGTGAATTGTGCGATTCATAGTTGTTTTTTAAACATTGCTCTTACTAGTAATGCGGATATATCTGATGAGGTTTGGCATGCTAGATTGGGACATATAGGACAAGATCGCATGAATCGATTAGCTAGAGAGGGTTTGATGGGCTCTCGTGCTAAGATTAGCTTGTCTATATGTAAGCATTGTCTTGCTGGAAAAGCAACTAGGAAACCATTTGGAAAGACTATAAGAGCAGACTTGCCATTGCAATTGATTCATTCGGATATTTATGGTCCGATGAGTGTGAAGGCTAGGCATGGAGCTTCCTACTTCATTACATTTATTGATGATTTCACTAGGTATGGTCATGTGTATTTGATTTCTCACAAATCTGAAGCATTAGATTGCTTCATTCGTTATATGAACGAAGTTGAGAATCAAACGGAACGTAAGGTTAAAGCCTTACGAACTGACCGTGGGGGTGAATATCTGTCTGATTTGTTCAAGACGATATGTAATGATAAGGGGATTATTAGACAACTAACGATCCCAGGAAATCCACAGCAAAATGGGGTTGCTGAAAGAAGAAATATAACTCTTCTTGAAATGGTTAGGTCTATGATGGCGCAGGCTAATCTGCCGGTCTCCTATTGGGGAGATGCATTACTAACTGCGGCATATATACTTAACAAAGTGCCTTCAAAGTCAGTTCCATCGACCCCATATGAACGTTGGACGGACAGAAAATCAGATTTGAGCAATCTGAGACCCTGGGGGTCAGCTGCCTACGTTCATGATAGTTCTCACAAATATGGAAAACTCGGACCTAGAGGTAAGAAATATATTTTTATAAGATATTCTGGGACCTCAAAAGGTTATTTTTTTATAGGTGAGCAACAAGATGGAACAATCTCTGAGATTGAGTCTAGAGATGCCACTTTTCTAGAAACTGAGTTCCCAACAAAGGGTGAAGTTGATAAGACAGTTCCTCTTTTTGAGAAGGATGAGTCATTATCAACAAGACGGATGTCCAGTGGGATACCTGAACTTAGTCAACCGAGTGGGAGTAATGTGCCTGATCACGGGGTGACTTCTCAACAGCCCAACTTACAGAAAAGTGTTCGTAAGATCATACCTAAAAGGAGGTTTGATATTGAGAATGAGGCAATGATGACACTCCCAGTTGACGAAGATGAACCTCAATCAGTTGAGGATGCGTTGGGATGTAGAATTAAAGATAAGTGGAAAAGTGCAATGGAAGAAGAAATGGAGTCAATGATTCAGAATCAAGTTTGGGAGTTAGTCGATCTTCCTCCTGGCCGAAGGGCTATTGGGAATAAGTGGATTCTCAAAATTAAGAGGAAGTCTGATGGATCGATTAACCGATACAAGGCTCGTTTGGTTGCAAAAGGATTTACCCAAAGAGAGGGTATTGACTTTGAAGAGACATTTTCTCTCGTAGTGAAGTTTATGTCAATCCGAGTTATTTTGGCCTTTGTGGCACATTATGACTTGGAATTACATCAGATGGATGTCAAAACCGCTTTCCTTAACGGTGAGCTTGACGAGGAAATCTATATGGTTCAGCCAGAAGGTTTCGTTGCTTTAGGCCAAGAGGATAAAGTATGTAGATTGAAGAAATCTATATATGGGCTGAAATAAGCGTCAAGACAATGAAACATAAGATTTAACAAAGTGGTTTTATCTTATGGTTTCGAAATGATCAATGAGGATCATTGCGTTTTCCTAAAGAAGAAAAAAGGAAAGTATGTTATTTTATCATTATATGTTGATGATATGCTGATAATAAGAAATGACATAGGTTTTATAGTGGAAGTTAAAAAGTGGTTGTCTTCTCAATTTGACACAATAGATATGGGAGAAGCTGAATACATCTTAGGGGTTAAGATCATCCGGGATCGATCTAAGAGACTTTTGGGTTTGTCACAAGAGTCTTATATTACTAAGATGTTACAACAACATGTGATCGGTGAAGCAGACACCTATTGCGAGAGGTACTATTTTGAGCAAAAGTATGAGTCCCAAGATTCCAGCTGAAATAGCCGACATGAATAAAAAACCATATGCAAGTGACATAGGTAGTTTAATGTATACTATGTTGTGTACTCGTCCCGATATCAGCTATGCAGTGGGCTTAGTCAGCCGATTCCAGTCAAACCCAGGATCGAGACACTGGAAGGCAGTGAAAAGGATTTTCGATATCAAGCGACGCATTATTGTCTCGTTATCGAAGGATCAGATATGAGCCTTAAGGGATATTCAGATGCAGATTGGGCTGGGGACCTAGATGATAGAAAATCAACATCAGGCTATGCGTTCTTGTTGAATGGTGGCGTCATCTCCTGGAACAGCAAGAAACAGGCCTGTGTGACCTTATCTACAATGGAAGCTAAATATGTGACATGTTCAGCAGCTGTGCAAGAAGCAGTCTGGTTGAGGAGGTTCCTAAAGCATTTGAAGATTGCTGAGGACAGTGGGAGTTCAGTGACTGTCTATTGTGACAGTCAAGCTGCGATAGCTTTTTCCAAGGATCCTAAATATCACAGCAAGGGCAAGCATATTGTTATAAAATACAACTTTATCAGGGATATTATTGCTAAAAAGAAGGTGATTCTTGAGTATATCCCTACACGAGCTATGCTTGCAGATCCTTTTACTAAGCCAATGACTAAAGAGTCATTTAATGAGCATGTAAAGTCCATGGGACTTCGTAGAATGTAACAGGTTTTGTAATGATAATTGAATATTATGATTTGATTGTTTGAAATGTCAGCCATAATTGATTCAGTGTATGTTAGGTTACATTCTAGTGATAAGATCTCGATAAGCATGTTGGCAGGTAGTGATTGATCCTCTCACATGGACAATCATCTCTATTTGTTGCGTATGAATAGAGGTAAGACCGATGCTTATAGGTCAACCTATGTGGTTGTTAGCTTTGGAAGCTGTAAAATTTGTTACATTCCTATAAGTTAGGGTCGTCTTGATATTTATATCAAGATAAGATCATTTTGTGGTAAATGATCGAAGTAAATGAACCCACCATTCACTATACCTGTTTCGAGCCAGATTAGAATTCATATGTTGAATTCTGGATTAGACATTGAGAATGTCTAGATCGAAATCTGTACGATGTTAATTTAAGGGAAACATGCGCTCTTTATTGGTAAAGAGGACAACATCGTAGCATGTGAATCATACCACATGTGCTAAGACGACACTAAGGGTAGTAGGAGAATGGATCCCTGCTTCTCTACTATGTGAGCCCTTTGAGATTATATGTTGATCTCAAAATTTGTCCTTTGTGACTATTTAGGTGTCTACTTGAAGTTTTAATCAAGGTTTGCTACTTTAGCATGTCTACCTATGACTATGTATGATTCGGTCTATGGAACATGACTAAGAAAGCGATTGATTAAAATGAATAGATTCACACTAAAAAGGAAGATTAAATAGGTTTACATCTAATGAGTATTATTCACTAGTCGACTCTTTTCTATTGTGTACAGAAATATTTGTGAATATTTGGAATATGAGACATGCTCTTGACATGATGGTCAATTTAAGGGATTAGAGGTGTTCATATTGATGTAAATGAGATTATTTAATCTGGGTAAATAACAAGACATGAATGTTTCAGGTAAAACGGTTATGTACTACCAGAAATATGATTTTGTATCATCTGGAAAATGACTGTGTGTCACCTGGGAAATGACTGTGTGTCATAAGATAAATGGTTTTGTACCACCTGGAGATGACTCTGTGTCATCGGGAGAATGATTATGTATCATATGAAGAGTGGCTAAGTTAGACGTAATAACTTCTCTTAGCATGCTTTACGCTATGAGCAGCTAAGTAAGGTGTAACAACTTTCTTAGCATTTGAACGCTCAATGTGCTTGCTGTCGCACGAACCATTTTTCTAATTTAATGTTTCATTTAGTCTTTGTGACTATTAATCTATGTTCTATTAGTCTTTTGGGACAATAGATGTTGCTTCGATTTAGTCTATGTGACTAAACACCTCTTCTAAAATGGTCTGTGTGATCATTTAGTCTATGTGACTAAACACCCCTTCTAAAATGGTCTGTGTGATCATTTTTTGCATGTGACATACCTTGGGACGAGTGGGAGATGTAGGAAGTTCGTGGCGGTTCCACGACCGCGAGCGATTCGTGGAACGCCTCGAACGCAGCTTGAAGTCGTCGCGTGCATCTCCTTCCTGATAAGGGAAGGAGTTCGAAGGAGAGGGTTGAATTGTTCATTTGTCTTTGGGCGGCCTTTGCTCGATGAAGAGGTTGAAAGCGATCAGAGAAGCATCCGATCTTGGTTTGTGGAAACAGAGGAAACTTCCACCGTGATCTTTCCTCCGACACAAGTCGAAATTCCTCCGGGTAATTAACAAGAACAGGTATAAACAACAGTAACAATGCAAAATATGTACGGGAACAATTGGGTTGACTTTGTTTCTTTAATTAAAAAAACTCTACTGATCAATAATTATTAAATTCTTTCAATAAAAATCTAATCATTTGTTATTTTGTAAAATTCAAATAGTTATTAAAATAATTATTTTTTATATTTGGAAACCTCAAAGTCACTCATGGGTATTTACCTATTCCTCTCGTTGTTTTTATAAAATTTTTCTTTTTTTTTATTAGTACCAGAATATTTGAATATTCAGTCCAATTAACCTCTGAAATTCATCGATCTTGGCCCACAGATCTTTAGGACATTTCGTCAATAGTTAAATCGGATAAAGTTGAATCCTAAGGGATCTCCACCAACCACCAAAGGTAAATTATGGAAGCGCTCGTAGTTTTTTTACAGTTCAGTTCAGATTCCACAGTTGTACCATCCATAAACGACAATCCAATGTCAAAGTTGTACTCCGTTCATCGGACAAACTCTTGGACTCTAAGACCGTTCGAATGAATTTTTTCTAAATTCGCTGTCAAACTATATCGCACCAGAGAATCGAACTACGTTCTTCTATAAAATATCCCTTCCTTTTTACCGCTGCACTAAACTCTAAATCCTAAACTTCCTTCTTGTATCATCAAATCATCACTCATCAATACAACTACAATAATATTTAATTTCAAATTCAAATCCTCTTCCAATTCACTAATTCATCTGTCATTACTTCATCCCGTAATATATTGTTCAATGTGTTCATGGATAACATTACTAATTTCGTTAACTCGAAGGGCCGAACAACTCCTCGATCGAGAGTCAACTTTTTCTAAAAAGAATAACGCAGACAAAGAAATATTATGAAAAAGAAAATAATTTTGAAGATACTAATGGAGAATTATTTTTAAATTGCATCATTCATGATAAAAGGAAAGCAATTAAAAAAAAATTAAGATTGGAAGTTATTTAAAATTAATGAATCCGGAAATAAATAAAAAATATATTTAAAAATAGAAAATTTGTTATTCGATAATTAGTATTTTATATTTTAACATGAATTTATTATAATTCCTATTAAATTATCATATTTTATTTATTTAAAACATTTATTTTTATATTTATCATAAAGACAAATCTATAAAAGGAGAGTTTAAAGCCCTATACTAAGATCGTTTTGAGAATTTTTTTTTCCTATTATTTTCTGATTTGCTCGCTTCGTCCTAATCGGCGATTTGAGGGTTCAATCTCGATGAAGATATTGCAAAGCCTTCTATTCGTTATTTTTACTTCAACATGCTGGGAAGTGATTGTTGCAGCAGAGCATATGAAATACAAGGACCCTAAGCAACCCTTGAATGTTCGAATTAAGGATTTACTTGGTCGAATGACTCTCGCTGAGAAAATTGGTCAGATGTCACAGATTGAGAGAGAAAATGCGACGGCTAATCCTGGTGACTTAAAGACCTTCTTCATAGGTACAAATTAATGTTTGCTGTAGTTGAATTCTCTCTAATCAATTACGAGATCGAAAGAAAAAATTATATATCGTATGCTAAATATTTGATATACAGGCAGTGTTTTGAGTGGGGGAGGCAGTGTGCCTTCCCCTCAAGCTTCTGTTGAGACATGGGTGAATATGGTCAATGGATTCCAAAAGGTTGCTCTCTCTACTCGTTTGGGAATCCCAATAATTTATGGTATCGATGCTGTTCATGGCCACAACAATGTCTACGGAGCCACTGTGTTTCCACATAATGTTGGACTGGGAGCGACTAGGCAAGTGAATGCATATATATCATTTATTTATTTGGATTGATTTCAGCTTCTTTAGTTGGAATGTTTTGATCTTTTGTCGTCGAGTTTAAGTTCTATCATCTTTGATTAGCACTTTTGAATATGGAAATGTTGTCACTTTTTCAAGTTTTTCCTTGCATCGAACAGTACTGCAACTCCACCAATCATGATCGAAAAGAGATAATAGAGCCAGAGGTGGAACTCGTGGCTTATCCAACTCGATAAATTTATAAAATTGAATTT
The DNA here is from genome assembly GCA_025175895.1 of Wurfbainia villosa. Lineage (NCBI taxonomy): Eukaryota > Viridiplantae > Streptophyta > Magnoliopsida > Zingiberales > Zingiberaceae > Wurfbainia > Wurfbainia villosa. The sequence continues at coordinate 21,366,390 of CM045991.1, read as the reverse complement.
AGATCTCCATATTAATTGCTTATCCTATGACAGATCCAAAGGAATAATAATAATAATCTTTTACATATGAATTGCTATTTCTCAGCCCTTGTATCTTGCCTTCATGAACCAGGGATCCGTCACTAGTGAAGAGAATTGGTGCAGCTACTGCCCTTGAAATTAGAGCAACTGGAATTTCTTATGCATTTGCTCCATGCGTGGCGGTAATGATACTGAATCTACATTATATCCTGCTTCGAGATTTGATCATGTTGCAACATGTTTAACTGTTCTGATAAACCATCTTTTATGCACTGGATCGTACAGGTTTGTAGAGATCCTAGATGGGGACGATGTTACGAAAGCTACAGTGAAGATCCAAAGGTTGTTCAAGAAATGACCGAGATCATCCCTGGCTTGCAGGGAGATCTGCCACCAAATTCTCGAGGAACTCCTTTTGTTGCTGGAAAGTAAGACATTCTTCTGTTCATTGCCAACATATATAGTAGGTTAAATATGGCATCAGAAGCCCAGTGATCATGTCGAAGTCAATTAGATCAGTATTGCAAAAGTTGGTTTAATTACAAGGAACAATTCTTGTGCATCTGCAGGAGGAATGTTGCTGCTTGTGCTAAGCATTACGTCGGCGATGGTGGAACATACAAAGGAATCAATGCAAATAACACCATTATCAGTCGACATGGACTACTTAGTATCCACATGCCTCCTTACTACAGTGCTATCTCCAAAGGCGTATCCACCGTGATGGTTTCCTACTCGAGTTTGAATGGAGTGAAGATGCATGCCAACCGTTTTCTGATCACTGACTTTCTTAAAAACACTCTCCGATTCAGGGTCGGTGAACCATTTTGCTGATTCTTTAGGATGCTTGCTCGCTTGAAGATTATAAAGTATTTATATGTTTAGTAGTCCTTATGGAAGTTTCTTCTTAATTTAACAGGGATTTGTAATCTCAGATATGGAAGGAATTGACTTGATAACTAATCCACCATCTGCAAATTACACCTACTCCATCCAGACTGGAATCCTTGCTGGTATTGACATGGTAATTAGTTGTGAGAATTTTTCAAATATCCTTACCTTAACTCATTTCTTGGCTTCTCAATTCTCCACTTTGTAGACCAATACTCAGCAAATTCACTAACACCTGGTGTGCACCTGGAATCAACCTGTACTAGGAAATATATGGTCATAGATAATATACTAGTTCGACTCGTGTCTAATCCGCACAAACTTTCTAATATAAGAGAACATTTAAAAACAAAAAACAAGACCTGGACAAACACAATGTGCTATCCTTCTTCCATCTGTTGTCTCTGCGCATGCTCTCCGATCTCCATGTGTTTGAGACATACATCACAGCCCGTGTTCTTAGGGTAATTGAATTACAAAGTTTTTTCAGTACTAGTATAGTTTATGCAGAATTACATAGATTATATATCCAGTCATGTTAAACTCAACTTTTATTTATCACAGCCCGTGTTCTTAGGCTAATTGAATTACAAATCGTCTAACATCTCCAGATTTATTCTCTCTTATATTTTGGGTTTGTCTTTCTGGCAGGTAATGATTCCGTATGCCTATACAGACTTCATTACTGATCTGACCTACCTGGTCCAGAAGAATTTTATACCCATTAGTCGAATAGATGATGCCGTGCGTAGGATTCTTCGCGTCAAGTTCACCATGGGGTTGTTTGAGAATCCATATGCTGATCTTAGTTTAGCAGATCAGTTCGGCAAACAGGTAACCAATCTTTCAGTTTGATGCCATAAAACTTATGTTCCTCCATCACTAAGATGATTCTCTTTGCTTCGACTAGGAACACCGCGATCTAGCTAGGGAAGCTGTGAGGAAATCACTTGTGCTTCTGAAAAATGGCAAGTCTGTCAATGATCCGCTGCTGCCTCTTCCGAAGAAGGCGAAGAAAGTCCTCGTCGCAGGCAGCCACGCTGACAATTTGGGTTATCAGTGTGGAGGATGGACAATCACTTGGCAAGGGGAGAGTGGAAACAATCTTACAACTGGTAATTAGAAAGGATAAATAACAGTTGATGATGTTTCCTGTCTTTCATGGCATATTCGAGCCTCGATTCATTGGTTAAACGATCATCACTCGCAGGAACGACGATTCTTAATGCTATCAGGTCGACTGTTGATCCGAGCACCTCGGTGGTCTATTCCGAGAACCCTGAGCCAGACTTCTTGAAGCACAACAAGTTCTCCTATGCAATAGTGGTGATCGGCGAGAAGCCATACGCTGAAACCTTTGGAGACAATCTAAACCTTACCATTCCTTCCCCCGGTCCGAGTGTGATTCACAATGTGTGCAGCAATGTCAAATGCGTCGTCGTTGTAATCTCCGGGAGACCGCTGGTGATGGAGCCATACATTGGCACCATGGACGCTCTCGTCGCTGCATGGCTTCCTGGCACAGAAGGCCAAGGCGTTGCAGATGTGCTTTTTGGCGACTATGGCTTCTCAGGCAAGCTTCCCCGGACATGGTTCAAATCTGTGAAGCAACTGCCGATGAACTTTGGCGATCCGCATTATGACCCTCTCTTCCCTTATGGCTTTGGCCTCACAACCAATTGCCGGTGAAGAGACAGCATTGGACATTCAACATAAATGTTCTCGATTATCTTGCTGCGAAACTGAATCGGAATAAGGTTTTCAGATTTCAAAATACTTGAGATGTTGTCCTAGATTTGTAAGATTTTTTCTTTCTTTCTTTCTTTCTTTCTTTCTTTTTACATGAACATATCTAAAATATATAGGAAAATAATGATAACGAAGAGATCGAATGAAAAAAGATGGAAACTTCATTTATGTGTTATTTAATCCAAAAAATATTACAAAACGATTTTGCAAATAATATTTAGATATTTTTAACTTTTATTAAGTAATAATGCACGATATGTATGGGAAAAATCATAAATGTTTAATATTTAGGTTGCTTTTATTTAGTTAGTTGTACGGATCAAGATTTATAAGATCATTGGCTAAATTTGTTTTTTTTTTAAATAAAAAAAAATCTACCTATCAAATATTGGCTAAATTATTTTAAACATTTTTTTTTATAATTAACGTTAGAAAAAATTCTTTAAATTTTTCAATATATATATATTTTTTGAAAATTATATAATATAATTATTATTTGTAATTAAATAAATGTAGATATTTTTTAATTAAATGTAAAGGATCACCCCAAAAAAATATTTTGTCCACTTATCAATCTTTTTTTTTCTGTTGATAATATATTAGAACAATTAGTTTTTTATATATTTATAATAAGTAAATAATTTTTAGAGCACAGTTATTTCAACCCCAAATAAATATCTGTCGGTCCTATAATCATCATAAAAGGTAAATCACGGATTATATAGAAATAAATAATCTTTTATTATATGAGAATTAATTTTCTACGATCAAATATATTTATATTTAATTATTTTCTTTATATTTTTTTTATTAGTATCAGAGTATTCGAATTTTCGATCTGAATAATCTTTAAAAGTGATCAACTCTGTCCCACGAATTTTTAGGATGCTTCGTGAATAATTGAGCCAGATAAAATCAGAGCTCGAGTAGTCTCAACCAGTCACTAAAGGTAATCAAAAAAGCACTCGTATTTTTTTACAGTTCAGTTTGGACTCCGTAGTCACGTTATTCCTGAACGATGATTCAATATCGAAACTGTACTCCGTCCATCGAATAAATTTTTAAGCTCCAGAATCGCTCGAATAAATTTTTTATAAATTTATCATCGAATAATATTACAATCGAAGATCGAACTATGTTCTTATGTAAAATATCTTTTTATTTTTACCGGGTAATTATTTTCCCTACATGTGCTATTTCAACTTTGAACATGTGTTTCTCGATAATCAAGCCATCACATGCTATCATCCATCTCGTTTTTTTTTAACGTAATTTCTTCTCGGAGTCATCGAGATTTGAACTTTTATTTTCTTTGGTCAAACTCAATATTTCTTCTAAATTAATCCATTCTAAAAAATCAATATATATAATGAGTAGATCCCCGAAGAATATATATATATATATATAATTATTATTATTTTTCGTCGTTCTACTCATTATATATATTCAGGCAAAAATAATGTCGAATCGTCAGCTTATCGATGTACGCTTTAATTCGAAATTAAGAGAATAAATGATGACGAATTATGATTTATCGATGTCTCGGTCTAAGACTGATAAGGAAATAAGCAATATCAAATTAATGATTTATCAATGAACGCTTCCATTTAAGAATAGAGGAAATAAACAGTATAGAACTAATGATTTATCGATTGATGTCTTAGTCTGAATCTAAAGAAATAAATGGTACCGAACTGACGACTTATCAATGAACGTTTCGGTCTAAAATTAGAGAAAATAAACTGCGTTGAGTTGACGACTTATCGATGGATGCTTTAATTCGAGACCAGAGGGAATAAACAGTGACAAACTGGTGACTTATCGATCGACGCTTCAGTCCGAGCCTGGAGAGAATAAACAGCCGAACTAGCGACTTGTTAATAGACGACTCAGGTCGAGAATAGAGGGAATAAACGACGCCGAACTGACGACTTATTGATGAATATATCGATCAGAGACTAGAGGGAATAAACGATGCCGAATTGCCGACTTGTCGATGGGCACTTTAGTGTAGTATGAGACCAGAGAGAATAAATAATGTCGAACTGATGACTTATCAATGGACGCCTTAGTCCAAGACTAAGGGAATAAACGACGCCGAATTGGCGACTTATCAATGAACATCTCGGTCCGAAACCAGAAGGAATAAACGATGCCTCGATCCTTAACTCCATAAGATTCGCAGAGCCGAGGAGAAAATAAGTAAGCTCGTTTCTCGACTCCAGAAGATCTACGGAGTTGAGAATAGAATAAATAAATTCGATCCCGAACTCCATAAGATTTGCGGAGTCGAGGAAAGAATGAGTAAGCTCGATCCTTGACTCTAGAAGATCCGTGGAGTCAAAGAAAGGATCAGTAAACTCGATCATCGAATCTAGAATATCCACGGAGTCAAGGAGCGAATCAGTAGGCTCGATCCTAAACTTTATAAGATCCATGGAGTCGAGGAGAGAATGAATAAGTTCGATCCTCGACTCTAGAAGATCTACAGAGTCAAGGGGAAAATGAATAAGCTCAATCCTCAACTTCATAAGATCTGCGGAGTCGATGAGAGGATGAGTAAGCTCGATCCTCAACGATTCATATAGTCGAGAAGAGAATAAGTAAGTTTGATCCTCGACTCCAGAAGATTTGTGGAATCGAGGAAAGAATCAGTAAACTCGATTATCGACCATGGAATCAAGGAGAGAATCAATAAACTCGATCATCAACTCCAAAAGATCCGCGGAGTCGAGAAAAGAAGGGGTAAACTCAATTCTTGACTCCAGAAGATCCGCAGAGTCGAGGAGAAATAAGTAAGCTCGATCCTCGACTTTAAAAGATTCGCAGAATCGAGAAGAGAATAAGCAAGCTCGATCCTCAACTCCAGAAGATTAGTGGAGTCGAGGAGAGAATAAGTAAGCTCAATCATCGACTATAGAAGATCTGCAGAGTTGATGAGAGAATCAGTAAACTCGATCCTCGATTTCAAAAGATCCACATAGTCAAGGAAAGAATGAGTAAGCTTGATTCTCGACTCCAGAAGATCCATGGAGTCGAGGAAAGAAACAGCAAGCTCGATCCTCGACTCAAGAAGATCCGCAGAGTCGAGAAAAAAATGAGTAAACTCAATCTTCGACTCCAGAAGATTCATGGAGTCGAGGAGAGAATAAGTAAGTTTGATTCTTTACTTCAAAAGATTTGCGGAGTTGATGAGAGAATGAGTAAGCTCGATCCTTAACTCCAGAAAATCTGTGGAGTTGAGGAGAGAATAAGTAAGTTCGATCGTCGACTCCAGAATATCTGCAGAGTCGAAGAGACTGGAGAGAATCAGTAAACTCGATCCTCGACTCCAAAAGTTCTGCGGAGTCGAGGAGAGAATGAATAAACTCGATCCTTGACTCCAGAAGATCCGCATAGTTGAGGAGAGAATGAGAAAGCTCGATCCTCAACTCTAGAAGATCCATGGAGTCGAGGAGAGAATTAATAAGCTCGATCATCGACTTTAGAAGATCTACGGAGTCGAGGAGAGAATGAGAAAGCTTAATTCTCGACTCCAGAGTTAAGAAGAGAATGAGTAAACTCGATCCTCAGCTCTAGAAGATCTACGAAGTCGAGGAGATAATCATTAAGCTTGATCCTTGATTCTAGAAGATCCGTGGAGTCGAGGAGAGAATGAATAAGCTCAATTCTCGACTCCAGAAGATCTGTATAATTGAGGAGAGAATGAGTAAGCTCGATTCTCGACTTTTAGAATATCCACGTGTCTCATATTGGTAAGACATGGAAAAGATAATATGCTTATAAGATAAAAAGATATCTTCATTGGTATAAAAGCTTTTGGACAAACCCCAAAAATAAAATCATGAGAGCTTAGGCCTAAAATGGATAATGTTATATACCATTGTGGAGATATATGAATCCTTTTTTGCACCAACAATTAGTATCAGAGTCATGAGTCATATCAAGCTATGTACCTCGAACAAAAGAAGTGACGCTCCCATATCCGGATCAAGAAAATCAAATATCAGACAGGAAGTTCAGTTGGGTCAGGAGTATCGGACATCTGGTAGGAAGTTTAGTTGGGTTAGAAGGGTCGGACAACTGACAAGAAATCCAGTTGGATCAGGAAGACCAGATAGTTTGCAGGAAGTCCTGGTGGATTGAGAATCATACATCAAGCAGAGGAAGTCTTTTGAAGACAGATAGACTTGAGAGGGGGCCAATGTGGTCATTCATTTGATGGGGGATTGTTGGAAGTATTGAGAATATAATAAAAGTCCCGTGTTGGTAAGATATGGAAAAGATTATGTGCTTATAAGATGAAAAGATATCTCCATTGATACGGGACCTTTTGAATAAAGTCCAAAAATAAAACTATGAGAAATTAGGCTCGCAGTGGACAATAGTATACCATTATGGAGATATATGAATCTTATTTGCACCAACACCGTGGAGTCGAAGAGAGAATCAATAAGCTCGATCATTGACTCTAGAAGATCCATAGAGTCAAAGAGAGAATGAGTAAGCTCGATTCTCAACTCCAGAAGATCCATAGAGTCGAGGAGAGAATAAGTATGATCTTTGACTCCAAAAGATCCACGGAGTCAAGGAGAGAATAAGCTCTATCCATTGACTCCCGAAGATCTGCAGAGTCGGGGCGAGAATAATAAATAAACTCAATTCTCTAGAAAATTTAACAAGCAATGAATTTAAACTATAGCGTAAAATATAAATCGAAAAGAAAGCGGCAAAGAAAGGATCAAACTGACCTTAATTTGATGACTCTTAAACTTAGGTAAAAAATCTGATGTTCGGGACAAGCGAGTGCTCGGACAGAGGATTCTTGTGCTCGAGATAAGCGGAGCCCTCCTCTGCTCTAACGACCTAGTGTTCGGGAAGAAAGCATAGTGTTCGGGGAGAGCTCGGACGAGATCGTGCTTGGGTGAGTTGTTGGGGCACTCGAGAGAACAGTGCTCGGGCGAGCGCTTCGTTCCTTTGTTCGGGTGAAGGGCTGCTCTAGAAGAGCTTTAGCGAGCAGAGAAAAGGGTTCTTGGGTGAAAGGTACTCGGGCGAGTGCTTCATTCCTTTGCTCGGGCGAAGGGCTTCTTGGGAAGAGTTTTGGCGAGCAGAGAAAAGGGTACTTGGGCGAATGGTGCTCGGATGAGTGCTTCATTCCTCTACTTGGGTGAAGGGTTGCTCGGGAAGAGCTTTGGTGAGTGGAGAAGAGGGTACTTGGGTGAACGGTACTCGGGCAAGCACTTTGTTCCTTTGCTTGGGCGATCGAGTGCATGAGAAGAAAGCACAGTGCTTGAGAAGAGCTCGTGTGAGCGCATGCTCGGATGAGCGGTTGGGGTGCTCGAGAGAACGATGCTTGGGTGAGCTCTTCATTCCTTTGCTCGCGCGAAGGGTTGCTCAGGAAGGGCTTTAGTGAGCGGAGAAGAGGGTACTTGGGAAGAGCACGTGTTCGGGAAGAGCTCTGGCATGAGTGCTCGGGCGATCGCATGCTTGGGTGAGCGAAGTTTTTCTCTGCTCGAGACTATCCATCTATATCCATGCTTTTGGAGTAGAAGAATGACACTCGGAACCATTTTTTATCTTGTTATGTTGCATCTTCATCTCAATGTCCCAGTTCAGATATTTCCACAGACGGTGCCAATTTATTTCGGTTTGAGATCACTGGATGAGATGACTTCGTATAGTATCCAGAGTCAGTCCTAATTAGAAAATTGAGCCCTAGAGCTCTGGATTATATGTGAAAATTGGATCATATTTTCACTGTGTAATTTAAACATTGGACTCTAAAACTTAACATTTGTATCTAAAAATTTTTGGGTCACGAGCGGGAGCCCTGGTAGACTTGGCTCAGGGTTAGCTTTAAAAGTATCTATGGTCGAGCATTTTCAACTAGTTGAGTATATGTCATATTTGTCTTCGGTGTGTCAAGCTAGTCAAATCGATTTTCTTCATAACTTTGTTAGGGTGGAAGTACACGTGATTTTGGGGAATCCGAGAGTTGATCATAGATCATCCTTTTACGGGATCGACCTCCCTAAGATCGATCGACGGAAAGGGAAGTACCTCAGATATGAGAAGGCTTAAAAATAGGTGAGCAAGGGTCCGAGGAGCATCTCGACGACGTCCCTCTGACACTCAAGTTAGAAGGTGGAGAAAGAAATGTAAAAGTAGAGAGCTTATTCTCTATTCGGGATCCCTTTTTTTTTTTTTTTTTGGATTGACACTAGGGTATTCAAACATTTGGTCCGACTAATCCATTTGAGTGACCGGTCTTGTCCCACGGACCTTCGGAATACCTTGCCAACCGCTGAGCCGGGTAAGGTTGGAGCCCAAGTGACTTCCACCGACTACCAAGGGTAAATCAGGAAAGCGCTCGATTTTTCTGGTTCGGCTCGGACTCACAATGATTATCATCCGAACGAGCGCGATCTAACGCCAAGTCATACTGCTTCACCGGACAAACTCCTGGGCCCCAAGGTTGTCCGAATTGATTTTTTCTAAATTCACAGCTGAATAATATTGTAGCAGAGGATCGAACTACATTCTCCTATAAGATGTCTCTTCACTTTTGCCACTGCACCGTGCCCCCTTTATCTTTATACAGGGAGAGAAAGAGTGCACCTCCTTTATAAAGGGATATTAAAGGACACACATTTATGGAGGAAGAACAAAGATGCACCTTTATGGTTGTCAAGTCCTTTCGTCTGCTTGTCAAATTGAGTTAAATAACTAAGAGTCTTGATTCGATCGGAAGGAACTCATGTATGATTCAAAAGAGTATTGAATTGATTCAGTTTGACTTTGATTTTTATATATCTTAAATATTGATTTGTTCCTTTTATTTGTTAAAGAGTATTTCTATGGTATCATGAATGTGACACGAAGTCCCACGGGGATGGTGTGATGACTAAGATACTGCGGAGCTTACGGATATGGCAAGGGTCGATTCCGAAGGAAGTCTAAAGCTCTTTTTTGGATTCAGATTGTTGTCTGTCGAGACGATGATGGTGAGGTGTCCAGGTGGCGAAGACCGCAAGGGTCGACAACTCGGACAAGAAAGGCTGACGTGGAGGGAAGACGAGAACAATGGAAGTATTGCTTCAACAAAGAGCCGAGCCAAGTGGGAGGAACCGAGCCAAATGGTAATCTTGCAAGACAACAAGCGGTTAAGGGAGCCTAGAGAGATCTCGGCAAGGGTCCTCCGACGCTCAAGGCAGGAAATTAACAAGAAGATGAAGAAGGAAATGGAGAGGGAAAGTTGAGAAAACGCGAACCTCCTGTAGGGGATCGGTACGGCCGGCTAGAGGGGGGTGAATAGCCCTCGTTCGTTGGATGTCGTAATTCGATCGTTCTCGTCGCGTGCTTGTCTACGATTGTTGTTAGCGCAGCGGAATACTAATGCAAATATGAATACTAACAACAAATACAATCACATGCAAATACACACGATATACGTGGTTCGGAACCAAATGGTTCCTACTCCACGGGCGAGCTCCTCGAGCTCTAGTTATGCGCACGACACTAACTAAACTCCTTCTCGACTACACATCGGAGGTGGAGAAACCTCTCACAAGCTATTACAACAATAATATACAAGAAATACAAAGACACAAGAAATACAAGTAAAGAACGCTTTACAAATCTTTGCTTTGACCCTTTTCTTGTTGCTTGCTTTGGATGGCTCTTGAAGGACTGGAATGCAACAACAAATCCCCTTCAATTGCTTCCTTAAAGTCTTGGCGAAATCCTCCAACTCGAGCTCCTTATATAACCTGCATCAAGCTGTTTTCGCGCTGCTGATCGGCCCCTGTGTGTCCGTTGTCTCACAGCGGCGGATCCACGTCGGACAAGTTCAGCGGATCTCACGCGATCGTGATGGCCCTCATCAATCGAGGTGACCTAGTAGTCTTGCCCGATCGACTACGGGCGTTCTGCTCGCGACATTCCCATCGATCATTGCCATCCCTCGGCGATCATTGCTAGCGACATCGATCATTGCCGATCCCATGGCGATGTGCGCAGCACCAAAATGCAGCCTTACACCAGTCGAACTCTAGTCGACTTGGACCAGTCGAACCGACAACTATGCCAGTCGACTGTCGTCGAGAAAAGCCTCAAACACCAAGTTGTTTGAGCCTCCGACACTCAGTCTTAGCCAATTGGCCAAGTCCACACCACTCATGGAGTTCCCACCGAGCTCTCTTCCCTCGGCCTCGTCCCTCGGGATCGCCAGCGCCGCACGGCCATAGCGCCATCGCCGTGTCTCATGCCTAAAGTATGCTTCCCTTTGGGCTCACTCCATTCGCTCCCCGTCCGGCGGTCCCTCGAATGCACCAAGCGCACGGCTTCGCAATGTCATCCTTCACCGACTCAAGGACCCCGAGCCTAGTGAACTTACCAAGTCCTCAAGACTTCCCACATGCATCAAGCGCACGGCTTCGCAATGCATTTCTCACCAAGCACCAAGCGCACGGCTTCGCAATGCTTTGGATTTCCCATGCCAAGCACCAAGCGCACGGCTTCGCAATGCTTTGGACTTTCCTATGCCAAGCACCAAGCGCACGGCTTCGCAATGCTTTGGACTTTTCCACACCAAGCTCCATGCTTGAATTTTCCAAGCCAACCCCATGTTGGACTTTCTCATGACAATCCCATGTCATGAGTTTTGTCTATCATCAAAATCCTATCAAGGTACTGATCGAGTCAAACTCGAGTCAACCTGGGCCGATTGCACCAACAATCTCCCCCTTTTTGATGATTGACAAAACTACCATCTCAAGTCTACCAATTCTCCCATATTGGCAATTCTCATATCCCAATGAGAATTCCAACGAACCCTAAATGATAACTTGGTAACATCTTCCCCTTTTTGACATTACATCAAAAAGGTCCTCCCCAAGGGTATGAATGTCTCATATCCCAATGAGATCTTATATCTCTCCCTTGGAGGAAACCATGCCTACCATCTTTCTAGTGATCCCATATCACTTAAAGAGAGGCAACCCAAATTTCCTCCCATGAGGAAATACACATCCATCTTCCCATGATGGATACCTCTCCCTAGAGGCTTGCTCCCCCTTGACCATTGCACTAACAATGTCCTTGGAGAGTCCCTAAGCCAATAGGAACATTAACCAAATCAAAATTAAGGCAAAGTTCAACAATGAACTCTCTTCCACCTTAAAATTGATACTCACCCTCAACCCAACTACTAATCCATATCCAATGGATTTCCACCCTCTCTAATGCTCTCCCAAGCATATCCTAGGGTTAGGAATGGTTGGGGGACCTTAACCTAGCTGAACATGGGCCTAACCAATGAAATCAAATCGCAGTGCCACCCCATCGATCATTACCATCCATGGCGATCGATATCTATGAGTTTTCAACATTTCAGAAATGGATTTCTGAAATTCATAAGTAAATATACATAAGTTTAAAATTCGTGAAATTTCATATGCATATTACTTATCCTAAACATTATGGGTGAAAAATATTGAAAAATTATTTTACCCATTAAATTAGGAGATTGATACAAAGTTCAAAAGTTTAGAAAAGCTTCAATAAAGAGCCCTCTTTGTGTCATCCCATTTAATGGTGATAGCTATCAAAAGATAGGCTTCACCAAGGTTTTTCAAAATGTTTTCAAAAAGTTTTCAAAACCTTTAATTTCTTTTCCTTAAACATCTCACTTATATCTAGATGTGTAAAAACACTTTCAAGGCAATTAATCTAGTGAGATGTGGGTTTTTGTTCTTTTAAATTCTCATGCATATTTCTAAGGCAATATTATTTGATTCCCATCAAATCATGCCATAGTCCTTAATTTCATTTTAATTTATGCATGATGTGATTATGGCATAGATATGAATCATATGATATAGATAAAAGCATATGCCAAAATCATGATGTCATGACATGTGAATGAAAATTAAGCATACATGACATACAAACATAAGTCTAAACATTATCATGACATTTTTTAAAAAAAAATGAGAATAATGTCATGACATGGCAAGGCAAACAAATCATGGCAAGTAAAGTATACTAAGGTATAGAATACCTAAGTGTTAGAATCAATTTGCCATTTCTAGAGATTAATTCTATTTTGCCTTATTGTCATTCATTTCCCTAGTGTGCCAAAAGCCCAAAATGGCACACCAATACCTCTATGACCTAATTGTGCCAATTTAAATCATTTTTAACTTCTCAAACCATATTGACACACCCTAATGTGTCAACTCTACTATGGTTAGGTTAACTACCCATCCACTTATTTCCTAGGTCAACTCTAGAGGTGACTCCTCCATTGACCTTCTTAGTGGCTACATTTGATTTCTTTGAGGTGTTAGCCACTAAACACATACCATGGCTAGACTTAGGGATAACTTCCCTATTAGCCTTGGTTTTCCTAGACCTAGAAATAGTTTCATAATTAAATGGAACATTATGATAAGTCTTCTTGGGCTTAGGTTTGTCACCCAAACCTTCCTTGCCCTTAGACCGTTTTTGAACCTTAGGTCTTGACTTTTAGACATTTGACCCTAGAATTGAATTTTCTATGATTCTAAGGGCTTTCTCCATTCTCTCAAGTCTTGACCTCAAGACTTGGTTCTCTAGCTCTAATTTTCCCATTTTTGAATTTTCATTTGGTTTTTGGGAGTTGGTTTTCTTCTTAGGCATATGCCTAGATTTCTTGGGATTAATACCCAAATTCTCTTCAATTCTTCTAATTGATTTCTTAGGTAGGATAGGTCTAGTGTTTTGAGTCCTAGGTTTGTCCTTAGTTATATGAACATGCTTGACACCTAGACAATACACCTTATTATTTCTCTTAGCATGCTTTTCATTGATAATAGCAAGAGAACTAAAATAATTTTTAGCATGCTTTTTGACTTTAGGAATTAAAGGTGCATTAACTAAATGTACCTTAGGGTTAGCTTTAGGAGCTCCCCCTACATGAGTTGCACATTCTTGCCCTTTCTTCCTCCCCCTAGGGCATTGGCTTCGGTAGTGTCCCTTTTGATTGCATTTGAAGCACACAATGTGCTCTTTGCTCTTGATTTTGGGAACACCGGCATCCTTTGACTTTGGGTTGACTTTTGGTGTCGATGCCTTCTTCTTAGCCAATTTAGGGCATTTGCTCTTGTAATGTCCTTTCTCCCTACACTCAAAACAAATAATATAATCTTTACGATTAATTATAATACATGAGTCACCTAGGGAGGTGGTGGAGGCCTCTTCATGATCTTCACTTCTCCCGGATGTAGATGCTTCTTGTTCTTGCTCCGGGATGGAAGATTGTCTTTCCTCCCCCTCAATGCTAGAGGTGGAGGTCTCCACCAAATCATCAACATCTTCAAATGTTGTGGGTGCTTCTTCTTCGGCATTCTCCTCTACTTATGCCGATTGGGAATTTTCTTGGAATTTCATTACCTTATTCCATAATTCCCTTGCATCCCTATAATCACCCAATCTAGACCAAATATGATTAGGTAACAAATCACTAAGTAGTTTTATTACCTCGAGATTTGTCTTGAAGTCTTTGATTTGGTCTTGGGTCCATTTTGACTTCTCAATTGGCTTGTTGTATTTGTCCCTAGGCATTTCAAAACCGTTTTCTATAATAATCATAAAATCAAAATCGGTTTCTAGATATACCTCCATCCGTTTCCTCCACTAAGCAAAATCTCCATCGAATTTCGGTGGATGGATGAAGCCGACCATTTGTAGTGCTCTCGCGGCGGTTAGTCCTTGAAGAGCGACCTCGGCTCTGATACCACTTGTAGGGGATCGGTACGGCCGGCTAGAGGGGGGTGAATAGCCCTCGTTCGTTAGATGTCGTAATTCGATCGTTCTCGTCGCGTGCTTGTCTACGATTGTTGTTAGCGCAGCGGAATACTAATGCAAATATGAATACTAACAACAAATACAATCACATGCAAATACACACGATATACGTGGTTCGGAACCAAATGGTTCCTACTCCACGGGCGAGCTCCTCGAGCTCTAGTTATGCGCACGACACTAACTAAACTCCTTCTCGACTACACGTCGGAGGTGGAGAAACCTCTCACAAGCTATTACAACAATAATATACAAGAAATACAAAGACACAAGAAATATAAGTAAAGAACGCTTTACAAATCTTTGCTTTGACCCTTTTCTTGTTGCTTGCTTTGGATGACTCTTGAAGGACTGGAATGCAACAGCAAATCCCCTTCAATTGCTTCCTTAAAGTCTTGGCGAAATCCTCCAACTCGAGCTCCTTATATAACCTGCATCAAGCTATTTTCGCCTAGCGCATTGCCAAAATGCCCGATCGATCGCTCGTGTCCGTTGTCTCACAACGGCCAGATCCACGTCGGACAAGTTCCAACGGATCTCCTACCGATCGATGGCCTCATCACGATCAGTACTAATCATCATGCTACGGAGCGCTCTCGGCTCGCGACATTCCCATCACCGATCATCATCCCTCGGCGATCATTGCCGATCGGCTATCGATCATTGCCGATCCATGGCGGTCGCCAAGCACCAAAACGCAGCCTTACACCAGTCGAACTCTAGTCGACTTGGACCAGTCGAACCGGCAACTATGCCAGTCGACTGCCGTCGGGAAAAACCTCAAACACCAAGTTGTTTGAGCCTCCGACACTCAGTCTTAGCCACTTGGCCAAGTCCACATCACTCATGGAGTTCCCCACCGAAGCTCTCTTCCCTCGGCCTACGTCCCTCGGATGCGCCAAGCGCACGACTTCGCAACGCCATCCTTCGCGTCTCATGCCCTAGAAGTATGCTTCCCTTTGGGCTCACTCCATTCGCTCCCCGTCCGGCGGTCCCTCGGATGCACCAAGCGCACGGCTTCGCAATGCCATCCTTCACCGACTCAAGGACCCCGAGCCTAGTGAACTTACCAAGTCCTCAAGACTTCCCACATGCACCAAGCGCACGGCTTCGCAATGCATTTCTCACCAAGCACCAAGCGCACGACTTCGCAATGCTTTGGATTTCCCATGCCAAGCACCAAGCGCACGGCTTCGCAATGCTTTGGACTTTTCCACACCAAGCTCCATGCTTAGATTTTCCAAGCCAACCCCATGTTGGACTTTCCCATGACAATCCCATGTCATGAGTTTTGTCTATCATCAAAATCCTATCAAGGTACTGATCGAGTCAAACTCGAGTCAACCTGGGCCGATTGCACCAACACCTCCTTTCTCCTCCTCAGGAGAGGCTATATATATAGAGGGGGAGCTCCCCTGCCAATGGATACTGCCAGTGAAGGCGATATGACTTCAGAGAGACGTACGCCACGATCATTACCCTCATAAATGTGGTGGGCGCGTGAGCTGCAATTAATACATGTCGTGCGGTTGATAGGAGACAAATTCCAATTAATGCCGCAATCATCCCTCTGAAACTCGACGGAGGCATCTGCCTTTGCACGTGGGTTGTAATTAATATACGTCGCGTGGTTGATAGGAGACAAATCCTAATTAATGCCGCAGTCATCTCTCTGAATCACGACGGAGGAGTCTGCCTTTTTGTCGGAGGGATATGATGACGGAGATTGCCAGGTAGACTCGTGAGCATAAAATAATCGCCTTTGTCCTATGATTAAATAAGATAGCTCATATTGACAGGACATATGTCAGAGGTGATGTGCCTTTGTCGAGACGTGAGGTGGATAGGTCGAGAAATACTCAGCATAATAGAAATCCGAGCTGAGACGCGGGACGTCTGTCATGACAGAAGTCCGAGCCGAGACGCGGGACGTCTGGCGTAATAGAAGTCTGGATCGAGACGCGGAGTGTCTGGCGTAATAGAAGTTCGAGCTGAGACGCGGGACGTCTGACATAATAGGTGACGAGGAATAGCCAACTGTTTGCCAAGTCATAGGTTAATTTTTTCCGGTATCACAGATGATCCTCACGTGTCTTGGTTACCACGTCAAGATCCATAGAACTCTCCATAATTTATCTCTTTTATAATAATCGTGGGATAAATCGATGAAGATCGTTAGATTGACGGATTTCAATTTTACATATGAAATGACACGAAGATATATTTTGTTGGGAGAAAATTACGGAGATAATATGCCACACGGCTTGACTCAGGATAGAACGTTGCTTGCAGGGTTAAATCGAGCAGATGACGCTTCGGGCAGGCGTTACGTTCGCTCGTTGTATCCATACGAGAAACTAAACTAAGTTTATCATTGTCGACAATTAGTCAAATGCAGTGAACCTGTTAAACTAATTTTTCATTTGGCAGCTGGTGGAGGTGCTTTATTATAGAGGTGCTTTATTATAAACAATACAACGGATCAACTGGGACAAGACAAGAGCCCATGCATGTCAATATGTCATGCCAGTAGGCGCTGCAGGGAGGCGCGAACGCCATGCCCATCTCTCTGCAATTTTGCACGTTAGCCTCGATATCCCAACTTTTTCTATCAAGGAAAACTTTCATATATCATATCCCAAAGTCCCAAACCCTCTCATTTACCACCGGAGATCGTCTTTCTCCTTCCTCTAGAAGCTCGGTACAACCCTCTCCCTATCTCCCTATTTGTTATTTTTTTTCCTTTTTTTTTCAATGTTTTGTTACTTCATATTCCTTAGATTACTTTGAAATGTTTTTGATTCTGAAAGCGCAACGATTGAAGCAAAACAAGACAAAATATGGGTGGGTTATAAGATTAATCTCTTATATATCCTTATGACCTCATAAGTCGAAATGTGTTGTTGTTTTTCTTGCAATAATCATTGACGTTGAGAAGTTGTAATCCGTGATTACATCTTAAATTTGTTTGTTTCCTCTTCAACCTTTGGAGATTTCTTATTTCTGCATTTGACCATGCCGACAACCTAAACGTCACATTGCCGCTTTCCATGAGCAGTGAGCTTCTTGTCGTTTTTTTTCAGCGCATTCTTGAATCTTTTCTACCAAACTCCATTCAACCTATTGACAAAGGATTCGCAATTAGTCTCTTGACTTAAGTTAGTTGTAAGTTTGGGGTTTGTGTTTTGTATTTAACAATTTAAGGAAAAGATATGCTGTCAAGCACTACGTACTTGGATGGGATCTCTTGATAATCCAGAGGTTGGCGATGATAAACAAGATACATGAGATGTGCAATAACATTTGCTTCTTGTCATCTTTGGTTTGGCTGTTGTCGTTCTTACATTTATCTACTTAAGTTGGTCCCAATCTTTAGCAAAAATTCAGAAAGAAAAAGGTCGGAAAAGACACCTTTGCTTTATCATTGTTTCTCTGGAAATCCAAATATCTCATGTTTTGCACAAAAGAGTAACATGTAGTCATATAGATTTCAAATTTATCTGTTACGCTGATCTTGTTTTCTTGACACATTGGGCATGAAAACTTGTGATGCATTTTACCAATCATAAGTTGCTTCCTGTCATCCAATTATTTCCTCAAAGATTGGATTTTTTTGGTTCTTGTAGATATCCATGTTTTATCAAACTTCAACCCAACATCGACACTTTTTTTTTTTTAAATAAAAATAAAAATCTACTACCGAAATTTGAATAGCAAAACATTTCATATTTTATCCTAACTTTTGACTTCTTCTAACCCTCTTGTTTTATCTAGGGCATAAATAAATCAGACATTTGTGAACCAAGTTAATGTATAAAGTTCATTTATATTTGTTCAGTTTTAAAATAAAATAAACAAACTTAAATACTATTAAACTTAGTTCGTTAATGTTCACAAACAATTACTGAATAAATTTATTTAGTAATTTAAGTAAAACTTAATTATGAATGTATGTGTTAATTTGGTATTCAAATTTAAATTTTTTATATTCTAAAATTATGTATAATATATTCAATGTCAATAAATAATATAACTTTCATGCATTAGATAAATGTTAACTAATTTATAAGGACAAAAGCATTATTAGTTGAGCTTGATAAAATGCTTGTGGTAGGCTTGAGCTCCATAAGATTCTTAATTAAAAAAAAACTCAAGTAAGCTTGATAAGTAAATAAAAAAAGGTTGAACATAGCTAACCTTGGCTCGACTTGTTTACACCTCTTCTATTCTTTTAGTATATTAGATATGCATCATATTTTCTTGGTACTTTAAACTTTTGTCTGGTATACTCCAACTCCTGTTGTCGTATGATTAAAACACTACTAATGCACTACTCGGTTTTGTGTGGGAATGTTTTCTTGTAGATATTTAGAAAGATTGAAATTTTTTAGAGGAAAAAAATCTTCTTTCATGAGCATTCTTTTGCAGGAATAAGCAATTGGTGGAGCATTAAGGCATCAAATGAAGATGAAGATATTGCAAAACCTCGTGTTCATTATTTGGACTTTAACATGCTGGGAAATGCTTGTAGTAGCAGAATATATGAAGTACAAGGACCCTAAGCAACCATTGAATGTTCGAATCAGGGATTTACTTGGTCGAATGACTCTTGCTGAGAAAATTGGTCAGATGTCACAGATTGAGAGAGAAAATGCAACGGCTAATCCTGGTGCATTAAAGACCTATTTTATAGGTATAAATGTTTGTTTCTATTGAATGCTCTATAACAACTTATGAGATCGAAAGATAGAATTTTTATATGCTAAATATTTGGTACAGGTAGTGTTTTGAGTGGGGGAGGTAGTGCGCCTTCCCTTCAAGCTTCTGTCGAAGCATGGGTGAATATGGTCAATGGATTCCAAAAGGTTGCTCTCTCCACTCGTTTGGGGATCCCAATAATTTATGGTATTGATGCTGTCCATGGTCACAACAATGTCTACAGGGCCACTGTGTTTCCACATAATGTTGGACTGGGAGCGACTAGGCAAGTGACTTCAAATCACAACAACTTGTTATTTGATTTGCAGTTAACTTCTATTTTCACTCTCTGTTTTTTTCTTTTTTGCTTTTTGTTCTTGGTGACTTATTGCACTCAAGAAATTTATAAATTTAACTTATTGCTTGTCCTATGTTAGATCCAATAAAAAAAAATCTTTTACGTATTTGTTGCTATTTCTCAGTCCTGATGTCATATCTGTGTGAACTAGGGATCCAGCACTGGTGAAGAGAATTGGCGCGGCTACTGCTCTCGAAGTTAGAGCAACTGGAATTCCATATGTATTTGCTCCATGTGTAGCGGTAATGATACCAAATCTACATTATATCTTGCTCAGAGACTTGATCATGTTGCGATATGTTACCTTCTATTCAATTTCAACTGTTCTGATAAACTCTCTTTTATGGACTTGCACGTGTAGGTTTGTAGAGATCCTAGATGGGGACGGTGTTATGAAAGCTACAGCGAAGATCCAAAGGTTGTTCAAGCAATGACTGAGATCATCCCTGGCTTGCAGGGAGATATGCCACCAAATTCTCGAGGAACTCCCTTTGTTGCTGGAAAGTAAGATATTCTGTTCATTGCAAGATAATAAGTCAAATATTCTATCAGAAGCCCAATGATTTGGCTGCATTTTTTTTTTCACCTCGTCGAAGTCAATTAGTTCATTATTGCAAAACTTGGTCTATAAGGAACAACTTGTGCTTGCTGCAGAAGGAATGTTGCTGCCTGCGCTAAGCATTATGTCGGCGATGGTGGAACATACAAAGGAATCAATGAAAATAACACCATTATCAGTCGGCATGGACTACTTAACATCCACATGCCTCCTTACTACACTGCTATCTCCAAAGGTGTATCCACCGTGATGGTTTCCTTCTCAAGTTGGAACGGAGTGAAGATGCATTCCAACCATTTTCTGATCACTGACTTTCTTAAAAACACTCTCCGATTCAGGGTCGGTGAACCATTGTGCTGATTCTATAGGATGCTTGCTTGAAGATTACAAAGTGTTTAGTTATACTTATGGAAGTTTCTTCTTAATTTAACAGGGGTTTGTAATCTCAGATTGGGAAGGTATTGACAAGATAACTACACCACGACGTGCAAATTTCACTTACTCAATCATGGCTGGAATCCTTGCCGGTATTGACATGGTTAGCACTGAGAACTTTTCAAATATCCTTATTTACCATTGTTTAACTACAAAAAATAACTGCTTATGTTTTTGAAACTACTTTTTTTTCCCTCCTGTTTTATTGATTACTAGGAATTATTCTAGTTGCTGTTGAATCAGCCCTTATATCACTTGTTTGGGTTGATACTACTTTGACACGGGCAATTGGTATCGATGCTAATGAGTTACCTCCTCTAGGTCCAAACAACTATCCCTTCCTCGGCTTCTCGATTCTCCCTTTGCAGGACAATAAGTAAACTAACCTCTCATTGGTCGAAGCAAATTCACTGAACACCTGGTGTGCACCGGGAACCAACCTGTACCAGAAGCATATAGTCATAGTATGATGATATACTGGTTTGATTTGTCTCTAGTCCACTCAAACTTCTAATATGAGAGAAACTTAAAAAAAAAAAAGTCTGGACAAACACAAACTTCCATCTGTTGTCCCTGCACTTGCTCTCTGACCTCTGATGTGTTATTTTCCGCAAGTGCACGGTTGTCGTCAAGTAATAAAAATATCGATCCCACAGGGATTGGAACAATTACCGAATGATCGTGATACCAAGTTATCTAGTAAATCAATGTATGGTTTAAGCTAAGAAACTGAGCAGTCAATAACAACGAATGAGAAGAACGAGCTAAAAGTCGATAGTTGAGGAGAATCTCAGGATATGGGTTTCACCACGTCGATGATTTATAAGGTGATTTGATTCTTTCCTACCCCTATTAGAGTTTGTTTTGATGGAACCTATCCTAAGGTAAATCATCGGCCCCTTTCGAGGTCTACGCTGACTGTACCTATCAAATTCAATTTACCTGTCACGGTGTTCGAGCATAGGGGATCATAATCAGCTAAGGGGACCTGTCACGAGACCCCCGCAAACCTCCCTATTCTTACCTCTGTCCCTAGGTAGAAACTGGATTTGATAGATCCATTAAGTCCATAAGAGTTCCTCTAGAGTCAAATTTCCTTTTTTCACGGTAGGTTTGCACACGGGACCATAATCAGCTAAGGGGACCTGTCACGAGACCCCATGAGCCCTCGTGAGATACGCTACCGCTACTTGACGGAGTTTATCCCTAGTTGGTTGGGGTTTGGGAACTTGGGTTCACTGTTAGGTACTTCCCTTAGCTCCTTAGGTTTGTCAATAAAGAATCCAACGAAAACCAAATCAACACAAACAATAATTTAAGTAGTATAGATTATATCATCATCGTAAATCGTCAAAGGGCTACTCCCCCATCCTAAGATTACAGGACACTACTCCATAGTCTGACAAGAGTTGCTAGAGAAAGAAAATACAATACTGGATGCCATCTGCGTTCCTCTGCCGACTCCTTCTCTTTTGCTTCCTCATTGTCGATCCTTTGCGTCTTCTCTCCTCCTTTTTGACCATCCGCCGTCCTCCCCTTAGGTTTAGAATATCTTCTCTTTTATAGCTTTGGCCTCCTCTTGATTAAAGGCAATAGATTTCCCTTTAATTGACGAAGATCCTGATTGCTCATGAAAAGGAATTTCGGAATCAGGACAACACGCTGCGCTACATGAGGCACAAGCGTGCGTTGGTTTCTACGTATGTGTTACGGTTTGAATCGGGCGTGTCGCGGTGCACTAGGGCGTGTCCGGATTCACCGACACGGGCGTGTTGTTCTTTGACTTCGGCGTGTCATCCTGGTTCTCATGCGACGCGATTCGATTCAACAACACGGTTGTTTTGATACGCCTTCTCCTTTGCCTATTAACACAAAAACACCCAAAAACAGTCTCTTCTTCCCCAAATATGCTAAACTTAACTGAATCAGGATACAATACATGCCTAGGATATGAAATGAGATAAAATGCACATATATACAGTAGTGAAAACATAGCATGATTTACACATCAAAATCCCTAGTCTTAAACTTTTGCTTGTCCTCAAGCAAAGAAAACTCAAAGACAACTTATTTGTGGGAATACTAGACACCATCCGTATACAATCTGATCTTAATCTTTTCAAATCATTTCTAGTTGCCAAGTTTGAAAGATCCTATATAGCATGCGTGAAAAGTTGGACTAAAGTCATTGGACACCAATCCGGATTTGCCATTCCTTCTATCGTAGAGCATTCTTATTTCGGCATAGAGGCACTTACCTTAATGCATGGATCATTCTTACCTATCATCAAAAGGTCTCGAAAGGAGCACTTTAAGAAGAGAGAAGGAAAGGAATTATAGAGAGCATTTCCCGAACTAGTTAGTCTCAAAGGGGCACCTTTTAGGTGTTTCCCGAACTACTTGGTCTCGAAAGGGGTGCTTGAAAACAATTCCTAGAGTATTTCCCGATAACTAGTTAGTCTCGAAGGGGCACCTTTTAGGTGTTTCCCGAAGAACTACTTGGTCTCGAAAGGGTGCAAAACAATCTTTTTTTTTTTTTTTTTCACAATACTTACAGGGAAAGTGTTTCTCCGATAAGCATGCAGCAAGTCTCCAATGGAAAATTGAGTACTCATCCGATATGGGGATTTAAATCTTTTTTGGATACCTCAAACCTATAGACCGTGTTAGAAGTGAAATAGGGTTCTTATCAACAGCAAAAAGGAATATCATGATCCACCAATGTTGGTTGTATTACGCTAGATGATATAAAAATGCAATGTTATGATATATGAAAAGATGCAAACAAAATAGCACTAACGGACTAAAAATCTAAGTAGAGATAGCATAAGCGATGAAGGATGTGCATCGAAACTCACAAAATAGCTCAAGGTGGTCTTTAAGCGCGGCATAGGCATGCTTCCATCCACCGGGCATGTCACGAGAAACGTCGACAGGCGTGCTCGGCAAAGACGCTCGACTGTGTTGTCTTGGGTGACCTCAACACGCTGTGTCTTCGGCATAGGAGGGTCGTGTCAATTTGCACGCAGCGATGCACGTTTAACATGTCGTGTCTGTAAACCTAAAAAAATGTAAAACTCAAAATCAAATAAAATAAAATAAAATTACTAAAAATGAAAATAGCTTGGGTTGCCTCCCAAAGCGCTTGTTTAAGGTCGTTAGCTTGACCCTCGGTTTATCCCTAGTTTTGGGGATATGGCTCGAGAAAGTGTGCTCTGCCCCTCTTCCTCCTCGACCCGACTCTGTGGTGTTAGGTTGGGGTCGGAAATCTCGACTCTTTATCCTCAAAAATCCTTGAGCTTATTAAGATAAGTTTGTTCGATGCTCCTTCTAGTGCTATTGTTTGGAAACTATCAATCCTACAACAAACATCAAAATAGAAGGTCATTTTACTTGACTTTTGAAAGGTCAATTCAATTTTGTCGTTTCCAAATGCAAGTGAGAGTTTGTGGTTCTTGACATCTATCATTGCCTGCGATGAGCGAAAGGTCTCCCAAAATGAGTGGAATGCATGGGTCTTCATCCATGTCAAGCACTCTGAAAATCGGCGAGAATAATAAAATTTCCCTGTAGGTACATCTTCTAAGATTCCCCAAAGGATATCTAATTGAGCGATCGGCTAGCTGAAGGCCATAGTAGTTTCATTTCTCCCAAATCCAATTTCTTGCATATGGAAAGAGGTATCGATCGTTGACATGGCACCCAAATCGCAAAAAGCCTTATCAAAATTTGAGTCATTAATTATGCAAGGTATAGAAAAGCTACCGGATCATTTAGTTTGGGAGGTACCATGTTCTTAATTAAGGCACCTTGCACTCCTCAAGAAGAGCCGCTATTACATGCTCCTCGACTTTTCTTTTATTGGTTAAGATGTCCTTCAAGAACTTAGAGTATGTAGGCATTTGTTGAAAGAGCTTCTATAAAAGGTATATTGATATATAGCTTCCTAATTACCTCAAGGAACTTACCAAATCGTTTCATCCAATTTTTCCTTAATCACCTTTGAGGAACAGGATAGGGGGCTTATATGTTCTTGGTTCCCTATTCGACACGTGTTGTTTGGCCTGCACTGGGCGTGTTGTCTGGTGAATGACCCGACGGGTGTGTCGGTGACACGCGCTTCGTGGGCCTCGCGTGTTGAACAACACGCTCGGGTCGTGGTGTGTCAGTCAACCCAGCGTCTTCTTGTATCTTCCAACTCGGCACGCCGTGTCGGAGGTCGCTTGTTTAGCTCTGTCTCCTTCTAAAATCCTTCCACTTCTCAAACTTATAGAATTACAATGCTTGGGTTTACTTACGAATTTCGGAAATCTGGGCGTCCTGATAATCTTGGTCAATTTGGGAAATTTGATTTTCCGATTCTTGTGTGATTAGTCAAATTATCAACCTTGCTTCCCAAGCTTGATTGCCTCGGTATTATTTTGATGTTGCCTATTTGATTCTACAACATCTTGAAAATTCATCATTTATCTTCCCACGACATGTGATAAAATTTTCCATCATCTTTTCTAAGCTCGACTGGGTCTGTGAAATCCAGAAGGTGCTCCAAAGTTGTTCGTCGGAAGAATTTTGATGGGCTCTATCTGAAAAGTTGGGATGATTTCTCAACCGGGATTATGCGTGTTTGAGTAAGGGTTGCCACCATTAGGCTTCGATTAAAATTATTCAACGATCAACTTGCTCGATCCGGCTTAGATGATGGTGCGTGTAGGATTTGAGTTCATCGCCACGTGCCTGTTACACCACGATCTCGCATAGTGACATTAGATGAGTTCTGGTGATACATTAAAATGTTCGAGCTTTTGAGTTAATGCGACTTTTGCCCGAGTAGATCAATGGTACTTACCTCAAACTTACGGCATTTTAGTTTGATATCCTCGCTCAGAGCCCATTGGTGAGAATTCATTGCCACATTCTCGATAATCTCAAAAGCTTCATCCAATGTTTTGTTCATAAGAGCTCCTCCTGCAGCAGAATCAAGAGAAACCTTAGTAGCATACGAGATTCCATTGTAGAAAGTATGAACAATGCGCCACTTCTCCAGCCCATGATGAGGGCATTGCTGTAGTAATCCCTTAAATCTGTCCCGGAGCTTGAATAATGTTTCTCCGTCCTTTTGTGCAAAATTAGTGATTTGATGGCGACTTGCGGTTTCTTTGGGTGGAAAGTACTTGTCTAAAAATCTTTGCTCAGTTGATCCGTAGTTATACAATCTGGGAAGAGAGTGTAGCCAAGCTACGGCTTTGTCATGATGAGAAAGGAAACAAGCGCAATCTAATAGCATCCACTGAGGCTCCATTCATTTAAAGTCTCGAAAATTCCAAAAATACTTCCAAGTGCGATTTGGATCTTGATGAGGTGCTCCTCGAATTGATCTTTGTTGGACCATAGATAGTAGCGGGTTTTAATTGAAATTGTTTGCTTGATAGGGGTCTTCTAATACTCGATCTCAATCCCCTTGTACTAGGTCTTGCATAATCCCTTAAAGGTTTATTTTAGTTACGTCACCATGTCGGAGGTCGATTGTTTTCTGAGGTTCTTTGAAATCGTCTTCTAGCAAGGAAAGTTCTCTCTATCTCAGGATCAATATCGAGAATTTCCCTATTAAGTCTGTGCATGCAACAACAAGAGAGGCTCCCAAAACAAGAATTCAGAATAGATACAAAAGAAAAATAGGAACAATCAATATTGAACAAGAATTGAGCGAAATCTAGATTAACTAAATCACGCTCAATTGATATTGAGTGCCAATCCCCGGCAACGGCGCCAAAAACTTGATGTGTTATTTTCCGCAAGTGCACGGTTGTCGTCAAGTAATAAAAATATCGATCCCACAGGGATTGGAACAATTACCGAATGATCGTGATACCAAGTTATCTAGTAAATCAATGTATGGTTTAAGCTAAGAAACGGCGGTCAATAACAACGAATGAGAAGAACGAGCTAAAAGTCGATAGTTGAGGAGAATCTCAGGATATGGGTTTCACCACGTCGATGATTTATAAGGTGATTTGATTCTTTCCTACCCCTATTAGAGTTTGTTTTGATGGAACCTATCCTAAGGTAAATCATCGGCCCCTTTCGAGGTCTCTTGGTACCTATCAAATTCAATTTACATCACGGTGTTCGAGCATAGGATCATAATCACTAAGGGGACTGTCACGAGACCCCGCAAAACCTCCTATTCTTACCTCTGTCCCTAGGTAGAAACGCTGGATTTGATAGATCCATTAAGTCCATAAGAGTTCCTCTAGAGTCAAATTTCCTTTTTCACGGTAGGTTTGCTGGGACCATAATCGACTAAGGGGACTGTCACACGAGACCCCATGACCCTCGTAGATACGCTACCGCTACTTGACAGGAGTTTATCCCTAGTTGGTTCGGGGTTTCGGGAACTTGGGTTCACTGTTAGGTACTTCCCCTTAGCTCCTTAGGTTTGTCAATAAGAATCCAACGAAAACCAAATCAACACAAACAATAATTTAAGTAGTATAGATTATATCATCATCGTAAATCGTCAAAGGGCTACTCCCCCATCCTAAGATTACAGGACACTACTCCATAGTCTGACAAGAGTTGCTAGAGAAAGAAAATACAATACTGGATGCCATCTGCGTTCCTCTGCCGACTCCTTCTCTTTTGCTTCCTCTGTTGTCGATCCCTTTGCCGTCTTCTCTCCTCCTTTTTGACCATCCGCCGTCCTCCCCCTTAGGTTTAGAATATCTTCTCTTTTATAGCTTTGGCCTCCTCTTCAATTAAGGCAATAGATTTCCCTTTAATTCAGACGAAGATCCTGATTGCTCGCAGAAAAGGAATTCTGGAATCAGGACAACACGCCCGTGCCACATGAGGGCACAAGCGTGTCGCTGGTTTCCCACAGGGCGTGTTACGGTTTGAACTGGGGCGTGTCGCGGCTGCACTAGGGCGTGTCGGCTGCTGGA
The DNA here is from genome assembly GCA_025175895.1 of Wurfbainia villosa. Classification (NCBI taxonomy): domain Eukaryota; kingdom Viridiplantae; phylum Streptophyta; class Magnoliopsida; order Zingiberales; family Zingiberaceae; genus Wurfbainia; species Wurfbainia villosa. Next base: position 21,338,894 of record CM045991.1, on the reverse strand, counting down.
TTCACTGACACGGGCGTGTTGTTCTTTGACTCGGGCGTGTCATCCGCTGGTTCTCATGACACAGGCGTGTCGATTCCCAACACGGCTGTGTTGTTTTGATACGCCTTCTCCTTTGCCCTGTTAACACAAAAACACCCAAAAACAGTCTCTTCTTCCCAAAATATGCTAAACTTAACTGAATCATGATAAAATACATGCCTAGGATATGAAATGAGATAAAATGCACATATATAAAGTAGTGAAAACATAGCATGATTTACACACATCAACCTCCATGTTCTTGAGACCATACATAGATTATGCAGTCATGTTAAACTCATTATCACAGCCCATGTTCATAAGGTAATTGAAGTATAAAGTTATTGCAGTGCTTATATAATTTATGCAGAATCACAATTTTTCTAATATCTCTAGAGTTATTCTCTCATATATTTTGGCTCTGTCTTTCTGGCAGATAATGATTCCATATGCCTATACAGAATTCATTACTGATCTGACTTCCCTAGTCCAGAAGAATTTTATACCCATTAGTCGAATAGATGATGCCGTGCGTAGGATTCTTCGCGTCAAGTTCACCATGGGGTTGTTTGAGAATCCATATGCTGATCTCAGTTTAGCAGATCAGCTCGGCAAACAGGTAACCAATCTTTCAGTTTGATGTTATAAAACTGATGTTCCTCCATTACTTGGATGATTCTCTTTGCTTCGACTAGGAACACCGTGATCTAGCTAAGGAAGCTGTGAGGAAATCACTTGTGCTCCTGAAAAATGGCAAGTCTGTCAATGATCCGCTGCTGCCTCTTCCGAAGAAGGCGAAGAAAGTCCTCGTCGCAGGTAGCTACGCTGACAATTTGGGTTATCAGTGTGGAGGATGGACAATCACTTGGCAAGGGGAGAGTGGAAACAATCTTACAACTGGTAAAAAGGATAAATAACAGATGATGATGTTTCCCGTCTTTCATGGCATATTCGAGCCTCGATTCATTGATTAAACAATCATCACTCGCAGGAACGACGATTCTTAATGCTATCAGATCGACTGTTGATCCGAGCACCTCGGTGGTCTATTCCGAGACCCCTGAGCCAGACTTCGTGAAGCACAACAAGTTCTCCTATGCAATAGTGGTGGTCGGAGAGAAGCCATATGCTGAATCCTTTGGAGACAATCTAAACCTTACCATTCCTTCCCCCGGTCCGAGTGTGATTCACAATGTGTGCAGCAATGTCAAATGCGTCGTCGTTCTAATCTCCGGGAGACCGCTGGTGATCGAGCCATACATTGGCATCATGGATGCTCTCGTCGCTGCATGGCTTCCTGGCACAGAAGGGCAAGGCGTTGCAGATGTGCTTTTTGGCGACTGTGGCTTCTCAGGCAAGCTTCCCCGGACATGGTTCAAATCTGTGAAGCAACTGCCGATGAACTTTGGCGATCCGCATTATGATCCTCTCTTCCCTTATGGCTTTGGCCTTACAACAGAGCCAGCGAAGAGAAATTAGAGACAGCATTGGACATTCAACATAAATGTTCTCGATTATCTTGCTGCGTAACTGAATTGGAACAAGGTTTTCAGATTTCAAATGCATGAGATGTTGTCTTGGATTTATAAGATTTTTTTTTTTTTACATGAACATCTAAAATATATAGGAAAATAATAATAATGAAACAAAATGTAAACGTTTTTTTTTTTTAAATTAGTAACGTTAGAAAAAATTATTTGAAATTTTCAATATATTGTTTTTTGGAAATTATATAATATAATTATTATTTGTAATTAAATAAATTTAGATATTTTTTTTAATTCGATGTAAAGGATGACCCAAAAAAAATATTTTGTCTACCTATAAACCTTCTTTTTTTTTCTGTTGATAATATATTAGAACAATTAGTCTTTTTTTTTTATAATAAGTAAATGATTTTTCTTTATCTGTCTACTGAATAAATCTAGCACAGCTTATGTCATCCTTCAAAACATTAATCCCTTAAAATTATATCATACTTCAAGGGCAAATGAATAAGAAATAAATAATCTTTTATTATATGAGAATTAATTTTCTAGGATTATATATATTTAATTATTTTCCCCACGTGTTATTTAACCATGAGCATGTGTTTCTCGATAGTCAAGCCATTCTTTTTTTTTTTTCATTTTTTTTTTTTACGTAATCTTGTTCTTCTCGGACTTATCAAGATTTGAAATTTTCTGTTCTTTGGTCAAACTCAGTAATTTCTTCTGGATTAATCCATTCTAAATTTTATATATATATATATATATATATATATATATATAATGAGTATTTCGATGAAGAATAATTATATATATGACATGGGAAAAGTTTAATTCAGCCAGAATCATGACTGTTACTGTAAAATTTGATTTCTTTTTGTTTTTAATCAATTATGAAGAACTCAAGAGGGTACGTTCATATCATCGCAGTGCCAAATAAACTCTAATCGACAATGAAAAAGTCGAGTTTATCTTTTATGTATTGCTTAGAGGCAAGTTGAGTGTATGATTTAGTAAACTATTTAGATTCACATGATCAGCTATGCAAGGCAAATTAAGCGCAGACTAGATGATGTCTGAGACCAGCACAAGCAACTCCATTCAAATTATTTCATTGAAAAATAGATTACAATGTAAACAAGCAAAGCAATAGAAACTAAACTCAAGTTTATCATTGTGACAATTAGTCATATGCATTTAACCGATTAAACTAATTTTTCATTTGGTAGCTGATGGAGGTGCTTTGTTATAAACAATACAACAGATCAATTGGCACAAGACAAGAGCCCTGCATTCCATCCCAGTAGGCTGCAGGCAGGCACGAATGCCATGCCCAGCTCTCTGCAATTATGCACATGTGCCTCGAAATCCCCACCTTTCTATCAAGAAAAACTTTCATATATCATATCCTAAACCCTCTCATTTCCCACTCGAGATCTTCTTTCTCCTCCCTCCACAGTAGAAGCTCAGTACAACCCTCTCTCTATCTCGGTATCTGTTTTTTTTCAATGTTTTTATTACTTCATATTTCTTAGATTACCTTGAAATGTTTGTGATTCTGAAAGCGCTACGATTGACACAAAACAAGACAAAATATGGGTGGGTTATTAGATTAATCTCTTATATATCCTTATGACCTCATAAGTTGAAATGTGTTGTTGTTTTTCTTGCAATAATCATTGACGTTGAGAAGTTGTAATCCGTGATTACATCTTAAATTTGTTTGTTTCCTTTTCAACCTTTGGAGATTTCTTATTTCTGCATTTGGACAAATTGACAACCTAATCGTACGTCACTTTGCCGCTGTCCATGAGCAGTGAGCTTCTTGTAGTTTTATTTCAGCGCATTCTTGGATCTTTTCTACCAAACTCCATGCAACCTATTGGCAAAGGATTCGCAATTAGTCTCGTGACTTAAGTTAATTGTAAGTTTGGAGTTTGTGTTTTGTATTCAACAATTTAAGGAAAAGATATGCTGTCAAGCACTACGTACTTGGATGGGATCTGTTGATAATCCAGAGGTTGGTGATGATAAACAAGATAAATGAGATGTGCACTACGTAATTTATCTACTTATGTTGGTCCCAATCTTTGCCAAAAATTCAGAAAGAAAAAGGTCAGAAAAGACACCTTTTCTTTGTCATTGTCTCTCTCTGGAAATTCAAATATCTCATGTTTTGCACAAAAGAGTAATATGTAGTTTTATAGATTTCAAATTATCTGTTTCCCTGATCTTGTTTTCTTAGCAAATTGGACATGAACACTCATTTGAATACGTTGCCGTCAATCCGTCATTTTTCCAATCATCAGTTGCTTCCTGTCATCCAATTTTTTCTCAAAGAATTTTTTTTTTTTTTGTTCTTGTAGCTATACATGCTTTATCAAATTCAACACAACATCAACACTTTTTTTTTAATTTAAAAATCTACTATCGAAATTTGAATTGCAAACCATCTCATATTTTGTCCTCGCTTTTAACTTCTTCATTCGATAAAGCACGTTCGTTAATGTCCATGAATAATTTGTGAATAAATTTATTTATTAATTTAAATGAAGTTTAATTGTCAATGTATATGTTGATTTTGTATTCAAATTTATAAAAGTTTTTATTCAAAAATTATTTATAATTCATTAAATGTTGGTAATTAAATGATATAAAGTTCATGCATTAGATAAATGTGAACTAATTTATGAGGACAAGGACATTATTAGTTGAGCTTAATAAAATGCTTGTGGTAGTCTTGATCTTCAATAAGATTTTTAATTTAAAAAAAAAACTTAAATAAGTTTGATAAGTAAATAAGAAATGTAGAACATAGCTAACCTGGGCTGACTTGTTTGCACCTCTTCTATTCTTTTAGTATACTAGATATGCATCATATTTTCTTGGTACTTTAAACTTTTGTCCAGTATACTCCAACTCCTGTTGTCATATGATTAAAACACTACTAATGCAATACTCGGTTTTGTTTGGGAATGTTTTCTTGTAGATATTTAGAAGGATTGAAATTCTTTAGAGGAAAAAAAAAACCTTCTTTCATAAGCATTCTCTTGCAGGAATAAGCAATTGGTGGAGCATTAAGGCATCAAATGAAGATGAAGATATTGCAAAACCTTGTGTTCATTATTTTGACTTTAACATGCTGGGAAATGCTTGTAGTAGCAGAGTATATGAAGTACAAGGACCCTAAGAAACCATTGAATGTTCGAATCAGGGATTTACTTGGTCGAATGACTCTTTCGGAGAAAATTGGTCAGATGTCACAGATTGAGAAAGAAAATGCTACGGCTAATCCTGGTGCATTGAAGACCTATTTCATAGGTCTAAATGTTTGTTTCTATTGAATGCTCTATAGCAACTTATAAGATCGAAAGATAGAATTGTTATATGCTAAATATTTGGTACAGGCAGTGTTTTGAGTGGGGCAGGTAGTGTGCCTTCCCCTCAAGCTTCTGTTGAAGCATGGGTGAATATGGTCAATGGATTCCAAAAGGTTGCTCTCTCCACTCGTTTGGGGATCCCAATAATTCATGGTATTGATGCTGTCCATGGTCACAACAATGTCTATCGGGCCACTGTGTTTCCACATAATATTGGACTGGGAGCGACTAGGCAAGTGAATTCAAATCACAACAACTTGTTACTTGAATGGCAGTTCACTTCTATTTTCACACGTTTTTTTTTTTTTTTGCTTTTTGTTCTTGGTGACTTATTGCACTCAAGAAATTTATAAATTGAACATATTGCTTGTCCTATGTTAGATCCAATAAAAAAAAAATCTTTTACGTACTCTCAGTCCTTATGTCATATCTGTGTGAACTAGGGATCCGGCACTGGTGAAGAGAATTGGCACGGCTACTGCTCTTGAAGTTAGAGCAACTGGAATTCCATATGTATTTGCTCCATGTGTGGCGGTAATGATACCAAATCTACATTATATCTTGCTTAGAGATTTGATCATGTTGCCTTCTATTCAATTTCAACTGTTCTGATAAACTCTCTTTTATGGACTTGCACGTACAGGTTTGTAGAGATCCTAGATGGGGACGGTGTTACGAAAGCTACAGCGAAGATCCAAAGGTTGTTCAAGCAATGACCGAGATCATCCCTGGCTTGCAGGGAGATCTGCCACCAAATTCTCGAGGAACTCCCTTTGTTGCTGGAAAGTAAGACATTCTGTTCATTGCAAGATAATAAGTGAAATATTCAATCAGAAGCCCAATGGTTTAGCTGCATTGTTTTACTTACCTCTATTGAGAATCACATGTCTCTCCTGTTAACCGTATCCATGCTCGTATTTGAGACGCATCAAACTTCAATGATAAAGAATGCGGCTTTTGATAGGCGGAATTTTGGATTTTGTTGTGCAATGTTTGAAGTCAATTAGATCATTATTGTAAAACCTGGTTTGTAGGGAATAACTTGTGCTTGCTGCAGGAAAAATGTTGCTGCCTGTGCTAAGCATTATGTCGGCGATGGTGGAACATACGAAGGAATGAATGGAAATGACACCATTATCAGTCAACGCGGACTACTTAGTATCCACATGCCTCCTTACTACAGTGCTATCTCCAAAGGCGTATCCACCGTGATGGTTTCCTACTCGAGTTTGAATGGATTGAAGATGCATGCCAACCGTTTTCTGATCACTGACTTTCTTAAAAACACTCTTAATTTCAGGGTCGGTGAATGGCAACCAAATGCTTGATATTTTGCCATTTTGCTGATTCTTTAGAATGCTTGCTTGATGATTATAAAGTATTTGTATGTTTAGTTGTACTTATGGAAGTTTCTTCTTAATTTAATAGGGATTTGTGATCTCAGATTGGCAAGCTATTGACAGGATTACTAACCCACCATTTGCAAACTACACCTACTCAATCCGGACCGGAATCCTTGCTGGTATTGACATGGTTAGTGATGAGAACTTTTCAAACATCTTTACCTTTGTTTTATACAAGCACAAGAACAATAACTAAAAAAATAACTGCACAGGGTTTTTAAAACTACTCTATTTTTTTTTTTCTCTTGTTTTATTGATCGCTAGGAACTAATCTTGTTGCTGCTGAATCAGCACTTGTTGGGGTTGAGGCACTCTGACACAGCCAGTTGCCATCAATACCAACGAGTTACCTCCTCTGGGTCTGAACAACTAACCAAAATAGATAGGGCACCTTTCTTGGCTTCTCAATTCTTCCCTTTGTGGACCAATACTCAGTGAATTCACTGAACGCCTTGTGTGCACTGGGAATCAACCTCTACTAGAAACGTATGTTCATATGATGATATACTGGTTTGACTTGTGTCTAATCCACACGAACTTTCTAATATGAGAGAACATTAAAAGAAACAAATGGACAAAAACAATGTGCCATCCTCCTTCATGCTCTCTGACCTCCATGTGCTCGAGACCATACATAGATTAAGCAGCCATGTTAAACTCAACTTTTATCACAGCCCGTGTTCTTATGGTAATTACAAATCGTATAGTTGATGCAGAATTACAAATCGTCTAACATCTCCAGATTTATTCTCTCTTATATTTTGGGTTTGTCTTTCTGGCAGGTAATGATTCCGTATGCCTATACAGACTTCATTACTGATCTGACCTACCTGGTCCAGAAGAATTTTATACCCATTAGTCGAATAGATGATGCCGTGCGTAGGATTCTTCGCGTCAAGTTCACCATGGAGTTGTTTGAGAATCCATATGCTGATCTTAGTTTAGCAGATCAGTTCGGAAAACAGGTAACCAATCTTTCAGTTTGATGCCATAAAACTTGTGTTCCTCCATCACTAAGATGATTCTCTTTGCTTCGACTAGGAACACCGCGATCTAGCTAGGGAAGCTGTGAGGAAATCACTTGTGCTTCTGAAAAATGGCAAGTCTGTCAATGATCCGCTGCTGCCTCTTCCGAAGAAGGCGAAGAAAGTTCTCGTCGCAGGCAGCCACGCGGACAATTTGGGTTATCAGTGTGGAGGATGGACAATCACTTGGCAAGGGGAGAGTGGAAACAATCTCACAACTGGTAATTAGAAAGGATAAATAACAGATGATGATGTTTCCTGTCTTTCATGGCATATTCGAGCCTCGATTCATTTGTTAAACGATCATCACTCGCAGGAACGACGATTCTTAATGCTATCAGGGTCGACTGTTGATCCGAGCACCTCGGTGGTATATTCCGAGAACCCTGAGCCAGACTAAATCAATTGAAGTATTCAAATAAATATTCTAGATAAAAATTTTTTATCCTATTTAATTTGACAAAGTCTATTTGACAAAGTTTATTTTATTAATTCTCTTTTATCTCCCTGCAAATTCAACGGGAGATCTTTCACGTTGAGTTTGATTACCAATTTATTGAAACGATGTCTGGATAATGGCTTGGTAAAGATATCAGCGATTTGATCTTCTGTAGAAATATACGAAACAGATAATTGTTTAGTTGCAACTTGCTCTCGAATAAAATGAAAATCAATTTCCACGTATTTTGTACAAGCATGAAAGATCGGATTTGTCGTAAGATATGTTGCTCCAATATTGTCACACTAAATTTTTGGTGTGGTATTTGACACAAGATGTAATTCAGAGAGAAGTGATTGAAGTCAAATAATCTCAGATGTTGCATTGGCTATAGCCAGAGCCGGCCCTGGGCCAGGCGTATTGGAGCGACTGCCCAGGGCCCAAAAAATTTTAACACTATCAAAGTTTTATTTAGGGCCCAAAAAAATATTTTTATGTTAAATTTTATCATGGATTAGGGCCCAACTTAGTAAGTTTTGCCTAGGGCCTCAAAATAAGACGGGCCGGCTTTGGCTATAGCTTTATATTCAACTTCAGTACTTGAGCGAGAAACTGTCGGTTGCTTTTTCGAATTCCATGAGATAAGATTTCGTCTAAGAAATATTGCATATCCACTGATAGAGAGCCTATCTTCAGGAGAACTTGTCCAATCCGCATCGCTATAAGCGTGTAAATCTCGCGATGAATGACGATATATAAGAAGACCATGCAGTATAGTGCCTTTGAGATAGCGCGGAATTCTTTTCACACATTCCCAATTTTGTTCTGTTGAAGTATGCATAAACTGACAAGCACGATTTACAGCAAACGTAATATCAGGTCGTATGATAGTAACATACTGTAAAGCACCAACAATACTTCGATAAATCTGAGGATCAGACATAGCAGGTGAGGATGAGGGTACAGTGTTGTTATATAGCAATTGGTGTGGATATCGGACGTGCTCCATCCATCTTAGCTCTTTGAAGAAGTCCAGCAATATATTTACTTTGAGAGAGAAGACATCCTTCATCATGTGGTAGAAGTTCAATGCCAAGAAAAAAACGAGCATTGCCCAAATCTCGAATAAGAAATTCTTGATTGAGAAGACTTAATAAAGTTGTGACACCCTTTTAATCATTCTCAGTTATTAAGATGTCATCCACATAAATAAGGAAAAATATCATGAATCCATCCTTATATTTATAAAATAAAGAAGAGTCAGTTTTTTGATCCAGAAAATCCTTGTACTTGTAACCAATTAGATAAGCGATGAAATCATGCACGAGGAGCTTGCTGAAGACCATATATATATTTTTTGAGTTGACAAACATGAGTTGGAAATTGTGGATGACTGAACCCAGGCGGTTGTTCCATAAATATAGTTTCCTCAAGATGACCATGAAGAAACACATTAGAAACATCTAGTTGTCGAATAGGCCAGTGCAAACTCATAGCTATTGATAATAATAATCGGACAGATGTGATTTTGATAACTGGACTAAAGGTGTCATTAAAGTCGATACCTAGTTGTTGACTAAATCCTTTCGCAACTAGTCGTGCTTTGTATCGTTCAAGAGAACCATCGGCTCGATGTTTAAGGCGAAATATCCATTTAGAGCCCACTACATTCATAGAGGGAGTGCGAGGAACTAGACTTCATGTACCATTGCGAAGTAGCACATCAAATTCTGTAGTCATTGCATTACGCCAATTTGAATCCTTGTTTGCTTGAGAAAAACAAGTTGGCTCGACAAATTTTGAGGAGATCACGAGAGCACGAGGAAGAGGATGTTGGGTTGTCTTTGGTGGACATCGTGCATAAATATCGCTCAAGGGGAGTATGCGACGAGGTGCATCATCTTCTGAATCACTCTTTGTTGGGGATGATGAAGTAGATGGACTTACATTATCTGAGGATCCAGAGTTGGAAGGTGTATTATCTTTGACTGGCGAGGATTCCGAGATTGGACACTGAATAGGTTCTTGAATGTTGTCCCTTCTAATATCATCATTGCACGTATCTCTTGTGGGAGTAGATCCTTGGGATGAATCCAATGGTATAGACGAGTTTCCAGAGAGCTCAGGAGCAGGACCTAAGATTTCATCTCTTTTTGTAGATTCGACATGTCTTGTTGGAAAAATGACTTGTGGAACCTTTGATGTTATATTGGGTAGTATTATAAAGGTACCACCGCCATTTCCTGAGGATGAAGCTTCTGGTATGGTTGCAAATGGAAAAAGAGATTCATCAAAGATAACATGTCGGGATATATATATGCGTCATGTCGATACATGTAGACAACGATACTCATGGTGCAAATTACTGTAATCAAGGAAAACACATTGTTGGGAACAAGGATTAAGTTTGTGTTTAGAGTATGGTCGTAACCATGGATAACATGCGCAACCAAAGATACGTAAAAACATGAAGTTTGAAGGTTGATTAAAGAGTTTTTCAATAGGAGATTTGTGTTGAAGCAATGGAGTAGGTAGACGATTGATAAGATAAACTGTAGTATGAACAGCATCATCCCAAAATTTAAGTGGAACCGATGCATGATTGAGAAGGGCTAAGGCAGTTTCAATTATATGACGATGTTTTCTTTCTGCGGAACCATTTTGTTCGGGAGTGTGAGGACATGATACTCGATGAAGAATGCCTGAGGAGTCGAGATAGCGGTGAAGCGCCTGATATTCTCCACCTCAATCGGAATGGAGAGAGAGTATTTTACGGGCAAAGTAATGTTCAACATACCTTTGAAATCGACAAAAAATATCAAGAATATCAGATTTTCTTTTCATGTGAAAGACCCAAGTAAATTTACTAAAATCATCAATAAAAATCACATAATAAAGAAAACCTTGATTTGACAGAATAGGAGTAGGTCCCCACACATCAGAATGAATTATTTCTAAAGAAAAAATGGATACATGAGAGGAAGTAGAAAAAGGTAATTTGTGACTTTTTGTTTTCATGCATGCTTCACAAGAATAAGAAGGAGACGTCAAAGAAGTTGGTAAGTTGAACTTATTGATGATATTTTGAACTAGACGAAGAGATGGATGACCAAGTCGTGCATGCCAAGAGGATTTACTTGTGCGTTCTCTAATGAAGGCCTTGGTGGATGTGGGTTGAAGGTAATAAAGACCATTTTTAATTTCTCCTTTGAGTAGAGTTGTTCCGGTTGTAGGATCCTTCACAAGACAATGATGAGGATGAAATTCAAAAAATACATTATTGTCAATAGCAAATTGACGAACTGAAAGTAAATTCTTAGTGATTGAAGGAACATGAAGAGTATTGTGCATGTGAAAGGTTCGACCGGATGAATGAAAAATTGTGTTTCCAAGGTTGGCAATTTCCAAACCTGAGTCGTTGCCTACTTGTACTATGTCAGATCCATGATAGGGGGAGGCATCTGTGAGAATGTTATAATCCGGTGTAACATGATGAGTTGCCCCAGAATCTGGATGTCATCCTGAGGCTGAAGAATTTGTCACAGTCATATAAGAATTGCTTGCAAGAGAATATGCTCCTGGAGACGATGAAGCTGAGGATGAAGGTTGATTTGATGATGCAAATCCTCCGGGAAAGTTTGAATCAAATCTTTTATAACATTGATGTGCAAAGTGACCATTGTCAAAACAAATTTGACAACGTCCTCGGCCTCGTCCTCATCCTTGTCCTTGTCCTGCATTTATATCACCTTGATTTCGTTGATGGATATTTGTATCTGATCTGTTGGTTGTATGTACAGAGAGAACAATAGAATATGACATCCTCTGAGATTTAATTGTAAGAGTATTTCATGCGAGGTCAACATACCATAAAGAGCATCAAGTGACACTTGCTTCATACGTGTAGTTATACTGGAAATAAAATTATCATATTGAGGCCCTAAGCCTGCAAGAATATGAATCAACAAATATGGTTCAGAAACTGGATGCCCAATTGCTCTTAGATTATTAGCAATGGTTTTGATCGACTGAATATATTCATTGATAGTTTTGTCTCCTCGTTGCACCGATTGTAGTTGCATGCGAAGTTGAAGTACTCGTGCTTGAGAATGGGATGCAAAAGTTCGAGCAAGAGTTTCCCATATTTGTTGAGAGGTGTCAAGTCCTACAATAATAGGAAGTATAGGCTCGCTCAGCGACGAAATTATCCACATCATAATTAGTTGATCCTTCTTGCTCCATGCTGTATAATTAGGATCGACTTCTTGGAGTTTAGGAGATGTACCATCTACAATTCCAAATAGATCATGAGCACGAACACTACAAAAAAAATTGCTTTTTGGCGACGAACTTTGGCAACGAATTATTTTCGTTGCAAATCTGCAACAATATTAGCGACGAATTTTATGTTTCGTCATAAATTTGTAACGAAATTTCCGACGGAAAAAAATTTGTTGAGAAAATTAAAAAATTTCCAACATTCAAATTTCGTTGCAAAATTGTCAGAATTGGCTTACGAAAATAATTTTCGTCATAAAAAATTTATGATTTAATTTATTTTTTTCGTGATTTAGCGAAATCATAATTCGTCGCAGATTTTTATTTTATTAAAAAAAAATAAAAAACAAGTTCTCGTGAACGAGTTTCTTTTTAAATATTTTGCAACGAATCTGTGGATTCGTTGCAAATTTTGCAACGAATCAGAGGATTCGTTGCTGATTTTGCAACGAATCCGAGGATTCGTTGCAAACTCTTATTTTTAGAAAAAAAAAATTAAAAATTCGTCGAAGTCGGTTAAGTGATTTAGAGAGTTCGGAATGAGATGAAACAAGTTCTATGTGTTCGTCTAGTTCCCCTGATTATATATATATTTTTAAAAATAAATTTTACCGAAAATATTGCGATACGTGATTTTTTGAACGTGAATTAGATTTCTCAAACAGATCGATATTCGAAAATTCCTAGATTAAAACATTTTTGACGATGTTTATATAATGAGGAGAACTAGACGAACATATTGGTACTGATTTTATCTCATTCGGAGATCTGTAAGTTAGTTAACGAGTTTTAAGTATTTTATTTATTTTAAAATAAAAAATTATTTGCAACGAATCTCTGATTTTGCAACGAATCCACAGATTCGTTGCAAACTCTTAATTTTATAAAGAAAAAATTTTAAAAATTCATTTAACGATTTTAAAGTTTTTAAATTTTTTTTAAAAAATTATTTGCAACGCAACGAATCCTGAATTCGTTGCAAAATTGCAACGAACCAGGATTCGTTGTAAAATTATATGCAACGAATCCAGGATTCGTTGCAATTTTGCAACGAATCCAGGATTCGTTGCAAATAATTTTGCAACGAATCTGGATTCGTTGTAATTTTTTAAATTTATAAAAAAAAATATTAAAAAAATCAGTTAAAAAAATCAGAACGTTTTCAAATTTTTTATTTTTTATTTTAAAAAAAATTGCAACGATTGCAACGAATCACAGATTCGTTGCAAACTTTTCAAATTTTTTAATTTTTTTTAACTTTTCCAACCCGATGCCCTAATTTTTTTCTTCCCTTCGCGTCGCGCCCGACAGGCTCCGTCGCCGCCCGACAGCTTCCGCGCCCGGCCGCGTCGTCCGGCCGTGGTCGCCCAGCCGCCGCCTTGCCACGGCCGGCGGCGCCGCCAGCCCCGCCGCCGCCCTCGTCGCCGCGTGCCCCAGTGGCCGCCATGGCCGTCGGCCATGGTCGGTCGCGCCGACCGTCGGCGCCCACCAGCTCGCCGCCGCCGCGGCAGCCGCCCTCGTCCGCCGCCGCCCCCTCGTCGTAGGAGCCCGCCTCACCGCGCTCGCGAGCCGTCAGCCTCGCCCGCCGTCGCCGCCGAGCCTCGCCGCCATTGTCAAGCGATTCAGCGGCAGCCACGACCACCAGCCGTGCCACCAGGCAGTTGTCAAAGTTACAGCGGCCGTCGTGATGGCCATTGCGTCGCGCCCTCGCCCGGCCGCGCCGCGACCACGCCGCTTCGCGGTGCCGTCGGAGTTCCTCGTCGTCCGTCGAGTTTGATGGCCGTCGGCGAGACCACGCCCTCGCCAGCGTTGTCCGATCCTCAGGAGTTTTGCGAGCCGATCAAGAGGTTTATAAAAAATTTCTCTAATTTTAAATTCGTTCTTTTATGTTATATGTTTTGTCTATTGGAAAGTGTTAAAACCTATTTGCATTGTCATTTAAATGATACTTTATGGATAATAGTTTCAATTGAAATTATGTTTGTTAGGATTCAATTAATGTTAAGTTTTATATTATTGTATTTTCTAGGAGTTTTTATTAATATAATTTATTGAAAACAGACATAATGCAGCGTGCAAGGAGTTGGATGTATAATAGGAATTTACCTGAACGTCGGGGTTTAACTGATGAATTTATGAGTGGGTTGAAAGAGTTTTTAAATTTCGCAGCTAGTAATGTTGAGTTTATGGATGGTAATCAGATAAGGTGTCCGTGCAGAAAGTGTCACAATGGTAGATTTTTACCGTCTAGCAAAGTTTCAGAGCATCTTTGTAGATTTGGTTTTACTGTAAATTACTATAACTGGACATGTCATGGTGAATCATTTATATCTGATGAGGATTATCATAGACACAACACACAAGTCTCTAGGGATCAAAGTGATTATAATCAATTAAATCCATACCAGAGGATGATATATGATGTAGCGGGCCCGAATTTGATTCCCCAATCACAAGGTGCTTGAGTTGTCCTCCAACAGTTGAGCAAATGTTTACTAATGCATCACCCTTGGAAGAGGTACAAGTAACAGATATCGGTGAAAATATGAATAATGAAGCATATCTCAAATTTCAGGAGGTGTTGAGTGTTGCAGATGAACCATTATGGGCTGGTTGTGAGACTCACACTAAACTATCGTTCACCGCAAGACTGTTGAATGTCAAGGTAGAGCATAATGTGTCTGAAGATTGTTTTAATAATTTTGTTCAAACTTTTGAAGAGGCATTGCCGCGTGATCATATACTGCCCAATGATTTGTACAGTATGAAAAAACTGATGAAAGAATTAGGTTTTCCAGTGGAAAGAATTGATGTGTGCAGAGATGGTTGTATGTTATATTGGGGAGACGATGCAGATGTAGATGTTTGTAAATTCTGTAATCAAGATAGGTACAAGAGTGTTGGTGCAATCGGCCCAGCAGTACCTTGATGGTATTTTGATGATAGACAAAACTCATGACATGGGATTGTCATGGGAAAGTCCAACATGGGTTGGCATGGAAAATCCAAGCATGGAGCTTGGTGTGGAAGTCCAAGGGGGAAGCCTTGGCATGGGAAAGTCCAAAGCATTGCGAAGCCGTGCGCTTAGTGCTTGGCATGGGAAATCCAAAGCATTGCGAAGCCGTGCACTTGGTGCTTGGTGAGAAATGCATTGCGAAGCCGTGCGCTTGGTGCATTTGGGAAGTCTTAAGGACTTGGTAAGTTCACTAGGCTCGGGGTCCTTGAGTCGGTGAAGGATGACATTGCGAAGCCGTGCGCTTGGTGCATCCGAGGGACCGCCGGACGGGGAGCGAATGGAGTGAGCCCAAAGGGAAGTATACTTCTAGGGCATGAGACGCAAAGGATGGCGTTGCGAAGTCGTGCACTTGGCGCATCCGAGGGACGTAGGCCGAGGGAAGAGAGCTTTGGTGGGGAACTCCATGAGGGATAAGGTGGACTTGGCCAAGTGGCTAAGACTGACGGTCGGATGCTCAAACAACTTTGTGTTTGAGGTTTTGCCCGACGTCGATTAGTATCGCATAGGTCTTGCGGTAGTCCAAGTCGACTAGAGTTCGACTGGTGTAAGGCTAGGGTTTTGTGCTTGACGATGATCGCCATGGATCGGATCGATCGGCAGCAATGATCGCCGAGGATGACAATGACCGATGGGAGTGTCGCGAGCATAGAACGCTCCGTAGCCGATTAGGCGATCGACTCTTGGAGTCCTGATCGGTGATGGGCATCATCGATCGGTAGGTGATCCGTTGGAACTTGTCAGCGTGGATCGCCGCGTTGTGAGACAACGACTACGAGTGATCGTAGGGACTTTGACAATGATCATTGCTAGGCGCAACTCGATGCAAGTTATAAAAGGAGCTCGAGATGGAGGTTTTTGCCATGGTTTTTGTGGAGCTATTGGAGGGGAATTGCTGCTGCATTCCAGTCCTTCAAGAGCCAATCAAAGCAAGTAACAAGCAAAGCGATCAAAGCAATCGGTGAAAGTTTTCTTTTGTATTGTATTTGTGTATTTGCTTGTATTTCTATATTACATTGTAATTGCTTGTGAGAGGTTTCTCCACCTCCGACATGTTATCGAGAAGGAGTGTTATAGTTAGTGTCGTGCGCATAACTAGAGCTCGGTGAGCTCGCCCGTGGAGTAGGAACTATTCGGTTCCGAACCACGTATATCTTGTGTTGTGTGATTGTGTATTGTTGTTAGTTTCATTATTATTGTTATTCTGCTGCGCTAACGACAATCGTAGACAAGCAACACAAGAAGAACGAACGAATTACGACATCCATCGTACAAGGGCTATTCACCCCCCTCTAGCCGGCCAATCGATCCGACCCAACAAGTGGTATCAGAGCCGAGGTCACTCTTCAAGGACTAACCGCCGCGAGAACACTACAAGATGGCCGACTTCATCCATCCACCAAAATTCGATGGAGATTTTTCTTGGTGGAGGAAACGGATGGAGGTATATCTCGAAACCGATTTTGATTTTATGATTATTATAGAAAACGGTTTTGAGATGCCTAGGGACAAACACAACAAGCCCATTGAAAAATCAAAATGGACCCAAGACCAAATCAAAGACTTCAAGACAAATCTCAAGGTAATCAAGTTGATTAGTGATTTGTTACCTAACACTATTTGGTCTAGATTGGGTGATTATAGGGATGCAAGGGAATTATGGAATAAGGTAATGAAATTCCAAGAAAATTCCCAATCGGCACAAGAAGAGGAGAATGCCAAAGAAGAACCCACAACATTTGAAGATGTTGATGATTTGGTGGAGACCTCCACCTCTAGCATTGAGGGGGAGGAGAGGCAATCTTCCATCCCGGAGCAAGAACAAGAAGCATCCACATCCGGGAGAAGTGAAGATCGGGAAGAGGCTTCCACCAACTCCCTAGGTGACTCATGTATTATAATTAATCGTAAAGATTATATTATTTGTTTTGAGTGTAGGGAGAAAGGGCATTACAAAAGCAAATGCCCTAAATTGGCTAAAAAGAAGGCATCGACACCAAAAGTCAATCCAAAGTCAAACGATGCCGATGTTCCCAAAATCAAGAGCAAAAAGCACATTGTGTGCTTCAAATGCAACCAAAAGGGACACTACCGAAGCCAATGCCCTAGGGGGAGGAAGAAAGGGCAAGAAGGTGCAACTCATGTAAGGGGAGCTCCTAAAGCTAACCCTAAGGTACATTTAGTTAATGCACCTTTAATTCCTAAAGTCAAAAAGTATGCTAAAAATTATTTTAGTTCTCTTGCCATTATTAATGAAAAGCATGCTAGGAGAAACAATAAGGTTTATTGCTTAGGTGCCAAGCATGTTCATATGACTAAAGACAAACCTAGGACTCATAATTCTAGAAATATCTTGCCTAGGGAGTCAATTAGGAGAGTAGAAGAAAATTTGGGTATTAATCCCAAAAAGTCTAGGCACATGCCTAAGAAGAAGAGGTATTCCCAAAAACCTAATGAAAATTCAAAAATGAGAAAATTAGAGCTAGAGAACCAAGTCATGAGGTCAAGACTTGAGAGAATGGAGAAAGCCCTTAGAATCATAGAAAATTCAATTCTAGGGTCAAATGCCCAAAAGTCAAGACCTAAGGTTCAAAAACGGTCTAAGGGCAAGGAAGGTTTGGGTGACAAACCTAAGCCCAAGAAGACTTATCATAATGTTCCATTTAATTATGGAACTATTTCTAGGTCTAGGAAAACCAAGGCTAATAGGGAAGTCATCCCTAAGTCTAGCCATGTTATGTGTTTAGTGGCTAACACCTCAAAGAAATCAAATGTAGCCACTAAGAAGGTCAATGGAGGAGTCACCTCTAGAGTTGACTTAGGAAAGACCCAAAAGACTATGGCTTCAAAGCCTAAAAGGGTCATTAGGAAGGTATCTAGGGAAGTTATCCCTAGGGAATACCTTGTTAACCCAAGGAGCTCCAATAGATATTGGGTTCCTAAAAGCGTGATTGATTCACGCTAAATGGGTTATGGTGTGTCAACCCTAAGTGGATGGGTGGTTAACCTAGCCATTGTGAGTTGACACATTAGGGTGTGCCAATATGGTTTGAGAAGTTAAAAATGATTTAAATTGGCACAATTAGGTCATAGAGGTCGTGGTATGCTATTTTGGGTTTTTGGCACACTAAGGAAATAATGGCATTAAGGCAAAATGAATTTAATCCCTAGAAATGACAAATTGATTTTAACACTTAGGTATTTTATACCTTAGTATATTTTTCTTGTCATGCTTTATTTGCCTTGCCATGTCATGACATCATTTTCATTTTCATCTATAAAAATGTCATGATCATGTTTAGATTTATGTTTAGATGTCATGTATGCTTAAGTTTCATTCACATGCCATGACATCATGATATTGGCATATGTTTTTATCTATATCATATCTATGCCATAATCATATCATGCATGAATTAAAATGGAGTTAAGGACTATGGCATGATTTGATGGGAATCAAAGAATATTGCCTTAGAAATATGCATGAGAACATAAACAAAACAAAAACCCACATCTCACAAAAATTTGACTTGTATGTGTTTTACACATCTAGATATTGGTGAGATGTTTAGGAAAAAGAAAATAAAGGTTTGAAAAACATTTTAAAAATATTTTGAAAAACCTTGGTGAAGTCTATCTTTTGATAGCTATCACCATTGAATGGGATGATACAAAGATGGCTCTTTATTGAAGCTTTTCTTAAATTTTGAACTCTGTATCAATCTTCTAATTTAATGGGTAAAATAATTTTTCAATATTTTTCACCCATAGTGTTTAGGATAAGTATTATACGTATGCATTTTCAAGATTTTTAAAATTACGTATATTTACTTATGGATTTTGAAAATCCATTTTAAATCTTTGCTATAAATCACGATTATCGATCGATTTGCTATGGATTAGCGATCATTGATGAGTGTGATTTCGATTTGTTGGTTAGACCCATGTTCAGCTAGGTTAAGGTCCCCTAACCACTCCTAACCCTAGGATATGCTTGGGAGAGCATTAGAGAGGGTGGAAATCCATTGGATATGGATTAGAAGTTGGGTTGAGGGTGAGTATCAATTTTAAGGTGGATGTGAGTTCATTGTTGAACTTTGCCTTAATTTTGTTTGGTTTAATGTTCCTATTGGCTTAGGGACTCTCCAAGGACATTGTTGGTGCAATGGTCAAGGGGGAGCAAGCCTCTAGGGGGAGGTATCCATCATGGGAAGATGGATGTGTATTTCCTCATTGGAGGAAAATTGGGTTGCCTCTCTTTAAGTGATATGGGATCACTAGAAAGATTGTAGGCATGTGTTCCTCCAAGGGAGAGATTGTAAGATCTCATTGGGATATGAGACATTCATACCCTTGGGGAGGACCTTTTTGATGTAATGTCAAAAAGGGGGAGAAGTTACCAAGTTACCAATTAGGGTTCGTTGGAATTCTCATTGGGATATGAGAATTGCCAATATGGGAGAATTGGTAGACTTGAGATGGTAGTTTTGTCAATCATAAAAAAGGGGGAGATTATTGGTGCAATCGGCCCAGCAGTACCTTGATGGTATTTTGATGATAGACAAAACTCATGACATGGGATTGTCATGGGAAAGTCCAACATGGGTTGGCATGGAAAATCCAAGCATGGAGCTTGGTGTGGAAGTCCAAGGGGGAAGCCTTGGCATGGGAAAGTCCAAAGCATTGCGAAGCCATGCGCTTTGTGCTTGGCATGGGAAATCCAAAGCATTGCGAAGTCGTGCGCTTGGTGCTTGGTGAGAAATGCATTGCGAAGCCGTGCGCTTGGTGCATTTGGGAAGTCTTGAGGACTTGGTAAGTTCACTAGGCTCGGGGTCCTTGAGTCGGTGAAGGATGGCATTGCGAAGCCGTGCGCTTGGTGCATCCGAGGGACCGCCGGACGGGGAGCGAATGGAGTGAGCCCAAAGGGAAGCATACTTCTAGGGCATGAGACGCGAAGGATGGCGTTGCGAAGCCGTGCGCTTGACGCATTCGAGGGACGTAGGCCGAGGGAAGAGAGCTTTGGTGGGAAACTCCATGAGGGATAAGGTGGACTTGGCCAAGTGGCTAAGACTGACGATCGGATGCTCAAACAACTTGGTGTTTGAGGTTTTGCCCGACGTCAGTCGACTGGCATAGGTGCCGGTTCGACTGGTCCAAGTCGACTAGAGTTTGACTGGTGTAAGGCTAGGGTTTTGTGCTTGGCGATCGGGCCATGGGTGTGATCGGCAATGAAGTCGGCGATCGCTGCCGAGGGATGGCGGATTGGTGATGGGAGTGTCGCGAGCAAAACGCTCCGTTGGTAGGGCGATCGACTCTTGAGTCACACCGATCGATGGGCATCATCGATCGTAGGTGATCCGTTGGAACTTGTCCAACGTGGGCGCGCCGTGAGACAACGACTACAGGCGGCGATCGGGACTTTTGATCAATGGATCGCTAGCGCGAAACGATGCAGGTTATAAAAGGAGCTCGAGATGGAGGTTTTTGCCATGGTTTTTGTGGAGCTATTGGAGGGGAATTGCTGCTGCATTCCAGTCCTTCAAGAGCCAATCAAAGCAAGCAACAAGCAAAGCGATCAAAGCAATCGGTGAAAGTTTTCTTTTGTATTGTATTTGTGTATTTGCTTGTATTTCTATATTACATTGTAATTGCTTGTGAGAGGTTTCTCCACCTCCGACGTGTTGTTGAGAAGGAGTGTTATAGTTAGTGTCGTGCGCATAACTAGAGCTCGGTGAGCTCGCCCGTGGAGTAGGAACCATTCGGTTCCGAACCACGTATATCTTGTGTTGTGTGATTGTGTATTGTTGTTAGTTTCATTATTATTGTTATTCCGCTGCGCTAACGATAATCATAGACAAGCAACGCAAGAAGAACGAACGAATTACGACATCCATCGTACGAGGGCTATTCACCCCCCTCTAGCCGGCCAATCGATCCGACCCAATAAAGAGCACTAGTAGGAGGCAGCAACGACGTAAATCATATAGTCAGTTGTTTTATTTACCTTTAACTCCTAGGTTACAAAGGCTTTATGCATCAAAGACAACTGCTGAACACATGACTTGGCATGCAAATCATCGAATAGAAGAGGGACTAATGTGTCATCCATCAGATGCAGAGGTGTGGAAAATTTTTGATAGAACATATCCTGATTTTGCGAAGGAGACTCGAAATATTAGGTTAGGTCTCTGTGCTGACGGATTTACTCCATTTGGTAAATCAGGAAGACACTATTCTTGTTGGCCAGTTATATTAACTCCGTATAATCTTCCGCCTGGGATGTGCATGAAAACACCGTATATGTTTTTAACATTGGTTGTGCCTGGCCCAAAAAATCCGAAGAAGTTAATAGATGTTTATATGCAACCATTGATTGCAGAGCTAAAACAACTATGGGATGAAGGTTTTCCTACATACGACGTTCATACTAATCAAATGTTTGTAATGAAGGTTGCTCTTCTTTGGACCATAAATGACTTTCCGGCCTATGGTATGCTATCAGGTTGAGATCTGCGAGGATCTTAGGATGCCCAATATGTATGGAGAGATCAAAGTCGATTAGATTGAAACATGGTAAGAAGCCGAGTTATTTTGATTGTCATAGATAATTTTTACCACTAAATCATAATTTCAGAAGGAATAAAGATGAATTCACTAGGAATCGAATTGAAAGAACACTTCCGCCATTGAGATTGACAGGTCAAGATATTTGGTACAGAGTGTTTCACTTTCCATCTGTTATTAAAGAGCCACATGGTACAACTTATGAATATGGAAGCAACCATAAATGGACTAAACGAAGTATATTTTGAGAGTTACTGTATTGGTTTAGTAATTTGATTCATCATAATCTCGATGTTATGCATATTGAGAAGAATATTTTTGATAATCTGATAAATACAGTGATCGATATCACCAGAAAAATAAAAGATAATCTGAATGCAAGAAAAGATATGCGACTCATTTGTAAACGACCCACCCTTGATGTTGATGAAAATAGTAGAGGACCAAAACCAAAGGCAGTTTATACATTGAATAAGGAACAGAGACGTGTTGTTTGTGAATGGTTGAAATCATTGAGATTTCCTGATGGGTATGTTTCTAATCTTGGGAGATGTGTCGATATGAAGGAATGTAAATTGATGGGATTGAAAAGTCATGATTGTCATATATTCATGGAAAGACTAATTCCTATTGCTTTTAAAGAACTATTACCGAATTTTGTATGGGGCGTCATTACAGAGTTAAGTATTTTTCTTCATGATATATGCTCAACAGTTTTGGGATATTCACACATGGAGAAGTTAGAGAGAGACATTCCAATCATTTTGTGCAATTTAGAAAGGATTTTTCCGCCAGCATTTTTTGATTCAATGGAACATTTTTTGATTCACTTGTCATATGAGGCCAAAGTTGGAGGACCAGTTCATTATCGATGGATGTATTCTTTTGAAAGGTATAATTTGCATATTCTATACTCCGTTATTATTGCATAAAAATTTATAATTTTTTTATATATTCATTTCTAATACAATTTGTTATATTACAATCAGATTCTTATATCATTTGAAGAAAAAAGTGAAAAATAAAGCACATGTTGAAGCCTCTATTGTGAATGCATATATTGTGGAGGAAGTAACAACTTTTGCATCATATTATTTTGAGCCTCACGTTCAGACCAAAAGACGGAAATCCGGAAGGAATGATGAAGGTCCTGTCGATCCCAATTTGAATTCATTCTCAATTTTTAATTATCTTGGTCGATCAAGCGGACCGTGTAAGCAACGATACTTAACTGATCAAGAATGGCGGGCAGTCCAAACATATGTTTTACTTAATTGTCCAGAAGTATTGTCATATTTCGAGTTAGTATATATTTCCTATTTCTTCGTTAAGTGTTATTTTTTTTATGTTATAATTCAATTTTTTATTATAGGATTTTCCAAAACTTATATTCTGAAATCCCGACACGTGAGTTTGATCACTTCTGCGATCAAGAATTTGCACCATGGTTCAAATCATATGTAAGCAGTTTTAATTACCTCATTTTTGTTTACACATATCTTAGCTTTTAAATAAATATCATTTTCATTTGAGTATAGGTTTATGCTAATCAAACTCAAGTTGAAATTGCTAATCCATCTATCATGGGGTCCAAAAGCGATAAATGCGCACTTGACCAGCATATTTCATAAACGGCTATAATTTTCATACTCAAGAATATGGAAATGGAAAGAGTACAATGAATAGTGGAGTATGTGTTCAGTCTTCTAATGATGGAGGTGCAAGCAATGAATTTTATGGTTTGCTGGATGAAATTATAGATATTGAATATCCTGGTCCAGAAATGCGAGTTATCTTATTTATGTATCGATGGTTTGACCCCGTCAGAGGGATGAAGGTGCATCCATAGTATAATTTGGTTGAAATAAATCATAAAAGATTGTATAAGAGATATGAACCATTTATTTTGGCACAACAAGCGATTCAAGTTTTTTATGCTCCATATCCTAGTTTGAAACGTGACAAAAATGATTGGTGGGCTGTTTGTAAAACAAAAGCACGAAAAAAAAATTGAAGAGCGCTGGCAAGACATTGCATATCAACAAGACAAAGTTACAAATATGTTTCATACCGAGGAATATATTATTCCAACGTTACGAGATCCCAGCGGAGTAGTGATAAACGTGGATGCAACTGAAATTGATGAGGAGGAGGAGGAGGAGGAGGGGGAGGAGGACGAGGAGGACGAGACCGATGAGGATGAGGAAGATGATAATGAGGACTTTGAATTTTGACGTCTAGTGTAAGTTTTTTTAAATATAATTTTAGTTTTAAACTATAAATTTACCAAATTTCTTAGCTCAATTATTTGCATATTTATTTTTGTGTTAGTATATAGTTTTTTTTTAATGTATGATACCTTTTGTTTGTTTCTTTTCTAATGCAGGTAGAAGAATGACGACCCTTGCTCTGCATATGATCTTTTCTTTTTTCTTTCGCATGTGTTGAGATATTTTGAGTGAACATTGTTATTTGGATATCACTACAAAAAAACTGTTTTTTGGCGACGAAATTTGGCAATGAATTATTTTCGTTGCAAATCTGCAACAAATATAGCGACGAATTTTAGGTTTCGTCGCAAATTTGTAACGAAATAAATTTTCGTCGGAAATTTGCGACGAAAAATAAATTCGTCGCAAATTATCAGAACTATGTTGATGTTTGGAATGTTGTAGGATATAACTTTGGTGTTTGGAATGTTGTATTGTTCTTAACTTATTGTGTTAGTTTGTATTTATTTGGATATGAAATTTTTTTGGATATTATTGAATGTTATTTTGTTGTATTGAATGTTATTTTGTTGTATTGAATGTGTTTTGTTTGTATTAAACAGGTTGTGTGAAATTTGTATATACGATAAAATATCGAAACGGATGGAACATGCTAAAAAAAATTTTATTTAGCGACAAATTTAGCGACAAAAATATAAATTCGTTGCTAAATTCTGGGAATTCTGCGACGAATTTTATTTTCATCGCAAATTAGCGACGAATTTAGCAACGAAACTAACCTGCAACGAATTTTGCGACGAAAACAAAATTCGTCGCAGATGTTTAGCAAACGAAAAATGGGTTCGTTGGAAAATTTGCGACGAAAACAAAATTCGTCACAGATGTTTGGCAATGAAAAATGAATTCGTCGAAAAATTTGGTTTTTTGCGACGAATTCAGCGACGATTTTTGTGACGAATTTTTTTTTGGTCGCGAAAATTAGCAACGAAAACACTTAATTAAATCGCGAAATTTGCGAAATTACAATTCGTCATAAATTTTTTATGAAATTTTGATTCGTTAAATAACGTCTGCAACAAATTAGCGATTTAAAATTTAAATTCGCATAATTTTTCGCCGCTAAAATTCGCAAGAATTAAATTGCTATTTTTTGTCGCTAATATTTATGACGCTTTATCCGCAAGAACGAAAATATTTTTGTCGCTAAATTTTTATTTTCATTTAATTTTTTTAAAAATTCTATATTTTTTGTAGTGGAAGTAACGATTAGAACTGCATCTTCCAAAGTAAATAATTATCAGCCGTAAGTTTAATATGAAGATAGGATATGACATTTATAGGTAAGGAGGAAAGTTGCGTCGTTTGACTTGTTTCCATGGATGATGAAGAAAATTCTGACATTTGAGATTCTGAGACAAGGTAATGCGGTGGAAGTTGATTGGGATGGGCGAAGGTCTCGAGGTGGCCGATGAACTGTTGCTCGTCCGTAGGGAGGAAGAGAGGCTCTACTCACGGGTGCGCCTGAGTCGGGTGATCCGTTGGTAAGGAGCTCAAACAGGAATTGGATGCCGCGATGGAAGAGGTGCAGCAAAGCGTTGCGACGCGCAAATGGAAGGGCAGGCTGAAATTGCAACGGAAGAATTTCTTGGCAAAGCTCTAAGGTGGATGAGAAGGCTGGAAAGCTCCTTAAGCAAGTTGATGATGCTTATTTGGGAAGAAAGCAAAGGGCCGATGGAGAGCTTCGATGGATGAGCACTACAAAAAAAACAGTCATTAGCGACGAATTTTAAAAAAAAATCGTTGGAAAATAAATTAGCGACGAATTTTGCGACAAAAATATTTTTGTTGCGAATAAAGCGTCGCAAATAATAGCGACAAAATTTGCGACGAATTTTTGCGACGAATTTTAGCGACGAAAATTAGGGACGAATTTAAAAATTCGTCGCTAATTTTGTTGCAGAAGTTACCAAGATTTCAAAAAATTCGTCGCAATTTTCGTCGCAAAAGGTTGCGACGAATTAAAAATTCGTCGCAAATTTGCGACGAATTATTTTTTTCGTTGGTAATTTTCACGACGAAATAAGAAATTTGTTGGTAAATTGCCGACTGATACAAATTGAATTAAATTCGTTCGAATTATCGTACAAAATTAATTGCCGCAAAAACCATATTTTGCGAAATTAATTTTGTAATTTTTTGAGTTCTTTTCGTTGCAAAAATTTGTGACGAATTTAATTTTCGTCGCAAATTTCGTCGCAAAATTCGTTGTAAAATTTGTCGCAGGTTGGATTCGTTGCTAATTTGCGATAAAAATTTAATTCGTCGCAAAATTCATCGCAGATTTCTCAGAATTTAGCAACGAATTTGTATTTTTGTCGCTAAATAAAATTTTTTTAACAGATTTCATCCGTTTCGATATTTTATCATATATACAAATTTTCACACACACACAACAAAACACAATAAGTTCTAATATCCAAATAAATACATTCAATACAAACAAAACACACACACATTCAGTACAACAAAATAATATTCAATCATATCCAAATAAATACAAATAAATACAAAGCAATATAATCAGTTAAGAACAATACAACATTCCAAATAAAAAGTTATATCCTACAACATTTCAAACATCAACATAGTTCTGATATCCAAATAACAATGTCTACAAAAGATCTAAACACATGGGAAAGAAAAAAGAAAAGAGAATCTGGTAAGCAATCGCCGACATTTTTCTACCTGCATTAGAAAAGAAACAAACAAAAAGTATCATACATTAAAAAAAACTATATAATAACACGAAAATAAATATGCAAAGACTTACAATGATGTGCATATTCAACCGCCATAAGGATTAACTTCATCGATCATTCCTGTTTAAAGCAAAATAAACAAAGTCAATAAACTAAAAAATTTTAAAAGTACTAATTAAAAACATGCATACAATATCATCATCGTCGCCACCATCATCGTCATGACTCGGAGGAATATGACTTGGACCAGAACTAAATTGCTGAAACTGTCGCATAAGAAAGGCTTGTTGTCGTCGCATTTCTATCATTTCTTGATCCCTTTGTGAGTTTTGTTGTTGTATTTCTAGAATTTGCTGATCTCTTTCATGTATTATGCCCTTCAAATTGCTAACCTCCTCAGTTAAGTTATGTATCCGTGAAGAAATAGATCTACGAGGAGCATTATGCATTCTGCTCAGAGAACCCATACCTAATATCCTTCCCCCTTTTGATCCTCCACTCGCCTCAAGCCATAAATCCAAATTATTACTAACAGATGGCTCAGATCCCTCAGTATCACCGTCATCTCCTGAAATTCTCTGAAATGAACACAATCCAAGGCATTGTGTGGTGTTAGAGATGGCTGCATGTGGGATAGTGTGGCTACCATTGGGCCTCACATTCTACTGATTAGGAATGGTTCAAATTATGTGTTGGGGTTTCGGTCTTAACGAGGACATCAAGACTTAAAATGGGGGTGATTGTGACACCCTAAATTTAGTGCCAAATTGTGAATTGTGGGCTAATAATATAGAGAAGTTTTATAAGCTTAGATGAGAGAGTTATTATTAACATAGGTCTAGGAGTTTTGTTAATCGGCCAATTCTCTCATCTAAGCAAGCAGTGACAACAAACTAATCAAATTTATTGAACATGAAAGATACTCATTGCAATTATGCCATTTAGGTCAAATTATTGTTGTAGATGTATAACAATAAATCGCCAAATGAGGACATTTCGTTGACACACGAGGTCCAAGCGTGGATCAAAATGTATCACCATAAGTTAATACTAATCTAAGCCTTAAACACTAGCTCCCCCACCACCACTGACTTTAAGATACTTGTAATTACTCAGGTAGATGTGCATGATTTGCTCATCTAAGCCTTATAAACTGCTTGTTTTATCTCATAACTTCCTATATGTGACTAAACAAAATCATAAAATTTTTCTTCCAACTTAGTACTTAGCATTATTTGGTATGTGTATCTCTATGGCAAATTAGCGACTTAAAGCTTCAGATTTTTACGATTAACTATATATAGTTCTCAGAATAAGTAGGATAGCAGCATAAAGCTTCTGTAGTTATGGAGTTAAATATAGGGGAAAAAAATTATACCACTGGTGGTTGCGGGCGTCTCCAAGCCGGCGATTGGTGGCTGTCGGCGGCTACGGCTGATCACGGACCCTCGGACAGAGACCTAATCAGTGTACCTCACGGGCGTGGCGTACTCCGCGGGCGGCCGGCGATCTCGACACCGTGGCATTAGCCGGCCGGAATCGGACATCGGGCGCTGCTCGCGGCCACCGGGAGCCGGCGCCGGAAGTGTCGACAATGATGTGAGACTTCGGTCTTGGCGAGAAGCGGCGTCGGCGGTGGAAGGCGCGCCGACGCAGGAGTGGCTACGGCGGCGCGCGGCGGAGGCGGCCGACGGCGGGCGAGGCGACCGACGGCGGCGAGGGCTACGGCGGGCTGGGCCAGCCCGGGGCACGCTGACCGGACAAGCGACGCGATGCGGCTACCGGCCGCCGCACACGGCGTGGTGGGCCGGCGGCACGGGCTCAGGGCGGCGCGGGTCGGCCGGGTGGCTCCGTAGCCGTTAGAAGCGGCGGCGACGGCCGGACGAGGGGGTGGCCCGGCCGGACGAGGGGGTGTAAAATTAGGGTTGCGGGGTAAGTTAATTAAATTTTACAACGAATCCAGGATTCGTTGCAAATTTGCAACGAATCCTGGGATTCGTTGCAAAATTTTAAAAAAAAAATTAAAGTTTTTAAAACGTTAAATTTATTTTTTAATTTTAATTTAGCAACGAATCCACGGATTCGTTGCTAAATTAAAATTAAAAAAATCAGACGTTCCAGCGCTCAACAGCAACCGACACGCCCACCGACACGCCCATGCCAACACGCCCGTGCCAAATGAGGGCACAGGCGTGTCGCGCCGGTGAGAAATGTGCGACACGCCCATGTCAGGCGTGTCGCACATTTCCAATTCTTATTATTATTATTGCAATGGATTTTTAATATTGTTTGCAATTATGTTTTTAATTCTTATATTTTACAATTTTTATTGTTTACAATCTTAAACGTTTTTAATATTCTTGTTACTTGTTGAGTTATTGTTAGTTGTTATTTGTTACATGTATGTGGAGGCTATAAAGTGAGTTTTGACTTTTGAGTGCCCCTAATATATTAATTTTTTTATATATTATTATATTTAAAATATTAAAAAATCGATCGCTTTAGAAAACCGCCAGTAATTGTACGCTTAGAAGCGCTAGGCAATGAGTGACCCCTACTGCCTCTAGCTTTTTAGAACATCGTTAAAAACTTTAATTTTTTTAAAATTTTTGTGAGATCTGTGCAAATTTGCAACGAATCCTGGATTTGTTGGTAAATTAAAATTAAAAAATAAACTTAACGTTTTAAAAACTTTAATTTTTTTTTAAAAATTTTGCAACGAATCCTAGGATTCGTTGCAAATTTTAAAAAAAAAAATTAAACTTTTTAAAACGTTAATTTATTTTTTAATATTAATATTAACTTTGCAACGAATTCAGGATTCGTTGCAATTTTTAAAAAAAATATATTTTAAACTTTTTAAAACGTTAATTTATTTTTTAATATTAATTTTGCAACGAATCCTTGATTCGTTGCTATTTTGCAACGAATCCTCGAATTCGTTGCAAAATATTTAAAAATTAACTCGTTCGACAGAACTTGTTTTCTTTTTTTTTAAATAAATTAAATATCTGCCGTGCAGATTAAATCGCTAAATTATCTTGACGAAAATTATTTCCGTCGCAAATTGGACGAAAAATAAATTAAATCGCAAATATGTGCAACAATTCATAATTAGTTGCGAAATTTAGCAATTTATTTTTAAATCGCAAATTAGCGAAAATTTATTTCGTTACAAATTTACGACGAAACCTAAAATTCGTCGCTATATTTGTTGCAGATTTGCAACGAAAATAATTCGTTGCTAAAATTCGTCGCCAAAAAACAGTTTTTTTGTAGTGGAGGGCAGCTAGGAGGAGAGGAAGCACCGCCTTCTATTCATGCGTGGAGATCATGTCTCGGAATTTGACAAGTTCTGGATGTGGAGAAAAATTCTCCTGCAGCTGCGGGAAATTATTACGAAGGAAAGATAAGAGACGACGGCAAAAAAGAGATCGATAGCTCTGATACCATGTTAGAATAATATGAATAGTAGAAAGAATTAAAAGTATTTCTTAATGATATATTTTGTACAATTTATAGATATATTACAAGACTAAATCAATTGAAGTATTCAAATAAATATTCTAGATAAGAAAATTTTATCTTATCTAATTTGACAAAGTCTATTTGACAAAGTTTATTTGATTAATCCTCTTTTACCCTGAGCCAGACTTCGTGAAGCTCAACAAGTTCTCCTATGCAATAGTGGTGATCGGAGAGAAGCCATACGCTGAAACCTTTGGAGACAATCTAAACCTTACCATTCCTTCCCCCGGTCCGAGTGTGATTCACAATGTGTGCAGCAATGTCAAATGCGTCGTCGTTCTAATCTCCGGGAGACCGCTGGTGATCGAGCCATACATTGGCACCATGGATGCTCTCGTCGCTGCATGGCTTCCCGGCACAGAAGGCCAAGGCGTTGCAGATGTGCTTTTTGGCGACTGTGGCTTCTCAGGCAAGCTTCCCCGGACATGGTTCAAATCTGTGAAGCAACTGCCGATGAACTTTGGCGATCCACATTATGACCCTCTCTTCCCTTATGGCTTTGGCCTCACAACCAATTGCCGGTGAAGAGACATTAGAGACAGCATTGGACATTCAACATAAATGTTCTCGATTATCTTGCAGCGCGCGAAACTGGATCGCAATAAGGTTTTCAGATTTCAAATGCTCGAGATGTTGTCCTGGATTTAAAAGATTTTTTCTTTCTTTTTTTTTTTTTTTCCTTTTTTACATGAACATCTAAAATACAACAGGAAAATATTAATGAATTGACGTAATGAAAAAGGATGGAAACTTCATCTACGTGTTATTTAATCCAAAAAAATATTACAAAACAATATGATAATTAGTGTTTAGACATCTTAATTTTTTTATTGAATGTAAAAAATGCAAAACATGTACGGGAATAATTAAAAAAAATATAAGCTCATTTGGTAAACTTTGTTATTTCATTTTTTTTTAAAAAAAAATCTACTGATCAATAATGACTGAATTATTTTAATAAAATTCTGATCAGTTGTTTTTGTGATGAGGATATATTTTTTAAAATATTTAATATAAAATTTATTGCCGAGGTATTTTTAAGTTATAATGAGTGAGTCAAGCGGCAGGCGCGCCACTATCCCCACCCGAAGTCTCGTTTGCATAGGATCATCTGTCTCATGGCAAACATGATATACGATATCTTCGCCAATTACACAGTGGAATTCATCATTTCGAGCCGCTTCATCATCATTATTCCATAGGTTTCGTGTTTCCTGTCTTATTTAATCATAAAGTCCCGTCCAGATCAGATCTATTTTGCCGGTTCGTGTTCTTGTCGTTCAAACTAAAAATGTCTAGGGTTTTGAAAAAAGTTTGAACTTTGAGCTCTACTAATTCCACTGTTCTTCGATCCCTCCCTCCCTCCCATTTCGATTTAAATCCTCAAAGAGATCGTCTGCCATTGCTTTCTGCCGTCGTCAATTCCCTCAGTGTCGTCGGTGAACACACACCGGCGACATCGGGACCAGCGTTGCCGGAGGAGGGGCCCGCTGTCTTCTTCAATTCGATTGACATCTTGGCGTCCATGGATCGTCGAATAGCAGCTTCCGGTACTTGTCCGTGTTCCTTCCCCTGTTGCGGCAATCTGTCTCCCTGCTCCTTCAAACGGAAGATGGTAGTCGCTGAGCCCTCCGCCATGAGCAAAGAGGTTGCTCGGGTAGGGATTGAGGAGGAGGCCGCGGTCCTCCGTGAGGCCCTTGTTGCCCAGAAGCAGTCCGTCCAGTTGCTTAGCGCTGAGCTCGAGGAGGAGAGGAGCGCCGCAGCCTCGGCAGCGACAGAGGCAATGTCGATGATCATCCGGCTCCAGCGCGAGAAGTCGGAGGCCCTGATGGAGGTGCGACAGTTCAAGCGCTTGACTGAGGAGAAGATGGCTCACTGCCGGAGAGAGATCTCCGCCCTCGAGGACCTCATCTTCGAGCAGGAGCAGACCATCAATTCCCTCTCCTGCCAACTTCAGGCCCACCGCCATTGTCTCCTCAACTACGGCATGAGTATTCCTGTTGTCCCTCTTACCGAGCCGATGACACCAGACACGGTCACTTGTGATGACACTAACGCGAATTTCTCATGCTACGTGTACCCTCCCATACTGTGCAACACGCCGGACGAGGATGCTCCGCTTGATTTTGAGAAGTTCGATGATCCCAGCGAGCAGCTGCTAAAGTTCGAGGAGAGCATCTGCCGGGTCGAACGGAAGCCAAGCAGAGATCATTTGGGTAAGGTAACAGAGAAAAGAGTGGTAGTGGGACATTCACCTCCCCAGGGGATGCATGTTAGGAAGTTGTCTCTCGACAGCTGCTCTTCGAGCCTTCAATTTGTTAAGGAGGAGTTCCCAATTACCATGGTCCATGAATTTGATGGCGGAGGAAGGTATGGCATGACTGATAAAATTTGTACAGTGGACACTATGCGTGTGGCAACCGAGAAATATGAGAACTCGCCAAGGGGTGCTCAAAACATGGACATGTATGGTAGTGATCCTCAAGTAGAAATGAGAAGGCTTTACAAGAGACTGGACTCCCTTGAGGTTGATAGGGAGTCGATACGAAAGACCTTAATTTCTATGGGTGCTGATAAGGCTCAGGCAGTCTTGTTCCAAGAAATTGCTCAACAGTTATGTGAGGACGTGGTTCCTGAGAGGAAGAGTGTCAAGAACCAATCATTTTTCAGAAGGTTCTCAATCATGCTAGCTTTTAAAGTAAGCTTCTTCATTTTGATTTTTGTCATTATTGCTTTATTAATTATGCAACTTTGAAATTCCTTATTTTATTAAAAGCTTTTCCATCATCGAAGAAAAAAAAGAAATATCAGCTATTTGTTTCTTTCGAAGCATATTTCTGATGTTGTTAGATGTTCAAAAAGCAATACGTGATATGAAACTGAAACTTAATGCATGAACATCATTAAGTATACGGCATACCACTATTTTAGAAGAGACATAAGAAATAAAAAAAAAACAATGGAAAACGACACACGAGAAAAAAATATGACAATGGAAAAAAAAAACACACCAGAAAATTAGTTCACAGATAAAATTATTTGTAGCTTTGGAAATCTAACCTGAATGGTTATAATATAATGTGCTTCTGAGTGATGATGAACCCATTGTTATAAAGAGCATTTCTGCATTTGCATATGCACTTCACTACCATTCATTTGCCTGGCTATGCATATACAGAGAGAAATTATCTTAAATTTTTAATGTTTTTTCTAGATTGAGCTAGTTTACATATTTGCTCAACCCAACTTAATGTTTCTAATCTAATTTATGTGCAGTTGATTCAGAATACGAAGAATCATCAAAATAAGAAGAGATTTTGTCACAATTAGCTTAGATGAGAGAACTGATAACTTGTCTTACCCAATGCAAACTCTTATCATGTCTGCAATCACACTACTGACTACTGATTCTTATTGCCGATACTCAATTATTGTCATTAAGATAAATACTTCTGTAGCGAAAACTGTTTCTTCTCTTGTTTTTAATTTTTACTTATATTTTTAAATCTGATTGATTATTATCAATTCTTTAGCTACAATTGTGGTTTGAAAAATGCACACTGGTTTTCTTTTTTGGTCTTATATTACATTCCATAGGTTATATTGCTTTTGTATTATCTTATGGAGAGTATTTTAATGTCATCATCTAACTCCTAAATATGCAAATATTTTAAGTAACTTCCATTTGCTAATAAAAGTTGTGTGTTTACTTGTACTCATTTTAATGTAGTGACGTCGAGAAGGCCACTGAGTTTGTTCAGCTATAGAGTGATTGGATTCGTTTGATTATTTTGCTCTGTTCTGACCTTGTGATATCATGCAGAGCGTCATGTCATTTGTGTTTAAGAGGAAGAAACTAACTCGAATCACGTAAGATTTCATTTACTTATCTCTAAACTTTGCCAATCTCGTATTAATGATGCTGAAGATAGTTAACTTTTAATTACGTTCAGGCATAGTTTTGGGCTGTCTGCAAACAACGCCGGTTTGCTGCTACTTTTGCACACGTCTTCTCCCCATGAAAGCCGTCAGAGGCATCTTGCAAGAATTGGAGGAAAATTTCCAACTTTTTCTGCACAACATGAGCATCTAGAGCTTGACCTCATCATGTAAACTGTCAAAATGAATACGCGGATCACTTCCTCCCAATTCCAGAGAATTCTTTAGTGGGTTAATCTGGATCAGAAGTGTTGATTTTTCTTTATTTAAGTTATATTTATTGCTCCGTTTGGAGAATTTCTTGTGACTAATGCAGTGCTTATCGAATGCAATTTATTATCCGCATTCTTTCATGTTTCCCATTGAGGAGTCGCTTACAATAATCACTGTGTGCAGGGCATTTGACAGCCACACGCTCTGGCTTTAATGTCAACTCCATATTAAAAATGGTCACCATCGACAGTGGGAACAAGACCTTTTCGTTGCACAGTCATGACTTTTAGATTGCTTTCAATTTCTCATTTAAATCCTTTTTTTTTTGTCGTTATTATTCTTCTGTTTAAGTTGAATCCGCAATGTAGCTTGATTTCAAGGGACAAAATACAATATAAATCTGAGAGGCCATCTTTTTTATTCTCACATCTCTCTCTTTTATACTCTCTATTTATAAGTTTTTGTTTAAAAAATATATATATAATTCAGATTAAAATATTTATTTATTTTTTGTTAATTTGTATAGTTCGAACCAACTCTTTTTTTTTTTTTTAATACTTTTTATATAAATTATGATTTACTGAATCAAGGTTAGAACTTTATAAAATGTTTTTAGATTTTAGTATAAGCGGTGGAATCAAATCAAAATTTTATAACTATACAAAATTTATTATGAGAATGAATCTGATGATTCCTTTTTAATAAATAAAATCTAAATCATAAAAATCTTATTACAAAATTAAGATTTTAAAGTAATTTTTATATCAAAATATGTTATAAAAAATTACAAAATAGAAATATTTTATTCCTTAGCTTTCTTTATTTTTCCTTCCTAAATATCTAATGCATCAATTAAATTTTTGATGGGTGTCAAATAAACTTTCAAATAATAATAATAATAATAATAATAAAAAGATGTCAAAAGGGCACTTTCGATAAAAATAAGGTATTAACAAAAAAATCAAATCAAATCAAATCCATAAGTTAAAATTGGAAATATCAAGACTTAATTAGCACTTTGGAAAATCCGCCATACAATAATAAATCATAATCTTTTTGAAAAACAAGCGAAGGCATCAACAACGTTTCACTCGATTTCAGTTTTTAATTTTGTCTCTAAATGATTTTCTCATTTCACTACCTAATTTGCGTCCGACATGTACCTTAACAATTGGTGGCTCGGTGCTGGTGGTTACGTGTGGGAAAATGAGCAGGAGGTTGGTGTGCTGCCCACTTCAGCATTTGCAGCCGTGCACTTGTTCTAAGGACAGCACCGGCTTTGAAATTTCTCACTAACTAGTCTCCATGGAGACTCACTCACCACTATGATTCATCCAACTTTTTTTTCTTTTTCTTTTTTTTTTCTTTTTTAAAGAAAATGGTCGTAGTCTTGATGCTACTCTTCAGTTTTAATTTGCTATGTTTTCGATCGCCTTAGAATCTGATGATGCGGAGGAAAATACCCTCGGTCAGACGGTCAAGTTAGATCTACGATCAAATTGAGGTGGAACTCGGTTAAACTGAATATGAATCGACTCAAATTCTTTTAAAATATCTGTTAGCTCAATTCGGCAAAATAGATCAGTCGAATAATCGTCTCAGTTTGATAAATTATATAGGTCGTGCACTCGAATTCAGTTGGTGATCTTGACTCAGTTTGACAGATAAATGGTTATGCTTCTTTTTAGATACGTTTCTATAATCCTTGTCATTGAGTCACATCTCTATTATAATGAGTTCATGTCTCTCATGAGCCTCTTAGCGGGATCATATTGTATCTATTATGATGAGATCATGTCTCTCAAAACTTCCTTTGTGAAGTCTCGTCTCCATCATAATAATGAGATTATGCCTCCTATAATACTCCCTGCGATGCCATATTGCTACTATGATGAGACCGCATCTCTGTTTTTTCGGAGGAATCATGTCATCAAATTTTCCTTTTAGTTCTTCCTAGGGAGGAGTAACACCAATGAGAATGGTCCGGTGATCTATAAAAACTTTGCTCTTTTTAGTATTTTTCTCCATCTTCTTTCATATTCTAACTTGAACATCGGAAGAATTTAACCGAGATATTTCTCGATCTCCCTTTCTCACTCGTTTGTTAGTCTTTTTTGATCCAAGTCCTCGTGGTTCCGGTGATAAACCTAGTTTCAGTCCTCCCAATCTGGGAGCGCCAATTCCCGACCTCACGCAGACATATATCCATTAGACCTGACAAATTACTCGGAAGAAAACCGATCTGATCAACTTGGCATCCGAGAGCCATCTAGTTCCATCCTAGTTCAGCCGGGCAAAGGAAGCTTGGCCGTGAGCATTTGGTCAAATCATCCTCTCTGACAATCTCAGATCCGAAATAGAATCCTTTTTCATCCTTGGACGATTTGTTATCCTCTTCCTCTTTCTCTCTCCGGTGAGCTTTCAGTCGTACTCTCCTATTCAACGAACGAGGAGATCTTTTTTCTTCCCAATTTCCATCGGACGACTAGAGGCCTGATTCGAATGCGAAAGAAAGTCTAGATGGCTGGCTTGACATGCCCCCTCCTTTGCCAAGGACAGTGCCATGGCCCTTGGTCCCTCACCACGTATTGAGGTTCCCACGGACTTCGAAAGTGAAATATTGATGGGTTAAATTAGACAAGTCATGTCACAAGTCTTCCACAAACTTAAACTTAGTGCTGGTGGCCATTTATTCATCATTTTGGAATTTTCACTACATCAAAATCTTATTGTCAGTGTCAGAGAAAGTGATAATAGTATTATGATTGCGTCCTTGTTTGATTTTTTTTTTTTTTTTAGCAATTAAAGAATGGCTGAGGTAGTGGCAGCCACTGAAGCTGATATACTAAATGAACCAAATTTCTATGATTTCGGTAGCTCCATTTTGAGCAATATAATAATTCACGAAGAAGAAAAATATACATAAATTATAAAAGGCTATTTATTTTAATCAGCAAAACTCAAATCATTGAGGGTATTTGTGTCACTTAGGATCTTCAATTCCCTCCATCACACGACATTATGAAAATTTGGATGCAGGCGCCATCTGTATAAAGGCAACGAAGAACTTGGGTGGCATTATCCGGATTTCCATTTCTCTTCCTCATCATTCACCACAGATATTTTCAGTTCTCAGGTACTAAAATTATCTTCTTTAACTCCTGCATGCTTAACTTTCTCTCTTCTCCATGAGATAGAAAGATCTCATTTAACGCATTTAGTCTGCATTTAAATTGACAAAATCGATTTCTTGTTCTTATATACATGTATTTTTCTTCTGCCTTTAGTGCTCACTGCTCTTCCATGCAGCGAGAATATGACTGTAATATGTTTTAGGTGAAAGTTTCAGTAATTTTACTGAAAGATCTACATCATCTCGGTATCTAGAAACTAATTTAAAATGCAAAATAGTGCGATCTAAACGGAGGGAATTTGAGGAAGCTAGTAGAAGGAATCTTCTGAAGTAATATCCTTGGTTGGCAGAGATTTCCTTGTGCAATTAAATATGCATGAAAGTGAATAGGCACTCAATTCTCTTGCCAACTCACTGCTGATATTGCGAGAGCATCATCGAGTATAGTATCATCACCAATGCACTGAAAACAACTCTCGATCACTCACTCGAGCGATCAAAGCGACAGCCAACATCCGCATGCACTTGTGACAGTTTCCTGCATTCATCCTTTCGTGGAAGGGATGCTCATGTTCTTTTATCTATTTGAAGCCTTACTCAGTTACAGGCTCCATTCCAGATGTTTTGAGTCGCCCGAAGATGGATTCTGCAGACGCCGGAATCAGCAGGGCCAAGTCGCTGGACTTGACGCCGACGAGGCCACAAAGTCTGAGCCCCACGGCATCAGCTGAGACTGTGCCAACTGTAGACGGCCATGGTGGCCCAAGCTTGTCGAGGAGGTCGAGCTTCGGGAAGAAGTTGGTTGGCTCTTCGCCGGGGAAGAAGGCAGCCTACCACCTCAGAAGAAATATGAGTGGGCAAATCAAGGTGGACGCCGAAGAGGTCGGCGGTGGAGCAAGCCTGAGTCGAGCTTCCAGTGCAAGCTTGGGCTTCTCCTTCTCGTTCACCGGCTTCACTGCACTTCCTGATCAAGACATTGGCTCTGATGCCAGATACTTAAGTGGAGATGAAAATGGTGATTAGAAGTTCCCTAAACTTAAAGACGTTAGGAAAATTCTATGGCGTCATTTGTTAGGAAAGAGAGCCTACTTTTTTGTGCTCCATGCGTTGAACGCTTGCTTTTCAGGGCTTGATATAGAGACTGGAAAAGCTAGGAAAAAAATGTTGTTAGGGCCAGCTTATCCCATATATCTGAAGGTAATGCTCAATCAATTATTTTATGAACTTGACTACTTGAGCATATGGAGGTTGGAGATGGAACAGACTTGTTTTGTTTACTTGTGATTTATTCTGCAGTTTACAGATGTTAGATATAAGGTAATCCTCAAAAGAATAACAACTAGCACTGAGAAAGATATTCTGCAAGGAATTACAGGTTGTGCTGGACCTGGGGAACTCCTGGCTCTAATGGGGCCTTCTGGAAGTGGGAAAACTTCTTTGTTGACCCTCCTCGGTGGAAGAACCACAGGAAATATCATTAAAGGATCGATCACTTACAATGAGGAACCATATTCTAAGTCGTTGAAGGGCAGGTAAAGAATGAAATTTCTATGATCAGTTACTCTTTTTGTATGGTCTCAGATCTGATGCAATGATACGAACAAATACCTGTTTAAACTTAATTTTCAGGATCGGGTTCGTGACTCAAGATGATGTTCTATTTGCGCATCTCACGGTAAGAGAAACATTAACTTATGCTGCTCTTCTTAGACTCCCAAGGACCATGACTAGGCAGCAGAAGGAAGAGAGGGCCTTGAATATCATCACTGAGCTTGGGCTTGAGAGGTATTTTTCTTTCTTTTTTTACTTTACTCGAGCTGATTGTAAACCAAAATTTGCTTTTTCTTTCCTTTCATGTTGGGATCTTTTCATTCTTATTCTGAAATTCGATATCGACGCAGATGCCAAGATACCATTGTTGGAGGTTCCTTCATCAGAGGAGTTTCAGGTGGCGAGAGGAAGAGAGTGTGTATTGGGAATGAGATCCTTATTAATCCGTCCTTGTTGTTCCTTGATGAGCCCACATCAGGCCTTGATTCGACAACAGCATTACGAATAGTTCAAGTGCTGTCTGAGATAGCTGAGGTAATCTTGTAGCTGGTATATCTGCTATAAGCTTTAATTGAATGTCATCGAAACAATAAGTGTTGGTAATGCAATCGAACGAAAAACAAGCAAAGAACACTCAACTTGAACTTGCTGCAGTCTGGCAAAACCGTGGTGATGACGATCCATCAACCGTCTAGCAGACTCTTCTATAGGTTTGACAAGCTGATCCTGCTCGGAAAGGGTAGCTTGCTCTACTTTGGGAGAGTATCAAAAGCTGCGTCTTACTTTGCATCTATCGGATGCTCGCCTCTGATGGCAATGAACCCGGCAGAGTTCCTATTGGAGCTTGCAAATGGAAACATGAACGACGTCACAATGCCTTCAGAATTGGAGGACAAGTTGCAGTCGAAAGAATCAGAAAGCAACACGCGACATGGCAAGCTATCTCCAGAGGATGTGCTCGAGGTAGAAATTTCTTTGATTCTGCACCAGGTAGATATGATCTTGCAAGATACTGATCATTGGATCGAATAATGGAACAGTACCTGGTGGAGGCTTATGAGACAAGAGTTGCGGAGAAGAAGAAGAAGAAGATCCTGGCTCCACTTCCGATAAGCGAAGATCTGAAGGCCCCAGTTTCATCTCCCAAAAGGGAATGGGGAACAAGCTGGTGGCAGCAATACTCCATTCTTTTCTGGAGAGGATTGAAAGAAAGGAGACATGATTATTTGAGTTGGATGAGGATCACTCAAGTTCTTGCAATTGCAGTCATTCTTGGCTTGCTTTGGTGGCACTCCAATAACAACGCAACTCTGAGGGGTTTAGAGGATCAGGTAAAGAACCTTCCTTCAAGTGCTTCGTGTCATGTTGCCCAATCCAATAGTAGAACATACTGTTTTTTCATTTATCAATTGAAAAAAATGATCGTTTCCATTCTGAATGAAATGTTTCAGGCAGGCTTGCTGTTCTTCATATCTGTATTCTGGGGTTTCTTCCCTGTTTTCACAGCAATCTTCACATTTCCACAAGAAAGAGCAATGCTGAACAAAGAAAGGGCAGAAGATATGTACAGCCTAAGTGCATACTTCATGGCCAGGACAACAAGCGATCTGCCGCTCGATCTCTTCCTACCTGTACTGTTTTTGCTAATTGTCTATTTCATGGCAGGACTAAGACTTGGCATTGAACATTTCTTCCTCAGCATGCTTGTTGTATTTCTCACCATCATTGCTGCTCAGGTTTGTTTGAGGACAGAATCTGAATCTATCTCAGATATTTGTTAAGTATCAAATGCTAATTAATCCATGCAAACTGAATTTGATCTTATATCTGACAAATCAGGGACTAGGGCTGGCTATTGGTGCTTCAATAATGAACATCAAGAAGGCAACAACTCTTGCTTCTGTGACAGTAATGACCTTCATGCTGGCTGGAGGATTTTTTGTCAAGGTGAGCACTCTTATTACCTCTTGATACAGATTTCTGACATTTCGTTTTAGGCTAACAAACCATATTAATCCTAATCACGAGATTAGGGAATCTGAAGCTGTTTAGCTTCAGGAGTGCTAAAACAAACGTTATTTGTCACAACACATTAAAGAAGGAACATAATAATAGCTGAGATAACTGCTAGGCAAAATGCTAATATTCAGATACTTGTGTTTTGGCAGAGAGTTCCTGCATTCATCTCATGGCTCCGCTTCCTGTCATTTAACTATTACTCATATCGGCTCCTCCTAAAGGTTCAATATGATCGTTTGCCACCCTCTTTCGATATCGAGAAGCTAGACAACTGCATTAAAGAAGTTGCAGTGATGATCAGCATGGTGTTTGCTTATAGATTCTTGGCGTATATTTCTTTGAGAAGAATGAAGCTGTCCAATTGAATCTAATGAGAAACAGTTAAAAAGTAAATCTATACAAGTTGAATAATCATCATCCTCGGGCATTTTATATAGAAGCTATGTGATGATCTGAGATCTGTGGCAAGAAAATATAGTAAAGGGTTTCTGTAACCATCCTTCCGAAAGTACGGTTTGGATGTTCAAGACCATATTTTGGCACTTGTTAATGCAGTTGAAGTAAATTATTGTTCATTGTATTATAGGTTTAAGAAGCTTATCAGAGGAACTAATGCTTAGACTCGAGGAACAAAGATTTAAGCAATTGCTAGATATGACCAAGGAAGAAAATAATGTAGTTTCAGGAAAGGACCACTTAATTTGTTATCAATTTAAAATAAATTTCAAATTCCAATTTTCGTAGTTTTTTTTTTCTTTCTGATTTTCATTCCTAAGTAATATCGATAATTGCTGCTCTATCTATTTCTATTTTGTTGAATTCTCTAAGACATACATTTTAAAACAACATGAATTATCCAGATTAACTATATATATAATTCTCTATTAATTCAATTCTTTTAGAGTAACTATCCTATTCTCTTTGAATTCCATTCCCTAAACCAAAATATAACATGAATAAAAGTGAACGAATGTGACACATTACGATCTATGCGGGAAAACAAAAACATGAAATGCATAAAATTGATAATTTACGGTACACAGATGATCTATGACAAAAGGGCAAATTGATACGAAAATAGTCAACACGAAAAAAATAATCATAGAGAACATATTGACACGGCAAAAGAGCAAGTATCTCAAAAAACTTATAACTTTTGAAAATCAATTCTTATTCATTGGTATAATTCTACTGCCGCACTAGTCTGGAGACTATGGTAAAAGGGCAACATGCATGTAGATAGAATCTGCTAAAATTAATTAACATAACTTGATTTACAACATAAAACAATTTATAAATGGCAATGGCAGGTTTGCTTTCAGTGTGTTGCTAACATTGACGGCCATTCCCCTCTTACATTCCTCAAATCCAGATTGATGGTTATAATTATTTAAAATACAGCAAAGAATGTAAATGATACGCTTATTTCCAATCAAGCATGTCGAGAAGCCACAGGACTTCATTCTCAGAGCTTGCAGCATCGCAGAAGTCTATCTCGATCCCAAACACATCAT
Source organism: Wurfbainia villosa (assembly GCA_025175895.1). Classification (NCBI taxonomy): domain Eukaryota; kingdom Viridiplantae; phylum Streptophyta; class Magnoliopsida; order Zingiberales; family Zingiberaceae; genus Wurfbainia; species Wurfbainia villosa. Next base: position 21,296,400 of record CM045991.1, on the reverse strand, counting down.
TGATTCTGAGAGCATTGTTGGCCATGAACAACAAGGACACCCATGCCCTGATTCCTGATATGAATGGATGCCCTGGTGAAAAATGCAAGTAGTCATAAGCTAGCGCACGAAATGCATTGCCGTCGACGTATCCAAAGTGAGATTGGTTTACAATTTGTGCGACTTGATCTGTGTCTTTACGACTCACAAGCACAGAGACACTAATCATCCGACCCAGTGACAGGGAAAACCTTGGCTCGACCTGCATGACCATCTTGTAGTCATTGCTGTCCAAATGAAGCTTGAGAGTGTCAGGTATTCCCGGAGGAGGACTCTTTATTCCTTTCAGGAGGACATTACCTGAGATAGCTTCAGAGAATATCACACTTTGCTCGGACCAAAGATCAATATAGAATTCCAAATCATCGAAAGAAAGCCTTGCCGGGGGAAGGGGCCGAGGAGGTTGGGGTCTGGAAAATGTCACGAAAAACTTGTGGTAGCTTATCGACGGAGGACGACTTTTGCAAATGGAAGGCCATCTTCTGGCACAAACAGATTTCCAAAAATAGTCATATCTAGCAACATCTCTCCACAGTCGACATACTAGCATGCAAGAAATCAGGTCTTCACCATCAAGTAAAGGGAAAACAGCTTTCAAAACTTCACCAGATATCAAATCTTTTGTCATTGCAACTTGCTTTTAATCCAACCCTACTATGTAATGCTGAGCAGAGATGGAGCATCAAATCAAGAATTTGACCTGCAAACTAAAAAATAGATCAACTTTTCAAACTATAGCAAACAGATGCTCACTTGCTACATTTGAGTTCGTTAGACACATACAAACCTCACATCTACAACCTAATCACTAAAAGTAGTGACCTAGTTGGTTCGTGAAGAGAAAAACATGAAGTTGAATCTTCAGAAGTGTTTTATTACTAGTATGATGCACACTTGAGTTGATCTGAATTTTATTTATGATATATCATGAATTATCGAAAACAACCTCTTGCAAAACAGAACAAGACTGTGTACAATAGACTCTTTTCCGAGACCCCCCATTAGCAAGAACTTCATACACTGGACTGTCCTTTTTTAGAGAATATATCCTGAATTCCTACAAACCTTAGAAGGGGAAATTTCTATTGAATAAAGCCACAACCTCAGAGAACATGCAATTCATGGCTCCAATATATGAAATTGCTGTTATTTAGTATCTACCAATGCATGTAAATGAAATATTGGGAAACAACATAGCACACTAGCTCTCTCAACTTCACGCCCCGTATCTCCAGATATCAGAATGGCATTCTACATGTCAAAGAAAAACAGATAATTTTTTTATATAATTCAATAAGTATCCTCTGATTTGTCATCCATTAGGCAAAGTAGTATAGTCCAGCTTAGCATTATGGCCGCTAAAAACTGGTAGGATTAAGCAATATTTTTCTAATTCTCTTTTACTAGTTTTCCAGAACAGAACATCGTTAATTAGGCAAACAAGTAACATATATGAGGATGTCTTTCATATCATCATGCAAGGTAAACATGACATTGTTTTTCTCCTTGATGTTTCTCCTCTTTCTAGAAACTTTCACAGTTGATGGCATACCCTTGTATCTATTGCATTACACGTTGTTCAACAATGGAGTCTTGGATCTTGAATGTCCGTTTTTAAGTTCTACCACTCTGTTTTCCTGCCCTTATAAATGGATTTGTCTCCTAGGATCACAGATATTCTCACCATAATCACTTTCTTTTGGTTGCTTATTATCTAGCCATATATAGAAACTTGAATGCCATTGTTTTGACAATATCTTTGTGAATCCAAGAAAAGAGGAAGCAATGATGATATACTCTTCATTAAAAATTTCATTAACTTTCATCTGCGATGTAAAAAGCACTTTACCAAGTAAAAGTAGTTGGTTAGGTTGAAGCCTTTTCGACTTACCCAAATTTTCTTCACAAAAATCTAGATCAACTACATAATTAAAATCATTGTAAACAATGTAAAATCTGATTGTAATTGCCACACCTTGCTTCAATTTCTGCTAGATCTTCTTGCTACAGTCTGATTAATTAGCTAGCCTACTACACTCACTAAGGTTCTAACTAAATCCTTCTGCACCAGCAGATCGCTCATCCTACTTTTTCCATAGGGCGTAATTGGCCTTTCCATCTAAATAGAACTTGTTGGGGTTTTTCCATAGGGCGTAATTAGTTAGCATATGCAGTCATTTAGGATGCTTCTTCACCAATAACATGTTCTAGGTTAAGTTTAAAGCCATGCAGATTGACCCAAAGGAAACTCAAGTAGAGATTACATCATCGTTGGTTGGATTTACCACAAATACTTGTCTATCCAAACTCATCTGCACTTTCTGCAACCACAGCAGCACCATCCAAGAGCAAGCAAGGTAACAAACTTTACAAACTCTCAGGTGAGAAAATAATCAACAAGCACGCGCTGTGAAATAAGAAAAGCATATACTGGGGAAAAAAAAGGAATGAGCAAGAAAATCCTCTTACGGCGAGAAAAGGAGATACGCCGACGTGAGTTGGCAAGAGGCGACGACCGACGGTCAACGATCGCTATCGCCGATCACCACGAACCTCTCCTGAAATGGGACGAGCGAACAGACGAGGCAGGCGACCATTTTAGGGTAAAGAATAAAGAACTTTCGGGTCGGATTTTTTAGAAGCTCCGACCTGATCCGAAATATTTTTTAATCGATAAATCAAATTAATATATAGATTATTATAAATAAAGAACATCAAATTAATATATAGAATTATAGATTATTATAAATAAATAACACTTTCCTCGATGTTTAGATTTAAATAGAACGTTCGAAATGATGCGGTCGTAAGGTAGGATGTTATTTGTAGAATGGATAAGATTCGATTTCGGATAAAGGATCTAAAATCTCTTTGATTTCAGATGGATCTCTTTCTGTTTTATCACTGTATTAAAGGATTTTATCCCTCTGTGATTTATCTCTTTTTTATCAGTGTATGGATGATAGAGACTACTAATTGAATATATTTCTAACTTTGGAGATTTAAATCGAACGGTTCCAATTGAATTTTGTGATTTTTCTTATTAAATTAAAAAAAAAATAGAAGTCACGCCGACTTGGCCTCCATCCGTCAATCAACGCCGTCGCCGTCGCCGTCGCCGCCGCCGCCGCACCCTGCTTCGTCCGTTCGTTGACCACCGCCATCTCCTGGATGGATTCTCTGCCACCTCCGACGCAAAGGTCTCTCTAGTTTTCCCAATTCTCTGCACTCTTCTCTATGGTGCGGTCATGGCTCCATTGTTCCTTCGTCAGTTGTTTTCCATTTTTTTCCCACTGAATTGATACATCATTTTTATCTTATGATCTTCCCTCTTATTTCTTTATTTTTTTTTCTTCGGTATCAGTTCTTCGTTTCGGAAATACTTGCTGCTCTTCTGTTGGTTTTAAATTTTTCGTGTCCTCGAACTAGGTTAATATTCTGGTCGGTAAACCGAAGCACTACTCGAATAGAGTGAGAATATTTTGTAATAATTCTTTATATTGGGAAATGATAGCGCTTCTGTTGATTCTATTCTATAAACAGGGAGCGATTTTTCACATTTGGATCTGGGAAGAGAATTATTGGTAAAGTTGGCTGCCATAGTTAAGTGTGTTATTAAGCTATCTTTGTTAAGAGAGATTAGGAAAAGAGAAAGGGAAGGGGAAAACCCTTATTTATCTTGTTTGGTTAGGCGTAGTGTAGAAGACAAAAGCACAACCTTTTCTTGTTGGGTTAGAGGGCAGATTGAAAATGGGTTGATGAGAAGAAAATTCAGTTACTCTAAATCCGTATCTCCTTTCCAACTACCATCATGTGGAAAGGGGCAAAGAGGGAAGAGCAGTGAAAAAAAACGCTGGTTGGAGCACAAATAAGGATCTATTGTGGGATTTCGGATAAGAATCTATTGTACGTAATCTTATCCTGCATTATAAAAAACTTTTCACGACTCAAATCCATGACCTCTAGATCATATGACAACAACTTTACTGTTGCGCCAAAGCTCCCGTAGTGAGGAAGAACAGTAAATGATTTTTTTAAAAAATCTTGCCTTTTATCTCTTATTCATCTAAATAACAACAGAAAAAAAATGAACTTGGTCACCTGGGATATGTGGCTTTAAATTTGGTTTGCTTTGATGTATAATTATAAGATAAGATCTCATAAGCAAATTGTGTGATTCTTTGGAATTTTGGTCCCAATAGTTTTTTGTCTATAGAGTTCCATTCCATAGATCTCCATTAGGCCGCTGTTACAAATGAAACTGGATTTGTATGTTTGAGGTTTTCTAAGTATCTTCACACCCAACCAAGCATCATGTCTTGCCACAGCTCAATACTGCTAGGCATAGTAAATATTGTTCTTCTAGTGACAATCTTCCTACTTAGTATTGTTTCTATATGATTGTGTCACAGGGGAATTGTAAATTTTTCTTGGGTTCACTGTTTTTTTTTTTCATGATTTTGTGTCTATTTGCGTAACAGATAGATTAATTGGTTTTTGAATTTTTATTTCCCTGATTATAAAAGCCTTGGAGCAAGTTGTGTATGTTGGGTTTCTGAAGTTAAATATATTGTTAAACAGGCACAAATGCTCTGCATGTTACAAGCAATACAAGAAAAAGGAACACCTCATTGAGCATATGAAGACTTCCTTCCACTCGGCACACGATCCAAAGTGCCCTTTATGCAAAAAACATTGCAAATCATTAGAATCTGTTAGGGAACATCTTGCAGGTATCAGATTTTAGGAGTAGAAACATATGAATTTTAGGTTTTTGCATTTAAAAATTTATTGGTTTTCTAGGTGGTTATTCATGTAGTATAAACCTGCACAGTGCACCTTAGGACTCTGCAAATAGATTCTAATTATAGTTATTCGCACAATCACAGTTTTTACTATTTTCATTTTGGTTCCCCGCAGAGCTTAGTATGTGTTTCTCTTGTGTTCAGGTCCACTGCCAAAAGGTAATTGTGCAGATATTTTTGCAACTAGAGGCTGCAAGCTTTGCCTAAACATCTTTGATAGCCCTGATGACCTAAGTAAACATATGGATCTGTGTCTCATGGCTCCTGCTACTGCTCCTGTAAGTAGGTTTGCTTCGGTGCATTTTTGGAATAATTCTTCTGGATATCTGACTAAAAGCTGGCCATGTATCTCATTTACTCGAGGGACCTATGAACATGCCAATCATGGACAATTGTTTTCTTCCCGAAAGTCTGCTCAGCTCAGGTCTAAGCTCTGGTAACCACTGCAACGAAGTGGTTGCTTTGGACTGTGAGATGGTCGGAGGTGGGAGTGATGGTTCACTTGATCTTTGTGCACGGGTTTGCATAATCAATGAGGATGAGAATGTGATTTTTCATTCTTTTGTGCAGCCTATCATTCCTGTGAATGACTACAGGTATCCAATCCAGTATCCATGAGAACTAAGGTATTATTTTGCATGCATTTACTACTTTCACTTGCTAAGACTATAAATGATGCTTTTAAGGTACGAGTTGACGGGTATATCAGAAGAACATTTGGTAAGTGCTTCATCTTTGTTAGATGTTAGTCATAAGATTGAGGAGATACTCTACAATGGAGAACCCAGTTGGAAAGCTCGGCTTGGTGGTGGAAAAGCTAGGATTCTTGTGGGCCACGACTTAGAACATGATCTAAATTGTCTAAGAATTTACTACCCTGATCACTTAATAAGGTGAAACTCTTGCTGACTACTAGTCACCATGGTTCATTAGAATCATTGTGGCTTCTATCATAGGAATTACTTGTTTCTTCTTTGTATATATCTCTTATAGTACTCTCACTGTTCTATATACAGGGATACAGCGAAGTACCACCCATTAATGAGAACAAATTTGGTCAGTCACTCATTGAAGTACCTCACAAAGACATATCTAGGGAAAGTAAACTTCTTCATATTCTTTTTCGCAAGGAGTAACTATGAACTCTGGCTTTTGTGCTTACAAACTGTCTTTTAATTTTTATGACAAAAAAAACCTAGTTTTCTATTCTCCAAATTTTCTTTCCTCTCATTCTTCTCAAGTAGACAAGCCTTTGTTTCAAAAAGATAGATTTGCTGTGAGTTGCACCGACCAATTTAAGCAACACGCACCAGCTGTAGTAAAGGCTGAGGCTTCTCATCCTCCAATTCAGTACTTCTTGTCCCATGTAACATGACTAATGGCACTTTTTTTTTTTTCTTGAAAAAACCATTGGCCTGAATTGGTTCTTTGTTGAGGTAAAGATTCTGCACATTTCATTTCTAAATGGCTCATGGTTCCATCTTGAATGAGTGGAAATCAATTAAATTAATCAGTTTCTAGCTGTAGTTCAGTGGTGGGCGCGCAGTTTGTTGATTAACTCTTGATTTTAGCAGATATGAAATCCAAACGGGTATTCATGACCCCTACGAAGATTGTGTCGCTGCTATGAGGCTATACAAAAGAATGCGTGCACAATTGCACCGGAGTCCACCGTTGCCGCTGCCAAATGAGTGCAGAAGTATTTTTTGCAAAAGAAGCGGCAATCCTTTCAGCTTGAAAATGCTCGTGGAACTGAAAAAGATGTCTCCTGATGACCTCCTTGCGATCTCAATTTCAAGCTACAAGTGCTGGTGTCTCGACAATTTACATTCCACAGATTTTTAGCATGTTCTATTTATCTTTAATCTTGCGAAGGTGGCTGTCGTCGAATTTAGCTGCTTAAAAAAAATCTATTTAGAAGTTTTTTTTATGGAAGACAAAAATATTAAGAAGTCCTTAATATTTCGTGAGCTCATTTTGTTCAATATATGGGACGGGACAAAACATTTTAAATTTGATCAGTATACTGATTGGTTTGAGTATTGGTTTATACTATTTAAATTTACCATTCAAAATTAAATTATATGTTCCATAACTTTATGAATTATATACAGAGAGAACATTTTTGTTTATTAAAAAATAAATAAAAGTAAATTGAACCAATTTTAAAAAATTACTTTACATTAAAAAAAAGGATTTCTACGTCATTGCCATTAATTATTGATAATTCTATGACTCATAAAACATTTTGTATATACTTAAGGGGTCATGTGCATATTATTAAGTTAAGATATACTAATTTTTTATAAAATGCATTATGCAAGGGTCAATTTCTGAAAGCTACAAATCTTTCAAAATGTCTGCTCTCCTACTGTATTAATCTTGGATTGGACAAAAAATACTTTTCATAATTTATCTTTTTTATATTGACTGTGAGACTGATTAATGGGAACATCGAGGACGAACGAATCGTCTTTGCATCAATATATGAATTCTGTACTGCTTGCTGGATAATATATTTAAAATATTTATTGTAAATTTTTATGTTAATATTTTCTAATCCTCCCTTGCAAAAAAAAAATTGGTGTTACCATAAAATTATTATCAAAATAACTATATTCATATAGCGATAACTTTGTACATCGAACTATCTTGTTACTAGATGGATGCAAATCAAAGATCAATTTAATACCGATCCACATTTCAAAAAAAAAAAAAGGTAATCATAGATTCCTAACTGTGGTAATTCATACATTGAATGGATAAAAATAGTAATGAAGAGGTGAGAAAAGAAGTGGCAGCGTACTACACATGCACCTAACTTATTATTTGCTTCCTCACCTCGATCACTTGACAGAGGCCAAAAAGATCTTTATCTAAACACACCTGTAAATTCAGATTCTTTTACTATTTAGTCTCAGCCGCTCTATCATTAATATTGGTACTGGAAAATTCACATGTAAGAAGAAGCCATTACAAAAGAACAAATTAAATCAGTATCACACTATTTACAGACTAAAATATTAAATTCCAATCAGCCAGGAAACAGTCATGATAAGTTACAGTGCAGATATGTAGACATACATTGTTTAGCGCACAAGTGCAAGGTCAATGTAAAGTTTCAGGAACATAATAACCTTGTTGGATTCGTCAATTTTATTCCAGCTGCAGAAAGATCCTCTGGTTCATAAAGAGAACTTGTAATGAAAGGGTAAATATTTACATCTTAACATACTTGTCAACATAGCCCTGCATAGAAAAGAAGACACAATAATATCATTTACAACAAAGATCTGAAGAAGTGAATTGAATGGAATTCACGAATTCAATATAGGCATACCATAACCAGCTTGGTCAACTTTCTCTGGGATGATTCAACATATTGGTTGATCTTTGCCTGTGTTTTAGGAATCTGACGGGTTGGCACTGATCTAGATACTTTATCCACAGTCTTCTTTACAATTGTTTTGAATGCTTCTTTGCTCATATTACCTTGTCGCCATGATGGCTTCAAGACTTCCTTGACAAATTCTGCCAGTGCAATCTTAAAAAGCTTCATCGATCTCAATTCCTTTGACTTAACTTTCTTTCCAGGTGAATGAACCTGATCGATCTCAATTTCTCCAGCACCAGTATTAGCCAGCTCAGCAGCATTGTCCGGACTCCAATCTTGTCCATCAATGAGCTGAGGACTATCATTCTCCACAGCCCCCACTTCAGCATCAGTTGCTGCCTCAGTGGAGTCATCGATTACAGATTTAAGTTCACTTGCCCCAACCCTTCTATCCTCATAGTGTGTAACATCTTCAGCCCTGGACAAGCTACTGAATTTCAAAACTGAATCCGCATCAGTAGAAGATTGCCCTTGCTTTTGAGCATGAACTAACTTCTTGAGTGTGCCAGGAGAAGGTTCAATGCTATCAAATAGCGGATCATACAAAGTATCTCCTGTTGGTTCCCTGACAAACCTCCTAGGAAAATGAGGTGGAACACCAGAAGTTTCAAGAGCATAACCAGTAATATTCAGTGAACTCTGTTCCTCTGTCAATCTGAAATTTGGTGGTTTTAACCTCTGGCCTAAATCAGAACCATCATAGCCAAATCTTATAGCTGCAGGTCCCTGTTCAAAAGTTGAGGCAAACGGGTTGTGGTGCATTGAGATTGCCATTTTAGGCATGGTGATGCCAGATATTTGAGGTGGCAGATTATCTTCTGGTCGAACTTTCTGAACAGAGAGATCAACCAAGCTGTGGCCACTAACAGCTGAAGGAAAGCGACTACCTGTGTCATGTTGCCAAGCAAAGGATTTATGATGATTGGAATAAGGCAAATCCTTGACAGAAGAATATTCTTGCTTGGTAAGAAGCCTTGACTGCAAAAGGTCCCCTGGCAGAGACTTTGCATTGGGAGAGGATTCCCCAGCCAAAGGTAATGACTGAAGATGCACAGAACTTCCATGAGGAAATGAGCTTGGTACTTGACCTGACGATGGAATTTGAATCTCTCCAAGAACAAAAGACTTGTGACGGATGTGATATTCTCTCTGCTGAGCATTCAATATTTCAGAACCTTCTTGGCCCAGAAACTGGGCTTCACCTCGGAATGGTAGATCCTGTGATACACCCATGGTAAAATTATGCCTGTATTTATCCAAGGGTACTGGAGGTTGATGAGATGATTCTGTACGATATAAAGGACGATAGTTAAAGTCGATTGATTGTGGATGACTAAACTCCCATCCAAATTTAGGTATCGATGAGGGATGAGCAAAGTCATTTCTAGGTGGAAACACATTTTGTTGATGCAACTGAGGATGCTCCATTATGGAAATGGAAGTTCTCGTTGTCAATTCATTCGCTTGAGAAATAGTTGGCATATGAAAGTTTGAGCTTATGACATTTGGAGCATGAATATTTTGAGCATATTGCTCACTGGCTATTTGATGTTGACTGGGAAGGAGCATATCTGATTCAGAAAGCTGCACCTGACTGACTGTAGCTGTTGTCAGACTTGGTGTTTGTTGGCGTGAAGCCAATGGTGGACTCACGTTAACAGTAGGGATAGCGAAGGGAGTATGCTCCTGAATATAAGATTCCAACTGAGAGTTATCTGGGGCTGAGAATTTGGAAACTTGAACATCTTTCTCATTTAGACATTCATCTGAGATTGGATTCACCATAACCTGCTTTTCGTGTGATTTATTTGTCGGGCTTCCTTGCAAAACTGCTTCCACAAAGGAAAGAAAGAAAAATGAAATTCAGCAGAAAAGACTAATAATATCATTAAAAAAAATTAATAGTTTGAAAAATGGAGCTTTTACCTTGTACAGTTTGTTCCACGAAAGCATCAGGTGAAGCTTGATATGCCACATTTTTTACCAGCTTAAAATTGTCAGGTTCAAGTAATATTTCTTCTCCATCTCCACCACTAGAATTAGATGTTTCTGACAATTTTCTCACCTTTTGTGTGCCCAAATGAAGACCACTTCTATCAAGGAAGCCCTGACTGGTATCCTCTTGCTTAACATCATCATGGACTTCCTTTGATAGTCCACTTTCTATCACTGAACCTGGTGAAACCTTTTTATCATCTCCATATTTTGTAGTATTGATGTTCGATTCAGTATTTTTGGTATAAATTTCCTCCGTTCCCTCTTGCCGAAGCTTGTCAAACTCGTGCCTATCTTTTTTTGATGCAGAATGATCTCTCTCTTGATCTGAAGCATGACCATGCACATCGAAGGTGGAAGATTGTCGGCTAGGATCCCAATGAATTTTATGCATTGTCTTATTGCGAGAGAAATCAGGATGGAGAAAACGACAAGATGCACCATGAATACATCTGCCTCGAACAAAGTTGAAACACTCAGGACGTTGCTCCTTGTCCCTCCTTGAGAATTTATTAGCGTGCCTAAAAGACTTCACCAGTGAATGGCTGAAACAGAAATAAAACTCAAAGCTTCAAAAGTCGTGGATAAGCTCCATCAGCAAAGTTGGAGTATTTATACAAAGCTCTATCAACCAAACAAAAGTTTGATAATATATAAGAATTCTGAATAGTTTTACCGTGGAGAATTGTTCTTGTTGTCCCTTCGTCTAGGACTGTGGTTCCATCTGTGCCTACCTTCGTGAGGAGACCAATGGCTTGAACTCCCACGTCTGGTTCCATGCCTGTCATCATATTGCATGTCATCAGAATCACTATCGCTGACACCTTCTCTTACAAGTCTTCCAAACTCATCTAGCTTTGGCTTATCAAAATCCTGTCTTGCATCCTTGGGCTGCTGCTTTTCCGGTTGGTCAATATCCAGACCATCAGTTCCAACAATATCATGATTCTTCGAAGGTTCAACATTTTTTCCCACCCTATCCAAGTTTTCTTCAACAGTTCTCTGAGGAATACTTGGCGATGCAAATTTCAACTCAATTTTGTTATCTGTGTGGATATTTGGTGGGTCTGCAAGAGATGAAGCTCTCATAGAACCGACATTAATCTCATCTCCCCCATACTTTTCTTCACTATCATCTGAAGCATATCCTTGTATAAGTCGAAAGGGACTTCTATCTTTAATGAACACTCCAGGAACTTCTGTAGCTGTAACACCACCAGCAACCAAGGAAATATTAACCAGGTTTGTACCTTGCATAGCTTGTGTAACAAAGTTTGGCACATGCACACCTTCAGCACACTCAGCATCACCAGGAGACGATCTGACTGGGCTGACATCTGCGTATTCTGAAGAACTTTGAGAGATATTTGTGGAAGTGAGCTTCTCTTTTGTATTAGGAAGTGATTGTGAAGCATATCTGCTGCCTCCTTCATCAGCTACCTCTGTTGGTACTCCAACTGGTTCCTTCTTTAATATGTTGTGACCAGTTACACTTTCGAGTTGGCCACCATCATCATCTATAAAACCATAATTAAAGTGAACTAGTGAAACTATGAAACTCAATCTTTTATATTAATCTAAGGATGCAGCAACATTCAAGGACTTGTTCACATGCAATAAGTTCTGACTTCTGGTAATTTGTTTAACCAGTTTTATCTGCACGCAAGTAGAAACAACGCCCTTAATAATAGATTCATCAAGGGAACAAGCACATATCAATCTCATGCAATAGCTGCAAAGCAATTAGACAGGAGAACTAACTAGTGATATATCACTGCATAAGAGATGACTAACTTCACTTTTATTGGCCTTGCTTCTCACCACAATGTTCCTTAGACTTGGTATGAGTGTCTGACACAAGTACGGATCAAGATTTTTTTATAATCAAAATAACGACACAAGGATACAACAATAAAGAATCAAAATTTGGAAAACAATCCAGGATCCACTTTTAACTACACCCGAGACCAAAAACCAGGATCCCACAAGTGTAATTGCAGAATTGTAGAGATTAAAAAAAAATAAAACGGATAAAAAAAGAATGGAAAGTACAGGCTAGGATTTCTATTTAAAAAATTCTGTAATTCCACTTCAAAAGTTTTGTGTATTTTCTAATGTTAACAATATTGGTCTAAAATGCTGGAATAGTTAATCTCAAACCTTCCATATCCATGTCTGATGAAGCTGGAGAACTATTTCTTTGCTGATTGTCGACGTCAATAGCTTCTAAAGGTGAGTCCTCTTTGGATGAATTTAGTGATACAGAACATTGCTGGAGAGCTACTTCTTTGATTGGCTTTGGAGATGTTGATAAAAGGTTCCTAGATGATTCATCATCCCCAAAAATCTTCTTGCTAACATTAATATGCTCGCCGACCGAAAATGTGTGATCTAAAGATGAATTGTCAGTTGCCTTTGCAGATGTAGCTCTAGCATCAGTAGCTGCACCTTCTAAGGAGTTTCCTCCAAGTAGCATAGGAAGTGTAGAACCACTGGAAACAACTACATCATCAATGACTGGAAATGCCACTGAAGGAGGTGACGGAGGAACAGGTGGAGGCGAAGATGGGGGAGGGGGAGGGGGAGGGGGAGGTGGTGGAAGAGGAGGTGGCTGGGCATCATGTCCACTAGCCACACTTCCAGAATAAGAGAACGGAGCAGCATTTAGTGGAAAATAACTAGGAGGTTGAGAATGAGGAATGGGTACATGCAAAATATTAGCGAATGGAGGAGGTGGTGGAATTTGGTACAAAGCTTGACCCTGTGAAGGAGGTGGTGGAACATGAGCAGTACCATGGCTTGGCAAAGATGGAGTGTATGCAGGGGCTTGTGGTGGATACGGAGGAGGAATTATATTCCCATAGGACTGCCCTATGTTTACTGGTGCAGGTGGGGGAATGTTTTGAGACAGTGGAACTGCAAGAGCTGGTGGTCCTACTTGATTAGGGAGAGGGCCGAGAGGAATTTGGTGGCTCTGTGTAAAAAATGGAGAACCATGATAGATTGCCCGAGGGGGAGGTCCAGGACCTGGTGGCTGCACAGGAGGAGGCGGCTGGTTGGGAGGAGCATGACGAAACTGAGCATAATTACCTTGGCCATACATCTCTTCAAACACCCACAACGCTTCTACACGATTTAAACAACTAGCATCATTCCAGAAATCAATGTTTCTCATCAAATGAACTATAAGAACTTCAGAATTAAGGAAGGGAAACTGACATCGATCTTACGCAGATATTAGCGAACCTTCCCAAATGCAAAGATAATGCTGCAGCAGAGTTAATCTATTAGTTTTGAATCAAATCCAAGCATCCAAAGAAGAAGTAGAACAGAAAACAAGAAAATTCCACCATAGAGCATGTTACTCGGACAAGATTCCGCACAAACCATCCATCGATATACATTTATCTTGGTTCACATAAGAAAACAATCCAAAAGTCTACCACCATATCATCCTACTATACAAAAAAATCATGCACTTAGCATCAGTCGGAACATCAAAGAACACCAAGTTCGTATCAAGGATGAGGAAAAGTGAAATCCGAGTTCAAAACACGCACCTTCATGGACATACGAGGTTGGTCTGCCCAGTCCGATGTCTCCGAGCAACGCTCGCGACGACTCGCAGATGAGTCGGAGAGTAGTCTCTCTCTCAGCTGCTTGGATCTCGATTACGGAGGAAGGTAAACGTAAACCCTAGATTTCCTCCTGTCGTATTCCGCTTCGGTTCCACGGACGCAAGCGCTAGTTATCGTTATTTGGGGGGGGTGGAAACGGAGAGTCGGGCGAATATACGAAAAGACAAGGGTTGCGTCGAACATTGCAGCAACCTAATGGCATCAACCGCCCATCATCAATCGAACGGCTAATAATAATTGAGGGCGGAAGACGAATAGACTCGTATAAAATTGAATGAAAATATTAGATAGTCTTGGTTCGTACAAAAAAAAATATTTTTTATTTTTATTTCATAAGAAAATGAAAAAATATGAAAAATGAAGTTTAATTGATATTTTTCATCTTCTTTTTTTTTTAAATAAAAAAATATTTTTAAAAAACATAAAAAATCATTTTTTATTTTTTATTTTTTAAATAAAAATAAAAAATTTTCTCCGCCCTTACTCATTCGGGATTTTATTATCAATTTTGATTAATTTTATTCTTTAGGGGGGAAATTGATGAGTTCACTCTAGAGATTTTTCATGGGTTTTACAATATAAATCATAAAAAAAAAAATTATCTAATTAAAAATTAACACGAAGAGTATCCCGTGTACCTAGTTCATATAAATAAATCATCCGTGTCTCATTATTTAAATATCTATTTTAGTCATTCACTCGTCATTATTATATTTTTCCTTCAATTGTATTACTTTCAACCTTCTCCCACGTATAAAAATTTGTTCAGCAATTTATTAATGGACTCGCCTCAAATTTAGAATTGCTTAAATACAGTCCCAAGATTTCATATTTATCAAAGGATGCACCTTATTCTTTTTTTACTCTTCCCGTCAAACGTAGATTTAATGCTCAGATATTGCATGCATCCGAGCCATAACTGAAAATTCCGAATCATCCAAATGTGGTGTTGGGAATTCAAATCTCATGACCACTGTGTTTCTGAGAATATATATAATTCCCAGCACCACCTTTCTTTTAGCCTGATTTCTGATTTATATTGACATAATTTCTGAAATATGGTGGTGGATACCTAATAAAATTTTGAATATCAAAATTTTTGAGCACGAATACACAGAGAAGCACTTCTCAAACTCAATGAACTTGGATTGGATCGAAAAAAAAGGTGAATAGGGTCATCAATGGGTTTTGACTGAAACCTATTGATGGACCTAGAAGAGTTCAAATTTCGAAATCTTGACATAGATTGAAAGATCTTACGGCATAAATTGTTGATGTGTCGAGAAAACTTGGTTCTAATCCTCCTACCTCTCAGTTTTGGCCACGTGTCAAGTATAAATTCAAGCTGGATGAGAAAAAAGATGGTGTTGGAAATTATATTCCTAGGAATACAGTAGTCATGGGGTTTAAATCTCAGGAACACAGTAGTCTTCAAATTTAAATTTCCAGCAACACGTCCAATTTCGAACTGGCCGAGAAAAAAAATAGTACTGGAAATTATATTCTCAGGAATACAGTGATCATAAGATTTAAAATCCTAGCACCATGTGATATCAAGTTGGCCGAGAAAAATGTGGTGTTTGAAATTATATTCCCAGGAACACAGTGGTCCTGAGATTTAAATTTTCAACACAATGTACAATTTCAAACTGGTCGAGATAAAAGGTGGTGCTGAGAATTATATTACCAAGAACATAGTGGTGTTGAGATTTAAATTCTCAGCACCACATACAATATTAAACTGTCCGAAAATAAGATGGTGCTGCGAATTATATTACCAGTTTGATATTGTACATGGTGATGGGAATTTAAATCCCAGCACCACTATGTTTCTGGTAATATAATTCTCAGCACTATCTTTTTTTTCGTCCATCCTGAATTTATACATGACGCGCAGCTAAAACTGAGACGTAGGAGGATCAAAACCAAATTTCCTTGACACGTCAATAATTCATGATGTAAGATCTTTCAGTCCATGTTAAGATTTTGGAATTTGAACTCCTCTAGGTCCATCAATGGGTTTCGATCAAAACTCATTGATGACCCTATTCACTTCTTCTTCGATCCAATTCATGTCCATTGAGTTTGAGAAGTGTCCTTTTGTGTATCTGTCCAAAATTTTCGATATTCAAAATTTTATTAGGTATCCACAGACATATTTTAGAAATCAGGGCGAAAAATGTGGTGTTGAGAATTATATTCCCAAGAACACAGTGGTCATGTGATTTGAATTTCCATCACCATGTTTAGATGGTTCGGAATTTTCAGTTGTGGCTCGGATGCATGCAATATCTGAGCATTAAATCCATATTTGATGGGAGGGGTAAAAAGTGAATGAGGTGCACCCTTTGATAAATATGAAAATATGGGACTGTATTTGGGCAATTCTAAACTTGAGGTGCGTCATTTGATAAATTATTGAAATTTATTTGATATAATGAACGCCACATGAATGTGCATCAATGCACAACTTGATCATAGTCATTGATCATAAGAAATATATAGTAACAAAAAATACATAATATTTTTCTCCCATAAATTTTTTCGTTGTCTTTGATTAAATTTTTTATCGTCGATTGTTATCCGCACTATAATCAATCTCAGAACCCAATCGAGCGACTTGCATTTGTCCAATCGTGATCGGATTCCTACTAAAATCCAATCGAATTACGCCTAATCGCGACTACAATGCATATCGATGTCGTGGCTGCAATGGAGTCATATTTCGATTAGAATCCTAGTGCGATCTGGTCGGAACCAGAGTCTGACCGGATAGTGGTCAAATTCTAACCGAATTACGATCGGAATTAGACCAAATTGTAGTTGCCAACACCTTGCTCGAACTCCGATTTTGATCGAACTGTTATCGAATTCTGATCGGATTACAGTTAAAATTCGATGCGATTGGGACCGCTGACGACCACAATTCAATCAGATTCCGACCGAAAGAGGCGGTGCCGAGAGTTTATCGTGATAGAGAATTACTATGTATTTTTCAATCACATATCGTCCAACGTATCAAACTCGTATGTGTGTGTATATACAGATGAATGATTCTCTATACAACTCATTCATGAGCACCCGTGAATATCTCCATTATCAATCGGCTGATCGGGTGAGTACTATAGTTCAATCCTTGAATTTTAAGGGATCGGACGATGGATAATAGAGGGGTTCACGAGTGCTCACAGATGAGTTGTGTATGATAACATTCTTATATATACACAATTCATCCGTGAGCACTTCTATTATCCACCATCCAAACCCTTAGAATTCAAGGATTATATTATAATGCACACTTGATCAGACAGTAGATAATAAAAATATTCACGAATACTCGTGTGTATATATATATATATATATATATATATATAATCAAATCTGAGTTTTAATAATAGTAAAGGTTCAAAATTAAGTCAAAGCTCGCAGGACTTAGTAAATTTATAAGATATGATTAGACAAAGGAAGTATTAGTTAAGATCAAAGTCACCCGGTAAAGAGTTCGGGATGATTCAATAGAGTATAGATATTAGAAAGAAATTGTGGTAGGCGAAGGATTTGTGGTGGGTTATCGGAGGTTTGACATTAGAAAGAAGTCGTGGTGATCGAAGACATGAAATAAAGGATTTGTGATGGATCCGTAGGATATGAACATTAAGATGAAATCGTGGTAATCAAAGGATCAAATGTTAAACAACAAAGTCAAACACAGGATTTGACAAAGGTAAGCTTGTGTGTGGAGTGGTAAGGTCACATCCTTGGTACGGGGGACAATCTTAGACATCGGTCTGACTAAGGGTTCCGGAGGAATGTTAAAGTCAAGATCGGACAGTCGAAGACTGTTATTACTACTCTTTAAACATTATGACTTTTGTGTTAACTTTGTGATATAGAAAAATAGCACCAAGAACTGTTCAGGCAGACTCCAGTCGACTGGACTTGACCGGAACATATTGAGATAAAATCCAATGGTGTCGGATCTAGATCTGGACGAAGTTGGAGTCGCCTAAACCGGATCTAAGAACTGGAAAAGTCTATAAAAGCAGTTTCGAATAGAAATCCTAATATATCATCTTCCAAGTATTTGTGCTCTCAAACCTCAATGATCTACCTTGGTGTCGTAATACTATAATTCCGACTGTGTACTCTAGTTTTCTAATCTCGTGTCGTTATATTTATTATTGTGATTGTATCGTTTTTTTTCTATACTTTATTTAGACGATGATAAAATTGTTATAATTACTCACTTTTTGTAAAGGAATGAGTTTTTTATCTTTAATGAGGAAGAGATATTTAGTGGATTATTCATGAACCTTGGATCAGAGTCGACCTTGGCGCAGGGCAAATGGGGTGCTTACCTAGGGCTTAAAAAATATTCCCTAAAATATCATAGATAAAAGGGTTCAAATTTTATTAAAAAAAAATTTTTTTTATAAGAGAATTTAATTTATATTGGTTTGCCCAGAGTCTTTATATACTTGCCTTGGATCAGCAGTCTCATGATTGTGACCAAATAAAAAGAACTTATGTCATTATTTTGTTTTTACTTTTCGTTGTAATTTTTAATGATAAAAAAAAAATTCACTGTTGATCTCCTCTCCTCTCGTTCTTTCCGATCTTACAATCTCTATCTAACTCATTAATGCGATTTAGTTATTTATTTCAAATCGATTTACTCCGACTTCAAATTACGATTTTAAAAAAAATCTGAATTGTGTAATTGTTTTCCATCTTCAAAAATCATCTCAAATTTGAGTAACTAAGTCCTTGTTTAATCAATAATAAAAGTGGAATAAAGATCTCATTTTATTAGCTGGACTACGAGATATTCGAGCTGTAGCGGAGTGATGGCAACGCGTCATGCACACTTTTCCAAATTTAAAATACCACGATGCGACACGTCACGCAAAATTAATTGGGCAAATCAGTCGCTTTTATAATTCCAGTTAAATTATTTAATTTCGATGAGTGTAAAATTGTCAATTCAATCTCCCATCTCTATAACACTGCTACAAGTTAAAATTAAATAAATAAAATAAATAAAACACACAAAACTATTCTGCTGATAAATTTAATTATATAGTTTCTAGTTCGCAGTTACGGAGGATTAATGCGGCAGTCGACCGCAAGTCAACCAAAAACGTCGGCAAATTAAAAGCGACTCACAATTATGTTTCCATGTCTATAAATGCCTCTCCGCTTGGCTCTCTTTTACATCGACGATGGCAATGGAGCTGATCGAGAAGTACAGGGACGGCGCCGAGGTCTACAGAGGCGACGCCCTCTGCAGGGAGAAGACGATCGAGGCGATGTTAGAGCTGCGCCTGCCTACGGGCCTGCTGCCCCTGGAGGACCTGGTGGAGGTGGGCTACAACCGCGACCAGGGCTTCATGTGGCTGACGCAGAGGAAGAAGAAGGAGCACATGTTCAAGAAGATCAAGCAGATGGTGTCCTACGCCACCGAGGTTACCGCCTTCGTGGAGGAGCGCAAGCTGAAGAAGATAACCGGGGTGAAGGCGAGGGAGCTCCTCCTCTGGCTCACCGTGGTCGAGGTGTTCATCGGAGATCCTTCGTCCGGGAAGATCACGTTTAAGACCGGCACGGGGCTGTCCGACACCTTCCCCGTGTCGGCCTTCGAGCTCGAACAGTAGAAGAAGAGGCAAAATTCTGCTGAAATGAAGATTTTTAAGCGCAAACTAATTATGGTCTATGCAGCATAATTAATACAAAAAATGGGGAAGCTTCGCTATGACTACGGAACTTCCTTTTTGTTTTTAAGGATTTGTATTTGTGATTGTGCACTCCCCCTTCTTCCTTAATTTCTTCTTAAATCTCAATAATATATTCTACGCATTTCCCACTGTAGCAAAATTTGTTCATCTGGAAAAGATGGAGCGGAGAGGAAGGGTAAAGGAAATCTCTGTGGAAGGGGCCTGTGCAGAGAAATTATGTCGACGAGAATTGTGGTGAAAAGAAAGGCGTAGAGATGAATAGCGACGTATTGCCAAACCATGGCATACAAGATATACGTATATATATACAATTTTAAGCAAACTGAACACTTGAATCAAGTAAATTAGTCAATCTTCGGAAACAAATTATAGAGCAGAGCTAGACTTTGTACAGCTAATTAATCGATTTTCTATCGTCGTCAATTATCCTTGGACAGTACCTATACTCCATTTGTGGCGGAGGGATAAGAACGAAGTCCAACTGAGGCTCCAGTATTAATCTTCGCATTATTGTTGCTTACTTTTCTTGCACCGCCCTTGGTTGATCACTTCGCGCCGCCACCCTGATCGGCAATCACCACCGGTACCAAATACCACCACATCAACATGCAGCACAGGGCAAACGCCCTCCCGAACACCACCAGACTGAACAATTCCACCACCACCACCAAATGCCAGTAATAACGCGCCCTCCAATCCATTCTCTTCTCTGCCATTTTTCTTCCCACGGCGGTATCGGCGACGGCCGCCGCCGGCCGCAAGACCTCTGCTTTGACGCTTTTGGAATCGAGTCGAGGCGCCCCTGACCGCGACATGGGTTGCTTGGTGGTGGATTTACCGTCCTCATGCTTCTGGTCGAGCTGGTCCCTTCGGCCCCGGAAGACGATCGGAATCCAGTCGTCGGAGTCGGAGTACTTGAACTTGACCATCGACACTCCCTTCGCCTTCTCCATGATCTTTGTTCGTCTGGTCTCCAGCTCGCTCAGCAAGGTCGAGTACTTGTCGAGTCCCCTCGTCGAGTAGGGATTGCTGCACTTCTTCTTGGCCTTGCTCTTGCTTCCCGGTGTCGCTGCTCCGCCATGTCCGTCGACGCTCTTGCTCCCTGAACTCCCACTCACCATGATTAATTCTACTTTGGTGTAGCAGACACAGAGAGAGAGAATCGTGCTCCAGTTCTTATATTGGTGAAGATTGTGATCTCGGAGTGGAGTTGGTCAGCAGTGGTGCTCCCAAAAAATTGCCGGGGCAATTAATTTGCCCGACGGTGGAAGACACGGTCAAGTTTATTGGGCGCGAAATGTTGACGACTTGAATTCATTTGATCTCGGCGAGGCCATTTGATTTGGACTAGCAACTACCGAGCAGCAAGCAGCCACAAACTTGGTCGTCGAGATCGATGAGGGATAGCGGTCGAGGATTGCACACTCTTTTAATAATGGTAAATAATGGTGGATTTTGGATTACACACACTCTTTTAAACTTATGAAACACGTCTGGCGCAAAAGGACGCTGATTGAGTGCTACTGTTTGAAGGTCAAAACGTCGAAAATATATGTCCCTCCAATTATGAAACTCTTTATAATTTTGGAAGAATTAATATTGGTTGTTCACGGAGCACTAAATTCCAGCCACAGTTACAGTTTGGAGAACCGAAGTTCATCGAAAATTAAAACGCTGATCGCCGGACTCTGACCAGGAAGCCGACGAAAGCTGAGATTTGAAACACTAGCACCGACGATTCGCCATATGCACTCACGATCTGGAGGGACGACTTAATTAGTTAATACAAACTCCATCATGATCGCACTGCGCTGCATCGAGTAGCCGATGCATCAAGGCGGACGCAGGGGCGGGAATCTCTCGCCATCCCGTTGACTCCGAGCAGATAGAAGCAGAAGGGACTAGAGTCCAAGCTCATTTGGACGGAAGCTGAAGCCAGAAGACAGCAGTGACAATCTCTCGTCGTTTTCCCAAGTGGCCAGTACTAGGGCAAACCAAAGTCACCTCCACTTCTCTCTTCTCAACCGCTGCAAGTACTACTGGCAGTGGAAGTGGCCTGGCCGGGGGAAGCGATGTTGCTGCATGCGCTGGGGAGGATCCAGTTGTGACTTTCTCTTCGAAGTGGGAGTCATCGCTCATCGGAAAGGAGTGGGTGTCGGTGTAACAGCTGCAAGCATTGCTGTGTCCAAGTGTGTTAAGCAAGGAATATGGAGAGGAAATGCAGCATTGATTTAGAGTTTGTGCCATTTGGCTCAATCTTCAGTATCACCGCTAGACACCAAGCACCAAGCTGCAGCCGGTGGTGGCACAGTACGACGATCTATGAAGATGGACTGATACACAAAACAATAACCTTTGGCAACAGGATTAGTCGGAATGGATTCAGAATAACCTTTGGCAGATTGAATAATTAACAAGCAAACAATAGACTGAGTACTCATGCAGAAGAATGGCGACATATCAAATTTAGACATCAGTTCTTGGGAGAATGATATCAGACTTCAGTTATTGAATATTTAAGTGTATCTTCTTCTCCGTGAAGTAATCACAAGATGCATGAACAATCTAAAAGATAAAAAAAACTAACAAGCATGGAAAGAATACTAAAACTATGACGAAAAATCAACCAGAAAAGGAACATCTCTCTGTGATTATATTTTTCATCGTGTCTTTTGATGTGCACTGAGCGTATCGTCTTTCTCATATGATAGAATCATGCTGCTACACAAAACACGATCTTTACTCTTCTCATATGCATCGACAATTTAGATTTCAGTAATCATATATATATTATTACATCGACATCATTGACTTGTAGCACGTGCAATATGTGTGACACCAATTTGGATCTCTTGCCTGCATCGACTTTAACTTTCATCTTTACGTTGTCAGTTGCTTTATTTTCAAAAGATTTTCTTAATCGAGATTGGCCTTTCGCTCTGTCGATTCCGCTAAACCTTAACCTTATAGTCTATTTACTTGACTTAGTTTTATCTTAATTGCTTGCTTATCCTGATCTTTGGCTTTGCTTATCCTTCCTCACTCATTTGATGTCAATTAATTTAATTCATCTCCCTTCACTGTAGTCCGGTGAACAGAACCTGCTTTCGTCCAAAAAAGTGGAGAAATTTCGAACTCTCCATGCTTTTTTTCCCTTCGGCCCAGTTTTCCTCTCCCCTGTTGCTTCCGCATGGTAGGTCGGACTCTGACCGGTTTGTATCCTCTCTCACAGCACAAGTACACAACAACTCGCTTTCTTGGTCGCCACTATAAATACCAGCCTCACCTCGCCTCACATGCCCAAACAACTAATTCCCCTCAGGTTTTTGCCTTTATCCTCATCTCATCTCCTTGTTTCAACATACGCCTGCTTCATTTTCCTTTTCCAGTTTTCAACTTTAATCCATCTGCAATGACGAGATCTACAGAGAAGAAAGAGGCCAAGGCTCGAGTGGAGGAAGTTCTCAGGGCCCTCAACAAACAAGCTCCTCTCACAGTGGAACAGGTGAAGCTTCAGCACGCTGTCTCTTTTCCCACAGTGGCCCCTCACGAATTGAGCACACATGCATGAACAGTTTGAGACTTGTCTTCTTCTCGTCGATGGCAGGGAAAGTTCTGTAGCGATGCTTGTGTGGAGCTCTTCCTGCGAGCTAAAGGAGAGAGCGTTAAGAAGGCAGCCAAGCATCTCAGAGCCGTCCTTTCGTGGAGGGAGTCCTTTGGAACTGGTAACTTTCTATGGCAACCTAGATCAAAGAGCAGCTGGTGTGTTTCTATTTCACTATCTCGATCATGTTTTAACTTTTAAATATATTTTGAAAAACCAAAAAAAAAAAAAAAAACTGGGTTTTCGAGTGATTCAGAAGTATGCATGTCCATTGGATTTTCAAATGAACTGCTTTTTATGGTGTTCGTTCAGAAGTATCCATCGAATCTGTTTGGCCGTCCGTGCTAACTCCGGTTATCTCCTCTGTATCAAAAACCGACAGTGCATTTAATGGCGGAGCAGTTCGCCACCGAGCTGGCCGATGGGATGGCGTACGTAGCGGGTCACGACGACGAGGCCAGGCCTGTCGCTGTGTTTCGCATTAAGCAGGACTACTTCAAATATCAATCTCAGAAACCGTAAGCAACTAAGCAAGCTTTCATTTCGTTACTCGTTTGATTTTGCTCTGAGTATTTCCTCTTATTAACTTGGTGTTACTTGTGCTTCTCGCAGACTTATCCGGTTCTTGGTTTTCACTCTGGAAGTGGCCGTCTCATCCATGGCCAGATTCGTGGATCAGTTCGTGCTTCTCTTTGACGCCAGTAAGCTAATAAAAGCTTACTTCAGTTATAACAAAATTAAGTACCAAAAAGTTCAGTCTGAAACAGAGGATTTAGCCGATACCAAGCTATTATTGTTCAGAGTAGTAGAGCACTGCAGTTTGCAGGAACATTCTTTAAATTCCCTGTTTCCCCGCTTCAATGTTTCACGGATCAATGAACAGCGAGATGATTTGTTTTCTCCGTCTCGGATTCAGGAAGATTTAATGCGTATTTATCTGCGTGCTGCTATGCGTTGCAGGCTTTTTCAGGTCACCGAAGGCTTTCCTCAGCTTGTTGTTGGGGACTTTGAAACTCGTTTCCGAGTACTACCCTGGGCGCCTTCATAGAGCCGTCGTGATCGATCCACCCTCGCTCTTCTCTTGTCTGTGGAAGGTCTGCGATCGACGAAATCTATTGGAAATTAATGCAGCGTGATTAAGCTTCTTTTTTTTTTTTTTTTTGGAATTGATTGATTAGGGGGTTCGGCCTTTCGTCGAGTTGTCCGCCGTCACGGCGGTGGTGTCGTCGATGGACTACGAGGACTCGGTTGAGGGCGCCACCTTCGGGTCGTCGCGCGCGAGGGCGACCTCCCTCCGCTTCGACGCACCGGTTGGCGGCGCCGCCGTCCAAGTGGGCGGGTCCACCTCGTCCCGGTTTTCCGTCACCGTTTCCCACCTCAACTCGCTGAAGCCGTGGTACTTGAGCACCACCACCACCAGCAGCGCCGTGGTGGTGCCCACCGCCAGTCCCTCCCTCATCGGCGCCTCCCCGATAACCGCCCGGTCCTTCTCCTTCGCCTCCCCCGCCGCCTCCCGATCAACTCCTCGCGTCGTCGGTGCCCCTCCGCCGTCAGGGACGCCCTCCAAACAGAGGCCGAGGACCCCGATGCCATCATTCTTGCAGTCGCCGTCTGTGCTGTTCTCGTTCAAGAAAGAGGGCCACGTCAGCCGGGCGGAATGGGAGAGGGAGTCATTCCTGCCGTTCCTGAAATTCTACCGGCGGCCCTACGACGAGGCCACGTACCGTGGCAAGCTTCGCCCCCCGCACGGCGGCCTTATCTCCCTCCGTGATTATCTCAGTCAACGATGCAACAAGTCTCAAACTCTTCCTGCTGTCATCTCATCGTCAACCTAGCGGCGGCGGCATTAATCTTTAGTTAAAATGTAAGGAATGAACTTTAAAGCGAATCTAAGAAATGATCCGAAAAGTTAAAATGTGATCTTTTTGAGTGATTAGCGATTCATCAGCGTCGGCGAGGGCGACGGTAAGAAGACGCCGTGCCTCGGCGGGGTTTCGAGTGACGAGGCCGGCGTGGTCGACGCGACGATGCCGTCGTGGCTACGCTGTTCCAAATTCCGTACACTGGTAAGCAAATCCAAATGGCTGCCCGTGTTCCATATCCAGATCACTCGAAATTAAAACAAGTTATTTATCTCTCTGTACTTTTTCACTATTTTTCTCCGTTGTCCACTAGTCTTTTCAATTTCTTTCGATTTGAATGCCTTTGGAAATGTGCGGGGATCGGTTTCTGTTTTTAAGAACAAGTTAAATGATTCGAACAAAACCATTTATCGTCACTTTCCTGGCACAATTATACGATGAGATGTATTTGTTTGAAAGTTGTCATACAAATATTTACAGCAAAAAAAAAAAAAGTTAACTTGGGGAAGCTGGTGCGGTGCTCTGCGCAATGTCAATGGTCGATTTTCCGTTCGACGCACAAAAGATGTCGGCGACGATCGCTGCGGCCATCGGCACTGGCGGAGCGCATTTAATTCGGCGCAGCACTGTGCACGACGGCGCTCCACTGGATTGGATCTTATCGTTTCTTCCTGCAAATGAAACCCTCGAACTGCATCTGGATCTGATGGACTGAAATGACGAAATCCGCGACGGAGAAGAGGAGGGTTCGGCGAGTCCCGCAGAATGGGGGAAGAGATCCACCCGACACCTCGTCCAAGGTTCTTTCATCTCCTATTTCGTTTTCCGCTCGCTCCGTTCATTCAATAACCATTTTTTTTTTTCGTTTTTGATCGAAGAAACAAGCATCCCATTTTCTTTTTTCTCTCTGTATAATCCATCCCCTAACACATTCTTTGCTATTCGATTTAGTGGAAGGGAAATTTATTTCAGAGATTGCCGTAGTATTACATTCGTTTGATCTATTTTTGGATGGGAAGGGAACAAAATTACGGTCCTTCTTCCTCTTCGTGAAAGATAAGGTCAACAGCTTTACATATACAATGAAGTGCAATTCTGCAAATTGGCGCAGCAGTTCTTCATCATCTTCCTTGCCTCACAAAGGGCATGAAGAACCATATCCAACAAAAGGTATTGTCGTCAGCTCAAAAGTCAAAACCATATTTCTGGTGTTCGTCTCCCACAAGCCTATGCGCTTGAACATTTGCCACAGTGTTCTTTTCCTTTTTTTTCAGTCATTTGACTGAAAAATGCAAATTCTGAATTCATTTTGTCTGGCAGTTAGATGAGCTATCTTTGGCATTCTATACATAGTTTTTGGGAAAAACGCATTTGGTTTTTCCCCAACATCAATGCCGAGGAGCTAACTTGCCACTGGAGCTGCGCTGAACGTGGTTTTGCTTTGGCTCCATGTTCCTGACGAGGCTGCCAGAGCTTGGTATGTTGTGTTCTCAGATATGAAAGAATTTAATATCGTGTGTTGCCAATTTGCTATCGATGCCAAAAACTATTTGTGTGTCTTAGTCGAGTTATTTCACAAAAGGAACCTGTGACATATATGTTACCAAGTCTCACGTAGCTTAACCTTATTTTGTATAACATGACATGGATCTTTCTCTTACTGTTTGTCTTCCTGATTCATGCAATACTTATCAGGTCGCTTATTAATTCTCTTTAGATACCTGAAGAAGGTTTACAATATATATTGATGATGTCCTCGAGTGGTCTCTGAAACTCGCATCTTCAGGGATGATGGAGAAGCAGCACCCGCTTGTTAATGGAACAGAGACAAATTTTACAAAAGAAGACGATCAATCAGCCGATACTGAAGACTCAAGTTATGGCATGGTTGAAACTGACCATCAATAAGCTGATCAAGATTCTGCTCAATTTTCCTAAGGTAAGATTGCAATATCCAAAATTATCTGTTCCTTGCCTTTTACCTTGAATTTTAAATGGAGTATTTTATTGTTTAATAGAACTTCTGAGAGTTCAAGTAATGTCGAGCGTTTTACTTTTATTAATGGTATGCATTCTGATTGGTATAATCAAGCAAAATTAATATTCAGCCCCAGTTAAATAGGATGGAAGTATCATGATGCAGGTGTGCTCAAATTCATTAGTTCACCCAATAATGTCTGTTGCATTAGTCATCTATGATACAAGCTAACATCGACTAGAGAGTTCGTGTGATCTATGTTCTTGTGAACATTGTCTTCCACTTATCGTTGTGTGTAGTTGCCTCCATCCATTAATAAGTTTCCGATCATCAGTAGCTATTTCTTTGACTTAGCAGGTTCAACAATTTATTGGTTGCATAACAGTTGCTTGACCTTGCTGTCGACACATTTGCCGCCCTTGTATTCACATTCGAAACACTTGATCTCCCCAGCGACCTCTCTGGAGCTCGGACAGGAAGGGCAAAAGTATGTTTTCACTTGCAATTCAACTAAAGGAGCCTTCATCCAGTTGGTTTTAGGCAGATGTGATCTGGTTCCGAGCCACCACTTCCCTAAAATCAACAATAAAATGCTTTCCTTCTGAAAATTGGACTAGAATAATGAGGAAAAACACAGCTACAAAGTCTGTATTAGGGTTAAATCTTAGTATGTGTATAAGCCTTGGGTTAAATCTTAGTACAAGAATCATCACTAAACGTGTGCAAACTTTATGGGGGCGATGAAGTTAAGTTGAATGAGGCTTTTAAACCAAACAATTTTAGGGGGCATTTGGTATCTATTTTCTTCTCCGTTTTTCATTTTTATTTTCAGCGAAAATGAAAAAACGTATTTGGTTCGTATTTTTCATCTCCATTTTCCAAAAAATAAAGGAGCGTTTTCTGGAAAATTGAAAAACGAGAAATAATCGTTTTCTATTTTTATTTTCGTTTTCCAAAAAATAAAAGAACATTTTCTAGAAAATTAAAAAATAAAAAAAAATTATTTTTTATTTTCTGAAAAATGAAAAAATGAAAATAGAAAATTTTATACGAATCAAATGCCCCTTAGTATGCATTGCGAAGCCCTACCTCGTTTTTTTTTGACATGTATTAACCTTGCAATAAGTGCATTCATTAGTTAGCGTAGTATAACTGCATGCGTAGTTATGGTCAATGTTACATAAACCCTTCAATTTTTTTTTCATAGGTAATTTTGTGGTCTATTGGAAGGCCCAATCTTCTAAGTCACAAAGAGGTCTCCTGAGTTATTATAAGTTATGTCGACCGTGTCAGTGGACTTTCAGGTTGGCTAGGTGGACTAAGTTTTTTTTAATTAGTATTAAATATTTAAATTTTAGATTCGATTAATTTTATAAATGAGTATTTTAGTCTCATACAAATTTTTCATCTGTCACTGAAACAAATCAAAAGGCGTTCACATTGGACACCCCGACATTCATATTTTTCATCTCATTTAGAAGAAAATCTTACAAATTCATCGGAATCAAATCATAATTATCTGAAAATCAAATTGAACATCCTATTACTATACTGTAGCTTAAGGGCATGTAAATTTGATTTTTCCATGTTATAGTTTGAGGCACAATTGATTCGATTTTTTTTTTATTTGTATCGAGATATTTAAATCTTCAGTCCAACTAATCTCTAGGTGTTAAGTATGAAAAAAAAAGAGAGGAAAACTCCACTTGTCTCTCTTTCTCTCCATTCTTTCCCATACGCAGCCCCATCCCTACCCATACTCACGCACGAAACTTTTTTTTTTCCTTCCCACTGCATCACTTTCCCATTTTCTTCTTCCCTTCTCTTTTCTCTCTTTCTCGTGTTTTCCATCTGCTGCCCTAGCCTTCTCTTTCTCTTCTCGAGCGCAGCAAGGAGTAGTGAGGAGCAACAAGCTCTTCGTTTAGGGTTTTAGTCCACCAAACGACAGCCTTCTTCCCCATTTCATGGCTTTGCTTGGATTGCTACAACTGCTGTCGGACCTCTTCGAAGCTCGTCGAGGCGCGCCGAGACCAACACCAAAGAGGGTAAGAGGTCCCTCTCTCTTTTCTTTGCAACGACAACAATAATAGCCACGATCATCTTTTCTCTTGTCCGAAATGTAGCCATAACTGTTGCTTTTTTTCTCCACCAACAATGATGCTTCCTTCCCCTTTCTTTGTGTTTGCTACAGCAGTCTACTGAGCTAGCCGAAGCTAGCAATAGAAGTTCCTTCCCTTTATATTTATGTTCCCAGCAATCACAGTAAATCGTCATTCCTAAATTTTATTCCTTTAGCAAATACTCAAGTAGTTCGTACTTTTGGTGATTAAATTACAAGGTAGATTGTTAGATTGAGATTAGTAGTCACGATTAGTGGAGTTGTTAGATAGGAACGAGGGATACTATAAGTTAGCGAGATCATAAATATTCATTAGATTTCGAGTAAATTTATAAATATTGTGTTATTATCATTATTGTTTATTATATTGAATTTTGAACCATTTTTTTATTGTATTTGTAGATACTAGTTCGAGCGGAGCTCAGTGATCGATTGAGATTCGACACTTTTGTTGTATATAGAAGCAGGTACATTCGATCTTTGGACTCTACATGCTCCTTGTGCATGAATAAATAAGATAATTGATTTATTTATATTTGTATAATTATTTTCAAAATTAGGGATAAAAATGGTATTTACAAATAGCGAAATGGGTAATAAATAATTAAACTGATAGAGGGTAAATAATTGATATTACTTTCTGTTCATATGCAGGTTTTTATATGGAGTAAACATAGGATGAGTTATTTTACAAATTTAAATGGATACTCTGACTTACTCTTCCGTTGATACTTGTCTGTTTATATTGTTTGACCTTCCTTACTCATGATTATTTCATCTGTTAATACTTGTACATTTTAATGATACAACATGTACATATAACTCTTATGTTGATGATTAAATAACTTGAATTAAATTGATCATGCAGATTTATCATAAGATGTACACATATAGTTGAACAAGTGTGATAAAAGAATTAAAATTGAATATTAAAAAAATGAATGAGAAAACTCAAAGTGAAAACTTTGAGCCTGACTTGATACCAGAGTACCTGACCGCCCATATGCTGTTATGGTAGCGTGTTGTCGCCTGCGGTCAACATTTTATTTACGCTTCGGTGCCTTGTTATCCCTTGTTGCATTCCATCAGTGATGGGGCTTTTAGCCCATACGTCAGATGACGTTATATACACTCTAATGATATGACTCCAGTTATTCACTATTTAGTTGATTTATCAAATTATTGATAATCTATCAGATTGTAGTTGATTTATCAGATTCACATTATTGATAATGTTTATAAAAATTATATATACATATATATGTATGTATAAGAACGTGGAACAAGTTAAAAGACTTAAAACAGAAATAAAAGAATAAATTGAAATTTTACAAGCTCCTTTGACCTCTTAAACAAGATTAAATTCATGCACATTTTTCCTTATTACCCGCTTAGCAATCTGTGCTAATGTATGCTTTCTTTGGCCTCCAGTTTTGCAGGCTCGAGCACCCTTTTAATAGTTCACTGATTTTGCTGTACATAGAGTCGCTCAGAGATATCGATCTACTGTCTTCCCGGTTTTGGTTTCTATTTCGATGTACTTTGTTTTGTTTCGTCGATTTTTTATTTGGATGTATTTCTAGCTTAGGATAAATCTATCTTCATTAATATAAACATTTTATGGAATTTTTGGAGTTTCTTATATCATATGGTCCTTAGATTCCCTTATTCATATACTGTCACCGAGTAGGGTACCAGACTGACACCCTCGGGGCGTGACAATTTAGTGGTATCAGAGTCATCCATCTTCTACTCAGGGGGGGTCAGCACTCAGGTCCTGAGACATGATATGTGTATGCTCTGACTCGCGAGGAGGCACAGTGAGCTAGAGGATCAGTTATCCGAGGTACTATTTCAGTTTGTAATATTTCTGCTGAAATATTAATAGACACTGGTAGCTCGCATTCTTTTATTTCTCCTGAGTTCATAGTGAAAATTGGGAGGTGTCTAACTCTTCGCTCATATGGGTTAGCAGTAATGACACCATCAGGAGGGGGTGTTAATGTCAAGTCAAGAGATCAAAAGTTGTCCCTTGAATTTTGATAGTCATGTCTTTGCAGTAGATCTGCATGTGTTACATATGACTGAATTTGATATTATTCTCGGTATGGATTGGCTGTCAGAGCATCATGCCACCGTCGATTGTCGAGCTAAGGTGGTAACTTTCAAACCCTCAAACAAGCCATCATGGAAATTTGTTGGGATAAGCGATCAAGGGATATCTATCATTTCAGCTCTCCAAGCTCAACAGTTGTTAGCGCGAGGATGTGAGGGATATCTCTTATCTTTGATAAGTTCTGATGTGGATAGTCTAGCACGCCCTTCTGATGTCCACATAATTCGAGAGTATCTGGATGTATTTCCTAAAGAACTCACTGGTTTACCACCTCAACGACAAGTTGAGTTTGCTATCGAATTACTCCCTGGCACAATCCCAATATCGAAAGCACCATACCGGATGACACCTAAGGAGCTGGAGGAATTAAAAGTTCAACTCCAAGAATTATTAGACAAGGGTTTCATCCGTCCTAGTGTTTCCCCTTGGGGCACTCCAGTTCTATTCGTAAAAATGAAGAATGGATCCTTAAGGCTTTGTATGGATTATAAGCAGTTAAATTCAGTAACAATCAAGAACAAGTATCCACTCCCTAGAATAGATGATTTATTTGATCAGCTTAGAGGTACTTGTGTATACTCGAAGATTGATCTGAGATCAGGCTATCACCAACTATGGGTTCGAGATACAGATATTCAGAAGACTGTCTTTCGTACTAGATATGGACATTATGAGTTTTTGGTAATGTCATTTGGACTCACCAATGCTCCTGCAGCTTTTATGGATCTGATGAATCGAATATTTTTGGAATATTTGGACCGATTTGTAATTATTTTTATTGATGATATTTTGGTGTATTCTCGATCAGAAGAAGAGCATGAACATCATCTCCGAATGGTTTTGGAAGTGCTGCGGAAGGAATGCCTATATGCAAAGTTCAGTAAATGTTCTTTTTGGCTTACTTCTGTGGGATTTCTAGGGCATACAGTTTCTAGCAATGGGATTTCAGTAGATCCTCAGAAGATTGAAGCAGTGGTTAGATGGGAACCACCAAAATCCATACAAGAAATCCGTAGTTTTCTTAGACTGGCCAACTATTATTGGAGATTTGTAGAAGGATTTTCCAGCATTGTTGTGCCCTTGACTCGGTTGACTAGAAAAGGAGTCATGTTTATTTGGTCTGATGCTTATGAAGCAAGCTTTCAGGAACTCAAGCAAAGATTGGTGAGTGCTCCGATTTTAATTATTCCCTCTGGAGATGATGGATTTGTATTGTATACGGATGCATCTCTTCAAGGATTAGGAGCAGTTTTGATGCAGCATGATCAAGTGGTAGCTTATGCTTTTCGACAGTTGAAAGATCACGAGAAGAATTATCCCGTTCTTGATCTGGAGTTAGCAGCCATCATATTCGCTCTGAAGATTTGGAGACATTATTTGTACGGTGTTACGTTTGAGATATTCACTGATCATAAGAGTCTGAAGTATCTCTTCACACAAAAGGAGTTAAATATTAGACAGAGAAGATGGATGGAATTTCTGAAGGACTATGACTGTACTATTAACTACCACCCTGGGAAAGCTAATGTTGTAGTAGATGCCTTGAGTAGAAAGTCCAGAGGTATATTGTCATGTCATCGGGTGGCAGTTACTGAGATAGTCAGACAATTTTCAGAGTTATATTTGACTGAAGTAGGACAAACACAACACGGTATATTGGTCTCCTTGATCGCACAGTCCCCCTTAGTAGAGCGAATCAAGGAAAGTCAGATGACAAATCAGTATCTCAGAAGTATAGCCAATGAATTAAAAGTTGGTCCCAAGTCAGAATTTTCTCGAGATGTGGATGGATCTCTTCGATTCCGAGGCAGGTTGTGCGTCCCTGAGGTACATCCTGTTAAGGAAGATCTCCTTCAAGAAGCACATCGATCAAATTTACAGTACATCCTGGTGGCACTCGAATGTATCAAGATTTGAAGCGATCTTATTGGTGGAAAGGAATGAAAAGAGAAATTGCAGATTTTGTAGCTCGATGTTTGATTTGCCAGTAAATTAAAGCAAAACATCAAAGACCAAGAGGGTTACTACAGAAGATCGCGGTGCCAGAATGGAAATGGGAGCATATTACTATGGATTTCATCATGGGATTACCAAGGACTCAAAAGGGACATGATTCGATTTGGGTTATCGTTGATCGATTGACCAAATCAGCTCATTTTCTTCTGATCCGAAAAAAGGATTCCTTGGATCTCTTAGCTGAGTTATATTGCAAAGAGATCACTAAACTCCATGGTATTCCTCTCAGTATTATTTTTGATCGAGACCCACGCTTTACTTCGAGATTCTGGTAGAGTTTTCAAAATGTGTTGGGTACCGAACTACGTTTTAGCACTGCTTTTCATCCTCAGACTGATGGACAGTCAGAGCGTACTATCCAGACTTTAGAGGATCTTTTGCATGCTTGTGTTTTAGATTTTGGCGGTAGCTGGGAGGATCATCTACATTTGGTAGAATTTACTTACAATAATAGTTACCACTCTGCTATCCAGATAGCACCTTTTGATGCACTTTATGACAGAGCATGTAGATCTCCTATCTTATGGAATGAAGTGGATGAATGTCAACTTCTAGGTCCACAGAGTATTCAACAGGATGCTGATCTAGTACGAGTTATTAGACAGAGACTATTGACTGCTCAAAGTAGACAGAAAAGCTATGTAGATCGTAGACGAAGACAGTTGGAATTCACAGTAGGTGATCATGTATTTTTCCGTGTTTCACCTATCAAAGGAGTTAAAAGATTTGGTTTGAAAGGAAAGTTAGCTCCTAGATATATCGGACCTTTTGAGATATTGGAGCGGATTGGTGCAGTCGCATATCGACTTGCTTTACCCCCAGCTTTAGCAGGAGTACATAACGTCTTTCATGTATCTATGTTGCGGAAGTATGTTCCCGATCCGACTCATGTCTTGAAGGATCTTTCTGTTCCTTTGCAACCCAATGTGTCATATGAAGAATTTCCTGTTCGTAATCTAGATTGCAAGAAACATCGATTACGGAACAAATGCATTAATCTTGTGAAAATTGGATGACAACACCATTTTGACCAAGAAGCAACCTGGGAGCGTGAGGATGAAATGCGTAGTAGATATCCTCACCTGTTCTTCTCAGGTACGAATATCCTTTAATTTTTAAATTTGGGGACCAAATTTCTTTTAGGGGAGAAGGATGTTAAGTATGGGGAAAAAAAAAGAGAGGAAAACTCCACTTCTCTCTCTTCCTCTCCATTCTTTCCCGTACGCAGCCACATCCCTATCCATCCTCACGCACGAAACCTTTTTTTTTCCTTCCCACTGCATCACTTTCCCATTTTCTTCTTCCCTTCTCTTTTCTCTCTTTCTCGTGTTTTCCCGCTGCTGCCCTAGCCTTCTCTTTCTCTTCTCGAGCGCAGCAAGGAGTAGTGAGGAGCAACAAGCTCTTCGTTTAGGGTTTTAGTCTACCAAACGGCAGCCTTCTTCCCCATTTCATGGCTTTGCTTGGATTGCTACAGCTGCTGTCAGACCTCGTCG
Source organism: Wurfbainia villosa (assembly GCA_025175895.1). Classification (NCBI taxonomy): domain Eukaryota; kingdom Viridiplantae; phylum Streptophyta; class Magnoliopsida; order Zingiberales; family Zingiberaceae; genus Wurfbainia; species Wurfbainia villosa. The sequence goes on along the minus strand of CM045991.1, from coordinate 21,261,609 downwards.
AAGCTCGTCGAGGCGCGCCGAGACCAACACCAAAGAGGGTAAGAGGTCCCTCTCTCTTTTCTTTGCAATGACAACAATAATAGCCACGATCATCTTTTCTCTTGTCCGAAATGTAGCCATAACTGTTGCTTTCCTTCTCCACCAACAATGATGCTTCCTTCCCCTTTCTTTGTGGTTGCTACAGCAGTCTACTGAGCTAGCCAAAGCTAGCAATAGAAGTTCCTTCCCTTTATATTTTTGTTCCCAGCAATCACAGTAAACCGTCATTCCCAAATTTTATTCCTGTAGCAAATACTCAAGTAGTTCATACTTTTGGTGATTAAATTACAAGGTAGATTGTTAGATTGAGATTAGTAGTCACGATTAGTGGAGTTGTTAGATAGGAATGAGGGGTACTATAAATTAGTGAGATCATAAATGATCCATTAGATTTCGAGTAAATTTATAAATATTGTATTATTATCATTATTGTTTATTATATTGAATTTTGAACTATTTTTTTATTGTATTTGTATATACTAGTTCGAGCAGAGCTCGGTGATCGGTCGAGATTCGATACTTTTGCTGTATATATAGGCGGGTACATTCGATCCTTGGACTCTACATGTTCCTTGTGCATGAATAAATAAGATAACTGATTTATTTATATTTATATAATTGTTTTCAAAATTAGGGATAAAAATGGTATTTACAAATAGCAAAATGGGTAATAAATAATTAAACTGATAGAGGGTAAATAATTGATATTACTTTCTGTTCATATGTGAGTTTTATATAGGGTAAACATGGGATGAGTTGTTTTATAGATTTAAATGGATACTCTGACCTATTCTTCCGTTGATACTTATCTGTTTATATTGTTTGACCTTCTTTACTCATGATTATTTCATCTGTTGATACTTGTACCTTTTAATGATACAACATGTACATATAACTCTTATGTTGATGATTAAATAACTTGAATTAAGTTGATCATGCAGATTTATCATAAGATGTACACATATAGTTGAACAAGTGTGATAAAAGAATTAAAGTTGAATATTAAAGAAATGAATGAGAAAACTAAAAGTGGAAACTTAGAGCCTGACTTGATACCAGAGTACCTGACTGCCCATATGCTGTTATGGTAGCGTGTTGTCGCCCGCGGTCAACATTTTATTTGCGCTTCGGCGCCTTGTTATTATCCCTTGTTGTATTCCACCGGCGATAGGGCTTTTAGCCCATACGTCAGATGACGTTATATACACTCTGATGATATGACTCCAGTTATTCACTATTTAGTTGATTTATCAGATTATTGATAATCTATCATATTGTAGTTGATTTATCATATTCACATTATTGATAATGTTTATAAAAATTATATATACATATATATGTATGTATAAGAACTTGGAACAAGTTAAAAGACTTAAAACAGAAATGAAAGAATAATTTGAAATTTTACAAGCTCCTTTGACCTCTTAAACAAGATTAAATTCAAGCACATCTTTCCTTATTACCCGCTTAGCAAGCTGTGCTAATGTCTGCTTTCTTTGACCTCTAGTTTTGAAGGCTTGAGCACTCTTTTGATAGTTCGCTGATTTTGCTGTACATAGAGTCGCTCAGAGATATCGACCTATTGTCTTCCCGGTTTGATTTCTATTTCGATGTACTTTGTTTTGTTTCGTCGATTTTCTATTTGGATGTATTTCTAACTTATGTTAAATCTATCTTCATTAATATAGACATTTTAGCGAATTTTTGGAGTTTTTTATATCATATGGTCCTTAGATTTCCTTATTCATATACTGTCACCGAGTAGGGTACCAGACTGACACCCTCGGAGCGTGACACTAGGAGTAACTTGCTCTACTTCACAAACCTTCGGAATATCTTGTCAATAGCCGAGTCGAATAAGGTTGGAATTCAAATGGTCTTCATCGACCATTAAAGATAAATTAAAGAAGTGTTCATAATTTTTTTACGGTTCAGTTCGGACTCCGGTCGTCTTATCTTTGAATGATGGTCTAATATTGAAGTCTTATTTTGTTCACCAGATAAATGTCTGTGTCTCAAGGCTATCCGAATAGATTTTTTTAAATTTATCATCGAAAAATATCGCAACGAGGATCTATGTTCTTCCAAGATATCTCCGTTTTTGCTGCTGCCCCGTTGATCCAACCTCTTCATTGTTGGGAGCTATACGTAACTCACATCATAGTATTGATAGTCACTCATCTCGCATTCAGTTGGACTTGTTCAAACCTTTTTTTTTTTTTTTTCTTTTTTGAATGGTCTACTCAATTAGTTTGAACACTATTTTTTCTCTCCATAAAGCCACTCAAATATATCCAGTTATGTGCTCATCAATTGGTCACGTCGACGTGTCTACTTGAAGCTTGCTGCAGTGACTCGTGGGAATGGTAGTTAAGAAGAAGACAAAAGAAAGGGAATGATTTCTCATTTCTAAAACTAAAGCCAAAGTTTTTTTTTTTTCTTTCCCAAATCAACTTTACCAAGAGAAGAATTAACTTTACGCGCTTGATCGACTAAAAATTCCGGGATATTAAATGGTTTCGCCAATTAAATTGATGGATGAACAACGAGTCAAACTCTTCCGCGTTCAGTTTGGTAGGTTTTGAAAGGAAAAGAAAAAAATTGCATGGCCACAGAGGTAGGAAAATTGGCCCTGGTTTTGTCTTTCAATTTCGTTGTAGAAAATCACATCCTTTCGGTTATCTTTTGAAATTATGAAACAAATTCGAATCCTCTTTATATGATCCTCCTTCCACAACCTCGATTTCGAAGTCATCCTCATCGAATCCTCTCCGAGCTTCAGCCATGGAGGTTGCCGTCCTCTTCCTCGTCGTGTTCTCCTCCTCCCTGTTGCGGCACGCCACCGCCCAAAGGTGTGACGATGCGATTACCTTCTCCAACAACAAGCCATACGCTTCCTGCAGCGTCCTTCCTTACCACGGCGCCTCCCTCCACTGGAACTACTACGCCTCCAACGGTACCGTCGACATCGCCTACCGCGCATCGGGGTCCTCCTCCAGCTGGGTGGCCTGGGCCATCAACCCCGATAGCACCGGCATGGTCGGCGCTAACGCTTTCCTCGCCTTCACTAACGGCACCACTGGTAACGTCGCCGTCTTCACCACCCGCTTCGCTAGCTTGCGCGTCCAGGTCGCCGATGTCCGGGACGAGGAATTGGCCTTCCCGGAGTACAACAAGTCGGCGGAGCACTCCAGCGGCTACTACACCATCTACGCCTCCCTGGAGCTGCCGGGAAACAACACGACGCAGAACACGGTGTGGCAGGCGTCATCGAATTTTCGCAGCGGAGTTCCTTACGGTCACCCTTCCGACGCAGCCAACTTGGCATCGACGTCTACGCTGGACTTCCTCTCCGGCCAGACCGCTTCCGGCGGAGGCAATTCGAGGCTGCATCGCAAAAACGTACGTATGTCCAAAATTCGGTCTCTCTCATCCTGATGATTAATTGAATTGGCCGACAGATTCATGGAGTTTTAAACGCCATCAGCTGGGGAATTCTGCTGCCGGCTGGAGCCATCCTCGCAAGGTACGCGAAGGTGTTCCGGTCCGCCGACCCGGCGTGGTTCTACCTCCACGTCGCTTGCCAGTGCTCGGCCTACGTGGTCGGCCTCGCCGGTTGGATTCTCGGCCTCAAGCTCGGCAGTGAATCGAAGGGAATCACCTACCACAAGCACAGGGGCATCGGCATCGCCCTCTTCTGCCTCGCCACCGTCCAGGTGTTTGCTCTGTTTCTGAGACCCGACAAGGACCACAAGTACAGATGGTACTGGAACATCTACCACTACGCGGTCGGATACGCCGTCATAATCCTCAGCATCGTCAACGTCTTCGAGGGCTTCGACATCTTGGACCCTGCCAAGAAGTGGAAGGACGCTTACATCGCCGTCATCGCGACGCTGGGCGGCGTTGCGCTCGTTCTGGAGGCCGTCACTTGGGCCATCGTTACGAGGAGGAGGAGCTCCGAGAAGCCTCGTCCCGGCGACAATAGCGCAAACGCGTTTCATGCTTGAAGACTACACGATCGATTGTCGTTAGTTAGATAATAGAGTTGGAATATATACGATCGATGCTCACAGATATATACCTGGGAGATTGTTGTTTTTGCAGGCTTTTGGTCGAACAGACTCTTCTTCTCTTTTTATTATTATTTTTTGGATAACTGTTTTGGGTAGAAGCTCGAAAATGGATCTATCTTATTCGATCGATATACGTCCATCAAAATAAATAATAAAAAAAATAAATCAGAGAAATACAATTGGTGACTCATGACTCGACTCAGACCCAACCGCTAAGGGTTCACATTTCTGTAAAAAGTTGGAACCGTCAATTTAATGATTTCCATCAATCTATCCCATTACATTGTGAGGAAGATAAATCGAAAATAGTGAAGAGTCATTTGAACTTAGGGAAAAGTTTTAAATCTTTTTCGAAAATCGATCCGTATCAATTCTGTAAATATCACACTGTCTCAGTAAATGCGTCATCCCGGTAGAAACAAAAAGCTCGCATTTGAAACTATAAAGAATAAAAACTTAATTTAAAATTTTAAACAACAATACACAAACGAAAGGAGAAATCAACAGTATGATTGTTATTCTATCACCCATTATCCTAACCATCACATCGAGTCGATGGGTCAGAACAGACTCTTCTATTAATCAGTCAAACGATTAATTCGATTGATAAATTTTTTTGCTTATTTTATTTTTATATTTTTATAAAAAAATTTGATCGATTTAATCAGTCGATCTACGTTCTCACTTTTTTTTTTTTTTTTTTTTTTTTGGTACTGTGACTTAATCCATAGAAATTAGCTCATACAAATTAAACTGCAATTGGATCAGAAGTATAACTGAAAAAAAAAATATATTCAATCGGCTGGTTTGTTAAAATAATTGAAAATTCTCCTTCCTTCGCTTGCCACTGAAAAAACACTGATATATTCGATCCGAATTAAATCGGCCTAAAAATTTTTATTGTTTAAAGAATTAATTTTTCAAGTTCAAATCATTTTTTTTTTAGAATTTTACTCCAATTTTCTTCGCCCACACAGTCGCACACTGATCTTCTCCAGAGACCGAACGCCTACACGCAGCCGTTGCTCATCGGTTGCGTTGCCCCAATTCTGACTGCACCTACTTCCACTTAAAATCGAGATTAGCATCTAATCAATTTAAATATTATAAAGGTTAACTGTTAGTCATGACGATTACAAATTAATTACTATATATATACTCATCTTCCTTTGCCTTAATGTTACGGCTCCATCGCCAATTAATGCTGTTAAAAAAAGATCTTATGGCAGTGTACTAAAACGAGAGAGGCTTGGAGTTGAGCATTTGTTCTGTGGGATAAAACCATGCATGTTTCTTTGACGTCGTTTGTTCCCTTGCATTTCCCCAATTTTCTACGTTGTCTCGGAGCCATTTGGATGGAAACTCTATACCTAATGATCGAACAACAATAATACGACTCTTAAGTGTCTCTGCCATACCTCCTCTCTTTTGGACTCGTACTGCCATCCTCATACTCTTCCTCTCTTTGCATCTTGTTTGGATATATATAATGATAAGGTAAACCACATGCTTGCAATAAAAACCGACCTTACAATTTTCCAGAAATAAATTTCAATCAGAAAGAAAAAAAAAAAAAAAAAAAGGAAAATTGTTGTGTTTGATAGAAAGAAGCTAAATCCTTAATTCTGCGCACAAACAAACAAACTGGGAGCTGTTCAGCTAAAGTCAAGCACAAACAAAAACTCAAATCACAGCAAGAATTCAATCCAAATCATGCTCTGTGGTTAACTACATAGGCATACTCCAAGAACGCCACTGGTTTCTGAGTCCACGTCTGATAATTGGATCCATTCTTCTTGTTTGTTTTCCTCATTTCAGTTTATACTTAGAAATGAATTGGGGGAGACATTAATTAATATTGAAGTAGAGAGACTAAGAATTGAATTTTTTCCATTTTCAATCTGCTGTCTCAGGCTCAGCGTTTGTTAAAATGTTTCATTTAATTTAAAGCTTAAACCTGCGACTGAAATGATAAGGAAGAGATGGATACAAGAGAGAAAAGAACAAATAGATACGCCATTAATGGATACGTGGGCGCATTCATGCGTCGCCGTTATGATCGCCGGCGGAGCTGCGAACGTAGAATCTACGTACACAAAAAGTGCATGTTCTTCTCGGTTTGCCCTGTTCTTAGTTACCGAAAAATGGGCCTTCATTGTATTGTCTGATTCATCAAAACAAAACATACATGTTTGTTAATGTCGATTTTATGTTAACCAAAACTTTGATGAAGGAATTGTAGGCCGGATAATTCATTCTGACATGATTACAAAGTTCAAGAACTTGAAATATAGCTCATGCAAATTCCATGGAGCAAAAAAAAAAAAAAAATGAAAATGAAAATGGTAACGTACATGGTCCAAAACCAAAACGCGAAGCGAAAAGCAGACAGACGAGTGATATAAAATGGTATGCTTCCCGAAACTCGCCTCCAAACGCAAACCTCCAAGCTCGCTTTGTTCCGCTCTCCCCGCAACTTTCTCCCTTTTAAAGTGGTCTCTGCTCCTGCTCCCATCCACCAAACAAACGTCTCCTGAGATAGCCTCCAATTCTTTTCCTCCTTGGATTTTGCACTCCTGCCATAGATTCTCTGCCCTCCCTTTCCTCACAAATTTAATCCATTAATGCAGGAGGAGGAGGAGGAGGAGGAGAAGGGCCTCGATCCCTATAAATAGCAGCGCCTGCGAGCTCAGCTCCAATTCATCATCATCCGCCTCGACCAATGGGGAGAGAGAGCGTCTCGCTCAATTCCACCATCGCTCTGCTGCAGGAGAGGTTCAAGAAGCTGGAGAGAGTGAGGGAGATGCGAGAAGAGCGGGAGCTCCACAGATCGGCGACCAATAGGGGCGCCCAAGTCGGCTTGCAGTCGTCGGAGCAACCCAAGTGGTTGTTCCCCGGCGCCTCGGCGCCGTCGTCAGGGCAACTCCGCAGCAGCAGCCATGTCGTCGACACCTCGCTCACCATCGGCTCGTGGCATCACAGCGACGAGACGGACGTGGACACTTCCCTTCACCTGTAGCCATGCCCTGTGTCATTAATTAGTAGTTACGCTCTGTAATTAACTTCTCTCGGGAAGCGTTGCGACTGCATGGATTACTGTACTTGATATGACGAGATCGAAGGGACGTACTGATCAATCATTCCAACTTAGAATGCTGAAGAAATGGAAGTGAGAGCGATAAGTGTTCCACAGAGGAAATGGAATTCCTGTCGGAAAAAATTAGTAAACGACGGATATAAAAAGCTCATCGTCTCTATCACTGAATCAATCATGCGTCTGCGAAATGTTTTCTGGCGTCTGTACACAAAGCTTGGCGTTTTCTTGCTTCAAGCCACCACGGATCATCATCATGCCTCTGCGCAATGTCTTCTGGCGTTTGTGGCCAAGGCTTGGCGTCTTGTATAGCCTCAGGCCACGAATCCCCATGGAACCAAAACGAATCTGAAGCAACATCAACTACGTTACCCAATTTTTTTTTTTTTTTCCAACACTTTCAAGACTAACTGCAGTTAGCTTCATGTGACGATGATAAATGAGGTTTTTAATTTGTCATTTTCGCCTTAATTAGATGAAAAAAAGGAAAAAGTTACAATTTAGATGGCGAGATGATGGCAAGAATTAATGTCATTTGTTTATGATCTTAAATAAGTAGAGCACCTGATGTAGTTTAATGGTTCTCTTTCATTTACTATAACTGCGAGTGGAAAATTAAAAAAATAAATCCGATGTACTAAATTTTCACCGTGTGTGGAGTCTCGAAAAATGATCTATTATATATAATTTTACTTTGTTTTTTACAAGAAATTATTTTTAGGATTTGAATCTGTGATCTCTTAATCACAAGATAACAATTTTATCGCTGCGAGTGAAAAATAAATTAAATAAAATTGATAATCACTCTTTAGGATGGAGTTAGTTCCAGTCGACGAGGTCCTTTAGGATGTACGCTAAACTCGATATATCTATATATCAAGCTTTCATTCAGCTATGTGTTCCTCGAGCGTACGTGTAACTTCACTATTTGAGCAATGCTATCCATTTATAAAGCAGAATCGCCATCCACTAAATTTGGATATTGTAATTGTTGAAAATTTGAATGAAAAAAAAAAAAAAAAAAAAAGAAGAAGAAGAAGATAATGAATGGATGATGGATGGATGGATGGAGGAGATTCTCATATAAATTTTTTTTAGTTTTATATTGAAAATTGAAAGGTAAATTAGTTGATTATATTGAATCATAGCTCCTATAATTGTAAAAATTGAGGATCATGTGCACTCTCATAATGAGGTACAAATTCAGGATTTGAATTATACTAAACTCAGATGATTAATATGGAAGAACGATCTGCATGAGTCAGAGATCGATCGAAATAGAATTTGTTCAAAAAGATCAATTTACGTTTTAATTTACCATACGAATTCATTTTGCTACTTGCCCAGAAAATCGATTATGCGCTAAGCTGACTTTAACATGCATTTGAAACTGAATTTATTTTAAAATATTTTTTTTTTATTTTAATTTTTTAAATAGTAAATTTTATATAATAATATGTATAATATTTTAATGATATTAATAGTGTAGTTCGATATAAATTCATTTATTTCATTTATGAATCTATTTAAATTAACTTGTTTAGTTTATTGAAAATAGAACTCCCAAAGAGAGTCTTGTCACAACAGTAAATATGAAAACAATCTTTTATAAAACAAACAAAAATGATGTACAATGGATCTTTCGACTATTTTTTTATATTGAAGGCGGAACTCTTTTACTTTTTATTAAATTTAATTTTATTTCACTCTCTTAATAAATTACTTATTAATTTTATTTTATATTTTTTGTTAGTTCAATATTAAACTTATAAAGACTATTTAAATTATGATATACAATCAATAATCTATTTATTAAAGAATATACTTTATTAAATCACAAAATTATATATAATAAATATTATCATACAATATATAAAATTAATTTATATATATATATATATATAGAAAGAGCTGATATCATACGCGACACATTTGTGCACGCCCGTGCGAAACTTCATCTTCATCGTCCGATTTGCGATTTACACAATAATAAGAAATGCACCGTTCGATCTGCGACTCCACCGAGCACGTTATAGTCCATCCCTGAACTAGTCTATCCTTGAACTCGTCGAGTTCGTCGATACCGTCCTCAGTTCGCCATCAACAGTAGGCTCGCGACAATGATAGAGCCACGACCATGCGCGATCGGACTGGATTTTTATCGAATCATTGTTGAAATCCGACTGTTCGGCTACGATGTCAAGCCGTGTGGGCACGAGGAGTCGAGCGGAGTTACTGTTTTAGCTTGTGCACAAGCATACAGATATCCATCACATCGGATATATATTGTCCGATCCCTAAGGTTTAAGGATTGAGTTATAGTATGCACTCTATCGGACGATGGATAATGGATCGGAGGTGCTAATGGATGAGTGACATCTAACAGTACATCATGACCCTTAATTGATTGAAAAGTCAAAATAGACTTCAGAATAATTTTGAACCTTTTAGCAACCACAATAGTTCATGTCATGTTTCTCACTTATCTTATACCCACTTAATTTAGGACATAGTTTATAGTGTTCGTCCCCACTATGATAACTTCGTCATACTTAGCCCAAGTTCATTTTCTTGTTCTATGAATTCAAGTTACTTCATGCATATGTCCAAAAAGACAATCTTCATAACATGCGTGCATTGGCCAAAGACTTTATTTGAGCAACAATCTTGACAAGAGATTTAGAATATACATCTCCTGATAATAGGAGTGGTGAATCCTCTGTTGGTCAGTATTATGAATGAATTTGTGTAGCTTAATATATATATATATATATATATATATATATATATATATTAATATAATATTTTTTCAGATTTATTTTAATGTTCAATTTTTAAAATTTTAAATACTATTTGATGTTTTAATAAATTTAAAAATAATGAACATGATTTTAAATAAGTGTATATTTTATATTTTTAATCTTTATAAAATTTTAAAATATTTTTTTAAAAAAAATATAAATAATAATTTCTAACTGAGTTCAACCGTGAATAGAATCATAATTTACAGTTTTTCTTTTTTTAGCTCCCAGAGATACAGTGCAACGACAAAAGCGAAAAGACATCCCACAAATAAACACAATTCAATTCTCTATTGAGATAACATTCGGCGATGAATTTAAAAAAAATCAACGGGGGTGACTCTCTATGTAGAAATTTGCTCTGTGGATGAAATAAAGCTTCGGTGGTGTTGGACAGTCTTTCAGAGATGAAGCGACTGTGGAATCTAAGTTGAATCGTTAAGCTGCGAGTACTTTCTTGATGTATTCAGGTGGTTGATGGAGATTCACAGGAGCGCTGATATTTTTCATCTCAACTGTCGAAGGGGCGTCCCCTTAAAACTGTAGGGTCAGGTTGACTACTTTCGAGGATTAGTTTGACCAAAGACTTGGACACCCTGGTGCCAAATAAATAATTGACAGTTTTTCAAATCGTAATCGTCTTCGAAAATTAATGCTAAGAGTCGATCATCTATGAACCATCAACCATCGATTTTGAGCCGTCGAATGGTCAATTCTGAATCCCAGTCGAAGTTATCTATGATAATATTCAAGTATATGCTCAGTTTAACGTGAACGATCTGTACTTGATTGTATATGCAATTCTATCATTGTGTCATGAGAAATAGAAATTTATTATAACATGAGAATATCATGGGAGGAGATGAATTTATTTAACGAAACTATCTCATACATGGGTCTCGATATCTCTTTCAAAATTCAACCTTTCAGCTCGACATTTGATCTTTTAGCTTAGCTCGACGTTCGATTAGCTCGATAGCTCCGCACTCGATAGCTCAACCAACTCGACAACTCATTCAGCTGGGCAACTTAGTCAGTTTGACCGTTCTTTTCAGCTTTGTCAACTCCTTTCCTTTCAATCAGCTCTTTTCAACTCTTTACGATCAACCCTGTTACTCAATCAGATATTTCCAACTTAATCATTTATTCAATAAAAGTTATCCTGACCGATAAGTTTGAATTTATTTCATATATTTAAATTCAGATTTTTTTTCTAGATCTTCGATAAACATTCTTCATAAACAGATTTCGTCTAACAGTAACTTCGACAGTGTCTTTCTTATCGAATACAACAACTAGAATCAGCCTCGTGAGAGAATTCTGTGAGCCTTTCTGACCATCATCGAATATCCTCTACGACCTTCTTCTCAAAACTCAATTTCCTATTTATCCCACGAGTCACAGGCTATGAAAATAAAGAACATATATAATAAGCATATCGTCGCATGATCCTCTTCCATTGCGTGACATCTCGATCTACATCCAAAATTTGCAGCTGCATTTGCCAAACTCCCAATATTCAATCTGTTTGTCTGACTTAAAAGAGTTACAGATGGTATGGTTGGGAGATCAGTTTCTTGGCATATAAATATTTTTAAAACTATATCATGCATGACGCCATTCAAAATGTCGTTTATGTATATAATATAGATTCTGCAGCACTAAGTAGGTCGAGTTTTAAGTAAACTCCGCTTTATTACCTGTAAATGCACGATGAAAACAAGTTTATCAGTTAATGAACTCATTTTATCAATTATACGATGTGTTTTTTTTTTTCAATCCAAATGAATTAGAGTCCTGCCGCGATGCATCCTTTGATCCATCGCCAACAGATTCGCCTCGAGCAAACACCAACTCTGAGAAAGGACAAAAAGTGGCTGCGAAAGTTTTTAGAAAACTTCATCCGTTCCTGCCAATCGCACGTCAACTCCAGCTCAAACAACAATCCGGTGATGATTCATCAGCACTAGCAGGTTATCTGAGTCACGGCGCATCAGTAAGGACAGATGATATACGATACAAGGGCAAAGTAGTCAGGGGAAAAGACCAGCTTTCCTATTTAAGTGCGCCTCTGTTCTCTGAGGGAGAGAAGGAAGAGGTGTGTCGGGGAGTGTTTCCGCTGCCGCCGGAAGGAAGCCGTCGAGGGAAGATCACGCCTTTCTCGTGCTCCCCTGAAGCAATGAAGAGACTTATTTTTCGACAATTGTCTTCTTCTTCTTTTCCATCTTCGAGGAATTTTAAGAGGGTCTTCTCCCGATCTTCGGCGGCAAAGACGGCCGACGAGAATACCGCCGCCGCCGCCGTCGCCGTTCTTTCCAAGATGCCAGTTTTCGACTACACGCCGCCTCCCTACGACGGGCCACGGACTGAGGAGATACTCCGGAAGCGGATCGAGTTCCTCAGCCCCTCCATTTTCCACTTCTACGAGAAGCCCGTGCGTTTGCTTTCTAACCCTCTTTAATCCCACCAAAAGCACAGACGAAATCAAATATTGATCTATCGATGGCGAAAAAAGTGTGTTTTTTTTTTTCAAAGATATACAGATTGTATCACTGAATTGACTACTGTTTCATTCGCCTTCGGTTTCAGATCGAAAGGATAGAAATAATTACAGATTGATAATCTATTGACACTCCCGAGCATCAAATTTGTGTTTTTGCAGTTGAACATTGTTGATGGTAAGAAACAATACTTATTCGATGAGGATGGTCGCCGCTATCTGGATGCATTTGGCGGCATCGCTACCGTTTGCTGTGGCCATTGCCACCCTGACGTTATTGAAGCAATAATCAAACAAACAAAACGACTTCAGCACTCTACTGTTCTATATCTAAACAATGCCATTGCAGATTTCGCTGAGGCGTTAGCTTCGAAGTTGCCTGGAGATCTAAAGGCAGAGATTTTATTTTATTTTATTTTCCTTTAGACATTTGTTTTGTACAGCAAGCGTCCTTTTTTCTTCAATTGAATCCTTATACACGATGCAGGTTGTATTTTTCACAAATTCCGGTACTGAAGCAAACGAGTTAGCCATGATGATTTCTCGCCTTTATACTGATTGCCATGATATCATATCGCTCAGAAATGCATACCATGGGAACGCTGCAGGGACAATGGGTGCAACTGCTCAATGCAACTGGAAATTCAATGTTGTTCAGGTGCATTATGTGATGTTTAATATTTAGGCCTCTACTGTATTTGTTTGCTTTCTCCGATTAAAATTCCGTATGCAATACCAATTCATGCAGATGCTATTTACTATTGTGATTATAGAAACTTTTGTGTGAATTCCAGATGGATAAAACTTGTGATATGTCAATAGAATTGTTCGAGTTCTAGAGTTTTCACTTTTATCTAAACAATCAAACTGTTATTTCATTGAATCCTGTTTCATCCCAGAGTGGAGTGCATCACGCTTTGAACCCAGACCAATATAGAGGAGTTTTTGGTTCAGATGGAGAAAAATATGCTAAAGATGTTGAAGAAATCATAGATTTTGGTACTTCTGGGAGAGTTGCAGGTTTCATTTCAGAAGCAATACAGGTATACTCAGATTATTCTCTTCTTTTATATGCCACAATCAGCTGAGATCACTGTTTGTGAAGATAGAACAAGAATTTAAATTGCTTTACATCCTTTCGCATGCTCTTTCATCTACTACTCGAATGGTAAATTTTGTTTCATCGAGAGGACAAATTCTGCAACCAAAACTTTTTCTGCATTATTGGTCAACACTTAAACAGGGAGTAGGTGGAATAATGGAGTTGGCACCTGGTTATTTGCCTTCCGTATATAAAACCATACGAAAGGCTGGAGGACTTTGCATAGCTGACGAGGTCCAAGCAGGATTTGCACGCACGGGAAGCCATTTTTGGGGTTTTGAAGCTCATGGTGTGGTGCCAGACATTGTCACAATGGCCAAGGTCGACTTTTATAGTTATTAACTGTATTCTGAAACTTATTATTTTGGATTTATTTTTTTTTTCAAACTCAATTTTGATTCTATGCTATCATGCTGATTTAGTATTATTTCTGATTATACTTCAGTAAACGCCAAGTAATTGTTAATGAAATATTGCAGGGTATTGGAAATGGGATACCCATAGGTGCAGTCGTTACTACTCCAGAAATTGCTCAAGTTCTGGCTCGCAGATGTTACTTTAACACCTTCGGTGGTAATCCGGTCAGTACAGCAGCTGGTCACGCTGTGCTTAAAGTGCTCGAGAAAGAAAAGCTTCAGGAAAATGCTTTGATCGTTGGATCTTACTTGAAAGATCAACTCAAGGCACTTCAAGAAAAACACGAAAGTAAGTTAGCGCATGACATTATTAGTGATTCACTGCTTCATATTGTGAGAAGATGAAATTTCCAATGATGAAGAAACAGTGCATGGCACAGTTGTAGTCTGAATCTGATGTATTCATGGATTTAATTTCACGGTTGCAGTCATTGGCGACGTAAGGGGAAGAGGCATGATGCTTGGAGTTGAGTTAGTGACCGATCACCTCGAGAAAACACCAGCAAAAACTGAAATCTTGCGGGTGATGGAGTTGATGAAAGGTAAGAAGTCCTTCAATATCTTCCAATATCTGCATGATGCACTTGAGAGGTCTACATTGTCTGTTCTCTGACAATTCTGGGGTTCTTGATAACAGACATGTGTGTGTTGGTAGGAAAGGGTGGCTTTTATGGTAATGTCTTCAGAATAACACCTCCTCTCTGCTTCTCAAAAGAAGACTCAGGTATGGCTTCTTTTCTTCGGTTTTCGTTCTACAGTGACGATGCATATAATAACCTTATTTGGTACAGATTTCTTCGTGGATGTCATGGATATCGCACTTTCCAAGTTGTGAGTCCTCTCTTCTGATCGATCTTATTAAGAGCTATATTCTCAATGGGAGAAGACGAGACGTCACCTCGTTGCACCTCGCCTTCTCAGTCCTTGCTTGTTTTATTGCTTTAGACATATGTAGCTGTGCTTCCTGTAAATATGGTCGGCAATAGTTGCAAATGTGTTCGGCAACAATGCAGAAGACTTGCACACAGTAACTCGATAAGATTCTCCTCGGTGATGAATCAAATCAAAACTGTTTAATTAGAAGTAAACTTCCATCGTTCATACTCGAATTTGATCGCAGCTGAAACAAATGAAAAAGGTTCGTATCGGTTTAGAAGTGTTTTGGATTCTTTAGAAACATTGGTAGTGACGCAGTTAATACAATGGAAGAAGAGTAAAATTAGCGCTGCCCGCAATGGAAGGAGAGGAGGAGACAGGAGTACCATCCAATCCTGCGAATTTCCCGCGTCCATTATTGTTAACTCTAGTTCGATATATATTTCAATGGTCAAAACCAAAGGCCGAATGGATGAGCGAGATCACAGCGCTATGTATTCTCCTTCCTCTTCCTTCCGAGAATAACCAAAACCCGTTCCGCCACACTGCTCTTCGTTGTCCGTCAAAACTACAGAAGATTAGATCATCGAAGAAGAAGAAGAAGAAGAAGAAGAAGCAATAGCAGCAGTTTCTATGTCACTCATCAGCTTCTCGCTGCTCAACATTACAGGAGGGACTCCTGCACCAGTCTGCTACGAAAGTGGCATTGTCAACTCCAAAGGGTGGCTTCTCGGGGACAAGCCTCTGAACTACTCCGTCCCCCTCATCCTGTTAGACATTTCCCTTATTTTCTTGCTCTCCAACGCCACCTATTTCGTCCTCAGGCGCTTTGGGCAATCGAGATTCGTCGCCGAGATCTTTGTAAGAGCAAAATCTGTACTGTACCGAACGATCGATTGATGTGGAAGTAGCATTGAAGTTTTTTTTTTATCATTGTTTTGTATATAGGCTGGAATAATTATGGGGCCTTCGATGATCGGGCAAAGCAGCGCATTTAGAAATGCGCTGTTCAAGGATTGGGCTCATGTCATCCTCGACACCATTGCGATCGCCAGTCTCATCATGTTCATGTTCACTGTCGGCGTGAAGACCGACCTCACCTTGCTCCGCAAGCCAGGGAAACAATCCCTGGTCATCGCCGCTGCCAGCACTCTCCTCCCCTTCCTGCTCTGCGTGGGGATGTTCTTGGCCTGTCGGAGATCCTTCCCCAACGACGTCACCGAGGACTCGCTCCTCTATTTCCTCGCTTCGCGCCTGTCGCTCTCCTCCTTCCCGGTGCTGGCCACCGCCCTTGATGAGCTCCAGCTCCTCAACTCCGAGCTCGGCCGCATCGTCATGTCGGCCTCGCTGGTCACCGACGTCGCGGATTGGGTCGTGAGCGCGATGGCGTCGGCGATCGTGATGGTCACCAGGGCGGGCTACGCCGGCTCCGGGGTCGGGATCATTGGGTCGCTGCTTATTGCCATCTTATTCGTGACGTGCGTGGTGCGGCCGGCAGTGATGTGGGTGTCGCGGCGCACTCCGACGGGGGAGATGCTGTTGGAGTGGCAATTCCTCACGCTGTTGCTCACCGTGCTGGTGCTCTCGGTGGCGACACAGTTGCTGGGGTTCAACGCCATTCTGGGGCCTCTGCTTCTGGGGCTCGCCGTCCCGGGGGGGATGCCCTTCGGCCACACCCTGTCGCAGCGGCTGGAACCCGTTTGCATGGGCCTCTTCCTGCCCATTTTCAACGTCCTCGCCGGCTACCGCACCGATTTCAACGACCTCAAGAGCGTCAGCGCCTGGGGCTTCATCGAGATGGTGGTCGTTTTCTGCTTCATCGGCAAGCTCGTCGGAGCGGTGGCCGCGTCCCTCTACTTCGGGATGTCTACCGTCGACGCCATCTCTGTCGGCCTGATGCTCAACGTCAAGGGAATCATCGAGGTCGCCTCATTCAACACCTACGCCTGGGGCGATGTTCAAGTGAGCAATTAATTCCTTTTTTTTATCAATTAATTATTCATTTTTTTTTCACAGCGCATCAAATCAAATGCTTTAGCTGATTTAGATTGCATCGACGGAGCACTTCTCGATGCTGATACTCTCCGTCCTGCTGATTACGGCGGTTTCAACGCCGCTGATCAAATACCTGTACGACCCCAAAACGCACTATGTGGCGCGGAAGCCGCGGACGCTGCAGTACGCGAACACGAAGCCGAACTCGCACCTGCGCATCATGATGTGCGTCCACAGCGACGAGAACGTCGCCCCAATCCTCGATCTCTGGACTATCTGCCATGTCACCCTCGAGTTCCCCGTCACTATCACCGTCCTCCACCTCAACGAGATCACCGGGCATAACCTCCCGGTGCTCCGCCCCTACAATCCGAGCAACCAATCCGCGACGACCACCCCCTCCGAACACATCATGAACGCCTTCCGCTACTTCGAGCAGATGAACCCGGAGCCGGGCGCCTGCGCGATGCATCCCTACGTGGCCATCGCTCCCTACGATACTTTGTTCAACGACGTCTGCTACCTCGCGCTGCAGCGCAATGTCCACTTCATCCTCTTGCCCTTCCACAAGATCAACGACGGAACACAGCAGAAGGTGAACTACGGCCACCAGTCCCTCAACCGCAACGTCTTCGCCTACGCCCCGTGCACCGTCGTCGTCTTCATCGACCGCAACGTCGCCGGCGCCACCTGCGCCAACACCAACCACCTCCTCAACCGCCTCGTCGTCTACTTCCTCGGGGGTGAAGACGACCGCGAGGCTCTCGCGCTGGCCCTGCGGTTCAGCTATAATCCCAACCTGCAGCTCACCGTCGTCCGCTTCCTCCTCCTCTCCCCCGGCCGCGACGAGGCCGTCGATAAGCGGAGCATGAACAAGGAGCAGAGGCTGGATGAGGAGACGATGGAGGGATTCCGCGAGTTGTGTAGGAGCCAAGAGAGGATACAGTACGTGGAGAAACACGTGGTGGACGGGGAAGGCACGGCGGCGGCGATACGGGCTATGAGCGAGAAGTTTGACCTGCTGTTCGTCGGGAGAAGAAAGGGAATGGATTCGGAGCTGACCAAGGGGCTGAACGAGTGGTGCAAGGAGTGCCCCGAGTTGGGGATTTTGGGAGATATGCTGGCGACGTCGGAGTTCACGGAGAAGGTCTCTGTGTTGGTGGTGCAGCAGCAGAAGGGATACAAAAGTGATGGAGGAGGTCAAATGGAGTCGTTAAAGAAGCCACGGGCCAAAAACCTAACTGGAGTAATCGTAGAACGATAAGGATTGTCGTTTTTCCCTCTATTTTTCTTCTTCTTTATTTTCTTTTCCCCTCAATTATTTTGCCTTTTTTTTCTTTACAATTCTGTTTTTTGTTAATTATTTTTTGTTTGTTTTACATTGGACTTGTGTATGATTATTACACTATAAAAATATTTTTTAAAAAATTATCACGGAACAAAATTGTCAGTGTGTGTATATATATACACATTGTATATATTGATTGTCTCTATATGTAAAAGGTAGAGTAGTTAATCTAACGATTTATCTTATGATTATTGTGACAGAAATAAATCACGAAGAATCCTATAAATTTTAATATGGTAGTCAAGACATATGAGAGTCATCTGAATTCAAAAAAAAAAAATTTAGACCTCTTCCAAAATCTCGACTCATACTACTTTTGTAAATATCATCGTATTTTAACCATCACGTCATCCTTATGGAGACATATTGATTGCCTCTATCACAAAAGCTTGGAACCGTCAAGCTAGCGACCCTCACCGATCGGGCCCTTGGCCATTGCGAGGGAGGTAAATCGTCGATCGTGGGTGGGCTTTTGACCCTTAATTCGATGATAAATATAAGAAAGAGTATTTCATCCCAGAAAATTTTAGACCTTTCATTTGATTTCGAATTCAGACTTCCTCACAAATGTGACCTTATATTTATCATCGAGCCATCCAATGGGACCATATTGTGCCTACCAGCCCGCCCCGGATATTGATTGCCTCTGTCGCACGTTGCTTTCATTGTTCGCCTCTCACTTTATTGAAGATATCATTGCCACTTGGACAGCCATAATTCATTGAAAGTTAATTAAAAATAAAAATAAAAATAAAAATCATCCCTGACTTGTGTTTTCTCCCTCACTTTGCAACTACTGCTGCTTATTGAGTAACTAATTCCATGTTGCCTTCTCACAATTTAGAAACTATTTCATTGTAGCTGATAAGCATAGAAATTTTGTAGATGACGAAAACTCTATGACAGGTTGGAATAAGCAGCGATCCTTTACTGCTCACCGGAAAAGGAATTTTGTGGATGGGTTGGATCGGATTCGACGGAGGGTCTCCCGCTCCGTTCACCGCCAATGCCGAGTCATCCATCGCCGAGTCGAGGATGGGGCATGGCTGTTGATACAGCGGTCAGCATTTAAGATGGACTTGATCGATAAGTCTTCGTATCCCTCTGTTACGCATCTCCACATTTTTTTTTTTATTATAGATAGATAATTTTCCAGACGATATAACAAAAAGATAAGCACGGAGACTATTTTTTTTTTTCATTTTCTTTTTACATCTTGATTTGAGGGTCGGAAGAGTTTCGCCAAAGTACTCATCAACTCTTTTCTCACGTGTTTCGAGTCTCTTAGGTCTGAACTATTTGAATCGATATCTGAAGACGCTCGACTTTCCGAAGTATTAGCGACGTTCGATATTCTGAAGTGCAAGTGACGTCTAATCTCTCAAAACGCTAGCAATGCTTGATTTCCTAAAGTGTAAGTGACATTCGAACTCTTGAAGTGCTAGTGACACTGATCTTTCAAAGTGTAAGTGGCACTCGATCTCCCGAAGTTTCATTTGTCTGGCCTCCTACTAAAGTTTCATTGAAGATCGACTTTATTTGTATTTAGTCGATAAAAAAATGTCCGACCGTGAATACTATATTAAATCATCCTCTCTCTCTCTCTAATTCTTCCCAAATGAACCTCGGCAAGCCTTCCGTAGTCGGCACTGTCCAAGGAATGATTACCGGCTTGAGCTTCGTCTACATACATCACTCCTGCTGCAGATTGTAACGAAAGAAACATAACTCAGCAAGTGACTATTATTAGCATCATCATATCAGATAGAAGTGACGAGAATTTAATTCTGGCATAACAGGTATGGTTCAGGGATCGATGGGCTAGCGTCAGGGATGAGCATCCCTTGTTACACCACACTAGCGCACCTAAGCACACTCGGCGTAGTTCATACACATGCGATCTCCGGCGTTCTTGGATGCGCACTGACGAGCCTCTTTGACCGCCATGACCTCTGCAACAAATTCCTCCTCGTCAACTGCAGATGGGCCTTCTACGTCGGCTCCGGCTGCGTCCAGTTCCTGGAGCTGCCGGCGGTAGCATATGCTTTGATTTATCATAGGCCGAAATGTTGCGATCACATCGCTCATCCTGCTTGCCATCAGGAATTTTATACCATGCGAGGCCAACTTCTAGCAGGAGACTTTGCTGCTCTTGAGACGGAGACTTGCAGTTTGAAAGAGCAATCAACAATTACTGGGAATGAGATATATAGCTGGACGATTCCAACGAGATTCCACAGATTCGATAAGAAAATAAAATCATAGCACTGATCTTGATCAGAATAAATTAATTAGAAATGTTTGTTAAAAAGGACTTCCGAACTGTTGGTGAGCATAGGAAATCTTCAGCCTTTCCCGTAGAAAGATACCATAAAAACCAATAATAATTATGTGTCGACTACAATGCAGTTTAGTCGCGCTGCATAATAATACAACTGATTACTCCCAAGTTATGAATGCAAATGAAATACTTTTTGCTTCAGCTAATCAGAATATTAATCATTTTCCATTTTGTTTTTTTTTTCTTGATGAACAAACAATATCAGTAGGACAGGTACCCCCACAAAGAAAATCATAAATAGTGCAGCAAAATCCGATTAAAAATCAAATGAAAAGAAAAACAATAGTTTACTCTGCGTGAGGCGATCCTATACAAGTACAATAACCACTCCATATTATGATCACACAAAAGCCTGAGTTTGACCTTAATCGCAGTCAATCACTGCTTCAAAAAAAAAAAAAGAATAAGAAATGTATGAAAAATACTAACATCAACAGCAAAAAGACTTTGACTGCTAATTTCATTAACACCCTCCGAACACCTACAAGTACACTCTAATTGAGTTTACACGGTATGCCAATCTCCAAAATTCTCAGTAACTCCCCATGGGAGGCATGCCAAAGGGAGGCATGGGAGGCATTCCCATGCCGGCCATTGGTGGTATAGGTGGGGGTCCATAAGCTCCACCCATGGATGGACCTCCCATACCAGGCGGAGCTGGCAATGCAAGGGGCAGCAATTGTGCGTACATATTCTGCAGAGAAATCATGCTCAATTTAACAATGCAACATCAAGAATTGCACCAACAAAAAACAGTTGACAGTTAGGAAACGTTGGCTACCTGTTGTGCAACTAAATCCTTTTCTTCCTTTTCTTTAGCCTTCACGTCATTTTGTGCCTCAATCTTATCTTTTATAAGCTCATCAACTTTACTAGTGTATTCACGAATAAACTGCAAATGCAATACTTGGTATTAGGCATAAGAGGGTTTTTTCCAAAACGCAGCAAACATAAGGACAGAACAGATCACCTGCAGCAAGTATGGGAAAGAAAAATCAATCATATTGTTCATCCAGGCGAGCTCAAGGGCAACATCAGGACGGATCAAGTCATAACAAATGAAGAGGCAAGAAGCAAAGCATTCTTTCTTTCCCTGTAATACAAAACCAAGAAATCCATCAGCTGTCTATTAGAGAATTTAATACAAATGGACTGAATGTTTATTTCCTTTTAGGAATGTAAACAAAGATTGTTTGTAGTTGTACAAAGAGAGAGAACAGTTGACATAATAGCAAAGTAAAGTAGGAAACCATGGACAGAAACATATAGCTAATCCTACCGTGCTTACAATCCACATATATAGTGAATAATTGATTGTTGAAGCTATCTACATTGTAATTCAAACATTATCATGCAAAAGAAATTTCTTTTAGTCTAGTAATGCTAAAAAATCTCTTTTAGATATGAAAACATCTTTCCAGAGTTTCACAGAAATGCACTTCACCTGTTCAATAAAATAAACAAGCAAATCTTCTGAAAGTTCACGATCACCAGACTGAGAACATGTCTCCATTGCATCTTTGTAAAGTTTGTCTTTCTTGGATAGTGCAATGGATTGCTTCCACCTTCCAGCTTTCTTATAGATATAAGCAGCAATTCTTCGCATCTCAAGAAGCTCATGTTTTTCAATCTAAATTTGGAGAAGACAAATCTATGAGGATTTGTAATCACAATAATAAAGTGAAAGGAAAAGCGACCTTACCCTTTGCGCAAGGCCAATCTGATCAAAGTTGTCATGCAAGTCGACTGATTCACGTAATCTATCATAGTCTTCCTCCTCAACATAAATCTCATTTAGAGCTTCATTGACGGCAGACACATTGTTGCTTTGAACAGCAACCATATATGGCTTCACAAGATGCAAGTGCCCAGCCTGAAGCAATAAAGTTGGGGATTCAACATCTAACTTTGTACTTACATATCATTTTTGTTCACAACAAAAGAAACAGCTGGATTTACTTCTAATAAAACTAAAAAAAATTGAGATAATGCAGAAAAAAATTACAAGGACAAATATGCACCTTTCGCATAATATCTACAACACGAGTGTGGTCCACACGAAGTGCTAGCACGTGCAACGCATCATTAATAAGGTCAGGATGTTCTTGCAGGTAGAAATGCACAGCCTTGTAATAGAGCTCAACATTTGCGACTTTAACAATAACATCTTTGAACTGCATGTGATCCCATGCATCTGGAGAATGGTTCATAATAGTTGTAGCAGCATTGTCAAATTCATCATACTGTATATACAAATATGTTAGCTCTTTCCAGTGATGTTGCTCATCACAAGCACGGATAAGCTTGGGAATGTTCAATCTGGTTGAGAAAAGCTTAATGTGCTCCATAAGTTTTTCAGGTCTATATCTAGCATACAAGACACCCAATTCAGTAAATATGCCCATGTGTGCACGTTCCAAACCAAGACCACTCTCCATAAGGGAAATTAACTCATTGAAGCAACCTCTGTTCTGATAGTATTCACTGACCTCTTCCAGGTCATCCACCTAAAAAAGACAACCAGCAGATAACATTAGGTCTGAAGAAAAAAACATTACTTTCTTGATTAACTAAGAAAATAGAGTATTGTCCATACGAGGAGAAAGCTACCTGGATAATTATATTCAGACCACATATTTGTGCCAAGCGAAACTCCTCGGCATCAACACAAGCAAAACAAACTTCCTTCCACGTCTTGGAGCTATTCGCTTTGCGAGCTGCATCAACAGCACCCTGGAACTGCTTCAGTTTAACAAGCGTACTAGCCAACTTCGCCCAGTTAGAAATGAAAGCAAATATGATCTTTGCAGCTTCATAAAGAGCATCATCAAATAGTCGGTCTCCAACATTTTGAAGGTTAGCAACATTTGGCATTAGAATAAACTCCTCAATATCCCCTAGCCTATCAATCTTGGCATATGCAAATATAAGTTCACCATCCACTTTTGGCTCTTTAAGCTTTTGTCTAACCATCAACAAGTACTTCACAAGATCATGATAAACGTTGGTACCTTCAGCAGCCCGAATGACATCGTGGAATTGGGTTTCATCATCAGCACGAATGAAAGACTCAATAGCATCACTTACTAAGCCTTCCCGTAATTGAGCTTTTGCAACCTGGCTCCATACGGCATCTTCCTCAACTCGGAAGGCAAACTCTACAGCTCTCTCTATGCTTTGAATATTGTCCAGAAGAACATTGACAGCCTGAACATTTAAATTAAATTTCTTGAAAATGGCAAAGCCTTCCTCATAAAGTTGAGCCTCAACCGCCACCTCACCAACTGCAGGGCCATCAAAATTATCTAATCTATTAATGTAATCCATGACCCTTGGTGGATCTGCTTTAATAGCTGTTAAAATTAACAGGTTCTGCAAATTGAAGTTTCCACTAAAGGCAGAATTCTGTAGCACAATTTTCTCAAGTAGTTCAATAAGTTCATGTGGAAGATCAGCAGTCATGAAAGCTTTAACAGCTGAAGAAACTTGCTCTGGGCTCTTGCTCTCAGGCAATGCAGTAGAAACAACTTGATCAATGAGTTGTCTTCTATATTCATTTTCAGGTTGAAGAACTTTCTCCCATAAATCAGCATCCATCCTTTCAACAACATATCTGTCATCAAAGAAGATGGTAAATCTCAAGTACATAATCATTACTAGGAACGAAGAACCTAACAAGGTAAACTTCAAATTCTACCTGGCTTGAAGTTTGAACAATGAGTTTTTGTTAGTGACATTTATCAGTTCATCATCACATTGACCTCGCCTGTATGCAACAACTGCCAGAGTAGGATCGTGTTTTTCACAATATTTACCGACAACACGTGAATCATAGTATGGGTTAGTTGTAAGAAAATGCTCAGGGTTGTTATTGCTGTCAATAATAATTTTCCCCAGGGCATTATGAACATGAACATCTTGGCTTCCCTCACTAACAAGATGTTCCAGAAATTGCGTAAGCAACCGCAGACGATTCCTGTTATCCGTGTGAAATGATAAGTATAATCCAATTTGTCAAACAGCATATTTATAAGGGCATAATAAGGGTTACTGTCGCATACCTCTTCTCACACTCAGCCACAAGAGGCTCAACCGGCAGGAGAGAACGGACAGAAAGAATCAAACCTTTGATGAAATCTTCAGGACATTCATCATCCAACAGCTGCCCAACAACTAAAGGAGCATTTCCTGGGTTTACCTATAAATATAACAGCCCGCAAGAAACACAAATGAATAGGTTAATAAACCTCAAATGACTAAACCTATAGCAACTGCAGCTAGATGACCACTGAAGATAATAAGACAAAAAATAGAGTTTAAATAAATCTTACTTTCTGAACATAACCTTCAATGTAGCGGAGCATGTTGTTCGTGTATAAGTAGTGAGTCAAATCTGGAACAAAACCAAAACGATCACAAACATTGATTAAGGGCCTTGCATCTGGAAGTTTGACTTCCATCAGAAAATTCTTAGTTTTCTCAGGGTCATAGAAGTTGGACTCTCTTGTCACACGCTCAACCTCTTTTAACTGTCCAGTTTTTGCTGCTGCCTCAATATACTTGAAGTGTATATCAGGATCTTCACTGTTTCAATCCAATAAAAATAACAACGAAAGATATCAGCATTCCTTATCATATTTGCAGAGCACAATCGCTGAACAATCATAGTACCAACTTGTACCTGGAGCTTAAATAAGATCCCAAGAAAAAGTAAAGTCCTTCATATGACTTAAATTGCTCAAACAGCTTTATGCAAGAATCAACACCTAATTGCTCAGAGTATTCCTTGGCAGTCTGCAAAAAAGATGTTATGAAACTTCAAAAAACTCCACCTATAGTAGGAAAGAAACTTCAATCAGAATGAACTAATCAGCATTTCTATTCTATGATTGACAAGATTAAACATCAACTTTAAATTATACTAGTTCTCCTGAATCAGGATTACCTGAACAATTATCTGAAGGTTCCCTCTCAAATTCACAAGTAAAAGGTCCTTCATGCACTCAAGAGCCCACTCTTTGGACAGTGTCCCAAAGAACTCAACAAGCGCCTGCAATGAGGTAGCACTAACTCAATAATTCACACAAATATTTAGCTAAGCAACAAGATTCAGTATGCAAATTAACCTGTGGCTCAATGGCATGAGTATTCACAATGACACGCTTGATATCAGGTAACTCTGAGTAGTGCTGCATGATAATTTAAATTTGATTAATATTTTGCAATACATAAACCTTGCCAGTAAATAATTTTCATTGTTCCACCTGAAGTGCTCGGATATATAAGCCAGCTTTTTCACAAAGTTGAGCAATACGAGGTCTATCATAGTGACTAAACATTCCATTAGCCAATATAGCATCTGCTACATTTGGATATGTCACCAAGTTAATCTCTAAAACCTGCAATAGTTTTGAGGTCAGTGAGAAAGATTGCAAATGAATATTACATATTCTTAAACTGAGTTACCTTGGTTTGAAGGAAACCATGCTCAGGTAAATTTGACTTCAAGACATCTAACAAAAAAGCTGTTGCCTCTCGAATCAGATTTCTCTAGTAGAAGCATAACCAGGAAGAGACAGAATTTATTTTAGCAATGTATTTGAATTACAAAAGGCAAAAAAGTAAGGAAGGTAGCAATGTCATAAATCATCTCTATGACAAACTTATACTTTCTGCATAAGGCAAACATCAGAACCTGAAGAAAAAGATCTGTGATTGTATTGTAATCAACTGGACAACCTCCCTCCATTTGAGACAGCATAAGGGCAAAATTTACTGCTCCCTGAAAGAAAATTTTATTGGCAAATTAAATATCATAACAATGATGATAGGGAAGCAGTAGAAATCGTTCAAATTAACAGTAACATTCTGAATGATTATGCCACAACAGAGCTATATTTGCAAATTTTTTCCAGTTTCACATATGAACAAATTCTTACCTGAGCATCAGCCCTGAGAATTGTCTGCAATAGGAAAAGATAATCTGGTGTATAACCTACCTGCAATGAGTGACAAGATTAGTTGAGTCAAACAATCCAACATTCGTATTTGAAGTCGTCTTGGAAGTCTAGCTTTTATTTGGACAAAGCAAGGAGTACAATGGTGGAAAGTATTCCTGAACATAAATATAAATCAAAGAAAATCATAGTGAACTAAAAGACAAATATGTAGTGATCTGATCAGATAGCTAGCACAAAAATTTAGAAAACGAAAATGTACCTGCTTTGAATAAATAAGAATCTTATCGAATTCCCGCCTTTCAGCAAAAGCAGCAACAACTTTTGGTGTGGCCCTTGCTTTTATATAAATTTTCAAGGCAAGGTCATTGTCCAAAGTCTATGTAAAAACAGTTGTTAATATTGAAACTGCAGGAGTGCAAGTTATAGAATACTTCAAAATGTACATTTAATATGATAGGCTCCTAATTTTAACAGTCAAAATTACTTCTAGTCCCCTGTAATTAATAATGATTACCTTGACGAGATCGCCAAGTTCTTCACTGCATTCAAGCTTGTCTTCAGCCAACCAATTCTCCAAGAGGTTCTTTTTGTTCTGATTGACAACAAGTCGAGATAACTCCAAAGATTCAAAGGCATTAAGTTTCCCTCTAGTCAACAGCGTTCCAAAATACTGCAAGAGAGGTGGTGTCTGCCCAGGTTGGACTGGGACACTCTGCAAAGCATATGCAGAAACATATTTTTAATAAATCCTCGGAAACAAGTTGTATGAAAATATAAAGAGAAGACAAATATAGCGTTTATGCACAGAAAGTAACATCGACTAAGATATGAATTTCAGTTCGTCACTTTCTTCAATAATAAATAATCTATTTCAATACAATAAAGTGTTATTAAGAAAAATAAATATAGCATTAAGAAAGAAATCAATAAAAGCAATACCTGAAACTTCGCAACAGTTTCTGAAGTTCGTAGAATGCCTTGTGGAGATTCTGCAGCAAGCTCAGCTGCTTCTTTGTATTTAGTTTGGGAAAAGAGCTCTTGAAACCTTTGCACAACCTGGAAACAAATCCGCACGTAATCAAGGAAACATCATGGCGTTCTCCAAACAAGAAAATGTAAAATCAATGTGGTGATTGAAACAAAGGGGATCAATCACCATACAATTATCTCTCATTGTAGAGAAGAATAAAATAATAGGAAAATTATAGAGAAAGATAAAATAAAAAGCAAAGTGTTGCTGCCTACAGCTATACCCATCAATACATACATAGCAATTAAGATCAAGGAACAACTCCCATGACCAAAGAAAATAATAATATCATAAAGCTTGGCTTCCTACAAAATCCTAAAAAAACAACTTAAAGCTGAAAAGAAAGTATCCATCTTATGCTACACTGTCTGAAAAAATATCAAGCCCTATATATATATTTTTTATTTTATATATATTTTTTGAAATTTCTTGAATAAAACTAAGGTCAGGTTGGGTCAGGTAAAAACTTAGTCAGGTAAGATAAACAGATGAAGCTTTTAGATTTCTAAATTGATTTGGTTTACAAAGTTTTTTTAGTTTTAATTAAATAGTTAAGTTTTCAAGCTTTTAGAGAACTATTAGCTATTATTTCAAACATATAAAAACTTACTCCTAGTTATTCAGATTAAAATTCTGTTTAAAATAAATGTCAATGTATGATTTTAGGCAGCTTGAGAACATTATTACACTAGCAATGCTGTGATATTGCCAATAAATTTAAAGGAATTTCGTGATGGTAGCTGATCATGGTACAATATTATCTCTCACGGCATACATGCCAAGCAGATCTTGAATTATTTATGGAACGTTTTTATAGTTTTTTGTTTTCCAGGAAATAATGATTTGGAAAACTAAAAAAAGAAAGAAAAACACTTACAACTATTTTTCTTTTTTACTTTCTATGCAATATTATTTTTTTAAAAAAAAAGAGGATGTTTGATCTTCCACAAAGGTAAAGAACTTAGTACCAAACATATTGAAAAATGAATAGTATTCTGGAAAACATGAATCAACTGCACAGAATTCTAGATTAGCAATGTAACAGATACACCAAATCCCAAAGAAAGCTCTTTCATATTTAATGAAATCAGCATGTTTTATCACAATTCTGTTTCAACATTTTTTCAGTGTAAAAATAAATTAAAAGTATTTGCAGGAAACTAGAAGTATAAAAATACGGCAAGGATATTCAACAGTGAGTTTACAAACATTTATTGTTCAAACAAGTTGCAACTTGAAGTACCACAAGCAACGGACAAGTAAACAACTACAATAAATCAAGACAGAAAAGGAAGGGGTTCAATTTGTGTTCAGAATTTAACAGTCACTAGAAGAGTTGACAATATTCATGGGAAAAAATAGAATGCCAAGGAAATAACAACAGCATTGCTGATACTTGATGAATAATCAATACACATAAACAAGTAAAGATTGAACTAAAAAACATTACCAAATTCTCTGCACCAGGAAGGTTTCCTCGTTTTGCAAGATTAACAGCGAGCTCCAGATTGTTCAACTGGTAAAAGTATCATACATGACTAATCAATTAAAAATAATAAAAAGGTCAAACAAAAAGCTCAAGCAGTCACATACTTGGCCACTGATAAATGGAATAACAGTTGCTTCATTTACAGTAGCCCTTAGAACCTGACCCCTCCTATTGATTGCATAAAACCCACCAATACTTGAAGCCTCTGCAGTGAGAAATATAGGATCCGGGCTAATTCGATTTCTGTAAACTGCAGATGCAGTTTCCAGATCATACACAAACAATAGACCAAGCTTTGTGATAACATATATCAAACTGTATTTTTGAGAAATCTGCCAAAATGAACCATATTTTGAATCAGAGGGATAAGAAAGAATATAAGTATAATTGACACAAATTTGATGGAGATAGTTCCATCATCACCTGCATTGCTACAGGGAAGTCATCTGCAAAATCTGGTGGGAAGAAAAGATCTGATTGTTTCTTTGTAAATCCTGGCTTTCCTGACATTTATCGATTTACAAAAGGAAAAAAAGTCACACAAAATAGGAAAACATGCCCAAAAAAAATGTGATATGAATCTGCCGCTTTGAATGTGTCTCTTGGTTCTCAAAAGTGTTTGAGCAATACAAAATTATTCTGCTGGTTTTATGTTTTAACTGCTTTCTGAGAGAACAACCATTCATTATATTTTCTCAAGTATAAAGACCAGATGAAAACAGGCAGCCACTTAGTTGGGCACCCAGTACCTGTCAACAAAAACAAGACTAACTACTCAAGTAATATTCCTCGTGTACAAATGAAAATATAGATAAATTCTAGTTCTGGTGTAGTAATGTTAGAAAGGATTCTTTCATGAAGATGTCTTTGGTTTATTCCTCTTGATCAAGGTTTACATAGATTTTCTTTTCAATATTCAACATTCTTGCCAGCCAACCCATGATGAGTTAACCTTGTTGTGGCTGGTCCCAAGCCCGAATAAAGGAGGAGGGTTGCGTTAGATTGTCAGCCAGCGTTAAACTAAGGCAAATATTCAATGAATGGATCCATCAATTCAACATTCTTGCTGAAGGTTTTTAATTCAAAAACTGGTCTCGTATTGATTCCAACTGCTACCCAAGTATAATAATAATTAGATAAAATTTGATAGCAGATGAATACTGACATACCATCTGGAAACAACAATCCTGCAAGTAAACAACAGCGAGAATCACAATCAATACCTGGTTGCGCTCCTAGTTCAATGACATGCAATTTTGAAGTAATTTGTCCAGCATTAGTAGTCTTTGAGGCAAAAGAAATAAGAATGGAGGGGGTTTCATTCCCAACTACCTATACAAGAGAACCATAAAGTCAAGAGAACAGAAAATAGAAAAACATATTAATAGAAGTAGCATAAACCAGTGAGAAAAGAATAATGCAATTAAAGAAAGTAGAAAAGCAAACCTTAAATGAAGCAAAGGATGCAGCATGTGCCTCAAGTGCCTGGCTACGCTGTTGATCAACAGAAAAGAGCTGCATATTTCCTTTCACCAGCTGTGGTCTCTGTAACCAACATTCCATTGTTTTCATCAAGGAAAGCACATAGCTAAGACCTAATTACTTTTATAAAAGAGCACTAATTGACTTAGAGAACCACACAGAAGATAAAGAAAAAAAGAAAGTATAAAAGTACAGGAAATAGCCGAGAAAATAGGAATTAAGAATCAGAATAATAATGATGATGATGATGATAACAAAGGCATCTAATCAGTTCATTCAACATCATACCAGAAGAGAGCAAGTGTTGCCAAAAGTTAAGAGACTTAGAAGAAAACACTTGGAAGAAATATCAAGCTACTATTTCTCTTTGAACAAACAAAAATGATTATTAGTTTCTGAATCTTCATCATGTATAATTTCTCTGTCTCAAATTTTCAACCTAAAAACAAACTTTATGTATATCCTATGGTTATTCCCCATATTAGCTAATCCTTTCAGATTTAAATTGACAAGCAAACATCAATCAAATGAAGCAAGCACCGATAGTGTGAAGATTGGAAACGGTGATGATAGATCCAATGAACAAGTGAGATGTCAACTACGGGTGAAGACATGGCACTGTGGAGTGGAAGGGTTGAGTGTCAAAGAAAAGATTATCTTGTTGGCAGACTGTTGTGCCTTGGGCTTGTAGTGGATACACAGATGATGGATGAGGATTTGTTATTGATTTGATCAACTTGGTGTGATGTGCATGCAGAAGATGAAGATGGCCATCGGAGTTATGTCAGGCAGTGCTAATAAGCATAAGGCTAAGAAGGGGGCTTCAATGTGTGTTGTGAAGCGTTCAAGATGGGAACCTGCATAAGGAAGGGACAACAATCTGACATATGAGAGGGGGACACATGGGACTTTCGAGTACATACGTCAATGAGGAGAGGAAGGGAGATAGTATAAGAGAAGGGAAAAGAGGAGATCCACGGTTACATCCAACTCATAAAGGAAATCTCAACTCTAGAAGAGAAACCAAGCTTCAAATATATACATATGTATGATTCAAAAAAGATATTAAACTCATATACACAGAGTGAGGACTCTAACATATTACCAAATGACTAAATATCTCATGTTGAACTAAACCTATACTCATGTAACTATTAACTCTAACATAGTTGCATCCTCTGTATTATCACTTTTTGCCTTGAGAAATCAAAATCATATGCAAATTCCTCATGAAAGATCAAACACTCACTCGTACCTTTAGGAATTGACAGTGAATTCCAATTTCCCCATGTTTTCCGACCAATTATTGTGTAAATCATCTTTTAAAGAGGATTAAGTAGGATAGCTGTTTTTCAACAAGACCCTGGTTCAATTTTAGTGCTCCAAAATGTGATAGAGAAATTCACACCCTGACACAAGTGCGCACACACATACGCATATGCAAAAGCCAGTGTGAAAAAAAAAACTGTAAGGAATTTCACAAGGCTTTGATTTATTTTCCAACTAATAAAGTATTATCATAAAGTCTACTTACAAGGCAGGAAGCTTCATAAACAACATAAGCAACATAAATAAGGAAATAAAGAGTACCTCTGGAGCACCAGGTGCAATCCCAATAAGAACTAGCCATTTCTCTGATGGGTCGCATTTATAGTTAATTATCTGATTGTTTGCTAAATTAGCTGCCCTATCAAACATCTTAACAGGCTCTGATCCACCTGCAATGCATTCATGATGAGAGTGCAAATTTCCACAACATGAACTGTAGAATTTGTAGTTATTATTAAAAGAAAATTAACTAACTAAGGGATAACCTTCTATTGACCAATGATAGACAGAAGCCTGAGTAACTAGACCCAGCATCTTTGGGGTGATCCATTTCCAAAATACAACCTGAAAAGTAATTCAAAATAATTAAGTATAAAATTGGCCACCAGAACCAGAAAAAGAAACCAACTGCCTGATAAAATAAAACATTATATTCATCATGGATACCTGTTCAGGCATCTGATGAGATTTGATTTTAGTCTTTGCTTCAATATTGAACACCTGCAAGTGATCCTGAGTGGTTCCAGGAATTTGAGCTGCAAGTTCAATAGATTATAGGTTGTCCATTAATAGCAAGAAAAGACATGCTTGCAAGGACCAAAAAACAACCATGTGACTTCTATTAAAAAGTTAATTATGCAAAAATTGATTTCTATATTTCTAAAGCATTAACAATAAATTAGAGACGTCCACTTTGTATGCTTAAACAAGAAATTTAACAAATAAACTTGCAAAAATCTATTCGGGGGGTGTCAGCCAAGAAGACAGATCCCAACAAATTATATGACTAGTTAAAGAATAGAAAGACAACATATCCAATATCACATGTGAATATTAAAGAATCATATAACAAAATAATTGGAAATAAAGTTGATGTTTTATGTTAAACATGACATCAGAAACATTTTATATAGTAGTTTTGATTTTAAAAACAGCTAAACAGAATCAGGAAAAATTTCATGCTTCATGTTGATTTCATGCCATTGTCTATAGATCACGAGGGGCATTGATTTTCATGAGATGTGATATATGACAGCAGCATTTTTAAATTAAAAAAAATGCTACAAGGCTATTAAATGAGCTTAGAATGAGAAAGAATGCTTGTACCTAAATTATCTAAGGCTAAACTAGATTTTTTTTTTATTTAGTAATCACCTAGGTGAGGGAGGCAATGGTGGTGTTTATTTCTCAACTAGATCAAGCAAACATAGGCCTGAAAGTCAGTTAAACTCAACTGGAAATAAAAAAGATAGTAAATAGCATTTACAACAGCTTAGAGCAGAGTCTAAAATTTTCTCTCATTACTCAATTGTTTGTATGATAATGCAAACTTTTGGACTACAGATCCACGTCCAAGTTAATGTTACATGAAAAATAAAGCTAGTTTACCAAGTAATCAAATCCAAAACTATATTAGAAGTTATCACGAATGGAATGGCGATCAAGTGAGAATTTTCAGCTAGATACCTTTAAGAGCAAGAATCCTGGTGTTGGGATTCATCAGAGCAGAATCCGCAGTGATCGGCCTCCTCAAAGGTTGCATTGGCGTGTTCATGTCAACAATTACAACGCTATTCTGCGGTGAGGTCTCCCTGACGCATATGTACTTATCCGATTCCATTGTGACATGCGTGAACGTGATGAATTGAGGATTGATCCCAATGCTCGGAAGCTGAAGATCACATCAAGAACCATAACAACAACACATTCACATCCTTCTTATGCATTAGAAATAACTTCAATTGTCTATAGCAATTCCAACAGATCAACAAATGCTCCAACAGATCCGAAACAAATCTAAGATATATTCAGCTGATTCACCCAGACGCCATAAAACCCTACTTTTCTATCCGAACCGATACCAAACACAGGAATAAGTGAAAACGAAAACGAGAAGGGAGATGGCAGACTCACCGTCAAAACCTCCTGCATCACGATAGGTGCGTTGGCTGCCGCCATAGCGGCTGGATCTGGGATCGGCTAGATTCCAGCGGCCTGTGGAGGGAGAGAATGGATGCGAACACTAGCACTTAGATCTGGCCGAGTGGAACCCTACGAGCGAGAGGGAGACGGAGGAGAATCGAAGAGAAGAAAAACGACAATCGCCAGTGGCGAAGAGACCTCGGACCGATATTATATAAACCGGAAACATTTCAAACCGACATATAGGTGCATATCGGGAACGTATATCGGTATTGATATTGGCTGAAGTTAAAATCGATTACAACGCGAGCGCTGTAAATGACGAGCATAATCATCTTTTTGCTATATATCTCCATTTCACGTCAAGTCAACCACTGTTCACTGATATTCGAACGATTTAAAATATTAGAGCGAAATATAACTACGTTTTTTTAATAACTAATAAAAAAATTATGAAATCAAATCATTTATTTACCAAATTAATCACATCGTAAAACTTAAATACGTGTATTTAAAAAAAAAACTCTTTCTTATTATAAGTCCATCTTAGTTTTATTTTTAAAAAAAAATATTTTTTTAATTGATATTAAATATTTAAGTTTTCTATTAATTTTGAAAGTAATTGATTTATGTCCATATAATTTTTTATTGATAGAATAAATTAAAATTCGCTTACAGCGGACAAACCTAATAATCCGATATTTCAAACTATATCATCTTATTTGGAAAAAAAAAAATCTTACAAAAATATCACAATTGAAATTGAACCAAAAACTCTTCCAATTTCTTTCGCACTCAATGCATATATTAATAACATTGATCGAACTCAATTTAAATTTTTTTTATCAAATATATCAAATAATAATAATTAAACTCGACCATTTAAACAAATTATTTCTCTAATACCTTCTGTTGTTAATCATCTTTGTATTCGCATCAATTTATTTATCATCCATACGGTAATGAAATCCTAATAAGTAAGTCGTCATATAATCACTTTTATTCGACATAGTTGGAATTCGTCAATCTAACGACTTTTATCGATCTATCACATAACAATTATGAGATAAGTAAATCACAGAGGATCTTATGAATTTTTACATGATCTGAATTCAGAAAAGAGTTTTAAATCTTCTCTAGAATCTATTCTTATTTTATCCGTAAATTTCATCATAGCTTAATCACCACGTCATTCCATATGGAAACTTATTTACGCTTTTATTGGTTGGATAGATTTACTACATTTTAGAATAGTATATAATAAATTTATCCTTTTTAAAACTGTACAGTGTATTTAAAATTGTAAAATAGATGTCAATTTAGTTTTTTTTTTATGAATACAATTAATTTATTAAATATTATATGGAAAGTTAAAAAATCGTATTTCTCATTTTGAAAATATTTTTATTTTTAACTTTTATATAGAATAGTTATTAATTACAACATATAGCCGATTATAAAGTCAATTGTGACATATTAAAATAATTTATTTTCAATTTTGTCAAAAATATTATAAATAAATAGCTTTTATATTATTTTTGTTTGCAAACATGGTTAACATTATTTAAATTTGATTAAAATATTTTTAGTTTAGTTAAAATCACTTTAAAACTATTATAACAGCTAATAATAGCCATAAAAAAGTGTTGTAGTTGCTAAAAATAATTTTCACTAAGCTGAAATGATTTTAATCAATATTAGAAATTGTTTGGCTAAGTTAATAAATATTTTTTTAATACAAAGTACTTTACGCATAGTATTTTTTAACTACTTAAACTAATTTATTTTAATATGTTGTAATAAATATTAATTAGTTGTTATTATTGATGCAATAGATTTTTAATTAAAGTTGACCAAATGTAAATTGAATTTTAATATTTGAACAATATGTAATTGTAATAAAAGATACTTTCTATAGGAAATTATTAATCAATGATGATCAAATACAATATAAAAGAAAAAATTATTAGAAAGGATGATTATTGATGTAATCGACCTCCAATTAAATTAATCAAAATGAATAAGGATTTTGATATTGATGGTTGAACGAGAAATACAAGTGGATCGTGATTGATCATATACTTGGTGCAAAAAAAGTGAATCCAAATGAGTCATAGAGAATCGATAATTTGACACGAGATAAGAAGAAAAGTTCAATTGTATCATAGAAGATCGAATACTTAAAAAGTAAATCCTAATTGGTCACAACAAATCAAATGTTAGGTATACGAATAAAAGTCCTAACATAGTCATAAAAGATTGAATGTTAGACATGTTGACCGAAATCTTAATAAGTCATAAAAGACGGGATGTTAGATGAGTTGATGAAAATCTTAACATGTCGAAAAAGACGGGATGCTAAGTATGAAATGAGAAGTTGAAATAAATCAATGAGAATCAAATGTTTGACAATAGTAAAGTCTCGACATATTAAGATGGACCAAATACTTAGCACAAGAAGAAAAATTCAAACAAATCAAAGAGAATAAAATATTTGATAATGATAAAATTTTATTAGACTAAGATTTATCGAATGCTAAATGAATTAAAATTAATTGAATGTTAAGTGAATAAAATCTTGACAGATAAATGATGACCAAATATTAAGCGAGAGAATAACTAATGCATTATGGTCAATTATATATTAGGTAAAATGAGATTTTAACATCGAAAAGACTAAAATAATAGTATCAATCAATTGTTATTAGTAGCAATTGATTGATAAATCACAAACTCTAATATACCATTGATATTAGTAATTAATTGATGTTAGTTACCGTACAAACAAAAAGTTTGGAAGTTGACTATCTAATTGTTCAAATAAATAAAGAGTTTGGTGCTAGACTAACTCGACTGATTTGTCATCAATTGACCAATCATCTCTATCAATTAATTGATAATAGAGTAGTAACATATAATAAGTTTAATATTTGATTAAGAAACTTGACTGTTTAGACATCAATCGACTAATGATAATGATCAATCAATTGATATCGATTAAAATTAAACTGAAAGAATACTCTACAATTGTAACATTAATCATATCAACATTGAATCAATCGTCAATGATTTTACTAATCAATTATTATGCAAATATCAGTCCTTATGGGGATGGCATGGTGACTAAGGTACGACGGAGCTTGCGGATAAGATAAAGATCGATTTCGGAGGAGGTCTAAAGATCTTTTCTGGATTCAGATGACCCTCACACGTGTTTTGCTTGCTCT
Organism: Wurfbainia villosa; assembly: GCA_025175895.1. Taxonomy (NCBI): domain Eukaryota; kingdom Viridiplantae; phylum Streptophyta; class Magnoliopsida; order Zingiberales; family Zingiberaceae; genus Wurfbainia; species Wurfbainia villosa. Next base: position 21,224,362 of record CM045991.1, on the reverse strand, counting down.
TGCATATGCATCACGTCAAGACCTATAGAATCCTCTGTGATTTATCTTCCTCACAATGATTGTGTGACAGATCGATAGAGGTCGCTAGATTGACAAATTTCAATCTTTTACGAAATTATTATGCAAATATCAATTCAATTTATAATTTATAAAATAAAGTTTTAGAAAGAGTTGTACCTTGAAAGTTTTGAAAAATAATACTGTCATATTTTCAGATCTCAGCAGCCAATTTAAAATTAATGATGCCATAACAATACCAAAATAAAAGTTTGTTTAAAAAAAAAATATACCCCTTTAACTATTCTAATAACTAGAAAACATTGAAAAGTGAATTTAAAAATAAAAATAAAAAGATTATTTATGCGATCTACAAAAAATATAACTGAATGTAAATATCACTTATCTAAACTCAAATAATTTCGAATACAAATAATATACTAGCTATTTTTAATTATATAAAATTTAAAATACAATTTATAATATATATATATATATATATATATATATATATATATATATATATATATATATATATATATATATATATATATATATATATATATATATATATATATAATGTTTATATATTTTTATTAAATTATGTATAATTATACTAACTATTATCCAATTATAAATAATAATTATAATGTTTCCATTTCCGTCTGCATCGCCCCTTTCTTCCCGGCATCTACATCTGATCCAAGTCAAGTCAACACGATGAGCAGTTATATTGTTCCTGCATCACTTTGTATTTAACCTACCTTACCAGGCCTTGACCAATCACAAAGCCCAAGCTGTGGGTTCCACCAATGGCAGGTATCGCACCCACTCGTTCGCCGGCCTCCAACTCCGCCCGCTGCTTAGGTTATATTCCTCGATCCAACACCATTTCCGCCGACGAAGTTGCTGTTTTTGTTACCCGCATCGCCGCTTTCCGATCGTTACCGAGTTGCAGACCGAGGGTCCAATTTTTGTCGCCATGGACAGATTTCCCTGTCTTATCGCTCTCCTCATCTCCCTCCTCTCCGCTCTAATTTTCCCTTCCATGGCGGAGATGAAGACACTAGAGATCTCCGATGACACCCGCTCGATCATCCTCTTTGAGAAATTCGGATTCAGCCATGCGGGAACTGTTAACATCAGTTTATACGGCGTCTCCTTAGCCCCTCCCTCAACCTCCGACCCCGCCGTCGACCCGTCCTACTTGGGTTTCTTTCTCATCTCCGACGAGAGCCTCATTCGGGCCGCCTACGATTCGCAGCAGAATCCTGATCCCAACTCCTACCCCGATTGCGTCCTTCGGAGCCGTTACGTCGAAACCATCTTCAAGTTTTCCGAGCTTTCCACACCGGTGCCCGACGGTGCTATCAATCGCTCCTTCTCCGTCTCCCATCCCGATGAATACAGCCTTTACTTCGCCAATTGCGCCTCCGGTTCTGCGGTCACGATGTCGGTCCATACGGAGATGTACAACACCCGCACCGACGGGACCCGCGACTTCCTGTCGGTCGGCCAGTCCCCGGTGCCGTCGATCTACACTTTCTTCGCAGTCGCCTACGCTGCCTTCCTGGGCGTATGGATCTACCTCACTCTGTTTCAGAATCGGCTCTCCTCCCATAAGATCCACCACTTGATGGCCGGGCTTCTGCTCTCCAAGGCCCTCTACCTCGTCTTCGCCGCCGAGGACCTGCACTACATCCGAAAGACCGGCACCCCTCATGGGTGGGACGTTCCTTTCTATCTTTTCCAGTTCCTCAAGGGCGTCCTCCTGTTCACGGTCATCGTCCTCATTGGCACCGGCTGGTCCTTCCTCAAGCCCTTTTTGCAGGAGCGCGAGAAGAAGGTTATCATGGTCGTGGTCCCGCTCCAGATCGTTGCTAACATCGCGTCTGTTGTGATCGGCGAGACTGGGCCGTTCATCAAGGACTGGGTCACCTGGAACCAGGTTTTCCTCCTCATCGATATCGTTTGCTGCTGTGCCGTCATGTTCCCTATCATCTGGTCCATAAGATCTCTGCGAGAGACGTCCAAGACTGACGGGAAGGCCGCGAGGAACCTCATGAAGCTCACTTTGTTCCGGCAATTCTACATTGTCGTGATCGGATATCTTTACTTTACCAGGATTGTCGTGTATGCTTTGAAGACGATCACATCCTACAAATACCGATGGGTGAGCGTGGCTGCTGAGGAAACCGTGAGCCTTGTTTTCTATTTATTCATGTTCTACATGTTCCGGCCAGTAGAGAGGAACCAGTACTTTGTGATCGACGATGAAGAGGAAGCAGCTGCAGAATTAGCTCTTCGTGAGGAAGAATTCGAGCTCTGATTGGCAGTAGGAAGGAGACATTTTTTTCGGTAACTTCTTGGTTTGATCTCCACTGATCTCTGATAGTATTCTTGTTATAGGCTAAAAGGGAAAAAAGAAATCTCCAGAAACAGAAACAAAAACAAAAAATATATTGTACTCTCGTTTTCCAGAAACAAAAACAAAAGCAAAAACAAAAACAAAAACAAAAAATATATTGTACTCTTGTTTGGTGTGATTGGCGTTTGCATTGCTTCCATAACTTTTTCAATACCTTTGTCTTCATATGCATCGTGCTTAAGCTTATCAATCTTTCTATGAGCGTAAAATTTGATTTATACCAAATCCGCATAATGTATTTATGCAGAGACAAAACTTTGATGTGATTGGCTCTTGCATTGATTACTAAATTTCTGCAAATCTACTGCATGAGTACAGCTCCGTGGGGGCAAGCTTACAAATACTAAATGACTGTATTTAATTGAGTTCTTAATAATTAAACCGAGCCACTGTAATTTAGTTTAGTGACTCGCGTTAAAGTTGTGGACAAGTTAATGAGGAATATGCAATTCTACTAATTAGTTAGCCAAGCTGACTCTTCTTCTGAAACTTCAAATTTGTTTATTGTATTCCATGTTTCAGGTGATGAATAATTGTGCATATTTTTTCCTTGATAATGCAATTTTCATGTTATGAAGTCTACTTCGTATTTGTCTGCCTGTGCTCATACAATTCACATGGCAGTGCCTCCCTAACATTGTTTAGTTTGGCCCCGAATTGACAACTGATAACCATTAGCAACTCATACATTGACTATGACTTTGACTTTAGTATACCTACTCCTGTTTGAGCGACTAGTTCTGAAACCAATCTACACATAATTCCTACCTTTGCCACCGCGGATAGAAAAGGCGCATCTCGGAAGGTGACATGGATCTCCTAAGACATCATCAGGAGGTAGTGAAATCCATAGGGTAGCATTGTTCATCTAGGGAAGGCAGATCTTAGATCACTGACTTCTTCAATGCGCAGGGCTCATGCACGAGAACAGTGAAGGCTTCTTGGGTTTTGGACCAAACAAGAAGGTCCGGAGTGGAATGATCTTGGAGGATGGATGCTCAAGGTGGTGGTCATTAATTTTGGACAAAGTGGTAGCAATCTCCTCCTGCAACCCCCTCACACAGTCTATACCAGCTTGCAATTCTTTTGCCATCTTCTTGTTCTCTTGCTGCATGCTGAGTACCTCTCCCTGGAGCTTGGCTGCCTGGTAAGGAGTTAAATTCACGCATTCAATCTCACTTTCCTTCAAGGCCCCTGCTATCTGGCCTTGCATGCTGCAAAGAGATGAAATTCTGCAGTTGAGTTCTCCATTTAGCTGCACATTTTTTTCCCACCACATCTGGAGCTTGTGGTTGAACTTTCTTAACCTTTCTGCCACAAACACAGTGTTAGGACTGCCCTTGTGGTTTCTGATCTCATCCCACTTCTCCATGTCAGCTTTTAGTTTTTTGTGCTCAGCTTGGAATTCTTGTATCTCACGGTACGATGAGCAAAAGCGCAGCCAGAAATCCATGTTCTCTTGTAGCAATACATCAATTTGTTGGCAGCATTTTTCTTCTACTGACGAGGAATTTTGGCTTTCAACAATATAGCATAATTTGATGTCCTCTGCGTAAGGGCTCCCAGTTTCTGAATCATGAAATTTTTGGTTGCGACCAACTTTGTTGCTAGTTTCTCCCATCTCTTTCGTCTCGTTTACACCTAAACGCTCCTTCAAGGTATTTAATATCTCTTTGAGAAGTCTGATTTGCTCCTCTTTTGTTGCATTGGAATCTTTCAGCTCTTTGACTTGTTCCATTGTTTCCAAATGATATTCTCTATTTTTCTTCTCAATATCCGAAAGCATTTCCCTGGCGTCTTCATAATTTCGAAGAATAGACGTGTACTCGGACAATGTGATCCTTTGTTCATCCTCTGATCCATTTTGTAGCGACTCTGGCAGATCTGTGTCATCGTCTACCTCTGCGTGTTCTGGTAGAACATCACCCACGCGAGAATCACTATCATCTTCTAACAATTCTGTCTGCGTACCTTCAATTTGTTGAAATTCTTCTTGATGCTTAGATGTCTGGCAGCTCTCACAAACACTATTAAGGCTACCGCAGGCTTCTGTTAACTGTGTGTGAGAAGTGCCTTCATCATCATTGAGGCAATTTTCAAGTTGCTGAAGTCTTTGCAACCTATCTTTTGCTTGCTTTAGTTTCTCAGTTAAGCTATTTTTGGGCTCACCAGCTATGATTTCCTGGTCTTCTTCCAAGCTTTCTATCTGCTTCTGAAGCTCATCTGCCTCGGAACTTAATCTGTTTATCTGCACAATCTGTGATGCAATTTTGAGTTCTAAACAAATGGCCTTGTCTACAAGTTCATCAATCTTCTCTGCCGGTTCCAGCCTTTCCTTGCCATCTTCCATTGGCGTATGCAACTTGCTCGTGTAGCTACAATCACCTTCATCATCTTCTATCGCAAGCTCAACCTGCTCCGGAGAAACAGTGGCTATGGTCCGGTTGGCCTTGTGCAACTGCCCGGATGTCCTATCAAACTTATCAGCCAACGCCTTGTAAGATTTGTACATCTCCTCGACGATGCTCGACAGCTCAGGCCTTCTCTGGAAATACAACTCTGCCCTCTTCGCAAAGGAATCTGCATCCTGTTCTATCAGTTTCATCATCGCATGAACCTTCTCCTCCATCACTGCAAACCGAATAAGAAGATTAAGAGCACGTCATTTGATAGTGCTACAATGCAGATAAGAAGAATGTTCACTGAGACTAACCGTGGAGGTCGTTGTCGAGCCACTTGGATTGCTTGTCTCTTATATGGCTGGCCAGCCACAGAGAGTAAGCATTGTTGCGCGCTTCCATCTGCACCATCTTCTCGCTTCCTCCACTTCCCTCGTAGGTGATACAACAGAACAGCTCATCGGAGGGGAGGAGGAAGTGGGGGAGAAAAAGGACGAGAAGGATAAGGATCGACCGAACGAATTGCTTGTTCGAACTGTAAACGCATTGCAAGTTACAAGTTCGTCGAGCGGCTGGAGAATAGGCACAAAATATGCGGCAGCAGCACTTTAGTAGGAGACCTGGAATAGGAGACGTTTCATCTCGTTCGTTCCAACAGAACTGATTGGAAAAAGCTTTACTAAACAGCTGTGCTATTTTAAAACAATAGGATATTCTTTATCCAATTGCGCTTTAAAAGTAAAATAAAAAACAAAAAACAAAAAAAAAACAGAAAAAGAAAAAGAGGAAACGATCGAACATTTTCTGTTTTCTATCTTTTTTTCAGAAAACAGAAAATATTTTTTTTTTAATGTTTTTCAGTTTTTCAATTATTTTTTTTTAGAAAAATGAAAATGAAAATAAAAAATGATTTTTTTTGTATTTTTTAATTTTTTCAAAAAATACTTTTTATTTTTTGAAAAATCGAGATGGAAAATATCAATCGAATATGTTTTTTCATTTTAAAAAAATAAATAAAAATGAAAAATAGAAAAATTTTCACCTATCAAACCCCTTATTTTTTTTATTATACGTTATATTTTCTCGTTATGGTTTTTATCAATTATATATTGTAAACCAAACCCAGGAGTCAGGCCCGAACCAAAGAAAAGGCTCGAGCCGAGCTTGATCCGAATTAATTAAACCAGATCGTCACTCCATTACTCGCTCCGGCTTGCCGGCCGAGCCGGAACCGCCTCCCCCTCTGCTCTCTCGCGATCTCACACGCGAGTCTGCAGCCTCTCGCCGTCGCTCGCCGCCGCACTCTGGCGCCGTTCGCCCTGGCTGCTTGAAACTTTCGCTGCTTGTGTCGCTTACATCGTCGCCCAGTCGCCTAAGCCGCTGCCTGGGCTGCGTGAACCGCTGCAAAATCATTCCGTCGCTTGTCCCACTCTCCGCCGCTGCAGAAATAAAAGATCCCTCTCTCCTCTCTACTTTTTCCATAGTCGTAGTCGCCTAGTCTAGCGTCGGAGTCGATTGCCCTTCCCCTTTCTCTTTCTCATCACAGTTCTGCCGGCGACAAGGCCTCTTTTCGGCAGCGAGTGCATCCTCGGAGACAACTTTTCTTGCTGCTCTACTCTGTTAGCAGCGATATCTTCCCGGAAGTACAACCTGTGTGCCTCCCCTCGTGTAAGAGCTTGTTCATTGCGATAGTTCTGAACTCTTCCATGCATTATTGTTGTTACTTCTTGTTTCTGGCTTTATCTTTCCAGAACCCTTGAGGCAATAAGGATTATATGCGGCAGCAAGAAAGTGTCCTTCCACCTTTGATAGCCTAATTTTTGTTATTTGGGTGAATCACAGCGTATTCAGGTAGTTTTTTTTTTCCCTCGCTCTTTTCTGTTGAATCGGGAAGACTTGTAATGAAAGCTAATCGTGTTCTGATATACTAACCTTGTCGAAAATCTTAATGTCTCGTTTGCTTGTAATTGCTCAAATTTCCCTTATGGACTCTGACTATTTGGTTGATTTGTGAATCATGCTATATGGTTTCAAAGGTTTGTCTTATCAATCATTGAGTTGATCATGCAGTTTTCACATTAAGCTAGGACATAGATATGATATATTGGATAACTCTGTTGTGGATAAGGACATTTATTAATGAATGCTGATTATATTCTGGATGGAGCCTGGCCTATGATTTCTGGACCATTTTAGCTGTTATATCTGTTTTTTCACCTTGAACGAATGTTGATCACATTGGCGAATGGAATGTGTTGGATAGCACATTAAAACCACCTTCGATAGTTGTGTAAATGTTCGGGCATGCATGTGCATCACTCTCTAGCATAGAATGGGGTTGCCAAGAGTCACATCTAGAGGATAGAGCTAACTGATGCAACTATAGGTATTAAGTTAGTAGTAAGTTTTATGATGAATGTCTCACTTTCCATATCATATCATGTCTAATTTTTCTTTCACTTGTGAATTCTGGCCATCTACTACAACCTATTTCTATAAACCAGAAAAAGAATGCAAAAGGACTAAATATTTGTTATTGGATTAAGGTTGAATGTCCGTGTGGCTCAATATATGGATGCATACCAGGTCAATAGGAGGGATGTACCCGTATTGGGTTGTACAAGCATCACAAATAGAAGTTTCATTCATGTTTCTCTAAAAAATTAGATGGTCCATGTGCCTGTCTTTGGACAAACTTGTACATAGCATTTGTACTTCCTAGTGTGCTATGAGTTCTCATTCCTTGCTTTTCTTAATAATAAATTATGTGTTTATATCTCACTATCTAGTTATGATGTGACATTGTTGGTTGAATCAGACAAATGGATTATGAAGTGTCCTTTAATTGACAATTCGTCATCATGTAATGTTGTCACGTATTTTTTTATTAGGAATTTCAGTTCACAAATCATACGACTAAATTCATTTCATTTGGTGGTTATTTTATTGATATTTCTATGCTTTATAGATACAATATGTATGTTATGCATGCTCGGAGAATTAGAAAATTTAGTAGAAGTTTTCTAATTTTTTGTATAGAGTTTAGCAAATGCATTTTATACTTTTGTTCTACAGCAGGTAAAGGATGTGGTGGTGCCGATATCAGCAGCAAATTCTAGGCCATGCTAGAGTCCTTTTGACATCACATTATAGGCCACAATGTCATCCCTTCTCTTTTCGTTACTCTGGTGTTCCCAAAAAGAGAGGAAAGCTGGCTCCTTTGCAGGTATCCACACCATGATTCACCATCTGTGGCATCATATTGGTCAGCGATATCCTTTTATTCCTTTCTAGCTTTTGTGTATTTTTTTCGCCTTGGACAGTTACTAATATTTTTCTACTTGATTCTCCTTTTCTATTTTTACCCTCCCATGTATTTAGTTTCAAACAGATAGACCTAGAACCCTTTTATCTACTTTTGAGGTGTCAGTTGGTCTTCTCTTCTTGCTTGGTTTTATTCATCTCTACAGGTTTTCACATTGTCTTGACGAAAACTCTCACCTTCTTGTTTGAATTTTTAGGAAAGGAAAATGGTGGATAGGATCAGATTGTGGGCCAAAGGAGGTGAAGGTGGGAATGGGTGTTGTAGCTATAGACATAGCAGAACTGCCCGTTATGGCCAACCTGATGGTGCGAATATGATTATTCTAGTTTAGTCTGCCAACCTCTTAACAGATCATAGACTATCTGTTTAAGGGGTTACCATTCTACTAATGGAATAATACTTCTGCCAATAATTGTAGGTGGAAATGGCGGAAGAGGTGGTGATGTCATTCTTGAGTGCTCTCTGTCAGTTTGGGACTTCAGCAATTTGCAACATCACTTGGTATGTTTCAGAACTGACAGTTTTGTTGACTCATAAACTAGTAACTTTCTCTACGTAATAGCAGCAGTGTGGTCATTTAATAATGTCACAGGCAAAATTAGTTTTTTTTCTATTGAAACATGCTCATTATTGAGGCCTTAATACTACTAGTAGGGTTCTGAGTGTTATTGGACCTGTTTTCCAGAATGCACAAAGAGGAGGGCATGGCACTTCAAAGAATAAATTAGGAAGCCGTGGGCTTGACAAGGTTACAACTTTTCATCAACCTATTATTTGCATTCTATTGTCATGGTATGTGATGGACTATTTCTTTTTTTCTTTTAGGTTGCTCAAGTGCCAGTCGGCACTGTAATACACCTTGTTAGTGGTGAGATTCCTGTTGCAGACGATTCTTCTACCACACCATTAGACCCCTGGGACATACCAGTTGATGTTAACCAAGCCAACTCTATTCACCAGAAAAATCAGCAAGTCAATCTTTCTCATTCGGCTGGAGTGGAAACTTTACATGGTTCACCTTTGAACTCTGAGGATGATGTTAATAAATCAGTTCATGCTAACAAAGAAAGTTTGGATTTGTCTCCCTTGACTGAGATAAACTCAAACGTACATCACAAAGGTGATGGACCATGCTGCAAAGTAGACTATATGGACATTTCAGACAAGGAAGCTAAAGATGACAAGCATGATGAAGCAAATGAAATCAGCAAAATCAGTATGGAGGCAGATGAGGGATCGATGGATGAGGAAGATGATGATTTGATGGATGAGGAAGATGAGGTGGTGGTGCAATATTCAGTAGCTGAATTAACTCAACCAGGTCAGCGAGTAATAGTTGCACAAGGTGGAGAGGGTGGTCTTGGCAATGTTTCTTTAATGAAAGATAGCAAGTCTTTCAGAAATACAAGTGATCAAAATGGTGTTATGAATCAAGGAACCCTGGTAAAAGCAACTTTGCCTACTGCTGGCAGACCTGGCTCTGAAAGTCTTCTCATATTGGAACTAAAGAGTATTGCCGATGTGGGTCTTATTGGTATGCCTAATGCTGGTAAAAGCACGTTGTTAGGAGCTCTTTCAATGGCCAAGCCTGCAGTGGGCGATTATGCGTTTACCACTCTAAGGCCCAACATAGGAAATCTTAATTTTGAGAGCTACTTCTCTGTTAAGGTTGCTGACATCCCTGGTATTATTAAAGGAGCTCATGCAAACCGTGGACTTGGCCATGCTTTTTTGAGGCACATAGAGCGCACAAAAGTTCTGGTATACGTTGTTGATTTAGCAGCAGCATTGGATGGTAGGAAGGGCATTCCTCCATGGGAACAACTAAGGGATCTAGTTTTGGAGCTTGAATATTACCAGCAAGATTTGTCAAGTAGACCTTCTTTAGTAGTTGCTAACAAAATTGATGAAGTGGGTGCTGAAAATGTCTTGAAAGAACTACAGAGAAGGGTCCAAGGTGTCCCCATATTTCCAGTATGTGCTGTCTTGCAAGAGGGAGTACCTGAACTTAAATGTGGTATCAGGAGGCTTATTGATGGTTGTGAGTTGCACAGACTCACTCTAGATAACATTTTGGTCGACTAGCCTAACTTGTGCACTGGCTTGCTGCAGTTCTCATGGTCAACATTACAGAAGAAAGTGCAAAGCTAGGTTTGAAGTACAAGCACTTGACACCCTCCAAAATTGTTACACATTTGTCAGTCATATTCGTTTCTGTTTTGGCATATTAATTGTTATTGTAGAACCAGATTTTAGACGAAGATAGCTTGATTGCAGCGAGCTTCATATACTAGAATGGCGTTATTTGTTTAGGTATTCATCAATAATTGCCAGTCATTGATTGGGCGATACTTTGTTCTGTATCAAAAACAGAGAAAGCACAAACATTTTGGTCCTCTCATGTTTATGTTGTCATTAAGAGGACAAATTAGTTTTCACTGTTTATCTTTTTGACCCGAAGAACTTCGTTGTCTGCCCCACAAACAATCTCTTCGTTGTTTGTCTAAGACGATCGGCCAAATTCTAATGAAGTCTTGAGGAAATGTATTCACAGACTCGAAATGAGAGTTTGAAAAGTGGTACATTCCTGTAACATATTATACACACAATATTACAAATTAATTTTGTTTAAATAGAGGAAACGGAGTTTTACCAAATTTTGTTTATTTTGTTTAAATAAAACCACATTAAAATTGCCTTTACATCTTAACAAACGATTTGGATTCATAATCATCAAAATTTCATGAAGGTCGTTTTCTTTCTGGGAACAAAATCCATTGTGGCTTTTTTTTTTTTATAAATAAAAATAAACCTGAGTTTCGAAATCAGTAATCTTGTTACAAAACAAAAGTAACTTCTGATCAATCTTAATTTAGAATTATTTTTCTTCACTAAACAAACGGAATTTACCATGTGGATTTCATCAGTGAAGGTTTTAATAATCTCACATACAGCAAGAAGATCAACGCTTCTCATAGTGCCAGCGCATCATGCCTGGATTTTCAGAACTCCATCACCAACTAAACACAGCATCATCCATGCTTGTTTATCCGCTACAATGCTAAAAGAACGCTACAATGCTAAAAGAAGCAACTTTTAAATGGACAAACATTAATCCTCAAAAATTTTATCATCCCTATCGATTGATTTTTTGCATTTATTATTTATCTTCTCTAGATGATTGAAGAAGACCGCTAATATAACAACGATTTTATATTTTTTATTTATGCACTGCAATGCTGCCAAAAGACTCTTGGAGAAGAGAACAAGACAGAAAGAACAAGAACATGCATCATGACACACGAGCACGTGTAAAACCGAGAAGAATTTCAGACGAGTAAAACCAAGAAGACCCGCAACGTGCACAGAGATGAAAATTCAATTATCTTATTCATAGATCTCCACCAGCAGAGCTGAAAATTCAATTTTCTTATTCACCAATCGTTGGGTGCCGCCACACTTCATAGCGCTGTCCAAATAAAAGACTCATTTACTAGAAAAGTTACGTCTTAAGCCAAAAAGAGAGAGAGAGAGAAAAAAAAAAGGTTCTCTCAAATGGAATCTTAATTGCCAAACGTCCTTGCTGTAGTCCGTTGCAAATTGAAGGTCATCCCTAGTTGATAGGGTTGTTATCTTTTTTTTCGGTGAATAAGATAAGAATATTTGTGCGTAGAATGCAAATAGTCTGTTTGGAGGGAGGAACATGAGAAGAACGATTCGGGTACATTAGTTTGGGACGATTGGCACGGGAGGACGGTGTGAGGGAGTTGGTACAGCCGGGTGATCTCGAAGATTACTCTAATACGGGACGGGTGAGAATCGGCTCGGTCTAGCGGGCCTAGAGATGGTTTGGTACGGGAAAAATATGAGTGGGTTCAGACTGCCGAGAAAAGCCTAAGAGCTACGCTACACGTGAGCGGTAGGTCTAGGCTAACATTATTAAAGGTAAATGATTGAAAGGGATGAACTAGAATATTTCTCAAAATATAGATAAAAAATTGTTACACAACAAAAGAGCCCCTCCACCACCACAATATTTGTAGGAGTCTTCGCTTTTCGTGTCTGTAACAGAATGATTCTCTAGATAAGCAAGGTGTCCACGTGTACGATGAAGAAGGTTCGTGGTACAACAGCTGACCAGAGGAAGGAGGATAAAAGGGAGAAGCAGAGCAAGAGGAAAGGGATCTGCATTATTCCAACTGACGAGAGACGAAGACACATCCGAAGGGGAGAGCAACCGCATCGCCGGAGAAGAAGACAGGGAGAATAGTGAGCTCCATCTTTCCAATACTTTCTGTGTATTGAGATAATTGTAAAAGGTTTTTTTCTTTACCTCTGACAGTTCTTTCCGTGAAAGAGGAAGCTTATAGTGAGAGTGCTTTGGCATCGTAGCTCGTGGAAGGGCTCACCTCCGTAAAGTAAGAACCTTCGTTCCGAACCATATTATATCTTGTGTCTTTGTTTGTTGCCTATGTTGTGTGTATTTCTCTTCTTCGTACATCGGCCAGAGTGTTAAAAGGAAGCCAGAAAACCCGTACCGCATCACTAGTCTTTCTCCCTGGTTGTAAGGGCATTCGACCTTGCAGAATAAGTTAGGATAAATTCTTGCAGTGCATCTAGTAATGACAAATCGTAAGATACCAGACACCAAATTAGCACAGCAAAAAGGATATCATCTTACTAACCAAAAGACTGAACTACTGTCATAAAATACACATCGTCTAGTAGGATAACTGAGTACAGAAAACTAAAGCTATGGAATGCAACGTGAAGTTTTTGCTACACTAGTAAAATGTCCTCGAGAAATTTAGCTCCCGTCAGTTGCATCCGCATCAAGTAGCTTCCAACCACATCCAAAGGCAAGCAACATATGAAGAATATTATTAGTGGTTCTGAAACAAAACTAGGAAGTGGACTTGGATTTCCATAACGAGAAGGCATGAGTGATACGCCCTTTCCATCCTTGCAGTAACCATTGGCCATCTACGTCCATTAGAAAATCCTTATGGTAGTACTCCAACTTTTTCTTTGCAATCTCTAACATCTCTGAAGATAGAGGAAGTTGCCTGAGCCCTGCACGGGCATTTCTTACCTGCCACTGCTTGTAGGTCTCTGGCCTTTCCACCCTTTCTGCACCCTCGCAAGCAATGATGTTAAGAGCATCCCGGCCAAAGATATTCTTCTCTATCAACAGCCGTGATTCATCTTCCCGTGGCACGGTGGTTTCGATCGCGTCGAACAAGGAAGAGTAGTAGAATAAAACTTCCCGAAATCGCGTGACGAAAAAAGGAGAGTTGTAAGACCCATTCCCAGTTGCCAAGATAAATATAGCAGGATCAAGATCTCTTATGATCTTCAGCACCATATCTCTTGGGCTCTCCTCTAGCACTGTTTCATCCATCAGGTTATTAAAATGATACAGACTGTTGACGACAAGCACCTCATCTTTATCGATGTTGAGATCCTCGATTCGGATGGTTTCCCACTTGGCTGCGATTGCTTGAAACTCAAAAGGAATGCCAAATCTACGAGCATAATCAGCTAAGCGACGCCCAGTTTCATCAACCCGCTCAGTTGGTCGAAAACCAGGCATTGGTTTGTCGATGCCAGTCAAGCGGAGCCTAGGAGGACCACCTTCTCGCTCAGCAAGAATGCTCATGAAACATGGCCATTGGAAGCCATGGTAGATTCCGAAATCGATTATATGCAATCTGGTAGCATCCTTTGCCGCATTCAGTATTGTTCTATTGGAGAAGAAAAAAGAGAGCTTCTTGAATGGGGTTGCAGTCATAAAACACCTGTGAGCTTTCAACATATCAACAGTAGAGATTCCTTTTGCCACAATGCAATGATAAACCTGACTTCCTGTTCCCACCATTCTTGCCTCCAGGCCATCAGCAAAGTAAGCTGCCAACCTCTGGTTTGCATCTCCTAAAGGAGATGAGTACTGCCTAATCTGCTTCAGTAGATCATTTGCGCTTCGACGATCACCTATTGCCACAGATTGTGCACAATGGATGAGGAGTGACCTATAATCAACCACCTCCTTCTTAGGTTGTTTCTTCCCACGGCCTTTACCACCACTTGATGCTTTAGCTTGACTACTATGAGAACTTTTGCCTGTTTCATCCTTCTCCAAGTCAGCTTGCTTTTGATCAATCTTTGGTCCACACTTCTTCATCAAATGGCAGAGCAGGACCTCGTCAAAAAGTTTTGAATTGACAGTTTCCTCGGTGGAGAAAGCTGGTTGTTTATGGCTTCTCCCTTCCTGCAAATCCAAATCATCATCATGCTGTGTCTTTCGCCCCCTCGACACACGAACTGGTTCCTGTTTTTCTCCATTTTCTAACTTGATCCCAATCAATTCTCTCTCTGTGGGCAAGTGAAACCCACTGGCTTCTAAATCAATCACCAATTTTTCATCACTGGGAAGAAATTTACTCCCCTCTTCAAAGCCCTTCTGAAACTGCCAAGCCGGTGCACTCTGAGCGAGGAGATCATTGACAGAAAAGATTGAGTCATCCAGCACTCCATTGATTGCAGAGGAAAATGAAGACTGCAAAGTGTTAGCAACGGAAATAGGATCAGTTTGAAGCTGGTGATACTCCAGAGGATCATAAGGCCAGTTATTGCTGCCCCCATCACTAAAGTCCAAAAATTGGTTATTGACACTATCATCTAGGTTATTACCAGTTCCTGAGTTCTCGTCTGGTAAACCAGGGAAACTCTCGCCAAGGATCTCATAGAAGGGTTTCTCTGTAGCTAAAAGGGCTGGATCTTCTGGATACACATCAAACTTGCCATCCATGTTTTCATCCATTAGCATCTGATTAATGTAGTTGAATACCATGTCTGGAGAGAATTCAGGAACTTCAGTCTCACTGCTTCCAGTCAACGATGACGATCGATCTGCACTGGGCATAGAGTTAAATGTGGACGAACTCGACGAACCATTCTGAAAACTTGAGAAGCTATTCTCATCCAATGTTTGAGTTTCCCTCACTTCAACATTACCTGGAACATTCTGGTCTAAAAAGACTTGGTAATGAATATATCCATCTTGGATATCATGGATATTGGTAATAGATGAATCAACAAAATCATCAGAAGAAAAAGGCGAGGCGAACTGCAGATTTCCTGGATTAAGATCTTCGATGTTGCTCGGGTGACTGAAGAACTCATCGTGCTGAAATTTTTTCATCTTGCTTCTCGATTCTCAGAATTTTGAGTCTCTCATCTATGGGCTTCCATCGACTCCTACACAACTACACAAAACAATTGATCAAACAACTTCGGATATTTTTCACTATTACCGTTTCTGGGAATCAATCAAACATCATATACAGTCTTCTACATCCCAATCATATTTACAAAAAAAAAAAAAAAATCACAGAAACATGATAAAGACCATAGGAGAGAATATATATAAGAGTAGAAAAGGTAGCAAATCGAAGTTTGTCGAACAAGGGGAAGGAAAACACAATCAAATAGAACAAATAACTTCAGATGTCGCTCTAAAGATCTGTCTTTTTTTCCCCCAAAAGGAAAAGATAAAAAGCACAGCTACATGCTTGAATTTCGAAAAGAAGAAACATTTGAGGGATCTAAAATCATAACACAGAAATATAGAAACAACAAATACCAACTCAAAGAAGAAGTACGATAGGAGGAACACAAATTGGCTACGAAAAGACAGAATAAAAGGTAAGCTAAGAGGATAAAAACCTTCAACCGATCCAAAGGAAGCAACCCACAAGCGAGGGTCAAAGGTAAAGGCGGAGTATCAACCGAAGAAGCCGATAGCTACCTTTATTTATAATCTTTTTCCGAAGATGTGAAGATTTTTAAAAGGCCGAAGAAGAATTCGCACCATCGCTGTCACCCGGAAGCTTCATGGACAGGGTCCTCATCGGCTAACCGCGAATTGGCATCGCACAGGGCGGCGGACTTGGCTTGTCGTCCAAGCATTCCGTCTGAAGGCCATGCGCCTCAGACTTGGCGATCAGTGGCTAGTCAATTCCGTGCCGATTCCAACGTCATCAGAAGATCACCGCCGTAGCTGCCGATGGGGCGTCAAGCCGATCTGATGGCGATCAGTGGCGGCTGAAGGAGTGAATTGACTTGGCACTGACCGTTCGATTCGGAATTTGTGGCGATGTATCACGCTCACCCAGCAATTGACAAAGCAAGCACTCACTCTCTCTCTGGATAATCCAAGTGTAAATAGACATATTTATTGATTCTTCGATTTCGATTCAATTACGATCGATTTCGAATTCGTCGTCCGAATCGATCTAAACTAATTCAAAATTAATTCTGAATTGATTCCGATTTTAAAATTTTAATTTTAAAATTAATTCAATCCGAATCAGTTCTGAATCGATAACGAAACGATTTTGAAATGGTTCCGGATCGATTCTGAAATGGTTCCAGATCATCTTTCTCGAACTTGAACTTTTAAATTCGTCTAACGTACTGAGATCATATTCTTTTTTTCTATCACAAAATAATCTTATAGACATGTTAACATGCTAAAAATTTTCACCTTTAAATTAGTAATCCGAATCAGATCCAAATTGGAATCAGAACCGGTTCTGAATTGGTTTCGAAATCGATTGGAATCGAATCGGAATTGGAACAATTCCAATTCGATTCCAGAACCAATTCATTTGAATCGATTTCGATTCTGAATTTAACAAATTGATTCCGATTCGATTCCGAATTGAACCAATCCATTAAGTATGTCTAAATATAGGCACCACTAAATCTAAAATGTATCCATCTTATTTTATTTTATTAATATCGTCTGTCAAAATAAATTAGAAAAATAATAATAAAATGGTTCAGACTCTCCTCTTCTTAAATCACTAAGGTATAATTTTTTTTCCCTCACGGGAAGGATCACAGTATTGTAATCGTATAGCGTTGCGTGAATGCGAATTGATTCGCCAATCACGAGTGTCGTCCTCGCATTTAATTGCAGTCTACCGATAGCGAAAACTTATAATGATCAGGAGGTGAGGATAGTCATTAGATTTGCATATTCTAACCTTTTGCACTAGATGATGGTATAATTTTTACCAGAATTTTGTAAATAATACAATAACAAAGTTATATTAACGAACAGATAAATTCTCAGATACTATAAATTTATCTTTCTAGATTAGATAATATATTTTTCATCTCTTTTTTTATTAATTAGTAAATCACTTTTTGATGATGACATAATTCTTATTCTACCGTCTTAAGCGTCGCACCGATTCACTGGAATTCACTTTCTGATTTTTTTTTTTAATTTTTTTATTTTACAGAAAACAGACATTTTTAAACTATATTTGGCATGCGTAAACTGTGCAAACAAATAAATTATTGATCAATAAAAATAAAAGGCGTTGGTAAATAAAAAGCCGTGAGTAAAAGTTTTAAAATAAATGATTATGTATTTATTTATTTATTCTCATTGTCGTGGTAGTTATTGCCACTTGGTAGTGTTCGTGCCTTTATTTGACGGCTCTTTGAATTATTTAGCAAATATGTGTCAATCTTTACATGCGTTGTAACAATTGTCATGTATTTTGATTTTGAGAGATTTGGTGCAGCCATTATTGCTATGAGATACAAACAAAGTAATTGTTTAATATGTATGGCAACTACATGTGTTTGGTAAATATATAAATAAAACCAATCATTAAGGAGTTAAATTAGAATTATTTTCTTAAGAAAAAAATTTAGGTGGTGTTTGGATTGGATGCAGGAATAAAAATAAGAATGAATTTGATAGCAAATTAAAATGGAAATGAATTTAATCATTCAAAATTTATAACTAAGATTAAATATGTCAATGTTGCTTTCTAACGATAATAAACCATCAAAATGGATCATCTCCTCCTCCTCCTCTTCGCACCCCTCCTCTTTTCCATCGCCTCCACTCACTTCACGTCTCACTACTTTCTCAACTGCGGCGACCAATCCAACATCACCCTCAATGATAACTCCTGCTGCATTTTCGCTACTGATTCCAAATACCTCTCCCACTAAGTCGATTCCTTCCCACTCTGCAACCCCTCCTCTAACTTCTCCATCTACTCCACCACTTGCGTCTTCGTTGATCCTATCTCTTACACCTTCCCTCTTAATTCCACCGGTGTTCATGTTGTTGGTGTAAGATGTCCCGGATCAATGTTGATCAAATTTGAATAGGATTCAAGTAGGATTTTGATATTTGATAATAGATTGACAATGAGTTTGATCATTGTTTGACAATATAGTTTGACCATATATTAACCATATAATCAGTAGATGATTATGATATCCAAAATCATATGTGGAAAATTATTTAAAGAGATTGTTGGAGCAATCAATTTCGGAAGTCTAAGTTTAGATACTTGGAAAGAAAAGTCTAAATATCAATATTTAGAAAGAGAAGTTCAAAGGTAAAGTTTTGGCAGCACAAGTCCAAATGTGTAGTCTTGGCGGCGTAATGTTCAAGTGAACTTTAGCAATTGGAAAGTCTAAGAATGGTCTTAGCAAGGGAAAGTTCAAGTATGGTCTTGACATGGAAAAGTCTAAAAATAGTCTTAGCAATTGAAAAGTTCAAGTCATGGGTACTTGACAATTGAAAGTCCAAGTCATAGGTAGTTGACAAAAGTAAAGTACAAGTTTGTAGGTTTGACAGTGTAAAGTCAAGCATAGAATCTTGACAACATAAGTCCAAATGAACCTTAGTAAATGACCCGATTAGCATGACATAGTCGATAGAAACATCTGAAAGTTAACACGAAGGATAAAGAGTCGCGGACTCCAGGATCCGAGAGGCGTGAGACTGATGGAGGTGACTAGAAGACTTAGGTCTGGACTATGTGTGAGTATCAAGTATAATGGAGTCATACTTGGGTTAAACTTCATGTTTGAGGTTTATCAGTCGACTGAGATTATAGACCAATCAACTGACCTAGTATTTGATACTTAGGAGCCTAGTTAACTCGGAGCAGTCAATTTGGTGTATGACCAGTCGACTAAGATTCGACTGCTCGACTAAGACTATGACAGTCGACTGTCATGTATGGATAGTCGATTGCCTCGACTGTCATGTATGGACAGTCGATTGATAACACTGTAATAATCCATAGATTCTTGCATAGGCGACTGACTAGTCAACTACTGGATAACAGTTGACTGTTGGGTGTATCCGTTAGACAGATTTCAACGTGGATGGAGTCATTGTGAGACAACGGATAAGTGAGAGTCAATTAGTATCTTTTGACAGTCGATTGCTAGGCACGAAATCGTCCCGATGCAAATTATAATTGGAGCAGCTCGTGGATAATTTTAGTCAAGATTTTTGGAGCGATTTTGAAAGCGAAGTGTTATTGTACTCCAGATCTTAAAGAGTAATCCAAAGCAATCAATCAAAAGCTCTTTGTGTAATTTTTTTTTATTTATTGCTTAATACACTTGTTGTATTTGATTGTATTTCGTATATTACTATTGTAATTTTATTGTAAGAAATTTTTCTATCTCCGAAATATTTTCCGAGAAAGAGAAATTTACTAGTGTTGATGTGCGAAAGAGATGGAAGGAGAGAGAGAAGGGGCGATGGAGATGGTGGGATTGGAAGGACGAACAAGGATTCAGAAAGAGGAAGGGTAGGGAAAAAAACACAAAAAACAAAAAAAGATGCGACCAGAATGAATTTTAAATCCACTCTTTTCTTTGAATTTGGTCCCTTTCTAAATAATTAAGAATAATGATTTCAAAATTATTATTCTCAAACTCATTAACCAGACTTTTTATATTTTTATTATTCTATTCTCTCATCCTCCAAACTCCTAAACCAACCAAACGCCATTGAGGCACTTTTGGGGCATGCGTTGAAGATGCTTAATTCACAATAAAAATGAGCATGTTTTAGGTTTATTGACTAAATGAAGAACGTTAGATCCTGTGAACTTGTTGGATTCAAACGATGCCGTCTACTGGCTCTCCGGAGCGAAGGTTCTTCAACTGCAACCTCTATCACTGTGATTGTGGCCTGTGTCCGACAGCAGCAACAATCCGCATCCAACTGCAAGAGTGAAACTGCTTGCTTCTGGGGATGTTCAAGCAGCCAATGTTATGTCAACCATGGATCGTCCCAAAAGTGCCTGGCTTTTATGAACATTTCCAGGTAGTATTTTATTTGATTCTTTCAAATGCAATTCATCTATCGAAACTCGAAATCGCAAAATCTTGCAGCTCCTTCGTCAGCCTTTCCCCGTCCTTCGGTCAATAAATTTCAGTTCATTCTCGATGTCCGAATTCACGAACTCTTCTTCGATCCACAGCAGAAGGTCGCCGTGCATCCGCGCATGCACCAACTTCTCTGCTTCCATCTCTTTCAGCAGCGACACTGCATCCGCCACCGTCCGCCGCCGGCACATCTCCCCCAGCAACGTCCGGCAAGTGATCAGGTCAGGCGTCCTCCCTGCCAGTGCAGCTTCCCACATCACCTCCACTGCGCTACGCACCTCGCCGGCCATCGCCATGGCGCAGATGATCGAGTTGCACGCTCGAGCACTTGGTGCCATCCCTTTCCCCCGCATTTGCTCGAACAGCTCTCGGGCGTTCCGCGTCCTGCCCTGGGCGCATAGCCCGTGCACCAGCAGGCTGTAGGTGTGCTCGTCGGGTTCGCAACCGTACACCGGGCCCATCTGGTGGAACACCCGGAGCGCGTCGTTGAGGTGCAGCGAGTAGGCGTAGCCCTTGACCATGGCGTTGAGTGCTAGGCGATCCGGGTTGATGCCGGAGTCCACCATTTGGCGGAAGAGCATCCGGACGGTGCCCATGTGGATGTGGTGGATGTAGGAATTGGCATCGTCGCGGCCGAGGAAGGCGGTGAAGAGGAGGTTGTAGGTGGCACTCGTGGGGCGAGAGGAGGGATCCGCAGCGGCGCGCATGACCGTGTAGACGTGGACGGCCTTGGAGAGCATGCGGCCCTCGGCATAGAAGTAGAGGAGGGTGTTGAGGTGTGGTTCCGTTGGGGGAAGGGAAGGGAGGGCGAGAGCGAGGGAGGCGACGGCGTCCATCTCAGAGTAGAGGCGAGCGACTCCGAGGCACTTGATGGCGGCCAGGAACGGCGCGTGATCTCCGGCGAGGCGGCGGCGGTGGCTTTCAAGTGCCCAGGAGAAGAGATGAGGACAGAGGCGAGGGTCGGGGAGGCGGACGAGGGCGTCGGCGAGATCGGACGCGCCGAAGCGAGGAGGGAGCTGGGAGACGACGAGGTCGAGCTGGGACTGATCCAACGGAGGGGGTTTTGGACGTTTCTTACGGCATCTACGCCGATCGCCATCTGAGGCGAAGGCGCGGTCGAATTGTACAAATGGCGAGTTGGACAGAGCTACCGAAGAGGAGCATAAACGATGAGAGCCATGGCGTAGAAGAAGCCGGAGCATCGTCGCTGAGCCGGGGAAGAGAGGCCACGCCACCGAAACCGACGGCGTTCAACAAGGCACGCGCGCTAGGGTTACGATGAGCATTAGCTCTATTTATATTATGGGCCAGGCCTTACTCGAAAACGCTCAATTCGGCCCATTGGACCGGTCAAATTATTTCGCTAAGTTTGCCTCCTTGGAATATTAATAATTTTATGAACAAATGCAAATTGATAAATTATTTTCGACCTCCACGTTCAAACAAGTTCGCCCGCTCTCTGTGTCCAAGTCGAAACCAGCAACCACAAATTTCCGCAAAATCTTTCGAAACCCTAGCTCTGATGATTACCACCAACGTCTTTCTTTCAATGGTAATCAGTTCGAATCCTCCTCCAAGCGAGATTGCGTGATCTCCGCCACTTCTTTCCAGTCGAACACGCCCCGCGCGATCAAGGTACGGCGGACCGCTCTTTTAATTTTGGGTTTCGAGGTTTTCTGTCAGATCGACGAATGATGCCGGAGCTTCGTAGACGAGGCGGAGGCGAATCCAGTAGTCCGAGCGGTTGAAGACAAAGCGGAGGTCTGCTGAGCTCCCTGATGAGATTGTTCTGGTGGAGGGCCGTCGAGGAGTTGGTGGGTTGTCCAGGGAGGAGAAGACAGGAATTGGTGCTAATCAAGGAAATGTCGAATGCATCAAGAGATTAGGATGGACAGCAGCAACAAAAGGGGAATAATGGTGGATGATAAAAGAAAGGGATATGAAGGCAAGGTACAATGCTCATCACTAACTTACTGAAGAATGAGGAAAATGTGTATCGAAATTGACCTTATAGTGCTTGAGGGAAAGACTGATAAAAACCTCTTTTTTTTCCTGCATTGAGTGATATAAGTTAGTCCAACTAATGCTTTTCGATTGAATTAATAATAAGGATGAAGAAATTGAGCAGCTGCAGATGCTTATAGATCATAAAACTCAGTCTCATATGGCAATAGATGAGAAATATGCTGTACGAAAACACTAACCATCCTCCACGTTTATGTCTTGCTTATCTGGAATTACCACTATAGATCCTCATCTTTCAGACAGTATTACAGTATTTGTAGATAATACTATTTCAAATTTTGTGAAAACCATTGCACAACTAATGGAAGAGATAAAGTTCAGAACTTGGAATCTGGTGCTGACCCTTTGCGCTTCAGAGATGCAGGTTTAGAAGATAGACCAAATGATATATCTAATAGTGTGCTCTCGCGGAGAGACCGTGATGATTCAGTAAGCTGCTCCACTGATTTTGCAGTTTTTCCTGACTCTGACAAACCAGCAGAGAGGATGTATGTATGATGTATCCTAAGTGCATTGTTTCTGTTCTTGTTAATCCAAAGATATTTACAAATATTTCCAAAATATTTTGGGTCATCAATAATTTTTAATCTAGAAGCTTGTTTTATCAACTTCTAATATAAAGATTGCTCCTACTTTTTATGCTAAGTTACTACGGTTTAAATGCATTCGATAGCTGCTGTTGCCAGGCTGACGAAGTTCTTGATTTCTTTCATGTTTTTGTATGAGTACTTCGATCACATCAGTAGGTAAGCAGGCTGGATAAGCATATCTTTTAATTGCTTGTTTGGTCTTTTATTTTGGATCCTGGCTTAGGGTTGAGTCAATACTCTATAGATCTGCTATGAAGACAGGACAAGCAATATCGAACAGGGCGAAATCGGAAGAATCATCAAGCCTGATGGTACGTATGTCACGAATCTGGCTCATTCTCTTATTTTATTTTATTTTATTTTAACTGAGTGTGGTTGACCTTCATTTTAAAACTTCCTTTGGAAGTAAAAAAATGTAAATTCTGCAATCATTGCAAATACTTAGCAAATATAACAAAATCTAACTTGGAACTTTTCCTCTCTGAATTCATACTGAGAGAAAAGTTTGGAATACTCGTAGCCAACTCAATTGAAACTCAAATCCGATAAATTAGTTTCTGGTAAATATTTGTATCTTTCGCCTTTATCTCAAGCCTTGATATATATATACACACTCTGACAGTTTCTTCTCTGTATTGACAGTTGCAATAGGAGAGGATGCAATAGGAGAGTTCAGCGGTTAGATTCCGATCGAAAATAGTCGTGATTGTGGCCGCTAATGGCACGTGCCCTTGATTGCTGCAATCGCGGTTGTTATCGGCCGTAATCCGATTGCGATTCGACAGGATTTCAGTGTCAACTGGATTGCAGTCAGATTTCGATCGGAATCTGATCGACTGTTGACGAATCTGAGTTACGAGTGGATGAAATCGCAACGGATGAAGCACCGTGCATTTCTCATTCATTATGCAATTGCGATTGATCGGACGACAAAGAAAACGTCACGTACGAGTCGTGCAGCGGATGAGACTCAAAATATCAAACTCTCGTGTGTGTGTATATATGTATGTGTACGATGAGTTTTTTACCGTCCAATCGCGATTGCGATGGAAAATACATAGTGCTTCCTCGCTGCACATTTTGCTCGCTAACAGTCACAATTCACTAGCGGTCGATCGAATTTTGGTCGAGATCTGATCGACACCAGAGTTTGGCTGGATTGCGATCGTATCGTAGCAGGAAATAGTCGTGATTGCGGCCGCTAGCGCCGCAACCACTGGTGGCCGCAATCGCGGTTGTTTTTTATTGTGATTTGGTTGGAATCTAGTTGGACTTTGGTGTCGATCGGATTTCGATAGGACCGTCGTTGAAATTCAATCGGATCGTGGCTGAAATCCGACGAAATTGAGCGGGCATCAAGCGCGATTACTGTGTATTTTTATTCGTCGTGTATGGAGCATACAAATATGGACGTGCAGAATATATATATATATATATATATATATATATATATATCAAATTTCGCGACCGTCGTGATGCGCCGAGCCACCGCTCGCGCCATCGTCGCCGTAGCCCGTCACACCGAACTGGCGCGATCGGCGCTGGTCGCCTGATCGAAGCTCGGCGCGTCGATTCGGCCGCGATTCGGTCGGAATCACGACAGTCGCATTCGATAGTTTGCGATCGGATCAATTTCGATCATATATATATATATACACACACTGACAGTTTCTTCTCTATAGAAATTAATAAAACATATTCCCTGAAAACAAACATGACTCCTTGTTGCTTGAGGAAACAGGCACAAGGAAGGCATACATGCGGTCGTACATGACATAAGTTTTGTAAATTGATGGGGGCTAGAATATTTGATGTATGTAACACGTCATTTCATGTTACTAAATGCGATGATATGACTAAAATGCTATGACTTTTCTCATGATGCCTACATTTTTGTGTCTTATTACACTGCATGGCTTCCTTTGAATAACTGTGTATTTTTTGGATTCTAAAAATAAGCCAATGGGAGCACGTGTTCCATCCATGATGTTGGTGATTTTACCTAGCTTAAACTATAAAATCAACAAGTGGAAATATGTTAGCTTTTAATTTTTAATCTATCACGCAAGCACTTTTCAATCATGTAATCATGTAAGATCTATGAGCGTTTTCCTAATTTATTTTTATGGTTGATAGAGACCGTTTAAATATCGATTTTATCCGATTTAATTGTTGACGAGATATCTCGAAGGTCTGTAGAATAAGATCGATCACTTTCAAGAATTAGTCGGATCGAAAGTTCGAACACTCTGGTACAAAAAAAAAAATCATATAAGATCAATTCTCCAATACATACATAACTTTTGTCATAAATGATCGATAAGGAAAAATACAAATTGGTGTAAAAGATGATTCGTTCACCCTCAGCGTCTCTGCAGTTGGTCTCACAGTCAATACAAAGAAGATAAATTATAGAGAGCATATTGCTCAATTCAGGACTAGTGCGACAGGAGGACAACCACTCTGATAGATTTGTAGTCTCCAAGGATTGATTCTTACTTATTTGTACAACTCTACTGTCGTGCTAATCATAAGATCTTTTCATGAGGATAAGGAAAAATATAGATAACCTTAGCTATCAGAGTTAAAATTATTTATTAAAATGTATTTAGTAGAAAATAAAATTTATAATTTTTTTGACTTTATTTTCTTTTTCATTTTTACCTTTCTTTCATTTTTTAAAACTATATTCTCAATGTTTTTCCATCCTTTCACACGTGCATCTTAGTCTTCTCGAAGTCGTCCATACAGGTTGCTAACATTTCAATCTTGTCAATGATATCACAATCTAATAAGATCACGAAAGATCTAATTAGTTCCTACATTTCTCATCATCTCCTCCGTTGACATTTTAATAATAATAATTCTGACAAATGTTCTTTTCACTTGACGTTCTTTTTACAAATACCGAAACTTCATTTTCCAACGGATTACGGATACATGTCCTTAACAAGAAAACATTTTTAATTAAATTCTGATTTTGAGAAGACAATTTAAAAAAATTAAAATTAAAGTCATTTTAATTAGATTTGAAGTATTTTTTTCTTAAAAATAAGGGATGTTCTTCGTATAATTATGAAAAACTAGGGTATACTTTGGATATATTCACCATTAGCGGCGGTTTCTGTGATTTTGAATTCATTGATTAGTAGTTCGACGGGTGGGTCGCTTATCGCAGTCGTTGGTGTCTTTTGGTTCTTCAGATTTCTCACTCTATAAAAGAGTAATTAATTTTCTAAGGTTAATTCATTTCGAGTATCGGATTTTCTTCTCCGCGCCGGTCCTCTCGATTCCAGAACCCCTAGCGACTTCCGGGATCGGGAACCCTAGATCGACATGATGAGAGGCGCGAAGCAACGGAAGCAGCTCAAGCTCGACGTTACCGCCCAGGAAGCCTCCGTCGACAAGTTCCTGTAATGTCTTGGTGTCTCCGGTTGCTTCTTAGTTTTACGAGATCTTGATTCGATTTAAGTGTTTCTTGCTGTAGTTTGTGTCACTGGATGCTATAAGCTTTTTCGGTTTGTTTGGTACCAATTCCCGTTGGTACAGAGTTCTTAAGAATCACAAGTCCAATTTTTGTGTTTGGATTTCACTGATAATTGATGATTGGAATTCCATTTCTTGCGTTTAGGGGATAGTTGAGTTATATTTCATGCTTCTCTTTCCTAAAAATACTTTCGAACAAATTGTTAGTGTGTACTTTCGGAATTTGGGCGAAATTTAAATACTTAAAGGGGTTTGCGAGTTGTAGGACTGCGAGTGGAACATTCACAGACGGTGACCTACGGTTGAATCAGAGAGGATTACGATTGATCTCTGAGGAAACTCAAGGTAGTCAGGTAAATTCAAGCTAGTTTGGCAATTTTTTTATGCATGGGCTTAGGCTTTCTTAAACAGACTATCTTATAATTCATCTTTACATGATATTTATAATACTTGTCAATTTCATTCTTATCTTCCATCTGAAATTGTACAACTTCTCAAGTTTTCCCTTTAAAGTTGGCACTTTGGTATAACAACATGCAGCCACCGGACTCTGAAGATGTAGAGTTGTTGAGGGAAGATCTTGAGGTCATTAAAGTCATAGGGAGGGGAAGTGGTGGTACCGTTCAGCTGGTACAACACAAGGGGCAAGGAACATTTTATGCTCTAAAGGTGCTTTTTTTTTTATCACTATTTATGATTCAAATACCATGTTAATTCATCCTTATCATCCAATCTTGACAATCAACAATGTTTTCGGTAAAGTGGAATTCAAATCAAGATTAGTTTATGGAAAATCCAAATTAAATTCATTTAAATATCAATCTTCCTATGATTGTCAAAAGTTTCTAAACAAAACTGTTTGAGAAATGTGATCAGTGGCCGATGGTCAACAGATATGTTTACTCCGGACCTTATTTCTGCCATTTAATTAGTAGGTTTGCTTGTTTTATATTTTTGGACTAGACAGAAGAAGTAAGCTTGTTACTTGAAAGTTGGTTCTGCTGCCGACAAAGTGGCCAAGATTTTGGTGAAAGGCTGAAAATTCAGATCAGGAATCATTGCTTTTTTTCTCCCTCTTAATCTTTGATCTATCAAATGGCATTTGCTTTCCTAAGTCTAATTAACTGTAAATTTCATCTCGATGCTCATAATCTTTATTTATTTTTGCTCCTGCTCCCAAAATATATATCATAATACTAACTAAAGAAACTAAATATATGGGGCTTGCTTTTGGCTATTTCGTCTCAAAGTTTGCTCCCCGAGTGGCATTTATCACGTTACTTAGTGAAATGATATCTTTGTTGTGGTTCAGTACTCTAATAACGACACCCTTAACTGCTGTTTACATAGTTGTGAACTTTACTTATGAGCCAGATAAAAAAAATGCAGCAATTTTTGGTCTGTCAGGTCAATTCAAGAATTGAAGCACTGATCTGCAACATATTCACAAATGTTCTTCAAAAAGAACCTTATTTTTGTTAATCAATATTTAGAAAAGCTGAGAGGTAGTAACTGTCATGTGCAGGGTATTCAGATGTGCATCCAGGAGACAGTTCGTAAACAAATCGTGCAAGAACTTAAAATAAATAAAGCCTCCCAGTGTCCTCACATTGTTGTTTGTTACCATTCTTTCTACCACAATGGTGTTATTTCTCTCGTACTTGAGTACATGGATTGTGGATCACTTGCAGATGTAATTAAGCAAGTTCAAACAATCCTAGAGCCATATCTAGCAGTCGTCTGTGGGCAGGCAAGAATATTTTCTCTTTGTTGAATTGTTAGAAATAATGTGCTTAGCCTTGCATTGCTATTTAGTACATGTTGATTTGTATGCTTGACAATCATTTATATATGGAGTGTAATCATGAGTTAATTAAGAAAATTAAACCACCTACTTTCTACTGATATAGATGATTATGACATTATTGATATGTGTGATTAGGTTCTGAAGGGTTTAGTATATCTGCATCATGAAAGACATGTAATTCATAGGGATATAAAGCCATCAAATTTGTTAGTGAACCGTAAAGGCGAGGTAAAGATAACAGATTTTGGAGTAAGTGCAGTGCTGGCAAATTCCATGGGTCAACGAAATACATTTGTCGGCACCTATAACTATATGGCGGTAAGTTGAAATCCCATCCTCACATAATCGACAGCCTTATTCAGATAGTTATAAAGACTTTTCTAACAGCATGTAATAAATTCTGAAAACTTGACTGGCCTAATAACAAATTGCTTGGTTCTGTCCTTAGCCTGAACGGATTAGCGGAAGCTCATATGACTGTAAAAGTGACATTTGGAGTTTGGGTTTGGTAATACTTGAATGCGCAATTGGTCATTTTCCTTACACATCAACAGAACAAGAAGGATTTTTGAGCTTTTATGAACTTCTAGAGGCTATTGTGGATCAACCACCACCTTCTGCTCCTGCTGATCAATTCTCGCCAGAGTTCTGCTCATTCATATCAGCTTGGTATGCCAGAAACTCCCATGTGATTTGAGTATCTTGATTGCCATTTGTTTGCTAAACAGCTCTCAGCACGAAGTAGTATGATATGTATTTTTCTTCTTATTGTAGTTTCTATTATGTAATAACAAAGAAAATTTGGCTCTATCTGTTGAATAATGCCTTTGCTATAATTTAATGATTGGCGTAAATACATCTCTAACCTTTTAGAATTACTAAATGTCATATTTGTCATCATGAAATTTAATATTACTTATATATTCTTCTAATCTCTAAATTTCTCATAAATAATTGAATTCATGTTAATGATTTTCTTTGCACCCACCCAAAATGCCATCATTATGTGTCTTGATATTTGGTTTGTATTATGTTACTATTTTGATAGAGATAAATTCACTAATCATTTCCATATGTATAAGAAGATTTAGAAGAATATATTTATAGTATTAAATCTTGAAGTGGTGAATATGCAAAATAATATGTTTGTAAGGAACTATCTGCAATCTTCCTAATTGGTTTTTTGATTGTTTTAGCCGATTAGTTTTCTCTTGCAAACATTGATAGCATATCCTTTCTTTACTCCTCTGTTTTCTCCAACTATTTACAGCATCCAGAAAGATCCCAAGCAGCGACTGTCATCCTTGGAGCTACTGGTCAGTGTTTTTAACCTTCCTTTTTTTATATCCTAATCTTTGATACATTCATAGATTTTTTTCGTCTGGGATTTCCAGTGCCATCCATTCATTCAGAAATTTGAGGACAAGGACATCGATCTGGCGATCCTCGTTGCCAACTTAAACCCTCCTGTAAATTTAGATCTGTGATTGTATGCCATTCGGTTGTGTGCCCGTAGCCATTGCCAACCCTTAAAATTGATTCTGTCTTCCTTCGTCCTGAAAGAAACACTAGATTTGTTATCTGTACATTTTAGATGTTATGCATCTGGTTCAGTGAAAATATTATACAAGACCATCGCATAACAGTTTGAATGCACCTTCAACTTTATCAATAAAAATAAGGTATTTTGCTATACCTTTTTTTAAAATAGTAATAATAATAATTATGTTCATATTTAACCAAGTAGATAACTACAACCAAATTGAAACATGCAGCGATACGTTGTGTAGACGGTGAATTCTTAATTGCTATCCTGACTGGCTGTATAGTCTCGAGTTCAGCGCAGGTGCAAAGGAGGTCGAGTTCATAGGAATTGGCAGCAAAAGGCACAGGCGGAAAAAGACTGGTCTTAAAGCTAAAGCAGCTGACAAACGGATTTGTCTCCGCTGCTCAACATGGTTGACTCGATCACTTATTTCAATCTCGCCTCATCTTCTAAGCTAATTCCCACTATGGCACTATCTAACATACGAGGAATGGTTTCCGTTTGATTCATTATCCGTACTAATTTTATTAGGAACAAGTGATTCTTAAATAATGAAATATATTAGCCACGTCAACAAAGCGAAACATATAATTCAAAATCACATTATCTTAGAAAAAATAAAAAAAAAAATATTTTGGAGTTAACAAATATTTTTTTTTTTCAAAATTATCCTTCAAATTTTATTTATACGGATTAAAATATCCTTAAATTTTATTAAATTTCAATTTTATACGAATATAATCAAAACCATAGTTGATCGTTCGCGGTGCCACCAATCATCGTCGGCCTTCGATTGTCGTCGTCGCTCATCGGCCTCTGATCATCATTGCTCCTCGTCCGCCTTCGACCATCGCCGTCGCTCGCCTACCTTCGATCGTCGCCATTGTTCGTCGGTCGTCGTCTTTCGTTGCTGGTAGTCGACCACCAATCACCACCGTCGTCGATCACTATCGGTCGTCGTTGTCGTCACTGCCATCGATTGTAGGCTCATCTGCTATAGTTGTCAGTGGTCGTTCGTCGTCATCTCACCGGGTGATGGCGACGACCGTCCTGATCAGTACAACTATAAACAAATATGTTTTAAAATAAATGAAGTTTTAGAATTGAATTAAAAATAATATAGTAAAATATTAAAATAGATTATATATTAAAACTTTTAAATAAATAAATTTTTATTACGTTATTCAATCAAATTATATTTTATTTTTCATAATCTTAATTACATAATCATCTGATACAATAATTTGACCCTCACAGACCAAGTCGCGCGACTAGTGTAGCAGTCCAATAAATGGAACAAATTCAAAATCAACCTAGCGGGACCGACCTAACCTGCATTCCTAGTCTAACTAGTCGCGCAGTGGGGTCGAGCCTGTTGGGGGTTTCAAAACGCTGGCCTTGGACAGATTGGCCTCGACTCCTTGAATCAAAGTATGGCTGAGAACTGCTCAGAAAACAAAGCCTGACAATCAAAGATATGGATGAATCCTACTCAAAGAACTTATCCATTAGAAGGCCAAGCATTTAATAAGATGATGTGGACGAAAGAATCCATGAAACAAGGAAGACAGAGACAATGGCAAAAGGTTCGCCTCGCCTTAACCCTTAGAACCAACATGGGGCCAACACTGAGACCTTCATTTCTCTTCGCATGAAAGGTCTTGTTCCCTATGTCTTCAAATATATAAAACACCTGAGATTCCATTTTCCATCCAGATGATTAAAATTATAGCAAACCCGGCCATGAATTATGTTCCCTAGAGGCATCGAAACTGCGATCGAGCTATATATATCGAGGCAAACCAAAGCTAGGAGTCGAATTAAGTGCCATAAGCTGGAAAGAGAGCTTGTACCTTCCCAAAAGAAAGAACCATTTCTGAGTCTCGATATGGGTGGAGGCCTCCATCAAAGGCACCATGGAGTTGATAAAGATGATGACCAGCAGCAGCTTTTTGATTCTGACTCTTTCTCAAGCAACTCTGACGATGAAGATAATTCTGAAGAGGACGCAACTACTTCATCATCTCCAGATGCTTCCTCTCCAACTTCTCTGAGAGCAAACATGGATCCAAATGGAGCTCTGTATCAGTTATCAACGCTCATGGAGCATTTGCCTGTCAAGTGAGTATTTACAAATCCTCAGTAGCCTAGCTACCTTTGCGAAGTGAAACCTGAAATGGTCGTTGCAGGAGAGGACTGTCCAACTACTACCAAGGGAAATCACAATCTTACATATCACTCTCGGCCGTCAGCAGCGTAGAGGACCTGGCCAAGAAAGAGATTCCTCATAAGAGGAAGATGATAAAGACATGCAAGAGCTATGCAGGTGGACTGGAACTGGATGCGAGCAAGAGGTCTGCTCCTGCACCAAGACGTTTCTGTAGCAGCAAACTACCTCACATTCCTGTACAGAAAAATCCATGTGTTTAGATAGGGAAATGATAATTATACTTCCTGCAATTTTTGTATTTTTCCTTCTAAGGTCGATCGCGAAGCCATGGCTTGTTTAGAAAGATGCTGAGCAGGAATTTTCCGAGTTCTCCAAAATTTGGAAACTTACATCTTATCTCTACTCTAGTGAGCTTCTTGCCCAAAGAACCTGCAGCTTCTGTAAAAACACACTTTTCGACATGGTGAAAAGTTGGATATGGATTCCTAGCGTGATCCTGCCTCAGAATATTTAAGATCGACTACTTTCATTGAAGGAAACTTAAGAGGACTAAGAATCCAATCCTGTAGGAGCCCCATAATAAACAAAGGATGAGGAACAGACAATAAGAGGACAGAGACATTTTTCTCTCTCCCTAGATCCACTCAGGCAGTGCTTTGAGGACCTAAACGACCATTAATCTATAGGTTTCCTATCAAGTATAATCCTTTTCTTTCATTACTTACTGCTCATCTATCGTGGCCAGTGGCGTTGGTTTTCGATTTCGATTCGGTTTTGATCAATTTTGGATATGTTGACGTTGGAATCAGTCTGAATCGATTCAAAATCGATTCCGAACTGATTTCGAATCAATTCCGGTTCACCATTCTCGAATTTGAGCTTTCAAATTCATCTAATGTGTTGGTGATTATATTTTTTTTTATCACAAAATAATTTTATAGAAATGTTAGCATGCTAAGAATTTTCACTTTTAAATTAGCAATCGGAATCAAATCCAAATCAGAATCAGAACTAGTTTCGAATCGGTTCCGAATCGATTCTGAACCGATTCCAAAATCAAATCGAATCGGAATCCAAAACAGCTTCATCTAAATCAGTTTAGATTCTAAATTTAATGGATTAGTTCCGATTCAATTCCGAATCGAATCAATTCGTTAGGTGTCGGTGATTCATGTGATCAATAAGCAGATGAGCAAGGAAGCAATAGTATACCAGTTATCAGTCACTCACAAATGCCTTTTTATTATTATTATTATTATTTAATTCCATTCATTTTGCAGCAATTTATGTCAATCTTGCAGAAGTTGGACAGTGGATGAGAGCTTGTTTTGTGCTCGTCTCAGTGTACAACAATTGCTTGGCTTTTTGTGTGAGAGATCAAAGAACAGAATTCATGACCAACTAGATTTGACTTAGCCTAAAGACTTGACTTCATTGATTAATAAATATTTCTTTATAGTGGCTAAGTGCTTTCGTTAGGGTGGGGTTTACTTTAAAACTAAACAATTATCAAATTTTAATAATATAAAATATTTTTTTAAAAAAAAAATTAAATACATATTTGACCAATAATATGAGGAGGAGCTGCTGGCCTTTTAATTTAATTTTATTTTTTACCCTTTAGCGTTGATCTTGACTCGAGTCGTCTGCTCTCGAAAACCCTCTCTCTTTTTTTTTTCCCACCCTTTAGTTCGTCCTCGATCGGCAAATCTAGGCTCCAGGGACTGGTTCGATCTCACTTTGTTGATTTCCGTCAATGGAGTCAGATAGCGTCGAGTGCGTTTCTTTAGCGGAAGGGTTGGATGAGGAGGAGGAGGAGGTCGCCCAGCACGTCTCGTCCAAGTTGCA
Source organism: Wurfbainia villosa (assembly GCA_025175895.1). Taxonomy (NCBI): domain Eukaryota; kingdom Viridiplantae; phylum Streptophyta; class Magnoliopsida; order Zingiberales; family Zingiberaceae; genus Wurfbainia; species Wurfbainia villosa. Next base: position 21,190,513 of record CM045991.1, on the reverse strand, counting down.
TACCGGAGGCGCCGCCGTCCCTGGGATCGCTGCGGAGACCAGCGTCCACGAGCTGCTCGAATGCCCTGTCTGCGCCAATTCTATGTACCCCCCGATCCATCAGGTTGGTATTTTGATTTCTGGAACTGCAGGTTGGTTTTGTTGATCGAGATCAGGTGATTTCGAGATTTTCTGAGGGGTCGGTGGGTTGAAGTAGTTCTTGTCTTTCTGGTATATGGATGGATGTGACGATGTTGGCAAGTGTGATTTTTTTTCTTCTTCTTCTTTTCGCCTGTTTGTCGTGGTTTCCTTTTCTTTTGGCTACTGTTTGTGTTATTCCGGCACCTGTTTGTTCAAAAACAATAACCAAAAAAAAAAAAAAAAAGATATGGAAGGCTTGAGTTAGAAATGCTAAGATCATGCTGCAATTCGTTGCAATACGAAAGCATGCGTCTATTTGGTTGAATCGCTGAAATTGAGAATTTTCTCGACATTCTTAGGATTTATTTTGTCGACGTCGGTTCATCGAATTCTAACAGTCTATGGTTGTGGTTTTTTTGTGGATCCAGTGATTTATTGTAGTCTTTATTCGGACATTGATGCAAATATAGATCTTGGATAGCACTTTGAATTGAATTGAATTGATATAGACTATTTATGTGAACTGTGGTGGGTTGCTACCTTTTCTATGCTATCACTCTTTCAGCTAGTCAAGAAAGGGATCGACGCTAGCACGCGAAGAAAATAGAAAAAGGATATTGCTGTTTGGTATCTTATTTCTTTGTTGCCTTGTTCAGATGATAGACTGCTGCTGCGCTCTTAATCCTATTTAGTAGAATGCTCCCAGTTATGTAATTGGCTTTCCACTCTGCCTGGTCGATAAGAGAACTTCATTAGTAATCTAAGAGAACTTACATTTAGCAGGGGAAATTTTGCGAAGAACTTACATTGCTGCCGCTATATTAACATCGTCATTCCTAATATTTTTGCAGTGTCGTAATGGGCATACACTCTGCTCTACTTGTAAATCAAGGGTGCATAATCGTTGCCCGACTTGTAGACAAGAGCTTGGCGATATAAGGTGTCTAGCGCTGGAAAAAGTGGCAGAATCGCTTCAGCTTCCTTGCAAATACAGCAGCTTGGGATGTTGTGAAGTCATTCCTTATTACAGCAAGATCAAGCATGAAGCACAGTGCAACTTCAGACCTTACGGCTGCCCGTATGCAGGATCAGAGTGCTCAGTTGTTGGGGATATCCCTTCGTTGGTTGCACATTTGAGAGATGACCATAAAGTAGACATGCACACTGGATGCACCTTCAATCATCGTTATGTGAAGTCTAATCCACGCGAGGTTGAAAATGCAACATGGATGCTAACTGTAAGTATGCACCGGCCCCTTGTTGTGCTTCATCTTGATTGCTAAACACCAGAATCACTAACTATCATGCTTGTTTGCAATTTGTTATTACTTTGTACTTCATCTTGATTGTTAAACACCAGAATCACTAACTATCATGCTTGCTTGCAAATTTGTTATTACTTTGTGCTTTGTTAAACACCAGAATCACTAACTATCATGCTTGCTTGCAATTTGTTATTACTTTGTGATTCATCTTGATTTGTTAAATATCAGAACTACATGTAATTAAAGGAAACTTTGTTGTGCTTCATCTTGATTGTTAAACACCAGAATCACTAACTATCGTGCTTGCTTGCAATTTGTTATTACTTTGTGATTCATCTTGATTGTTAAACACCAGAATCACTAACTATCATGCTTGCTTGCAATTTGTTATTACTTTGTGATTCATCTTGATTGTTAAATACCAGAACTACATGTAATTAAAGGAAACTTTGTTGTGCTTCATCTTGATTGTTAAACACCAGAATCACTAACTATCATGCTTGCTTGCAATTTGTTATTACTTTGTGCCTCGTCTTGATTGTTAAATACCAGAACTACATGTAATTAAAGGAAACTTTGTTTTAGTCAAGTCTTGCATGAAATGCAACTTCATGGTGATGGAGTACTTGGTTCACTCTTTCCTATATTAAGAGCCCTATCTTGGACTTGGACCTTATAATTTGCAGATTCCTAAATTAAGGAAGCGTTCCTACAATTGTTATCATCATATTAAATTTAAGACAATCTGAAATAAATTTCTCACTAGTATTTTTTTGCTATTTAGGTTTTTTACTGTTTTGGCGAATATTTCTGCTTGCACTTTGAGGCCTTTCAATTAGGAATGGCTCCTGTATACATGGCCTTTCTCCGGTTCATGGGCGATGAGAATGATGCAAGAAACTTCAGTTACAGTCTTGAGGTTGGGGGCAATGGCAGGAAACTAATATGGGAAGGCACTCCGCGTAGCATTCGTGATGGTCACCGGAAAGTCCGCGACAGTCATGATGGCCTTATAATACAAAGGAACATGGCACTCTTCTTCTCTGGCGGTGACCGGAAAGAACTGAAGCTGCGAGTCACTGGACGGATTTGGAAGGAGCAACCAAACACAGATTCTTGAAATTGTACTCCCATTCTCTGTAGTTAAATGTGCTACAATTTATCATATTCGACCACGTTGCAGCTTTATCCATGTAGCATCGACATGTTTCCAGAGGTAGTTGTGAATAGAAGACCATGTCTGAGCTAACCAGTGTGTTCTGCCACTGCGATGGGAGATTATGCACGATTTTAAACATTTCCCTTATACTTCTTTTTTTTTTGGGTAACAATGCAGTTTCTTTTCAGTCGAGCCGATTATGAACTGATTATAGTGTTTCTTTAGGATAAAAGGTGATACGTTACGTTCCTTGATTGATAAATCACAAGAAATATTTTACCTAATTAAGAATTAAAAACTTTATATTTTTTGAGGATTTCTCTTGTTATTTACTAACCATTCGATCCTTAACGTGTTCCTGGTACTTAGCAAATTTTCTCTCTATTGATCACTAGATTCTGTACCTAATTGTGAGCATAAGCATTGCACAGAGTAGAACGCCGATGAAAGTAACACATTGCAATTAAAGATAACAATGTTCACTCTGTACATTTTAAAATTTATAAAAGAAAATTAAATTATGATACCAAACGATATATATATATATATATATATATTTCTCAAATGGCATGCGTCTCAAAAAATTCAAATCTTGTTTATTATAGTGATTTTACTGTTCGAGTATCAATTCGAATATTCGCACTGACACATTCCTGTTAGGCATGTGGAGAGAGGAATGTCCGCTTTAATTTAGCACATGCCTCGTGTACATTTCCCACATCCCAAACACGGGCCACTTACATTACAAAGCATATTACTTCTGTTGCACTCATCGTGCATAATAATGAAGCCGATAGAGATTGCACCTCAACTCATTCTCATTATGCTTAAATTGCAAATCCTGACAGAGAATTTAATTGAGATCGAATCATGTAAATTACCTCTAGCTATCACCCTACGTCACTCATAAGAGAAAAACAATCGCACATTGCAAACCATATTACTTCTCTTCACTTTAATACTACATGCATAGTAATTGATGAAAATTTCCAAAATCATGCTTACCCACCCTCACTGAGTAAGGAAGGAGAGGGACAACCTCAATCGAACATTTCCTGTGGAACTAGTACACGACAGAAATAAAGAACATGGCAATTCATTAATTAAGTAATTTTGTAGTTGGGTAGACGTTAACCGAGTCCGAAGAGAAATCTTGTTGCAACACCTTGCCCACCCATGAAAATAAAGCCTGCAAACTAAAGAACTAATATAGCAATTGTAGTTATATATGTGCAGCATAGTTTGTATTTCCGCCATAATCAACCTTGGCTGAGATCTCTATGGATTCAGTTTATTGTATAATGTTGACTGAGAGTGAGGTTCAATGCCTGTTCAGTAATTAAGTGAATCACTGCTGGATATAATATGAAAACCTGCTGCTTTTCTTGGATTCAGCATATGGGCCTCTGCAAGAAGCTCAGCTTCAAGGTCAATTAACTCAGCATCTTGAGCATGAGCTTCAAATCTGGAATCGCTAAGATAATTTGTCACCAAGCTGCTAGTAGTTCAACGTAAAATAAAGAAAATCACTGCTGCTTTACAAGACTAGTAGTACGATGGGAAACCAGACTCCCAACAAACAAACAGCAAACGTGTCGTCATAGGTTTTCTAGTGGAATGATTTGTCATGAGATTGCGAACCAAACTGAATGGAAAAGATAGCATTTTGCATTGGGACTTGAGCACCACAAAACAAACTGTCCTCAATTGGCAAAGTTGCCAAATTGGCGGCGAGGAACACCACGTGGCCCTGCTCTTCCCCGCTGCTGCCTTGGTGCAACGTGCCTTTGTGGTGGGGGAATGTTGATTCCATGATTCATCTTCTGGTTCATAAACTTCATCCTCTGTTCCTTCATATTGGCAAAGAGTGCATCCAAGGTCTGAGGCCGCTGCTTGGCAACCACCTTATCCTGACATTGCATTAGAATGACGTTAGAAGTATCCAAGTTCCTAAATCAAGGCAATCGACAAAATACAAGAAATCAATAAATTACAAAAATGCTATGCCAAGATCCACTATCTTGAGAGAAAAAAAAAACATTATCAGAAGTTCCTGGTAGAATTCTTTAGTTAAAACAAGCATAAAGACCATTAGTTCTTTGTCATAAACAAAGAAATAACTATTTATGTTCATAAAAAATTACCTTACGAATAGAGCTCCCATCAGCAACTTTTCTCTGAACTCCAGTAGCCTTGGTCCTGCATAAGTAACTAAATGTTAAAAAAAAAAAAAACAGCAGTTACAGACTTAAAAAGTTCGACAGAGACTGTTTTTTTGGCCAGTGGAATATAGCAATGATGAAATATGAAAGAACTTACCATTCTCTCTTAAAAGCAATTGCGTTTAAATAATTATTCAAAACAAAAATGATACTGAACAATTAACTGTCAATGCATTGACAAACTCTTCCTCCAACTTTCATATATCAGCTCTACAATATCCTTGTTTGCCCGTTGTCATGCTTTAGAGAAATTGAGGTAGAGTGGAATTTCCGAATACAAACACATCATCTTTCATCACTAAGCAGCAAAATTGAAGGACACTGAAATTGGTTGAAACACCAAATAGCCCTTGTCCTGATAGAAGTACCTCATAACAAAAGAATTTTCAGAATTTTATAATGCTTATCTCATAAAGCAAGCCTGTGCTTGATGGATCCCATATCTACTACTAAGCCATTCAGATTAGGATGCTCAAGAGATGGCAACAAGTTTTTCAACCTAGAACACCATTTACATTTACTGCACAAAACTTGGAGACAGCAGAAAGCCTGGCTTCAGCATAAATGTTACCGAATCAAATATCCACAAAGATCATGTCTACCACATAGATGGGAAGAGCCCAGAATAGAGTACAAAGAAGATGACTCACAACAATATATGCCTACAGCGTACAGAGAGGCGATGCCAATCAAAATCACTCCATCATTTTAGGACCTCTAGGAGTATGGAGCCTCAGTGAACTCCAGTATATGCAAAAAAAATCAATTGGTCTGTACTGTCTCCTTAATATACATCTTGAATGCTCTGTATTTTTGTGAACCAAAACTGTGAATAAGCTTTTTATGGCAGATTAATCCACTGATGAAGAAACTAATAGATCTATACCATCTAACTGATTGCATCTGAAGGACAAACAATCTTTGTAAGGTGCAGCTAATCTGAAAATATTCCACAGGCAAAAATTTGTTCACTCTGTAGAAAAAAAAAATCACAGACTTGGCTTTCTAGTTAAGAAATAAATCCATGTTCTCCCTTGCGAGTTTACACCAATATGGACAGGAGATGACTCTAATGAATGTCTCAACGATGAAAACAAGTTACTTCGGCCTGATACTAACCATGAAACATGGCATTTATTTCATTTGCTTAAAATAATGCCTAGATAGAAGTCAATCTTCTCATAATCTGGTCATCATACACCAAATATGTTGAGAAATACTACACTTGGTGCATAATAATGATCTACTTAGTTATTTTTATCCATCTTTGGCCAAAATGTTCAACAATTTTGAGATGTCAAAGGGGTCAAACCCAACAATGGTTTATGGCAACTGTAGAATGGGGGAAACACAGAAGTCCTTAAAGACAACTGTAGAATATCAAATGTGCATTTCAACCCATTTAACAGCTCAGAGTCCAAAAGACAACTGTGGATAACTGCAGAAATCGATAGCACAAGTGTGGAAGACTTTCTGTGAACATCAAATAAGAACTACATTTACCTGCAAGGAAATTCAGATAAACTAAAGCTTGAGAATTTGTAAATAGAAAAAATAATGTGAAAGATGGGGAACAGAAAGTAAAAAAAAATGCCTTTGTCCATTTTGATTCATCATCCTACTGCGAATGGGCATGCCAACAGCCTTCCTTGCCATCTCTGTTGTTACTGGGAACTGATTCCCATGAAAATTTGACCTTCTCTTTGCAAGAACACCCTAAACATCAATTAACTACAAGATATTATAAATGTATACAATAAGCAACCTAAATTGAAAATTAGTTTACTGTTTTTTTTACCTGTCTAATTGATGATCTAGAATCGATGAAGTGCTGTACCCTGGTGTTACCCTGGGAAGGATTTCTATACTGAAAACCTTGGTTTTTGATCTAAAACAAGGTTTTATCGTCATGTTCAATTATTTGGAAAAACCAACTTTCTCTGGTAAAAATTATCACTCACAGGAGGCCTCGGAGGTCTTTTCCCTTTAGTTGCATTTTTCTTTGACATTTTAATAATATCATCTGCAGCAAATACGGGAAGCTGCATTATGACCAAGCTAATCTTACAGAAACCTCAACTACGATTGAAGAAAGTCTTGACATACCCAATGCCATGTCCATCTTCTTCTCAGTCATGGCAATTGCTTCATTTGTTAATGGTTTTGTTGCCATCTGCATACTCAGAGTTAGCATCAATACCACAATAAAAGCTCTAACCAACTATTAAACTACAAGCGGACCACACAAAATTTTACAGAAAAAAAAATTAAAGAAATTTGAAATAATTAAGTGATCAAAGAAAACACCCATGATACAACTCAGAGTTGAAAATATGTCAGCCCTGATCCTCAATAGCACATGTACTCTTTGCAGCTCTAAAACCCTAACTTCCTAAGAGAGTTCCCATTTAAAAAGCATACAGAGAGAGAAACAAATCAGCAAGAATTGTAGTCCAAAACCAACTTCAAAGCGAAAGAAAGAAGATAACTACATCCTATCTCAATATTTAATCACAGGTCAACCAAAAACCGCATTGTACATATAAAATTTGAGAAACTCATGGCTACAAACACAATTTAGAGTTCCAAGAAAAATCATTGAATTACCTAAGGAGATGACAAAAACAGAACATAAGGCTAGTTTTTGCTCTAAACCTCTAAATTCAAAACTGTTTTACTTCTTTTTTTTTTAAAAAAAAAAGGTTCTATGGCATACTAAGTCGGGGAGTTTCATAACATGTAGTCACAATGCAGTTTTAGATCTTAAGGAGAAGAAACGAGCAACGGTTTCAAAATTCTATCTCCACAATTAAATCAAGGTCCAATACAAAACCATGTTATATGGATAAAAATCAAGAAACTTGTCTCGAACAAGAAGAGAGAGAGAGAGATGCATAGATTATTATTTGAGGGGGTAAACCTGCAAATGTCAAAAATATTACTTGTCTCGAACAAGAAGAGAGAGAGAGAGATGCATAGATTATTATTTGAGGGGGTAAACCTGCAAATGTCAAAAATATTACTATTACATTAATATGCATCACGCAAAAGCATTTATAGACATCCAAACAAGTAGCTTGACAAAAAGAACATAATATATTAAAAGAACATAAAAATAATGACGTATTCTAGGAAAAACAAATTTGATAGAAATTCAAGTCTTATTCTAAGAAAAACACCGATAAATTAAGCTAAGAGAATAATCATTTTAAGGAGCATAATCTTGAAATATAAAAGGTTAAAAAAGAGACAAGAGTAATTGCTCGTAGATTTATCTCAAGTGGTGTCTTGCCTTAAGCAAACAAAAGGAAAGTAAAGGGAATTTCAAATAAAGGAACATAATTCTGAATTGAATAAGTAATTGAACGATGTTCGAACTGATCTACTTCTTAGATCATATCATCTGGGGTTTCGGAATCGATTCCTCTATGCATCGAACGTACAGCAGAAGAAAGATCATACAAACAAGGATCAAGAAAATAACACAAAACAGAAAAAAAAATCACATAAAATACGGGAAGAGAAAACTCACCGGATCTAACGAAATAGAGGATGCTCCGCAAAAGGATTAAAGGGGACGACGATGAGAGCGGATTTCTTCCAGTTACTTGACAAATTGAGGATTCAGAGGGCTTCGGCCGACGAGTTAAAGGAGATCGAGAATTGGGGATCGAGATCGCGAATTAGGGCTCGCTTACTTCCACGAAGCCAGCCGGGTAGAATACGACTTTACCTTCTCCAACGGGGACTTATTAATTATTGGTGGGTAATTTTTAAAATGATCCAATATTTATCATCTTTTCAAAAATGCCTTTTAACGTTTTATTAATTTTAAACTACCCTGTAGTTTCATAACCTTTTTTTCAAAAAAAAAAAAAGCTATAAAAATTATATTTCATTTGAAATTAAGATTATTCGACTCAGTTTATTTTATTTTTAATAACCCATTGAATTCACGAGGACAGAAAAAACACCTTATTTGGTTCATAATTTTTGTTCTCAAAATAAATAAATTTGTAGAGTAAATTAAGAAATAGAACATTAGCAACTTTAAGATTAATAACTGTTGTAAAAAAATAATAATAATAATAAAACGATCAATCTTGTATCTAACAACAATAAAAAAAATGTTTTGATTTACAATAAGAAAATTTATATTAAATCTAGCAGTTAAAACGTGAATTTATGTTGATTTTTTGCGAACTAAAATTTGAATATTATAATATAAGCTATCGCATAGCACATTTTAAATATCATTTCATAATTAAACACTTCTTAATTTCATTTGCTTAATGAAGATAAGTGGCATATTCATCAATTTATTGAACACAACAAAATTGCTCGCTTAATATATTTTTCATATATAAATAATGTTGTCACCGCACACAAATTAAATAGTCTGTACGGATGATAAAATTATTCCAAAGAATAAGAATTCATCTTCAAAAATTAACACATCACTTTTTACCAAGATATAAATAAAATTAAATATATTTTTTTAAAAAAAATTATGCATTGACTATTTAAAAATTGTATTGACTATATATATTTTTTATATTAGATAGATATTTTTTTAATTGCTAAATCAACTGCTTATTACATGTCAAATAATAAATCCTAATTGTTATTGAGGTATTTTTTTTTAATAATTCAAGTATCTAGAATGATTTCCATTTAGAAAGAAAGATAAAAAAATATCTAATTCTACAAACACACTAAATAAATTCAGAAAGTGCATATGGCTCTATAAAGGATTTTTGACGTTCAAAATTTCCTTTCACTGATCAAACAGAAACTGCAGTTGGAATTTGCTCTAAAAAAATCTACTTTTAACCTTACCATTGCACTATAGAGGGTTATTATTAAGGTCTTCTATGACTTTAAGAAAGTTAACCATATCTTTATATTAAATTTAAACATTTCGTGACTATTAAAATATTGGGTTGTTTCAACTGTAGTAAAAGATGATTATGCTCGCCTTAACGCCTCTCGTCGTCGGTTTCTCGATGATGGTGAAAAGAGATAAATATAATCACAGGGGCTATGTCTCTTGATCAATTGGTTAAAACAGTGGAGAATTTTTGAACCAAAATAAGAATTTTAAATCCTGCACCAAAAATCAATCTCTGTTTATCTGTAACAACATCTGTACTGTTTTAACTAATAACTATTCAGCTCATATTTGGGGCATGAAAGTTATGTCCACGTGGGGCATGAGGTCATGCTCCCATTATCCCACCATCTCCCTTCTCTCCTCCAACATATACTTCTTGTGAAGTAGTACTTTTTTTTAGCCCCCAGGGTAAATCCAGATGACTAGCGCAGCTGTGTTAAGATTTGAAAGGGCAAGAGGTCGATTCCTAGATGCGACGACCAGACTATCGATGACTCCGTATTTCTGTGCTAGACACTTGGGACATGATTTACCCCCCCCCCCTCCACACGTAGGGGCAGCGGTGGGGGGCCGCTAATGTGGCGGTTCCATATTTTTTTTATGAAAAAGTATTTTTTGCCCCCGCGGGAAGGAGCTAGTGGCTAGCGCATGCAGAAAATTGTACAAATGAACAACGGGTCAATCCCTCGCAAAAGCGAGAGTTCCGTCCCTCCATGCGTTGGTTACTAGTCTCAAGGGTCAAAGGCCCACCATGATTTACCTCCCTTACGATGGGCCGAGGGCGGGTTGGTAGGGGCCGCTAGGTTGGCGGATCCAAACTTTTGCACAAATTGTGAAGAAGTATTTTTTGCCCCCGCGGGAAGGGCCTATAATGGCTAGCGCATGCAGACGTTGCATCATAGGACAACGGGTCAATCTCTCGTAAATACGAGGGCGTCGTCCCTCCATGTGCTAGTTACTAGTCTCAAGGGTCAAAGGTCTACCGTGATTTACCTCCCTTACGATGGTCAGGTGGCGGACTGGTAGGGGTCGCTAGGTTGGCGGATTCCAACCTTTGCATCATTGTGAAGAAGTATTTTGTGTTGCTTGTGTAGGTTGCTAAAGTGTTGAAGTGAGAGACAGTGAGGAGGTTGTGCAAGATTTTAGTGCAAATATTATTTGCTTGAGTAGAAGCAGAGAAGACGAGAGATTGTGCGGATAGTGTAGAGTAGTGCATACTGTGCACGCGAAAAGATTTTTTATCATGTTGAGAAGAATAAGGGATTTTCGTCATATCACCAGACTTAGATTGAGACGTTGTGAATCTGTTGTGGAAGTTTGAGTTAATCCTCGTGATTTTCATCCCGGCAAGGAGAGTTCGCAGTAAAGTTCGTGCAGTGCAATTTTGGTGATTCTTTAGTAAAAGGCGAAAGAATAATTCGCTATGCGTTCACCACGTAGCTACGTGCAATTCTAGTGATTCTACATCTACGATCTGAGGTATACTTAAATTTCTATAAAGATTTTATGTGTTAAGATCAAGTATACCTATCATTGGTATTAAAGTTAGGTTGAACGATGAGATTGTTCAATAAATTTCATGAGTTAAAATTCAAGAAATAACTGTTGATCGTGGAATAGTTGTTTGACAAACACAAGTGGTGGTCGGCTAGCACTGTAGTTGCTCGGCAAACACAAGTGGTGGTCGACTAGCACTGTAGCTGCTCGGCAAACACAAGTGGTGGTCGGCTAGCACTGTAGTGGTGGTCGGCTAGCACTGTAACTTCTCGACAAGCACAAGTGGTGATCGACTAGCACTGTAGCTGCTCGGCAAACACAAGTGGTGGTCGGCTAGCACTGTAGCTGCTCGGCAAACACAAGTGGTGCCCGTTTAGCACTGTAGCGGCTCGGCACACACAAGTGGTGCTTGCCTAGCATTGTAGCTACTCGACAAACACAAGTGGTGCTCGACTAGCACTGTAGCTACTCGACAGACACAAGTGGTGCTCCACTAGCACTGTTGGTGCTCGACCAGAACACTAGGTGCACGGTTAGCATTGTTGGTGCTCGGCCAGAACACTAGGTGCTCGGCTAGCACAAGAGGTGCTCGGGCAGAGCACTAGATGCTCGATCAGAATCTGAGGTTCTCAAAAGCTCGAGATATCATATACATGTAGAGTTTCTTGGGAAGAGCCGAGGAGTTTGATAGCTCGACATGAGCATAGTTGCTTGGCACATAGAGGTGCTTAGCCGATTGTATAAATCAAGTTAGATTTTGAGATTATTCAAAATTGGATCTGAAGGTCGAGAAGGATTTTCAGAAGTGACTCGACTTAAGTTGAATTTCTCGGGGAAGACGAAGAGGTTTAACTCCGAAATGTGTGGACCATTTCGGTAGCGTGTAGGCTTACCGAAAGCGTCACTAGTATATGGCGATGCGTAGACTCTCACGATAACGTGTAGATTTGTATTGAGAGTATAATATGACTATTTGTATACCACATCTTAATTCAAATGATAAGATGCAATTTTAGATTATGGTGTATGGTGTCTGTTGATTCATATATCGTCTTAGAATTTGTATTTGAGTCATTTTGAGTTTTGATGATTAGCAGGGTACACAAATATTGAGACATTAAGCATCAATAGTCACTTACGTCTTTTTATCTGTGTAACAGTTACATGACTGCGACAAAGAGTATCATACTGGATCTCATGAAGGGAGACAAACTGAACGGTGATAATTATGAGATTTTGCACTGGAAGGTTCAGTTCATTTTTGAGGAACAAGAACTCAGAGAAATTCTTAAGCATGAGATGGTGGACTCGGGGAGGGTACCATAGCACAAGCGAGACAGAATCAGGAGATGTATCGTGCGTGGAAGAAGAAGGATGGTCAAGCTAGGGTAATTCTTCTTAGTAGTATGCATGATGAGCTAATCCCGATTTACGAATATTACCCTACTACATTGTTGGTCTAGCATGCTCTAAGAGAGCAATATGACACCCCTTCAACTCCTAAATTGAGAATGCTACCATATAAGTTTTTTACTTATAAGAAGAGACTCGATCATACTATGAAGTCGTATCTAATACATATGTCAAGTATAATTACTTCTTTGAAGAATATGGGGGAGTCAATATCGAATTAGCTTCAGGTACTAGGCATGATCAAGTCATTGCCTGACCTATCTCACACACACAGAAAATATTCGTACTTTCATGGTTGTGAGTAGGCATTACAAGCTCAAGGAGAAGCGATAGGAGGTGATCAAGTCTGCTTCAGGTCATGTTAAATTTTCAGAGTCGAATAAGAGCTCCCGGGGTACTAAGCGCAAGTAGCACAAGCATGACAAGAAGACCAAGCGTCTTGGCAAGAAGAAGCCAAAGGCAGGAGAGAAGGAACAGAAAAGCAAGAAGAAAGAGCTCGTAAAGAGCAAAGTCTAATGCTACACATATGATAATCTTGGGCATTTCACACGCGAATGTGGTGAGTGAAAGGTATATCCTTCTTCTTTACATGGTTCGAGTTATGTGTCATCTAGTGTGATGTTCGCTAACTCATCTCCTTTGTGGATTGTAGACTCAAGAATAACATACTATGTAGCTCGAGATAGGAGTGCTTATGTAGATTTTCACCGTATTAGTTCACATGCAAGAAGGTTTTATGTGAAGAACGGAGCATATGTGGAGGTCAGAGGAATTGACATTTGCAAGTTGTTGCTGCAAAGTAATCAGGTTATGTATGCTCCGAAAATAAGGCGAAATCTAATTTCTGTCTATAATCTAGACCAGCTAGGATATAATGTTTGTATAGGAAACTCTAATGTTTCTATCGCATATGACAATACTCTTATGTATTTTGATATAGTCCATGAGGAACTTTATGCACTAGATTTAATTTAATTTCATGATTTATATCCTACTTCTCCTATCTTTGCATCTGATAGTGTAGTGGATGATATAAGTATATGACATAGTAGACTTGGCCACATCGGGTAAGACAGGATGGGTCGATTAGTAGCATCTAACGTGTTAGGCTAGCTAACCAAAGTCAAGTTGCCCTTGTGTGAGTTTTGCTTAGTAGGCAAATCTAAGAGAAAATCATTTGAAAAAATAGTGAGAGCTGGGACTCCATTGCAGTTGGTTCATTCCGATATTTATGGACCCATGAATGTGAGAGCACGAAACAAAGTCATGTATTTTATTACGTTTATAGATAATTACATGTGTTTTAGTTATGTCTATTTGATCTCGCACAAGTTTGAGGCACTAGAGTGTTTCAGGAGGTTTATAAGTGAGGTTGGAAATCAACTAGATTTAAGAGTGAAAACTCTTAGAATCGATCATAAACATGAGTATTTGTCTGAGCAATTTAAAGAGTTCTATTTCGAGAAAGACATTACATGACAACTGACTATTCCTACTATTCCTCAACAGAATGAAGTTGTTAAGAGAAGGAATATGACTCTATTAGAAATGGTAAGGTCTATGATGATGCATGTCAATTTACATATCTCTCATTGGGGGATACATTATTGACTACTACCTATGTCCTCAATCGCATTCCAACAAAATTCGTAATCAGTACCCCATACAAACTTTGGACAGAGAGGCAACTTATCCTTAGTTATTTGAGGTCATGGGGTAGTGTCATGTATGACAATGATTCTTCCTACAAGGCAAGTTAGGTCTGCGAGAAAAGAAGTATATCTTTATCAGATACTCTAAACAATTAAAAGGATATGTGTTCCTAGGAGAATATACGGACGAGACTGTTACTGAAATTGTGTCTCGTGATGTCATATTTCTCAAAAATGATTTTCCTAAGAGAGGAGAAATCGATCAAGATTTCACCTTCTATGAGATGGACGAGCCTATTGGCTCAGTAGATCCCAACGGCAGGATTCAAGACCATAAAGATGGATCTTGGTTCTAGTGGGAGTGGTCCATCCCAAGGTGAGGATGCTCTCTCCTCTTCGGAGTGGTCGGAGAAATGTACCTCGTCGTTGTTTTCGAATTGAGAATGAGACGCTCATTGTGACTCCAAAGGATTCTGCTAAAGACCAATGGTTTAAGGCCAGGGAGGAGAAAATGGAATCGATGAAAGTTAACCAAGTCTAGGAGCTAGTTGACTTACATGAGAATAGAAAGTTCATTGGGAACAAGTGAGTTCTCAAAATCAAGAGAAAAGTTGATGGATCGATTGAGAGATACAAAATTCGTTTGGTAGCCAAGGGTTATACACAGACAAAGAACATTGACTATGAAGAGACTTTTTCTCCCGTAGTCAAGATTACTTTGATCTGTTTACTCTTAGCGATTTTCGCGAGTTTAGATCTAGAGTTACATCAGATGGATGTAAAAATTGTCTTCCTTAATGGAAGTTTGGAAGAAGAGATCTATATGGAACAACCTGACGGGTTTGTTTAAGTAGGTCAAGAGGATAATGTCTGTCCACTTCAAAAGTCAATATATGACCTTAAATAATCATCCAGACAGTGGTATCTAAGATTTCACGAGGAGGTGATATCTTATGGTTTTACAATGATCGAGGAGGATCATTGTGTCTATCTGATAAGATCCAATAACTCATTTATAATTTTGTTGTTATATGTAGTGTTGGATTTCCGGCACCGTGGCGAGTGTGTGTTCAAACATGTTTCGTAAACATGTGCACAGCGGAAGGAATAAAAGTAATAAATCTAATTTATTACAATACACACATCACACGCATGCATAGTACAACATGTGTAGACATAACCGTAAATTTAAATTTTGCAATAAAAGGAAATTTATACTACGTATACCTGACGTATCACGTGTAGCGGGAAAGACATCAACCGGAACGATCCTCGCTAGAATCGTCTCTATCCGTATCCATGCCGAGTATCTTCGGGATGACTTTATAAAGTCACGAGCCTCATCTTCGTACGAGTTACTAGCCTCGTGTTGAAGACGATGTGATCGAGAGAAGATCACGATCCGAATCAAAATTCGGATCCAAAACGAGTCCTCAAAAACTCGCTTCTCCAGAGAGGTATTCGTCAACTGTTTGACGAATCCTTCGTCCTCCACCTATGAGGATTATCGGAGATCGAATCCCCGGCAAGGCTACCGCTGTCGGAGCTCCAAACGTGGTCCAAACGACGCTCCGACAAGAAGGAAACAAGCTGTCCAGAAAACTGGACAGCTTTGGTGGAGACCTTGCACCGACCAAATAAGGAAAGCAATATGCTCACCTTGTCGCCGGAGCCAAGGAAGATCACCGGAGCTCCTCCGGCAACAGCTAGACGCCGACAAGTGGGGAGGACGACAGATGTTGGACGCCGGTTGAAGAAGCTTGGGCGACAGCTTGGAGTTGGGCGCTGGCAAGACTTGGAGAGGAGAGGGAGGTGGGCGGCAATTTTAGGGTTGCAAGGATTAGGGCTTAACAAAACCCTTAAGACCTATTTTATAGAGAACAAATTCTCTTAATGATTATCGGATCATAACCAAAAGCCCGTTAACCCGCTCCATTAATTTAAGTTAAAATAAACCAAACCATGATAGTCTATTTTAAGTTAAAACAAACCGAACCAACTTTGGTTCATTCGTTTAAAACAAACCAAACCCCTTTGGTTTATTCTCCTCCATTGGATTAGAACCAAACCAATTTGGTTCATCCATCATGTCTTCATAAGACACGGCTCATCCACGCTTCCATTGCGACTGAAACGATTTCATGCTCGCTCATTGTTTGGTCCAACCAAACTTAGTTTCTCTCGGTCTGAGAATCTCATTCTCAAGCTTATTTTAAATCATTCGGATTACGCTCGTTGTGCGTGTGACCAAATAGGTTCTCGGTTTATGTTGGCCGTCTATAATTAACCATTAATTATAGAACGATCATAAGTGGCACCTAGTAGTACATCATGATCCCCAATTAACCGAAAAGATCAACGGTTGATCCAGAACTATTTCTGAAACCCTTCAGCAGCTCGAATGAATCGTGCCCCATTCCCTTCACTCATCTTATACCCACTTGGTTCAGGACATGGTCTATAGTGTTAGTCCCCATTAGGCTGACTACGTCACACCTAGCCCAAGTATCATTTTCTCGTCCTACGGATTCTAGTTACTGCACATGTATCAAAGAGTATCTTACTCTAAACATATAATGCTTTGGCCAAAGACTTTAGTAACAATCCGACGAGAGACCATGGGTATACATTTCCTCGCAAGGAGTGATGAATCCTTTATAGGCTATTCAAACACCTTTGATCACTTCGACTTATACCCAATCATCCCGGGTCCACATCTCCTCAAAGATGCTTGCTTAAGATGTCAAAGCATAAGTCTTCATGATCAAGATGACTTGAATACCGCAAGTCAAAGGAACATCGCACTTAAGCTGCAGTAAGAACTTCATTGACATATCTATATATGCAGAGAACCATATGAAGTCTTACGGCTGGTCACTCCAATGAACTAGTTACCATAACTAGCATCCACGATTAACTCCGGACATCACAATGTCTCCAGCCAGTGAGAATCAACTGCTTGGATACACCAAAGAGTATACCTCGTGCTAGTCTCGACAGAATCAATGGTGTCCAAATCCATCAATTCATCGACTAGGGATAATTCCGATACGTCACAATTACACATGTAGAGATACTCACAAGTTGTGATCCAATCACAAATTCTCTCACGCTGTGAATCGTATCGTGGACATTCAGTAAATGAGTTTAAGATCCGATCAAATATATGAAACCATGTATACTCAAATAGTGAATCTTCATTTATCATATAAATGGTTCATACATAAGGCGATTGCCTTAGGACATCTCTCAAATATTACTAACATGTAGATGATATAATATTGGTTGGGAACAATATTGAGTATCTGATAACCATTAACACATGATTATCATCCACTTTCGATATAAAATACACGGGTGAAGCTGAGTTCATCCTTGGGATACATATCCAAAAAGGGATCACTTGAGAAGATTTCTACCTCTTTCACAAGAGACTTATATTAAGAAACTTCTCGAGTGCTTTGGGATAAGTAATTGTAATTCTATAGATACTCCGATCGCTAAAGGTGAGGGCCTGAACTTGATGATGTGTCCTAAGACTGAGGAAGAAATAAGGGAAATGAGGAAAATATCTTATTCTAATATAGTAGGAAGTCCGATGTACGCAATGTTATGTATACGATCGGATATATGTTATGCAGTCAGTCTGGTATGTAAACATTAAGCAAATCCTGTAAGGGGTCACTGGAGAGAAGTGAAAAGGATTTTTTAATATTTTAAAGGAACTGTGAACTTCTCTTTATGTTATGGGGGAGGTGATTTACATCTTATAGGATATTCATATGCTAATTGGGGAGGCAATTTGGATAAGTGCAAATCAACATCAGATTTTGCTTTCTTACTCAATGGCGAGGTCATCTCTTGGAGCAGTAATAAGCAAATATGTGTTGCTCTATCTACAATGGAGGTTGAGTTTGTGACATGCTCAGTAGTAATTCAGGAGAGTGTTGACTCAGAAGACTATTGGATGACTTAGGGGTTGTAGTGGATAGTGGGAGGTCATTGATGATTTATTGTGATAATCAGGTCGTCATCACTTACACTGGAGACCCTAAGTTTCATAGTAGAACCAAAAACATATATATCAAATATCATTATGCGAGAGACATCATTGAGAAGAATAAAATGACTGTCAAGTACATTTCAATACACAACATAGCGGCTGACCCCCCTTTACCAAATCTATCCCTAGAGGTTTCTTTGTGGGACATAAAGAGTCATTGAGTTTGGCTACTTTATGAGATTTCTCAACTTATATTGTATTGACAACAGATGCTAATGAAATATATAACTTTATGTGCATTAATGGTCCAATTATATATATATATCGAGTAACCACCTCCAAGAGTAGAAATAATAAGGTTTCTAGTTGTAAGAGGTTTTGAGAGTAATCATACTAGAACTTAAGTTGTTCTAATATGTGTTCAGGATGAGATCATGTACGACATGATTGACATGGACGCAATCACATTCATGTTGCTTGTAAGCAGCTAAGTTTGAGATCTCATATATCACCTGCGATTTGTGATATTATATTTGAGAGACTCTTTTTGAGATCTCTGGGTAGAGTCTTATGTGTAAATTGAGTCTCATACCTATACAGTGTTAGAGAAATTTGATATACACCCTTTTGAGAAATGGAGAATAACACTGTGACACATGTTTCATACCACGTGTGATAAATCGACTAGGGAGAGTGAGAGTCACATTACTTGAGATAAATAATATATCCTCGAGTCTCACTGTGTGAGATCCGAGATCCAGTGAGAGGGATCTCTTATACCTTTATTACTTTCGGCTATTTCTTGAGATTCTGATTCAGTATTTGCTACTTTAGTTTGTTTACTGATGACAGGTCTAGTAAAGCAGCTTAGTTGTAGTTAATAGATTCTAGTTTGGGAAAAAGAAGACCAATTGACGTTACAACAGGATTTAATATTCATCGACTAGTCTTTTATGTTTATCCATGGAGGGATTAAACATATTAGTAAATGTAATATCGAACAATACATGGGGATACTTTCGATGAGGAAAACAATTTGATTGGATGTAATAAGTCTTGGATCTGGGGTACAGTGAGATTATATCTTATGATACAAAGATGACTACTCAATCATCCTAATAGAGGTGCATTGAATAGTTTTTATTTGCAGATATACTCGCAAGTCGCACGACACTCAATCTTGTGTGAAAGCCTAGCAAGGTGATATATGATGGATCACATGAGATGTGATCTGATGATGAATTTAATATGTCTCATGTGCAAGTGGGAGATGTGAGTTCCAACCTATGTTTGAGGCCGGGAAGTTATGCCTACATGGGACATGGGATAATGGGTTATTCCACCATCTTCTTTCTCTCCTCCTACATATACTTCTTGTGAAGAAGTTTTTTGGGCTGCTTGTGTGGGTTGTTGGAGTGTTGAAGATGAGGTTGTGCAAGATTTTAGTGCAAGTATTCTTTGCTTGAATAGAAGCAGAGAAAACGAGAGGTTGTGCGGGTAGTGCAAAGTGTGCGCGTGAGAAAATTTTTTATCTTGTTGAAAAAAACAAAGGATCATCGTCATATTACTAAGTGTAGATTGAGACGTTGTAAACCTGTGATAGAAGTTCGAGTTAACCCTCATGATTTTCATCTCAATAGCGAGAGTTCACAATAAAATTCGTGCAATGCAATTTTGATGATTCTAATCTACAATCTGAAGTATATTTTAATTTTTATAAAAATTTTATGTGTTAAGATGAAGTGTACCTATCAAATATATAACTTGGAAAAGATAATACAACTTTTGATAAATTTAAAAAATGTCGTACACCACTTTTAAGTAATTTTCATTTTTTGGATGTGCAAAATCATAAAATGCCTATGTTGTTTTTAATCCAGTTGAATTAATTGAATTTTAATGGGGCTGTCGCCTAAGAAGAGCAATTTGGACAGATTTGACCCTCACAAAGCGGCACTTCGCTGGAGACATCTTCACCTTACAAAACAAACGTAGCAATTAGTCACAGTACGAGAAGACCAGCTGTCCCTCCAGCTTTATGAATCATCTTACTATATAATATTTGTGGGACAAATGAAAAAAAAAAACAAATATTAATTTTGATCATATTATAATAACTGCAAAAGGAAGACTCTCATGTCGACTTATTCCTGAGTTATGTCCATGGAAAGGGTTTATTCTCTGATATAGACATGGTCGATCAAGTTAGACTTAAGGGCACCATAAAGATACAATGAAGGAGAAAGAGAAGATCGCTTAATTGAAACTTTCATATCTCTCATTGAAGGATGAGAGATCTGTACAAGAGCAAAGGAGACGAAGGATCACATGATCTTCATCTTTGCCAAAAACAAAAACTGTAGCGAAAAGGGGGAGAAAATTCCAGACTGCGAAATAAAAGTGAAAAAAAAAAGGAGGAGAAATGTAATTTGAGCTGTGGAAGCATGAAGAAGACTCAGATTCCACCACTCACCGCTGTAGTCACTCTGAATCACTGTTTAAGCTCTCCATGGCTCTTAGTCCAAGTTTTCTCTGCATATTCCAGATCAAGCCACCGTTAGAGCCTAAATTAAACAATTGTAAGATTGCAGACACGATTAAACTATGACTATCAATGCAACCACACCCCACTGAAACCGCACGAAACCAACCAACACAATGTTTTCAGATCAGAGTCAAAAGTAAATGTCCTTGCATCAAATATTATCAGGTTGCGAATATTAAAAGTTAAAAGGATACCTTCTTCGCACACTTCTTCTCCCTCACTTCATATCTAGCTATAGTCAAGTCTGAAAGCCACATCCCTGGAAAACAATACTGCAGAAACAAAATAGAACCAAAAAAAGAAGAGTAAATCACACTGCTGTTTTTTTTTTTTAGTTCAGAATTTTCTTTAGATCTCAGAACCATAGAATAATGAAATGATGCAAAACACCATTACTGATGTAAAGAAACTACGGATCCAGTAAGATGAATTATAGTATATACCTGGAGAGCTTTTTCAACGTTCTTGGGCCTTTTCTTGGGTCTGTGGGGCAGCTTTGCCCCTTTCATGGCAAGGAAGTCATCTTCCTTCTCCTTCCTGGATAGGGAGATGTAAATCCTCGGCCACTCAAACTTATCGAGATTTATCTTCTCTCCTGCACTGCCCATCTCTCTCTCAAATGGACGTTTTGATGATTCTGTGGTCACATAAACACCTGCTGCTGCTGCTGCACATCCATTCTGAGCGGTCTTGGCCGTCGGCTTCTGAGCGTTCTCGGGCAGGACTCTCGGAGATCTCTTCCCAGATAGAGTCAGGTCGCTGGATCCATCTTTAATGTTCCTGATCATGGGATATAATGGACAAAAAGAGGTATTTAGATGAAACCAAGCAAGACGGGCAGGACTCTGAGGTATTAACTTCGATGCCACTCGAAATCTAATGGTGATAGTGTTTATAACCTTATAAATACAGTGGCACTTTGATTTAAGGCAAAAAATATGAGTAAATCTAAAAAGATGACATATTTTCAAGTAACAAAAATCAAATGAAGGGAAAGAAATGCATCATGGTGGGACAACAGAAACACGCTTTGGTACAACAGAAGCATTTGGAGGTAGTCATGCTTTACATGAAACTATAAAAACAAAAGGTTTTATTGGAAATATTCTCATTAAAGTTGACTTATTAAGTATCAGATTTTCATATTGAAACTAGAAAGGACTGCGCATGTAGGCGTTTCACAGGACTGAGTCTCACAATTCTATCCTCCAAACCAAGATCTGTCCAGAGAAGAATTGGTCAACTTCATATAAATAAGAGACAGGTTCTTAATTATCAACTGAATATAAAAATGAGATCTTAAACAATTTTTAGGATATAATCATCATCATCATAGTTTGGCAAATAGCTTCGTTCTAATAGTTTTAAGAAGAACAAATAACCTTATTCATTTTTGATCTAACTGTAGGTTAAAAAACAAAGATATAAAATGATGCACGAGACAGCCACGATTTTATAATTTAGATCCAGAAAGCACCAAAATCTTGCTTTTATGAAAAAAAATATTTTCCAAGATTTTGTTTCACCTCTCTATTGAGAAAGCATCAATGAAAACGAAGCTTAGAAGAATGAGCAAGGAAAAAACAAGAGGATAATAAAAAATGGCATACTTATTTTTTAGGGAACGGTGATTGGCGTCTCTGGTGTACAAGCCACAAGGCGGAGGGGGCATCTCGGCCGACGACACCGATCTCCGCTGGATTTTGTGCCTTGAGTTAGCAGAAGATTCGTCCCCAGCCGACCGGTCGTCAGCCCTCGAGCCACGGGACCTCTTATTTTGGCCCCACTGGAGAAGACCAGTGCCGCCGCCTACGTCGGCGCCAAACCCATTTACCTCAAAGCGATGGTGATTGTTCTGAGCCTTCGTGGAGGAAGGCCGTTGGTCGCATTGCGCTAGTAAGGGTTCCGAGGGGAAGGAGTTGTGGCAATCCGATGTTGAGGAGGGATCCGCTGACTCCGACGCCGGTCGCGCTCGCGGAAGTGATTTGCCTTCGGAGGCAACGTAGTCTGGAATCGCATCCTCTTCTTTGCAGGTTCGTAGTGATAGTTTCTTTCCATTGCTGAGGAGGAGAACGTCGGGGCTCACTTTCTGGTATCTGCGCGATCAAGATTCGATAAAAAAAGGTTGTCTCACACCTCAGTAGATCTTATAAAATCTTAAAAGGAAAGATCGCAAAAAATAAAATGGGGATAAGAACACCTTGACACTGAAACATGTACAAAAGGGTAAAAAAAATCGGAACTTTTTGCATCGATTTGTTGCTGAAAATCGATGGTTTTCGTCAAGAAAAAAAAATGTGAGAGAGGCACAAGATCAGGGATGAAAGAAGAGAAGGAAATTTTATCAGCAGCAAGTAGAATAAAATGTCGATGAAGAGCAGCATCAGGCGAAGGGAATCGTGGCGGCCAGATTTCATTCGATAGCTGAAGAAAGTAGCTCACCGTGAAGAAGTCGAGAATTTCCGAAGAGAAGGATAAATGGAAGAAAAAAAAAATGAGAAAAGGGATCGGTGATGGAAACGACTAATCTTTCAGGGAAGAGACAAAACAACAAAGAATGAAATAGAAAAGCTAGCGGCAACACAATCGATCCTCGTCCACTGGACTCGGGCCGTCGCTCCTTTTCTCGTCCTCTCAACCAGAACGACAAAGGCAAAGAGTACACCCATGCGAAGAAAGAACGTAACGAAGACCTTAAGATAGCTTACAATCACGAACTGATCCAAACAAAGTAGAAAAAAATTATCAGACTACAGATCCTGCATCCAAGAGATATTTGACGAGCAAAGCAACTCGAAAATCTCGCGAAAAAACAGAAGGACCAAACACGCAAAAGAAAAATACTAGATGAGAACCATTTGGGTAAAGCCATACTACAAGCTACAGATCAAAGTAACAGAGGCGATCATGAAGCAGAAAAGATCACGCTCCGCATCCATCACCACCTTCACCTCCCATCGATCTCGACCGTGGCAGCGCTCGGGAGAAGAAATCGAAGTAAAAATGGTCCAAATTGCAACTAGTACCAGAGGAACAGACGAAGAACAAGATCCACACACAAACCTCATCATGCCCGAGTGCGGAATTGCGATCCGAGGACCAGTCTCCACCAACTCATCAAACAAATATCAGGCTTATCTATGCAGAGCACACACGTCAATGGCGATGCTGGAGATCTAGCAGCAGACTCATTCCCAATCTAGTTCGCGTCTCGAGGAGCGATTCTTGTGACTGAGGAGAAAATTAGCTGAGAGAGGGAGGGAGAGAGGCTTAACGGCTGGGGAAGAGAGAACTAACAGGGGGAAGAAAAGAGCGGCTTTTTGGGGTGGACTGGAACTGGAGAACCAATCTCTTCCATTCAAACCCATATATGTTTGCTATTTTTAAATCGGACCCTGTCGTGGGAGTTTACGAAAGTAACCCACAAGAAAGAGGGCCTAATAAATATTAGTCAAAAAAGTGGGCATTAACTTGTTAATTCAAATTTCTCCTTTATTTTTAATAAGTTTGGCCCGATTGAAATCATGTTAAACTTATTGACGAGGAGTTTTTTTTTTAAAAATAAATTAAATCGATCAATTCACTAGAAATCATTTTCGAAGTGGTTGAAGCCTGAAGGAAAAACGTGGTAATCGGTTCAATTGATTTGGGAAAAAAAAAACGATTCAGTTCGACCTAAATCCGAGCCGGGTTCATGATTAAACCGAAATGATTTGATGAAATTCCCACCAAATCCTTACAAAACGAGGCCCAGAACACGTGTCAATCAGCGTCTGTCTCATGCTGATGTTTTCTGTTTTGGCCTCCGCCGGTGCTGCCGCCGACTCGCCGTCGCAGGAGGTCAGCATCGCCTTCCGATTGGGCATCGATGCCGTCGGCGGCATCTTCGTCATCATGTTCTTCCTCACTTTCCTGGTGCTCTTATATGCTAGGTTTTGTCACCGCGGGCTCCTCACTCTCGAACCCTCCCGCGCCGCCGCCGACCTGTCGATTCTCCCCCTCCGCCAGCCCTCCGGCATCGACAAGGCCGCCATCGATTCCCTCCCCTTCTTCCGCTTCGATTCGCTCCGCGGCGCCCGCGCTGGCCTCGAGTGCGTCGTCTGCCTCTCCAAGTTCGGAGACGCCAATGTCCTCCGCCTCCTCCCCAAGTGTAAGCACGCATTTCACATCACCTGCGTCGACCGATGGCTCGAGGTGCACTCAACCTGCCCTCTCTGCCGTGCCGGCGTCTGCGCCGAGGACGCTGCCCTCTTTAGCAAGCTCTCCGCCAGCTGCCGCTTCTTGTTTGCCTCCGACCACCTCGATGACGTTGCCTCCGCTACCGATCTCGAGCTATTCTTTGAAAGAGAGCCCAACGGCTCCTCAAGATTCAGCATCGGGAGCACTTTCCGGAGGTCGGCCAATAAAGGCAAGGAGAAGGAAGGGATTAGGGCAGAAGAGGAAGGGGGAAACGCAGCTAAAGCTCTTCATAAATACAAACACAAAATTTTGGCCTCCGATGTCTTCTTCAAACGCCGGTGGAGCGACGTCGACTCAGCGGATTTGCTCTCTCTGAGCGCAGATATACTTAGCAGTGTTTCGAGCGAAAGATTTAGTGAGGTGGACTTCAACTTGGAGCCTGATGGAGTCAAAATTCATCGAGAAAACAGAGCAATAGACAAAATTTCTCCAGCGGATGAGCAGATATTGATGATTAAGAAGGAAATGGAGAAGAAGAGATTACTAGAGCTCAAAGCCAGGCAAATCAAAGGAAGCAAATCAGCGGTTCCTTTCAGCTCTGTAGCTGATATGAACTTGAGTGCTTCGATCTGCTCGGGTACAAGATCGATGTCGGAGATCACTAATCTTCCAAGATGTGGGATGGGTAGGGATGCAGGCAGTAGAAGCGCATGGGCTGATGTTAAAGATGAGAAATTGAGGAGGATTTGGTTGCCTATTGCAAGAAGAACATTGCGGTGGTTTGCAGGGAGAGAAAGGAGATCACAGAGTAGCATAGAGGAGTCCACAAGTGCTTGATTCAGATAGTTTGGCTCGGTATGTAGATAACCTTAATTGCAGCAACAATTATATGTACAGTTCAATTAATTTTGTGATTGCCTGTTTTTTTTTTTTTTTGGATATGTACAATTATAGATAGAAATGCCCGATTACTGTGTGCTTGAAATTGAAACTAGATCATTGATTTCAAATTGGAAAATATGAGTTTGATTGTTTGGTAGATATTCTTGATGTTTATGAAACTCTCAGCAGTGTTGACTTTGTTTGAGTTAGAAATTTATCAGAGACCAGATCTTCCAAATGGATGCTTAATAATAACAATTCAGTGTGATATCTTGTTTTGTCGTATCATTTCCTTGTTTACAAAGTCTCTGTATAAGGTTTCTTATTTTTATGTTCTTTAATTGATAATTGGGTTAAGTATCTAAATATAGGATGAAAAAGACTAATTTCAGGGAAACAAAACGGAGTTTTGCTTCTTCCGTTTCAGAAAATGCTTAGTTTTGGTGCATTGTGGATTATCAACATGGAGCAATGATTATGAACTAGTTGGAATCAGAAACCTAAATGAATGTTTATTGTTCAGTCTTCAAAGCACTTTTTTTTTCTCTAAATCTACTTGTATTGTCTATTTCATCTTCTTTTCTCGTATTGAATATTTCTTCTTCTTCTTCTTCTTTTTTTACATCGTGAATATCTGTTGACATACATATCATCTCTTTTGTGAAGTACTTAGCATGATGAAGACTTGAGACATGGGTAACACCAATCCTATTCAGTCAATAGGACAAGTTCCTAAAAGTCAAAAACAAAAAAAAAAAAAACTGAGGCAAGGAACAACTAAGAGAGAAATAGTTCAACATGAGACATTAGTGTCAGAGCACTTAGGATTCGTCTTGATAGTTGCCCAATTGCATTATAATTGGTCTTAATCTAGTTGATGTACCTCATTTTGGGTTTTGATCATTTTTTTTTATGAAGGCAAACCTTCAAAGGGCTTTAATTTAGGCAGATGCATGCCATCTGAATCTGAAATGTTAAGTTAGATTGCAGTCAGCAACCAATATCAAATATCTTGGCGGTAGAAGGATCTCAATTTCTATCGAAAAAACAACCTTATTGTTGTTTTTATCTTCTTTATTGAACTAGTAAACTTCTTCGATCAGAAAACAAGGACATAGCTTCCATAAATTGAAATGGCGTGAACATCCAAAGGTCAAACTGTATTCATTGTTGGTACAATCGATCTCCAGAGATTTTGATATTTGTACAATATGTTTGTTCAAAGTGGTTAGTGGGGAGATTGTTGGTGCCAATGATTGTCAGGGTTTTAGTTGGTTGGTCAAAGTTGATTAAGAGCTAGTTCAAGTAGGTCAATAATGTTGACCGGAAGTAATTTGATGAGTATAAAAATACTAGTGGCAGTTCTGGTGAGATCAGGCCGTGCAAGTCCTGGTGAGATCAGACAGTGGAAGTTCTGGTGGAACTAGACAGTGGAATTCCTAGTCCCGGTAGAAGTTCTAGTGGGACTAGGCAAGTCGGAAGACCTAGTAGGATTAGACAGTATAAGTCCAAGCAGATCGAGGATCAAATGCTTGGCAAGTGAGAGAAGTCTCAAAGGAGTAAACTCCAAGCAAGTGAGAGAGCATAGTAGGCCAGGTAAATTAGATATTATGTTTAACATAATTTATATTTTGCTTTGTGCCTAACTTTGTGATGCAGGAAATTAGAGTCGATGAAGCATATATAAAGGATCCGAGCGATTGGAAGTGGTTCAGTCGACCAGAAGACTGGATCAAACCGATCTAGATGAGGCAGTTAAAGAATCAAGATTGACCAACTTCTAGGCGATCTGATGGGATCTGGGTGCCTGGAAAGGTGTCGAACCAACCATATCCAATTGGTGTGTAGGTAAAATTGTGTCGAGTCAACCAAATACAATCGGCACGTGGTTAGAGTCAACCAGATCCAATTGACACATGAATAAAGTTGAAGCTAAGTTAGTGACTGAATAGGTGCCACGTCAGCAGTTCGATAGTATGCTATAAAAAGAGTAGGGGCTCGAGTTTCAAGATAATCACAAACCATCATCTCTATTTTGCAATCAAAGTGTTTTGAGTCATTTGGTTCGTGTAATCCAGGAGATTCCAAAGTGAGTGCCTTGCGGATCTCTCGTAGTGATTTTTTTTAATAAGTTGTTTCCTTTGGTTATTTATATTTTTGTACTGAGTGCATGTGTAAGCTTAATTTGTAAAAATGTTTCTCCACTTTCGAATGATGTTCAGAAAGGAGAAAATTATAGTACCTCATGAATAAGACATGTAGAGTAGGAGCCCCGATAGCATGTCGAACCATATAAAAACTCTATCAATGTTTTGTTTTTATTTATATTTATCTATTCCGTTGTTTATTAATTTGTAGACAAAAGAAAAAATAAGAACGAACTGTATTCACTCTTTTTCTAGCACGTCCGCTCCTATATATCATTCATTAGTTATTACTTCTGGAAAACAAAAAATTAACTGCAAATGTTGTGTTTTAATTGCTTTGTTGGAATTTGTCTCAAGTTGTATACTTTTAGTCATTTTTCATACTGTAAACTTTAATTTACCTGGAATTTCATATCACAAGGATTGCCATTAATTAGAGATTGTAGTTCAAGGAACAGCTGCACGCACTTTAAATTTTTAAATCGAGACATCAAAACAGATTACATCTCATTCATCACGGCCATGAGAATCAGCAATAAACTAAAATATACACATACTTATATATATATATATATCTGCAAATGACTGGTTCAAACAAGTGTGTGTGTGTATCGACAGCAACCCAGCAATTGACAGAAAACAAAGACGATACTGCCGAATATTTGGCCAAGTGAATGTGATGTTTAATTGCAATGGAGATGATAATTTAATTTGACATATCCCGAATAATAGAAGAGTTAGAAGTCATAGTTTGACATATGCGACAAGAATGACAAAGACTGAAGTATTATAATTAATCGCGTGACGACTTACAATGCCCATTGCAAAAGAAATTGTTAATGTTAGGCAAAGGATCATCAGAGATTTGATAGACAGTTCATTACTTTGGTAAGTATCAATAGATTTTTAAATAAGACATTTGCTAGTTTTTCGAGTAAATCCCGATTGTAGAATTTTATTTCACTCTCTATTTGTTTCCTTTTTATGCTTTTCTTTTCGTCTTTTTTTTTTCACCTTATAATTTTGTTTTAAAAAAAAAGAAACTTGAGAAGCTAAGGAATATGTGTTGAGGGTGGTCACAGTTGAGCTGAGAGGAGCAAGCGTGCCCTTGGTGGAGCCAATTAATTTCTTTTTTTCTCTTCCTTTTACTTCCTATTTCTGATCATTCGCTTTGGCCTTATCAACAATAAAGTCTCTTTACCGTGTGAGTCTTTGCTAGATTATTTGCTGTGAATCAATCTCAACAGAGAAAAAAAAAGTTAATTATATAGTTAATTATTTCAAATAATTAGGATTGTCATGGTAATTATATTCCCCGATGATAGTGACAATGAGTTCCCACAATTTCATTGAAATTTTGATTCATAGAAACAGCCTTGGCATGGCTCCATCAGATCAATATGAATACGCCTTTAATTTCTAGGAAGAATCAACCTCTGTTTTTAATTTGTTTTGATTTTTAATGTTGCCTCAGATTAGTAAGTCCTTAATAGAAGTTTAGTTTGTTGCTATGGTTATCTAAACTTACCTTGTGCTTTCGGATGAAGATAAACATGCTATGTTTGATCAAGAACACTGCCCATAATGCCATTTAATTAGAACAATAACTATTCTCCTTAATTATCTCTACTTGTATTTTTGTCATCATCTGACTTCTCATTCTTCACATCCTTTCTTTTTTAGTTAAAATATTGCATTTCTTACTCCATTGATGCAGTCAACATTATCATAATTGCTGGTCTTCAATGTGAAGGTTTACCATAGTACATTCCAACAGCAACTTAATAAACAAACTCTTGAAAAAAAAATGGAAGAGAAGAAAAAGAGAAAGGACACTGGAGAAGTAAAAGACTGATGAATGGAAAGACGAGGCTGCACTGCACTGAATTGGATGCATGATCATGGGAGGTTTGAATCTATTGCAGATGGTCTTCATCAGACTTTCATCCATCTCCCGTCAGTCACACTCAACAGATCATACATGCTTAATAGTCCTTTCACTACAGCCCTTGGCTTCAAGTGGAAGGGTCCTAGAAATTTAAGAATACTAAACAGTAACTCTCTGCTGTTTAAGGCTTCAGGTAAACCCCTTGGTACCAAAAGCTTCAGTTCTTCTGCTAAACATTATCTTGCTGTTATTCTAAGCGAGGAATTAATTGTGTAGAATTTGATGCTCAAAGAACAGATTAAATGCCAAGTACTTCATTATTTTATAGTTTTAAAACTATAAAATATTACTAAGTTGAAGTTCTCTTATTTCATTATAGTCAAATAAATTAAAACATTACATCTAGTTGATTCTTTAAATAAATTCTATAGAAATTAAAAAAAAAAAATCTCTCAGGCTTTCACTGTACAATAACAAAATGACACAAACTTTAATTTCCCAAGGGCTAGAATTAATAAACAATTAAATAATTGATCATCACGAGAAACTAACAGTTTGCTATAAAAACAAGAAAAAATAATTAACATAGAATTAGGTAATCTAAAGTGATATGGGCTTATATTATTTATATAGGTGGTCCAAATCTCTCACCTAATAGATTAATTTTCACTCTAGTATCAACTTATCTTTTGTCATATATTCTTCAACTATATATATATATATATATATAAACAATTGAAGAGTTAATTAAGCTTTGCTAATAAGAACTACATGCACATCTATACGTCTAACTCTAAACCATAATTATGTAGCTTTTGCTTAAATCAAGGTCTAATCTTTCCTAAAACATTCTCTTAATAAATCACTGTTTCATGAAGCTGCCACCACCTTTTGTTTGCCAACTTTGTGATAAAGCAAAAGCAAGCGAAAAAGAAAGGGAAAGATATGGAAAGTTAAAAGAAAAACAAATATTATTTAATCAAAAGATGGGGTGGAAGGGAAGGTGAACAAAAAGAAAAGGCTTCCCCATACCAAGTAAGCCATGTACCAAAGCCTTGAACGCAAACTAGTAGTATCCAAGGGGTTGACCTAGAAGTGAAGAATTGAAACCTAAGGAGAGTCTTCTAGGTATGAATAGAGGAGGAGCTCATCATCATAGTCATCATCAACATGAGAGTTCCTTGGTGCAGCAAGTGATGATAGGAAGATCACCAAACCCTAGCTTGCAGTGGAGCATCAATGACCTGATGATGATGCCACCTCAGGAGATGCCTAATCCATTATCCTCCACTGCTTCCTTGCCTTCCCCCAAGAAATTTCCAAAGTTCTTGAAGACACTTAACCCCATGATCCCTTGCCATGATCTCAAATCAAGAGAGCTACCAGCTGAGTACTCATGGAGCCATCTCTTGCTGTAATATTTCGACACTCCTCTTTATCTCTTTACTCTCTTGAACAAATGCGTATATAATATAGGACTTGTGATTGATATATATATTCACACACATATATAATTTATATTTATGGTAGGGGGAATTTGGTGGAGGAAGGCTGCACATATGCTCCAATATATGGATCATCCACTGATGTTAAAGGTTTGGGTGATCCTGAACTCGAGGAAGAGGAAGAAGTACATGGCTACAGCATCAATGATTGTGCCCATTCTAAAGATCCTCAGGGAGCAAGTAGATCTCCATGGAGCAGTGCTACCCAAGTTGTGGCAGCCGCCTCTCCTAGGTCTTGTGTCACTACAAGCTTCAGCAGCAACAATATTTTGGATTTCTCAAATGGCAGCAGACCAGCACACAGAAAGCAAAATCACCAAGTAGATCACTCATCACCTGATCAGGCAAGAATTATATATGTATTCCTTGACCTTTAGGGTTAATTTATACGTATATACACGCATAGTTAATTGCTCTTAGTTGCTCTTTGTCAGAAGAATTTTTGCTTAGTGATTTGCCTTTTTTAATTGCCATGTTAAGTGGAATGGCAACTATAGTGGTGCATCTTTCAAGAAGGCTAGGGTTCAAGCCTCCTCAGTAATGCCACCTCTCAAGGTTCCTCTCTCACATGATCATAGATATTGTTCTACTACTGCAAAAGTAAATTGAACAATTTTATATAAACGTTTTTTTATTGTTTATATAATCTCTTTGGCCAGGTTAGAAAGGAGAAGGTGGGAGATAGAATAGCAGCTCTACATCAGCTAGTTTCTCCATTTGGGAAGGTATTATTTCTCAGTAAATCCATGAATTAATTACACTGCAGGGTTACATTCACCTTTTCTCATCATAAACTCTAACGATGAACTCTCTCTCTCTCAATCACCCTCTTTTCCACAGTCTCTGGGTTTTTTTTGGGCCTTGTTGAATGGAATTGTTCAACTTCATTAATCTTGCCTCTCCTAATTAATAAGCTCGATCCTCAGAGTCTTTTAATGGAGCAACCTCGATCTCTAGGTTCGTGATCTAGAAGAACAACCAAGTACTGGCCTGTCTTCTCATGTGAGAGAAGCGCCCATGTACTGATCACCATACACAAGAACTAAGTAACCTATTATCTTCCATGGTTGAATTAATGTTAATTCACTTTTCATGTGGGATTACGTTCGAATTTTAATAACCTGATCATGAGTGAGCTGAGGACTGGAGCAAATTGTGCACCTCCTTGAAACACTACTTCATCCACAGCTATCAAACATACATGTCGTGTTGATCTGAGGAAGGGAAAATATTTCTTCTTCTTCTTTTCACTTCCTCTCTCTCCAACTCTTATCGACAGATAAAATGAAGTGTCTCCAATATGTATCATGGCAAGGTATGATTTATCACTGACACGAGTCTTATTTTTCTTGCAGACTGACACTGCGTCTGTACTACTAGAAGCCATTGGCTACATCAGATTCCTCCACGGTCAAATTCAGGTGCATTCTCTCTCCATCTTTCCCTCCCTTAAAAAGAACACACACATGAGCCACCAGGTAACGAGCAAGAATATAATACTGCCTGGGTTTCGATGAGAGGGAGGACATGGTAGGGAGCACGCGTGCAGTAAAAGCTGCTGAAAAAATAAAATGAAATGGAATATTGAAACCTAATGGACCTCCACACCTTTTGTGTAGTTCTTCTTGTAATTGTGCCCAACTCTTGTCTTTCTCTGTTGTCATGCATATATGCGCAGCGCGTGTTTCAGGGATTGGAAATTTAGAATAGAATGCCTCTTTACCTGATGCAGGCTCTGAGCTCCCCGTACCTTGGCAGAGCATCAAGGGACAACACCAACAGCCACAGACACCGCCAACTGGTAAGATTAATGTCTCCTTGCTATTTAGTTTAAAGGCCCTCTCTAGCTAATAAAAGAGTTTCATATATAGGAGGAGGAGGAGGAGGAGGAAGAAGAAGAAGAGGAGGGGAAGGACTTGAGGAGCCGAGGGCTGTGCCTTGTGCCTGCTTCATTCACGTTGCGAGTAGAGAAAGACAACGCAGCTGATTTCTGGGCTTCCAATTTAGGAACTGGATTTATGACGAGAAACTAATAATCGATTAGCATTGCTCATCACATGGCTTCTCAGTTCTCATCTAATTATCATCGATCGCCATCCTTTTGGTTAATTAATTAATCACTTAATTAACTTCGTGATTGTTGAATATGTTCACATTTATATATATTTTATAAGGCATGATATTTATGCATGTACATGGATGCACTTACTTTAATTAAGGGTGTAAGCGATGAAGGTAGGGTTTAATCGCACTGGTTGATTACGTTATTTAAGACTATATATTTC
Organism: Wurfbainia villosa; assembly: GCA_025175895.1. Lineage (NCBI taxonomy): Eukaryota > Viridiplantae > Streptophyta > Magnoliopsida > Zingiberales > Zingiberaceae > Wurfbainia > Wurfbainia villosa. The sequence goes on along the minus strand of CM045991.1, from coordinate 21,156,857 downwards.
CCTGAATTAAATTTATTGATAAACTTTATTGGGAGTCTTGAGGTGAATTAATTTTACTTTGATCATACATTATATGACAAATGGTTGGAAACTCTCTATATAGTATAATTTGATAACATTTTCAATTTAATTTAATATAGTATTTATTATACATAAAATAGTATTTTAAGCTGGTCGATGCAACAAATTATTTTAAAAATCATGAATGAATTATTTTAGCCTTATCTCGAAAAGTTAATGTAAGTTATCAATATAATGGTTGTTTTATAACTATAAAACGTGAGATTTATTTGTAAAAAAAAAAATATTTTTGGAGAAAAAGTGAAATTATCTAATTGGTTCACTTTCTTTATTTTAGCATGAGTCTTTGCAAAATTATAACATTAATTGCCGTAGACAACAGTTAATTAATCCTCGTATAAAGAATCTAATAATGATAATGTCACTAGCTAGAGTTTTCAAATTCACATCACTCACGCGCCCTTAGCCACTGAATTTGTGAATTTATTTGATAAAATAATAAGGCGATATATATAGTGTCATTTTTAATAAACTTTAGAATAAAAATTGAATATACTCACGAATAAATTGTGTACAGAAGAATATATACATACTAATTAATTCAAGAGGTATTTTAAGAAAATAGATAAATTACAAAGGAAAAAAAAAAGTTATTTGGAAAGTCCAGTCCAAAGCTACAAGGTTTTCTATCATTTCACCTTCCAAATAAAAACTACGAAAAAAAAATCACCAAAAACTTGCCTTCTTCAAGACATCCTGATAGCCCAACCTTCTTAGTTTTTTTTTAGCTCAATTAACCCCCTTCTGATAAGTGGAAAAAAAATAAATTTTAAATGGACAAAGATCTTGAGAAGGTTATGATTCTGAACTAATCCCTTCATTTATATTTATCATTTAGATTCCTAATTTATACCTTTCACTAATAGAGACAATCGAAGAAATACTAACGTGACAGTTTCATATTTTTCTCAACTTCTCTTTTATTTGCTTTGATTTTAGAAGGTGTTTCATTATCTACTAAATCTATCATTTTTTTCTTATAAAAAAAATTATATAAAAAGTAGACTACCTTCTTGGTGTATCTGTTGGATAAATTTCAAGCAACTTATCCCTTTGCCAACTCTATCATTGTCTTACCTCTGCAGATAACGTGATGGTAAATCAATGAATAAATTTATACAATGAACAAAAGTTAATTTACAATCTAAAAATTCTATCTCGGACTCGGATAGTAATTCATTATCTTATCAATCACATAGTTCTCTCATGATTTACTCTCTTTCAAATTTTAAAAAATCGGAAAGAAAGAAACTACCAAATTGATGATTTCAACCTTTTGCACAACTCTATCATTGTCTTCACGAGTTATTAAACCACAAAAGAAAAATATCTCTGGTGCAGTGGTTTCTTAATTCTGCACAGATACTGAAACATATTATTATCGAAATATCACACACAACCAAACCAGTTACTTCAACCTTTTATACACTAAGTTCACAAGCACACTAAAGAAAAAGAAAACACACGGACACATACTGTAGAGGTGGCTCAGCTACAGAAATCCATTTACTGCGTATGAAACATTTTTTACCATAGGCTTGATCATCGATGAGTTATGGGTGTCCTGTTTCACTTTTTACCTCTCAGTTTAACTCCAAGCACCCTTTCAAGTTTGGTAATTATCTGTTGATTTGGAATAGCCTTTCCTGACTCGTATTCTTGGATCACTTGGGACTTCTCATTGATTAGCTGATGCACTATGATTTGTTAGATAAGATACACAATAAGAGTTGAAATAGAAAGTCAACCTAACATAGCTTATGCGCTATGACTTGAAGTGAAAAGCCAACATTAACATAGTACCTGTGCAAGTTGGATCTGCGTCAACTTCTTGTCCAGTCGAGCTTGCATCAGATTCTTCTTCAGTTCATTCGACACATGTTCATCTTCCCAAAAAAAAAAAAAACAAGGATGCAAAAGGTCAGAACATTGTGTGATAAGCAGGTGGTAGAAAATTTAGTTGCTTGTGACATGATGATCATTGTGTAATCTCAACAGAAAGGAACAGAAAAACTGATATCAACAGCAAGTAACTGATATCCATTAGTTTCATTCTACTTGTAAATACACGCCACTGAATGATATCAACAACAGAAATGAAAAACTGATATCGATGGCAACTAACTAGGGTCAAGATCCTTAACATAACCACTTTCCTTCTTGTCGCTTTGATATATTAAGAGGCAAATACATTTAGGAAGGATTATTTAAGTTGTACGGAAAACCACATTTAACTTTATTATCTAAACTCTTCTCCCAATGTATAAAAATGTCATTGGATGATGAAAGGAAACCAGCACAAGACGTGACTTTGTTCTTGGCAACAAAAATTATAGCGGTGCTTTTATGAAGTTGTAATAATATGTATTGAGAATTGCAAGAAAAAAAAGAGAGACTAGCATGTATATTTATAAGACACGCTAGCCAGAATCAAACAAGCAACCAATGTGACCATGCACCAAGCCGTAGCATTCAAGGACCAAAATGTGTTCTTCGTATGCTGCCCTAATCTAAGAAATGAATCAAAACTTACATTTTGATTTCTAATTTACAACGATTACAGTCAAATGTAAGCAATCAATATCATGTCAAATCAAGGAGAGCAGCAAAAGTAAGTAAATCATCGAATTACTCACGAGAAAGATTCTCAGTTTCCTCGTCGAGCTTCCTCGTATTTAGAGACATGCTACTCGAAGAAGCCCTGTTCGTTCCAGCATTGTCTGCGAAATACATACAAATAAATAAACAATCGACAAAGTTATCTCAGAGGAAATTAAAAGGAAATGGATCCGAAGAGAGAGAATACGCTTCTTGACGGTCTCGATGTCGGCACCGCTGCGGCGTGCGGCGTTGACGGCTTTTTCATCCTTCTTGGCGGCGGCTGTGGGCGCCTTCTTGCGGAGAACGATGGGCTCCCAATCCTGCGAGATCGGACCAGTCCCCGACATCGCAATAGCGCCTCCACCTCCGGATTGGAACCGTCCTGTTGCGATAGCCGATGCCGCCTTCGCCGGTTAGGGTTTTAAAGGGCGAAACAAGGAGGCCAGAAGGGGGAGGAGGTTCCTTGGGCAGAAAGCCAGAGGCAAGCGAGGCCAAGCGGTCAACTGCGGAGAACAGGAACCATCAAAAATAGGATTTTTTTTTTGCTTTTTATTTATAATTTATTGGGCGATCACCTTCCCCTTTCTTCCGCAGCGGCAAGGACAACGACAACCGGCGTGGGTGGTCCTGTTCTGACTCCTCTGTCATCGGATCGTCACGCGCTGTTCATACTTCGAATCCCAATTCTGCCCCTCCATCAGTCGACGCGTAGCCTTGCGCGCAGAGCCGATTTGGGAAGTTCGCAACTCGTCGCCGAATTCATCGCCTCTGTCCTTCCGCCACCGCGAGGAGGAACCCCGTTACGAAAAAAGAAGCCCGCGATAACAGCGGATTCGAACGACTCGCGCTACGACGTCGTCGACGATGTTGACCCGGTCTCCCCCGTCCCCTCCCGAATCGTTTCCCATAACCAACGGCGATGATGCGCCGACCCCGTGGACCCACCCTCTCATCCACCGCAGGCGCCAGCGTGCCCCCGCCGTCCCGCCACACGTGCCTCTCACGCGCAGCCGGCGCCTTCGCCGTCTCCCCTCTTTTACCTGCCCCCCTCTTTCTCTTTCTTTCCCCATCGAACCCTAACGCCGACGACGAGCAAATAACGTGGGAGAGAGAAGGATAGGAGAGGAGAAGGGGATTAGGGTTTGGGAAGATGGATTTGACGACGAAGCCGCCGAATCCGGCGCTGCCTTACCGGGAGGATTGCTGGAGCGAAGGCGAGACGTCGGTGCTGGTCGACGCCTGGGGCGACCGTTACCTCGAGCTCAACCGCGGGAACCTGCGCCAGAAGCACTGGCAGGAGGTCGCCGACGCCGTCAACTCCCGCTCAGGCGTTGGCCGCCGCCCGGCCCGCACCGACGTCCAGTGCAAGAACCGGATCGACACCCTGAAGAAGAAGTACAAGGTCGAGAAGGCCCGGATCTCCTCCGGCGCCGAAAGCCAGTGGCCGTTCTTCTTCCGCCTCGACGTCCTCATTGGGTCCTCCCCGCCCGCAAAGAAGCCAACTTCATCGCCGCCGCTCGCCCTTCCGCTCCCCTTCCACCGCAAGGGCTCCCTCTTGCCCACTGCTACCGCCGTGCGCTCGGCGGAACCGAAGGGGAAGCGGTCGGCCGCCACCGCGTTATCCGTGGACAATCCGATCTTGAGGCGAGCGGCCGCAGCTGCCGAGGCGGCCGCGGAGGACATCAAGGATGAGGACGATGTGGGATCTGACTCGCTTTCGAGATCGTCCTCGAGATCGGCAAGAGGTTGGAAGAAGGCGAAGGACGGAGAGGGAAACGGGATCAGAGAGTTGGCTAGGGCGATCACGAGGTTTGCGGAGATCTATGAGAGGGTGGAAGGGGCAAAACAGAGGCAGATGATGGAGCTTGAGAAGCAGCGAATGGAGTTCACGAAGACGCTCGAATTCCAGAAGATGCAGCTCATTGTGGACACGCAAGTACAGATTGCCAAAATCAAGCGTGCCAAACGATCGGGCACCGGTAAGAGACGTCACCTTTTAGTTTTTTGTCTTACAGTTATCATTACGTTGCTAAAAATCCAAAAGTTTTAGTTTCTCTTCATGCGAGCTGGAGTTTCTTGCTGCTGTCGGTTTTCCAACTTTTTCTTCTTACATATCTGGAAATGAATTGCTGGAGATTAACCACACTATTCCTCCAAATGATAGTTCATTTCTGTGTGCGTGTGTTGTTGATGATGTACTACTACTCTTCCCTGATATCTTCATTTCATAATTTTGAAATCAATTTGGTAGCTTAACCAATTTGTTGCAGATAATTTATTGTCTATGAATTAGTTGGCCGGATTATGTAACCCCGTTAGTAATCTGAATATAGTTAGTTATATAAGACAATGCATTCACAAAATGGAAGTTGCAGATTTCATCAGTAATGCATGCAGTTACTGTAGTATGCTAACTTTTCGTATATTTGAGTGTTGCTGGTATCGGTGATACATCTTTTTATTACCTTTACAAAAAAGGATGCAAATGAGTATTGGTGACATTAGTTAGGTATTGGGAATGTACAGTCATTTAATTTGTAAACGCCTCTGACATTTTGTGGTACATTTATGTGTTGCTCGTGTGTCAAATTAATGTGATTCTCCCTACATTCTTCATCATCAAAGTTATTGCATGAATATTATTCCTCTGCTGAATTCTTCCCAACGCTACACTAAAACTATATGGCCAAGTATTTTGCATAGAGAGCTTGATAGAACAACTACCATTTATGCATTGAGAGGCATATCCAATTTTCTCACCCGTCTCTACAATGGAAAGTGAATTGTTTCCCGTCAAGATTGGTTTGAATTGTTACCCTGTTTAAGAAATGGCTCTGTTGCAATGGATTGCAGAGAGTTCAATGAGCTTCATAAGACAGCTATGGTTAACCAACCTATTTATTCACATCAGAAATATTGGTTTCTTCCGTGTATCATGACAGGATTTTATTCTTATTTTTCGCATATCACATTAATCATTACCATTGCATGATATAGAATCTCAGATGAATCTCTTGGACAACAAAATTGAAAACTGTCTTTTCCATTTGCATAAAGGCCCATAAAGAGTTTAATTGTTTCACCGTCGATAGTAATAATGGCTCTTGTATTTCCCAGTTGTTTATTTGTCACTTACTCCCTTGTCCCAAGGGAGAAAACTAGAGTAGAAGTTAAAAAATACCACTGTACCTTTATTGTTGATAAGAGTATGAAACAGTTCTGTTTATCTGTTCTTCGAGTAAGAACATATGTGCGGTTCCAATTTGTAATATTAGCAGTGTCTATTATGTATGCAACATCCTCTTTCAGATGTGTGCTCATGCTTCCCTTTTTTTCATCTTCAGACGGCTATTTGTAGTTGGATAAAAAAAAAAGGGAGGTTTCTCCACAGCAGTCGCCGTTCGGCTTGTACATCTAGATCATGCATCTTATCAAATGCTCATCATCGTAAATTGTGATATCTAAGCTAAGCTAAGATCTACGAGTTCTCAGGATCGTCATTTATTAGCTACGCAGACAATATGTGACCGCAATCAAGTTGCTGTTCAGGCAAGTAAAAAGAAGGTGAATTTGCTCCAAGTTGCCTTTCTGTTGCTTAAGGATTGATTTGGTTAATTAAACTCTGTATGGCTGAAGCATCTATTTAGTGTGTAACCAGTAATTTTGCAGTCTAACAATCTTTGATTCTGTTATTAAGCCAGAGACTTGCAATCCAAGAATCTTTGTTTCTTTTTTTTTTCTTCTTCTTCTTTTCCTCTGTTTTAAGTGGGTTTTAATTACGAAAAGAAAATTCTGTAGAGTTGTTAGGTTGTAAGTTGACTTTGAATGAAAATTATGTCAGTTTTTTATTATTAGTATCAGGTATTCAATTCAGGCTTTTAGCCCAATTAATTTTGAAGAAGATTTCTAACAATGTACTAAATAAATAATTATATGTTCTATTGATCATCAAATTAAATCAGAAAAATATTCATAAATTAACAGTAAAGTTCGATGACACAGTCGCGTCGTTCTTGTAAAATAGATCCGATATTGAAGGAAGATGTATTCAGTTTGAGGAGATAAACCTTCGATCTACACTTGATTTAGATCGTATGTCTAAATTTTTTCAAAATTCAAAATTAAATTTGTCCTACCCAATGATTGAACTGTGTTAGTTATGAGATGTTCCGTTTTATTATTGCACCGTGCTTTCGAAGTCAATAATTGATATTCTTGGTGCAAAAAATGATGCATTTATTTCAGTGTCTTTCATCATCGATCCTATAATGATAAAGGAAAATAATATCAATGGTACAATAGAAGATAAGCACCCATGAATAAATTGACTGTGCGTAAAAGCAACAAATTTCAATGTGACAATTTTAACAATAATTACAACCAACAAATTTGGCTGTGCGTAAAAGCACTCCTAATAAAGATACCTGACATCGCTCCATAAAAAGTTGACACTATTAAAGATGATCTATAGGCTCTCAGATCAACAAACTATACTAAGCGCTCTCAGCTACTAAAAAACTAAACTAGTCCATGTTCATTGCAGTTAGTTACTAACTCAGTAATCAGATGAATCCTTTACCAGTTAACTGACGCGTCGACAGGAATAAGGTCACCCCAACGAGCTGAGACAAGTGATGACAGGCATGCGATGACTGAAATCCCTACGCGAGAGCAAAAACTAAAGCCTTTCTTTCATTGATTAATCCTCTGTAAAATGATTATCATCCTAAAGGAAGAGGAGGGGGACAGGTTCTTTCATGGAGCTGTGGAGTCGACCGAGGGACTGCAAGCGTGCACTCGCTTTACAGGAGAGCAGCTGACAAGAAAGCACAGCATGGCAAAAATGCTGTCATTTCCTTCGAAAAGAAAAGAAAAAAAAAAATCGATGACAAGAAGTAAGAAAATGTAAACCACATTTAAATTTAAGGATTTTGTTTCATTTAATACTTTGCTAAAAAATTAACTGTGTTTTAAAATAGTGAGTGTTGTGTTTCTTTTAAGATGATATGAATTTTAAAAATTATATTACAAGAAATGTAATTTTTAAAAAAATTATTTCGGTACTCGATTAAAATTTACACAGTTGGATGACTAAAATTCTCCAGGTTGAATTTAGCCTATTTCAGGACCAGAAAAGTTTACTGGAATCGAAATCCAAGTGGAAGAAGAAAAAGGGAAATAGAAAAGGCTGCCTGCTTTTGAGAGAGATTCCTTTGTCCTCTTGCTGGATTCCAAGCCACACCCTTTTACTTCGTCCAATGCGTGTGAACCTTACTACAATTATAGTATCATACTATTATTAACTATCCAAGTCCGTATTAGCCAAGTATACACATCTTAAAAGCATTCTCTCGTAAAATCAATTTGCTAGCAATAAAAAAATAAATCATAGAAAATATATTATCCAATCCAAGATTAATGTAGCAAAAGAATAAGTATACCAAAAAATTCGGCAATTTACTAAACACAGCTCTTAAAGTTCGGAATTGCCCAAAAAGCGTAACATGGTTTCAGATTTACCAAATCGCGCATCTAATTCCCCTTTTACCCCTCCCGCCAAACAGACCTGCAATTTAATGATGAGAGAGAATTTCCATGCATCCAGAGTCTGGAAATTCAACTATCTAAACGTGTCTGGAATTGAATCCATTTTATCGATTTCTAATTTATATCGATTCGATTTGAAATATTCTTGAATACCTAATAAAACCTTGAATATCGAAATTTTGGCCACGAATACGGAGGACACACTACTCAAACTCGATGGACTTGAATTAGATCGAAAAGAGGTGAATAAGACCATCAATGGGTTGTGACCGAAACCCATTGATGAACTGAGAGGAATCCAAATTTCGAAATCTTGACATAGACTGAAAGATCTTACAACATGAATTTTTGATATGTCGAGGAAACTTAGTTTTAATCCTCCTATCTCCCAATTTTAACTTGTGTCGAAAAAAATGATCGAAAGTTGAAATTGATGGAAGATAATGGTAGTGGTAGTGTGTTTGGAATTCGCACCTTTTGATTATCGCGTGCCGAATTGAATTTCCAAAGATTATCATCGTGCCGATTGAATTCCAAAGACCACGCTGGTGCTGGGATCCTCACAAGAATACCACGCGGTCGAAATTTCCAATTATAAGAAGACTACAGTGCCGAATAATTTCAAAGACTACAATATTTTCATCATTCTTGCTCTTCCCATGGGTTGTTTTTTTTGGCATCATCCTTCTCCTGATCTACGGAAATCTTAAATTATATTGAAAGGGTGTCATGCTCGTGGACATAAGCAGTGTGTCTTTGCACCTTACGAAAGGCAATTGTTCGCATGTATAAAGGTCGGGACATCATTTGAGAAGAAGCCACATTCTGAATAAATCAATTTGTGATGCTGCGACAATCGAGAAAAGATAATTGATTGTGGCTTTAACCATTAGTATTTGAAAGTCTTACTGATGTGGAAAGCATAACATCAGAAGCGTGGTTGCGGAATTGCGAATTCGGTACCAGCGTGTCGAAATTCCAATTCCAGCACCACAGTGGTGTTGGAATTGTGAATTCCAGCACCACTACCATTATCTTCCACTAGTTTCTCAACTTCCAGTACCATTTTTTTTCGACACAAGTTAAAATTGGGAGATAAAAGGATTAAAACTAAGTTTCCTCGACATATCAAAAATTCATGTTGTAAGATCTTTCAGTCTATGCCAAGATTTGAAATTTGGACTCTCTAGTCCATCAATGGGTTCGGTCAAAACCATTGATGGTCTTATTCACCTCTTTTCGATCCAATCCAAGTCCATTGAGTTTGAGTAGTGTCCTCTCTGTATTCTGGCCAAATTTACGATATTGAGGTTTTATTAGGTATTCACAGATAATATTTGAAATCGAAGATATAAATTAGAAATCGGATAAAAAGGTGGTCTTTGGGATTTGAATTCGATGGCGTTAGATGGTTCAAAATTCTCTCTCATCATTAAATTGCAGGTCAGTTTGGCGGGAGGGGTAAAAGGGGAATTAAGTACGCGATTTGGTAAATCTGAAACCATGTTACGTTTTTTGGACAATTCCGAACTTTAAAAGCTGTGTTTGATAAATTGTCGCAAAAAATTTATAGTCTTCGATAACTGACTTTTACTAATTGATACAACTCTGTTGTCACGCTAATCATAAAATCCTCCCATGGAGGCTCATTTATTAGAAACAAGGTTCTACTAGTAGAGGTGAAGATTCATTTACTAGAAACAAGGTTTTACCTATAGAGGTGAGTATCGAAGTTTGTCTCTGTTCTTTTCGCAAAAAGATTGAAATTGTCAATCTAACGCTCTCAATCAGTCTGTCCTACGTCCATTGTAAGAGAGATAAATCGCGAAGAGCCTTTGATATTAACGCGATTGACCAGGACAAAAGAGGACCATCTGAGCTCAAAGAGAGATTTTAGATCCTGCTTCGAACTCGATTTGTACTCAGTTTGCAAATATCACTCTGTCCCAATCAACGCGTCATCTCCGTTGGAACAACTTGTCTCTGTTCTTTCGCAAAGGTTGAAATCCACCAACTCAGTAACTTTCATCGGCCTGTCTCATGGTCAATGTGAGGGAGATAAATCACGGAAGGTCTTATGAATCTTGACATGGTGGCTAAAACATATAGAAATAATCTGAATCCAGAAAATAACTTTAGATCTTCTCTAAAATCAATTCTTGTTTTATCCATAAACTCTATCGTATTTTAATCGATATGTTATTCCCACGGAGACAGCTTATCGTGGTAATTGGTTGCTTTGAATGATTGAATCTGATGAATAATTGGGGCGAAATGAAGTAGAAAATCTACAAAGACAAAGCCATTCCAATTTTGCTTGCATGTGCTCGTGCTAATGCCAATTCTTCTCATTCCAAACGTTCACTGTCGTCCTCTGCTCACGCGTACTAATTTAATGTCCGCTGGACCGCTCCTGCTGTCCGCGCTGCCTCATACTCCGGAGTTTGAAATTTGAAGGAGGTCGTCGGAATCTGTGCTTTTACTGCTGCTTCTTCCGCTCTGCAGCTATTTATTTTGACCGTTGATCGTCCACCACATGGACAGGGCGAAGACAGCCTTGGGGGAGAGGAGGAGCCCTTAAAAAGCTGGGGTGACTGCAACGCCTGGGTCCTGGTAAGGACTTTCGTCGAACACTCTGTCTGTTGCGTTGCTGTTTTGATGCGGAGTTGAGCGAGCGAGGAAGGAGCTTGGATGGGAAGTAGGCGCTCGTCGGACGCGCCACAGAGGCCGTCGCCCCGCGCGCCGCTGCACCTGCGGAGCACCGCCTCCTCCGAGGCTACTAGCGCGCGCCGCCGGGCGGTTGCGGCCGTCGACTGCAGCGCGAAGGTGTCCCCTCGCGGGGGATCACAGGAGGTACGCGAGGGGCAAGGTTGCTCCTTGCTCTGGGTTTGCCGTTTTCTGACGTAGCTTTTGTTGTTTGCAGCAGAGGAAGCGGGCCACGAGGGCGGCGGAGCTGGAGACGAAGCTGAGCAAAGCGCAGGCGGAGCTCAAGAAGCTGAGGGAGCAGCTGGCCGAGGCGGAAGCCGCCAAGCGCGAAGCGGAGCTAGCCCTCGGGAAGGCCAAGAAGCGTGTCCCTGCTGCTGCCTTGTCCAAGAAAAGAAAAGATCAGCTTGCTCTTTCTCGGAATTCTCAACCGGAAGGTGTTCGAAAAAATGACACAACGGAGGAAAGCGTCACTTCGCCGGCGACGATGGATGTGTTTGAAGTAGTAGTTTCGGCTGAGTCCGTTCTCACGGAGGATGAAGCTGACAGCGAGCAGAAGAGAGAGGGGGAGGAGAAGAATAAGATAATGATCGACAAAACAGAGAGGAACGAGAACGATGAAACTGCTGCTGCAGCATTTGAAGAAGCAGAAGGGCAGAGGAAGGAGGATGAGAAGAAGAACGAGGTGGAAGAAATTGGCATCTGGAAAGCCAAGCTTTTGGAGAAGGAGAAGGAAGTGGCAATCCTCCTGGAAGAAAACGCCATCTTTAAGACCAGAGCAGCGGAGGAAGCCAAGCAAATTGCAGACTCTGCTCGATCCAACCAAGAAGAGCTCACGGCTAAGCTGAGTTCAATGGCGGAACAGCTCAAAGAAAGTAAAACTAAAGAGAAGCAGCTGGCGGCGCAACTGGAGACGGCAGAAGGCGCCAAGGCGACACTCGAGATGGAACTGAAGCGGCTGAAGGTGCAAACCGAGCAATGGCGGAAAGCAGCCGAAGCCGCAGCGGAAGCTCTGGCAACAGGAGACGCCGCCGGAGGTGACGAAATGGATGGGAGGAGGGTGGCGGCGCGCTGCCGGTCTATGGACAAACACGTCGGGGGCGGCTACGGCATATGGGGATCTCCGTTGATGGACGGAGACGACATGGACGAGGAGGATGGCGGCGGCGAGAGGAAGAAGGGTACGGCCGTGCGGATGTTCGGAAACCTTTGGAAGAAGAATCAGCACAAGTGAGGCGACAGCAGTTTGTTTGTATCATCAGTCGCCTGCTCTGTTCTTTTCTCTCAGTTTATGAACTGTTTGTGTTACAGTTTGTTTGTTTAAGGATCGCCAATGTGTTGTTGGCCTTTGGAACTCATGGATCAGATTTGGAGCTTGTCTGTATTATGAAAGATGGAAGATGAATTCATCAGCAAAGTGATATGTGCTTGAGCTCATGATGTGTTAACAATTTGCTTCTCCATGTGCTGAAGCACTAGAAATAGAGTATTTTTCAAATGAAGCAGATTTCTATCATCATCTATCTTCAATTCCATCAACCATTGCAGATTTCTCAATCTACTCGCCGCAATTTTGTATTCAACTGAGACAAAAGCCTTTTCTTCTAAGAAAGTATAAGAAAAAAGAACTGCAAAAGTAAAAAAGATAAACCATATGCTGCAGTTTGTAAATTGGATCTTTATTCAATAAATATAAGTACGATTGTGCCGAGGACTTAAAGGTAGGTAGTCTAAGATGTGCAGATTTAACCTTTACTTCTAAGAAAGTATAAGAAAAAAAGAACTGCAAAAGTAACAAAAGATAAACCATATGCTGCATTTTGTAAATCTTTATTCAATAAATATAAGTATGATTGGGGTAAGGACTTAAAGGTAGTCTAACATGTGCAGATTTAACCTTTACTTACTGGCCTGTATCGAGTTCTTAAATTTTGGCATGGACAACCATCAGGACTCGAATACACGGCCTGTTTGAGGTGATAATTTAGGATTCAGTGTAAGCAATCAAATGTAGTAGAGAATTGGAAGCCTTTGGTGTTGTACTCTCATCGGATTGTCAACTGCCAGTGTCCTTAATCATCAAAAAGGGTGGAGAAAAGTAGGTCTTGCACAAATGTTGCTCGAACCGTGGCCTGTTTTCGCCTTTGTTCCTTTTGCTCGTGCGTTAATGAAGCGTTGAAACTGCTGAGAAAAATTTTCAATGAGAACCAATGATTACATTTGTTAGCATTGTGTTGCATAATAAAATCTTCTTAGTAAGGACAAGCTAACAATACACTTTGTAGTTTCTATGAATTAGAATCAGAATACAAATGAATAATGTAATATAGCGCTACAATATTCACATCCTCGTTCACTATTTATCAGTTGAGAAAAACTTCTTCCGTAACCTAACAAAGTTATATAGCACACCTCTAACACAATCAGTTCAAAACAAACATCAACAATCTTAAATCTGAACCATACCATTAATAATGTCAGTATGCCTTCTATGATATTGAAACTCAATATGCTCGTCAATTTTTTATGCAAATTCTCTATTCCACAATTTCATCAAAAACAAATCTATAACAAGTGAAAATAAGAAAATTCATTTTATCACGAATTCTAGGTAAACTCAAATAAGAATCATAATATAAACTTGAATCGTTATGCAGTTGCTTCTCTGATCAAGAACAGATTAAGATGGAACTAATTTCAAGTTGTAATACTAACTATCCCTGAGATTAGCAATCCAAATACCACTAACTCACAAATAAATTTCACAATAGGATCTAAGTTAAACCACTATTTGATCAACTTCACATTTATTTGCAATAGTATTTAAACGTCCTCCTTTCCACTATAATTAGACCATATGCTACTAAGAATTAATTTTGAGATAGAGAAGTGAAACTTAAATCGGACATAAAAAACCACAACAGACAAATGTAATAATTACCCAGACATGAAAGAGGAGGCTAAATGTGAGTCCTTTTGCCAATATGCATCGTCATCAGTGGATGGCTTTGATGATTCTTCTGCCTCAGATGTTGGAAAGTTCATAAGCAATGAAAGAAATGAATCAGACGCTGTGTTGGACTCCTCATTGTTGTTTGTTCTATGACCAGCATTTCCCAAAAGAATCTGCAGATGAGCCTCACGAAGGTCCCTCCCCAAAAGAGAAAGTGCCTGATTGCTAGGGATGGCAAATCTGCGTAACCTTCGTCGTCTCTGCATGTAATCCTTTGTTAAGAGAAATAAATGCAAAATCTTTATGATAATATGTCACAGATGCAATCAAACAGGAAGGATATCTTGAATATGTGCCCATGTTGAAGAGTGATATGATTCAGCATGTCTTTTGTAATCTTAATAGAGCAGATAGGACAAACCTGTAAAACGGAACAGATATAAACAGTTAAACATTTCAGACCAGACTCTTGGAGCATAAGCTACAACAACTACGAAAGTGAAACAGTAACCAAGTAAAAAAAAAAAGCCTTACCAACATAATTGCCCTATGGACATTTTTTATTTATTCATTCAAACAGTGAGTTGACAACCACATTTAGAATTGTAACAAGAATTTATTGGGCATAATACATAACAGATAAAGCATTTCTACTTGAAAAACTTACAACCAAACCCTAAAGGCATATAGAAAGTTATCAACTCAATTTAACATTTGCTCTTCTCTACCTTTTACTCCTTAATATATTCGCTAACAACGTGCATACAATCAATTTTAGCAATAATATCTAACTTCTGATTGTAAATGTCTGGAATGATTTTGTTGAACCCTATGATAAATGGTTCTTAAATACTTATTTGCAGCACCTCAGATTTTGTCTACTGATTCGCAGGCTAGTGTTTTTTTTTACTTTGGATGCTTTACCACAGCAATAGAGGCAAACACAAGATCTTCAAGAAAAAAGCAGGAACGATGGTGTGAGGTTGACAAAGGCACTGGGATTTATCAGGCAAAGTATGCAGTAGACAAATCATTTGTAAGGTCAAACATATAATAAAAACATCACATCATAAGAGCAGACCAGAAATTACATAATCTGACATCCCATACCATATCCGTTCTTTTTTTTTCTTCCTACTAAAGTGTTATCAGCTAACATTTGCATATGACCAAATCCTGTAGTTATATATCAAGGGAGTACTAATTCCAGATGTCTCATAAAGTTTTGTGTATCGAACTATCGCATAAATCGCCTATGATTATTGTCTATCCACAGCATGCTAGCGAAAATACATAAGCATCCAAGGGAAACTGAAAAAGAATAGCTCCTTTGATCAAAGGCTATGGTTTTCGATGCTCACAGCGGCAGTAGATTCGTACGCGTGATCCTCTTCGAGATGGGAACACAGCGACATGATGTCGTGATCCTCGTAGCAATACGGGCAAGTGAAATCGGGACGGACCTCCTCCTCCATCTCGTATTCGTCGAAGCTCAAACGATCTATCAAAAATCCAATTTTGATTTCTCAGAAGGGACAAAAAATAGGTCCTTATATCAAAGAGGAAGAACCCCCATCAGACAAACAATTTCTACCCGAATCCGATGAAGAAAAGTAAACATCAAGAAGCAAGAGCAAGGAAGAACGATCTGATGATACCTGATTGAACATTCTGCTGATGATGGGTCGAGTAATGCCTCTTTGCGGCTGCAAGGCGAGAGATCCAGAGATCGGAATCCATCGATTTGGGAAAACCTGAATAGTTTCGATTACAAAGGCGTCGGGCCTCGAAATCAAACGCCAAGCAATCGATTTCTCCCTTCCTCACGACAAAACCCCTCCCGACTCAGATTCGCTCGCCACCTCTGCTACGGATTCGTTGGCGGAGAGAGAAGAGGAAGAGATTGAAAGAGAGGAAGAGGCAGGGGAGCGGCGACGGTGGAAATGGGATCATTCATCTCTATTTTATTTGACTCGACCTGTGTGTCCACGTGTCCCGAGGAGGGCGTCAGGTCGCGCGTTCCCATGTGCCCCTCTGTTGGACGGTCAGCACAAAGCCTTTCAAGATTACTAAAGCTGCCAGGCCCAATATCCGATCCCGCGTCTCTGTGTCGATTTGACCAGACGGAGATAGGCTTTTTAGCGACGATAACGAATCAAAACTCGACTATCCGCCGAGAAACAGCGCCGAAACTTCCATGGGTCAGCCAGGCTTGACTCGCCTCGCCTCGCCTCCGTCGTTTCCACACATTATTGGGCCCGAATGTATAGAAAGCGAATATGAAAATCACGATCCAACATTCTCTCCTCTGTCCACCGCAAAGCCCATGCCGATGCTGTTCGAGATGGCGGCGAGCTCGTGCTGACATCGCTGTTGGTTGTATGGGCAAAGTGGCGCAGGAAGGAGCTTCCACCTAGCTCGAGCTCTGATATCGCCGATGGATCATTGATGACCATATGGGCAAACCAGCGGAGGAAGGAGCTTCCACCTCGCTCGCACATCCGGGTACGCAGATCCGGATGTGCGAGCGAGGTTTTATCATCCTGGAGTATCTGATTTGACATTTGAATTCATTTTGCTACACGAATTGAGATTTGCAGATTTAGGCGATTCTAAATTTTGGTCAGGCTCATACGCCTTCTAAGAGGAAAATATAAAGTTCCATGTGGAAAATGATACGAGTTGGAAAGACTCGACGACAAGCAGATCCTGGGAAGATCTTTAACATGATACATAAATTGCAGGATTTCATGAGTTGGGTTGGCATCGGCCATCAGGATGCATATTACAAGTGCAACTTTGACAACACAGATGCTATGTTCATTAGTATAAGTCTCAGCAGCAAACCAATCTTACCAAATGCAAGAAAATGTGGACTTATTTAGAGGA
Source organism: Wurfbainia villosa (assembly GCA_025175895.1). NCBI lineage: Eukaryota > Viridiplantae > Streptophyta > Magnoliopsida > Zingiberales > Zingiberaceae > Wurfbainia > Wurfbainia villosa. Next base: position 21,140,083 of record CM045991.1, on the reverse strand, counting down.
AGTTAAAAATGGATTCGTCGTACTTCATCAAAGAAGAATAATTCCCAACTGGAAGACTCCGTCCGCATTGAGAAGTTACTGATCACTGCCGTCGGTGCCATCGTTATTGTCATTCACTCCCTCGGAAGCCGCATTATCTCCATCTGAATGATTATGTTATCGGTTACAAGATTGCAGTTGGATAGCAAAAAGTAATGAGACAGACCAAAGCACGTACCTTCAGTTTCACTCGAGGCATAAACTGGGCGTCGGGAACGGACCTGCTGCTGAGGTGTGGGCTAGAGATTGGAGAAAATTACACAAATAAAAAAAATAGAACTATTGATTAAATATCAGTTGCTAGTTCAATGATTAAAGTATCCTCCAATACAAGGCAGAGTCAGACAAACTTGAAGACTAGGTGTTACAGAATCTTTGGTAATATGGGTACCTGCAGCTTCGGTCGAAGTGCCTCAAGGGGGCCTTTGGGTTTCTGAGCATGTCCTCCCTGCTGTTGTGAAGCACAAGTAAAAGATGATAATCAATATCACATGGGCGAGCAAATGGCTGACCGCTGACGTTCCTCTCTTAGCAAATGAAAATTTAAGATGATAATAATACCTTCCCTAATGCCCAATCAGCAGAGTCAAAGAAAGCACGCTCGTGATCCTACAAAAAGAAATCTTTATCGTGTTGAATTGTTATCCACAGGAAAATTAAAAAATAATGTGCATTGTTAAACAGCTTAATTCAGATTGTGTTCCCTAGAAACATTAACAGCTTGTTTGGGAGGAGGTGAGGGGAGGATAAGCAAGGGGAAGGGAAGGAAACTTTTACCCTTGTTTGGGAAGAGGTGAGAGAAGAGTAAGGGGAGGAGAAATTTTACCCTTGTTTGGGAAGAAGTGAGAAAAGGGGAAGGAAAGGGAAAGGAAGATGAATTTAACCTTTTTTTTTTTGCCTCTCTTCCCTTCCCCTTCCTGGGGTGTAAGTTTTCACCCTTTCATCCCCTCCCCTTCATTCCCTTCCCATCCCTTTCCATTACTTACACCTCCCTCACCTCCTCCCAAACAAGCCCTAAGTTGTGCTCCCTCAATGCCACCTAGAAGAAAGGGTTTAAGGAAGAAGGGGAGGAAAAGAGAGATTTGTAAAATTTAATATCAAGCAGTACATTTTTTGTAATTTACTCTTCCCTTTGTTCCCCTTGGATTTTTCCACCCAAGTAAAACCAGCCTAAGACTAAGATCAATTTTTTATATCTTCCAGAATTCTTAGTTGAACCATCTTGTAGTAGTTGGTCTTACAAACTTTTCAAAGATTGGAGTATCATTTCGGATCTCAAAGCAAACTCATAAATGGCTTAAACTTCAAACCACGGAGAAATTTCTAAGCATCAACACACAGTAACTTTTCCTTAATCTGCAATAAAGATTTTTTTTCTTATTTGTACAGTAAACTATAGTCAGAACCAGTATCAGCCACAATGATAATTATGAATAGACTCAAAACTCGAGTTGTATTAACAATACCATATTTACTCATAATTTTTAAAATAAAGAGATTATACCTTGGATATCAATGGTGGTTTTTTGGGTACAATTCCTCCATATTTTTTCTTAATCACTTGCTCCTGCAAACAAACAAGGCATTTAGGCAACACAATAATGTCACATTTTGACAGTAAATGCCACTTCAGTAATAAATATAATAGCAAACAAGTCCTCAGGGTTTAATAATATGCATAATCTCATCCATCATTTTAGGCACTAAAAGGGAACAAAATGTGAGCACAATATCACCTCTTGTTCTGCAGAGGGCATGGTATTGGCCTCCTCATTTTGGTTTAGTTCAGTGTCCTTGGAAACATCATCAACTTTTATGTCTGACATGATGCCCTTGGAAGTCTTTTGCCTGCAAGGGATGAAGGTTCAATTAGAACAATATAAAATGAAATAAAAAGGTTAAAACAATAGAAATATAGGATAAGATATAAAGGAAATATCATGGCAGTGAGCATAGCGAATCACAGTGAACTGGTCTGGAATGTTAAAATAAGAGAAAAATCACTGTCAGGAAAATGGCGCAGCTACTATATATAATCTCTTTTATCAATCAACTCCATATACAGACACTTAAAGAAAGAAATAAGCTGAGTATATATTTTATAAAGTACATTTATAGCCTTGGAGATTCTTGCATAAGAAACTTTTCATTAGTTTACAAAGCATAGTGAATGACTGTGAAACCTAAAATTTAAAAAAATTTCAGATGGCAAGAGGTCAACACACTATATAGTGCATATGCAATATGTGGAGGCATATGCAATCAGCACCAAAATAATATTTAAGTTTTAAAGTTAACGACTCATTTGATCAATCAAAATAAGTTCACAAGTAATTAAGTGAAATCACATAACATAACAACTATTTCAGCAGCAATTTTGAAGGGAAACAATTGTAATGTTTAGAAGAAATGAGAACTAGAAAAGAGAAAAAGATGGAGATGCTATCTTGGAGAGCAGAATAATTTTGCAAACTCTAGCAACTATTAGCAGCTGATTTTAAAGGGAGTTGTAAATATGAGAGGAGAGGAGAAATAAAAATAAAAAAGGAAGAAGATGAAGACATTAACATGACAGAAGAAGAAACCACAGCAGTAGAAGTAGAATGAAGATGAAGAAATCTGCTACAGGTTATCTGCGGCCTAACCTCCCAAGAGGGAATGAAGGTTTTCATGTGAGAAAGGGATAAAAGGGACAGATAGGGGTTTGGTATAAGAGAAATCAATTTTTATTTTTAAAAAAAAAAAGGAAAAACAAATCTGGTTCATTTGATTCATTGCTATGCTCTACTTATATTCACCTAACCCACATATATTGTCCACGTAGATTGATTTTTGGAATGGCTGCACATACGAACTATGTATGGGATAGGCAAAGTGGTCCCTTGGCCAAACCTCCTAAACATCCAGCTAGACTGTTTTTTAGACCACAGTTGCAACAAATTCATAAAACTATTCAAGATACTAGTAAAATTAAATATTTTTAGTTTAATGGATTTCCAGAAATTTGAATTTATTTCCCGTTACTTACCAATATTTAATGTACTATGAATTTAGAGGAGATCCTAATAGGAATCAATGTGCTAGTAATAGGTATATTAACCTACTAGAAAATTTTTACATGGTCTTACCTCCGGATTACATCTTCCAAATCTGAGGGGTTCAGTGAGCATACTGTTAAGAGCCATGAAGTTGAGGTTCTGAGCTGAATAAGACAACTAGCTCATTTTGACAATCACGGGGAAAACAAGACATGGAACACATGGGTGCAGAGCTCATGAAGGAGAGAAATCAGATCTCCACCATGAGATCAGTGAGTTCTCTTTGACGAGCTAACAAAACCCCAATGTCACACATGAAAAAAATCCTGTGCCCATAATAAGTATCAAGGATGAACCATGAGTAGTTATCTCAATAACAGAAAACTCCTTCCTTCAAAGTATGATGAAAGAGCGTGCAAGACTTTCATGTGCGAACACTTTTGAGAAAAAAAAAAATCTCAGTAAGATGAAATTCTTCGTGTGCAGCTAGAAGAACAAAAACATTTATGCCTATGGTTAGCGGAGTTGGTGAGGAACATTGTTTAAAAACAACGTCAGTTGCAATTCCAATTTGCAACTTCCCCCGCGTTACTGGCATAAATGCTTCCAATTTTCAGCCCGTCAGTATAGGCATTGCTAGCATCTAAGTGAAAAATCAAGCAAAGGAGTGATCCAGATTTGATGTATCACCCAACAGAAGCGGTGGAACTTCGTAGTTGCCCTTGATATTCTGTCAATCTATCTAGAATGGCTAAGGTCAGGCAAAATATTATTTGCACAACTATAGCATAAATCAAGACAAAAACAAATCAGATACACAAGAAAAAGCATATTCAACATCAGTACTAAAGGAACTTCCATTTGACTTCATCTTGCTCCAAATAAAACTCAGGTGTAACAGGAATCTAATCTAGGAGATCAACAAGTGGTACATACAAAGATTAATCCTACATTTCACTACAGTAATCCACAAACCAAGAATCCGAATCGGAACTCCGCGTGTGAGCTCTGAAACGAGTAGAATTCCACTCCCACCAGGTAATTCCGCAAACCGCAACAAGTAATCAGACGGATGAACAAAAAAAGACGAGAAAAAAAAAACAGCAGGCTTGAATTCCATCGGAAGAATATTATAAAAAAAAACGGAAGAGCAAATGAACACGAATACCCGGTGTCGCCTCCCTCCGGCGTCGAGGTTTGCGCGGCGATCTCGATTTCCTCGGCCGTGTTTGCCCGCCGAGATTCCCACAGGGCAACGATTTGGGGATCCAATCGCCGAATTAGGGCTCGAAATGGGCTTTATATTTGTCTCAGCGAATCGGAATAAACCATCACCTGGCAATGGCCCCAGACAGGCCTATTATTCGGACATTTAGTAAGCGTGAAGAGACAATTTGGACCGTCCTCTGTAGAATTGTATTTTTTATTTTTTTTATTTTTGTGTTCAAAATATAATCTATTCATTCAAATTTTGAACTCGATCTCCTTCCTCGGCTGCTACAAAGTCTATAACGCCTTTCCATGAACACGCTTTCGTTGTTTCTGTCGTGCCGATTGGCGATGCGTTTATTTTAAATATTTTTTATTATCGAATTTATGAAAAAAAATTTACGAAGAATATTTTTATCTAATCAAAAATTAATATAATAAAATAATAAATATTTTATGAAAATTGATTTTTATTTTTAAAATAAAATAATTTTATCATCCATATTATTCATTGGGTCTTTGTACAGTAATCGACTTAGTCACATGCCTTTCATCTAGCTCACGCGGTGTGGATGTGGCCAATGGCAATACCTAGACAGCGATCACAACCATTTTTATTATTCGTATTCGTTAGATTTGGTAGTTAATACTTGCGATGGCCACGCGTAAATGATAATGGATACTCTTCAAATATGATTTTATTATCAACGATTTACTAAACAGCGCTCCTGCAATTTGGAATTGTCCAAAAAAACATCCTATACTTTTATATTTATCAAATAACGTACTTAATTCCTTTTTTATCCTATCCCGAAATAACGTTTAATTTGAATATTGTCTTAATTCAAATTCCAACATCACAGTGATTTGGAATTTCTGATCCCGTCTAATTTGCGGTGTTGGGATTTGAATTTTCAGTATTAAATTTTGAAATTAAGTATGTTATTTTTGAAGGATGAAAAAGGAAATTAAGTGTATTATTTGATAAATATGAAAATATAAGATATGTTTTAAATAATTTCAAATTTGAGAAGGATTGTTTGATAAATTATCGTTTTATTATAATTCTTTCATCTGTTGTCTGGGGTGGCATAATTTAAAGATGGACGGTCAAAACTTAATCTAGCTGCGGAATAATTGCGTACCTCAGCCCATTATGGGAAGCACAAAACGGGAGTCTGTCGTTTTCTCACTGCACAGCTCTCGCCCTCTATAAAAAGGTCCGATGGCTTACTTAGAGCTTCGGTGAGTTTTCTCTTTGCGGAGCCGATCTCTTCGTCTTGCTCGTTTCAGCGATTTCTCTCGTCCATTTCGATCCTTTCTTCGGTAAAGGTGTGTTTTATTCTAAGTACGAATCTCGTTTTTGCATTTTTTTTTTCTTTTTGTTCTTTTGTTTTAGTTTTTTCCCCCCTATTTCCGTCGAGAAGATTTTCTTAGGGATAGTGTTTTAGTTTCGATTCCGCCTAAAAAATCGAAGTTTCTTTGATAAATTCTAAGGTTTATCCATTTGGATCTGTTGATTGGTCAGCCGTAATGGGGATTAATGTGCGTGGTGGCCTTGCGATTCCTTTGATGCTATCGATCATTTCGCTTCCGGAATTGTTATTCTGGGCATTGTAATTGAGGAGCACACTAAACGAGAATTCTTTCAGGACGGAAAACGGCACAATAGCACATATGGACTGCATACTAGAAATCATCTTCACGCTATGTTTGGAATACCCTGGCTCAAAATAAAGTCTTTTACGCGTTTCACTTGATATTATTTGGAAGCATTATATTGGTTTAATTTATTTTTTCAGTATGGAATAAGCATCCTATAATGCCAGAGCTGATTCTATCCTTTCCTTCTCTCCTGAAGTCACCTGTGACAGAACAGTAAAATTTGTCTACCTTCGTGTCTTCTTCCTCGATTGCTTGTTGTTCAAAATCTTATTTCATAATCAAGTCGGAAATACAGAGAGTGTAGTCCGAATTCAAAATTATAAAAACTCAACTCGGACTTATCCGTAAAGATTTGATGAAATGGTCCACCTCTAAGTGGGAAGCGTGATATTCATCATCTGTATAGGAATGAAGATGTCGAGTCATGCGATGATGCAGTCTTCTTAAGACAGATTCATCTCCACTAATGGTACGTAAAACGATAGAACTACTATTACAATCTAGCATAAGTTGTTGTGACAACTTGAATAGGTATCTGAACATAAACACGAGATTTATCGAGCTAAGGATGAAAGAGGAAACTTAAAAGGGGTTGAGCTCTCACTCTCTTTACTTTCTTCTTCACAAGATGAAGAAAGCTCTTTCCTTACGCAAAGGATGAAAAAAAGGAGCATCTTTCTTTCTCTCACTCTCTCTTACTTTCTTCTTCTTCTTTCTTGGAACGAAGGATGAAGGTTTTGCTTATGTCCTTCTCTTCTCCTTTCCATCTCCTTATAAAGAAGACTTAAGCTCTTGTGATCATGCCACATCCACTTCTAGGTGGTATGCAGTGGCATCATCTCTTATAACTCTCCTCGGGCATGATTAGATATTTAAGAAAACACTCCGTTCTTATCTTCGATGAGTTTGATACCAGTGCCAATCTACTTCTGTGCTTCTCATTCTTATAACTCCGTTCTTGCATTTATGGCTCAAGTTTTATGTGCCACTGGTCTGCAGGGTTATGGGAGACGTCTTCATGAGAGTCTATCACACAGTGTTCGACTACAGCAAGTCGAGGGTTGGCTTCTCGCACCTGCTGCGTAAGCAAGTTATCGTTCGGTTCTACTATCGCTCTAAAATTCTGCGTTTCAACTTTCAATGCTCTTTGGTCCATGGTTCTACTACTGCTCCAATTCGCTGGTTCTACTTTTTTCGCTTAAGGTCGCAATGTTTAACTACTGGTGCTTGAACATCCAGACAGACAAAAAATTCAAGCAACTAGTTTCGATATCCAGACGAAGAGAAAACTACACAAAAGGTCATTTTATTTGCTAAACTGATCAAAGCTAACACAATACACTCGGTCGACTACTTGAAGTAGATGGAGGGCCTCTCAGAGTTGGTCTCCCACGTCCCACCCTCCTTCAAGTACTCCAAATACCTCAAGAACTCTGGCCTCGACGTTGCCTTCTTCGATGGCGCCTCCAGGATTCTAATCACAGGGTGGGCGTCGATCTCCTTGCTGCTCTTCCTCACCCTCTCCGCCTCGTCCTTTCCATCCTCCTCCTGCTTTATCTCCTTCGTCTTCGAGGGAGAGTTTCGCCGCGAGAGGAGGCGACGGTACCCCCCTCCTCTTAGCCACTTCTTCTGCTTCTTGGAGGTTTCTTCTTCCATAGAGTATGCTGTTATGGTTGACATGGAAGATGATGGAGTATATAACTACGAAGGCTAGTTAATTAACTATTTTCTAGAGTTTTGAGACGCTGGAAAACGTTGAAATCTTCAAAATAAGACTCGGCTCGGTTTTTTGTTTTCACCCCCCTTCAACCACTCCGCTGATTTAATGCGTCAGAACTGATGCGAGCACCACGCAGAGTTGACTTTTCGACTGAGTTGCATAATGCAAGAAAATTTCCTCAAGCTGTCTACGTTCGCAACGCGCGAGGAGGAACGGTCGGAATACGTTTCCCGGAGGTCCGGAGTTTGAACTTTCGACCAGCGTATTTTCAACGTCACATTTACTTTGTAAAACGAGGACAGTGTGAGATTGGATGATCTGTTTTTTTCGATCTTAGATGTTGCCCCTCCTTCGCACAAAATTGGCAAGGGAATTTTCATTTATTAACGAGCATATTTAATGAATTTTTTAAAGTATCTCGTATAATAGGATATTTAATTTGATGCATAAGAATTAAAATTGAATCATTTTATTCTTGTTCTGGGTGTAAAAAATGACGTGCTCATTTCAAATGTCTTTTATCATCGATTTTATAACTAGATGAATGGAGATAAATCACGATCAAACTATGGTTGTATCGACGCCTGACATAATAGAGGGCAGGCATCTCGCGAATGTGGAAGATTGATCCTTGCTCACTTGGTACAAATATACACCGTATTAGCCATCCGATTTTATCCATGATGGTCAATTTATTCTTGTTCCTATTTTTATAATAGGAGATTTGATGCAAAGAAAAATCATGCTATCCTATGTGATGTCATTTCAATCGTTCATTTGAAGGAGATGTACAATATTTCTCTCTTGCGATTTTGGTCAAATTTTTCGTCGTTGATCGTCATCTGCACTATAGTCTAATCTCTGAACCCATCGAGGTCATTGTCGACGTCTCTCCGATTGAACCACAATCGAATTTCGATTGGATTGTGATTGAAATCCGATTGGATTGCGACTGTTAACACCGTGATTCATTGAATTCCAATCGGAATTCGACGGAACAATGACGATAATGGCTTTGTGCGATGAAGAAACATTATATATTCTCTATTACTATGCGTTGCGAATGGATGCGCAAGAAATAGACACTCAAGATATTATTCTTGTGTATAATTCATTCATGAATACCTTTATTATTTACGGTTCAATCTCTTAGAATTCAAGGATTGATTATAATACATCTAATTTAATAATAGATAATGAAAATGTTCATCGATGAATTATATAAAATAATATTTCTCTCTATATCAAATTTATTTGCAGTTCAATTTTAAAAATTATATTCGTTTGACTTCTTTTCCAGTTAAATTCTTATTTCAAAGTCTCAACACAGGTTAATGGTGGATAAATTTTTATTTATATTTGATTGACATAAAATAATCGAAAAGAATTTTCAAATCAATCGCAAGCATGATAAAACTACTGCGTGCAGCGAGAACTTCGGACACCACAGCCCACAGGATTGTCCTTTTCCAAATCAATAGCAAGCTTGAATTATGCTTCACCTTGATATGCATCCCAGTATTCTGCAGAACCATGATTTAATTTATCTAAAATCAATTAGTTTGAATTCAAACACAACTAAGATATTTATTTTTAAACCTGAGACATCGTTTCAGGGTGAAAGTATAATCATATACTTATAAAATAAAAAAGACATCTATTGATATGAATTCTTTTAAATAAAATTTAAAAATAAAACCATGAAAATTTAAATTTAAAATGATTAATATCATACCATTATGAAAATATATAAATTTTATAAACATTATCACTTTGTATTAGAATCATGATCTATATCAAATCATGCACCTTGACGAAGAAAGTGAACTCTCATATTTGGATCAAGAAAATCAGACACTAGACAGAAAGTCCAACTGAGTCAAAAGAATCAGATAATTGATAGAAAGTCCAATTGAATTCTTTTTAGATAAAATCCAAAAATAAAAAATCATAAAGGCTTAGATTCAAAATAAACAATATCACATCGGAGATATACATGCAAACTCCTCTCACAACAAAATTCAGCAAATATTTTAAAGAAATTGGAAATTGAATACTAAACTAACCATCCCTTGTAGTGTTCGAATTGTTCTAATTCCGACTAGACACATAAGATGTTATTAACCAAGTGCAGAAACTGGCGAGCACAAAAAAAATAGTAGTCGCCTTCTTCGTTCCTGAACTCCGTTGCGTAAGCTTCATTGCAGAAGTCTCATGTCAGCTTAAAATGAAGTTCTCAGCTCACGGATAGTATCACTGTAGCTCATAGACCCCGTTCAAGTCCTATAAAGTGAGATGTATTCTAGGAGAAAAAAAATCCATTCACTAAAAACCTTAACAGCAGTCATATACAACAGCTGCATCATTTTGTAACCAGAAACCCTACGTATGTTGATGCACCGTTGACCTTTTAACAGGATGCCAACCAGTTTTAGCCATCGACTTGTCCATGCATTTGTCTGAGAAGAAAATAATATTCTCTAGGCTGTAACCTGTTCAATGAGCTACAACCTTCCAGTAGAGAAAAAAAAGTGTTTGCTACAGTAGGAAACTTGAAATTATGTATCAGCTTTACCATATCTCAGTCTATGAATAACCCCTAAAAATCAAGCATATTTCGTAATTCAATTAGGGTCCACTATTAAATCAATACCACATGATTAAGCCAATTAGTTTACCACAATGTTTTAAACAAAAGAAACAAAAATGTAAAGTAGCTGCAGGATAAGCAAAAATGTTATCGAGGCAAACCAAACAGCTCACAGGTCGTTGATAGTGTTCAATTATGCTTCACCTCGATATGCATCCCAGTATTCTGCAGAACCATAATTTTATCGTTGATATATAAAGGTCAGTCTGATGTACGAAACTTTCGTCATATGAAATTTTAAAGAAAGATCTATTGTACACAATCTTACTCTGCTTTATAAAAGATTATTTTCAAAATTTGAATGCGTGAGCTCTAAAATACAAGACAATAATTTTACTATTACATCAAAATTCTCCTTCATCATTGATATACAGTAAAAGAAAAAAAATAGCATTTTTCTGGATATCTTATCACAAGATACCATTATTGCCAGAAGCAACATCATGATTTCCACTCAGGATATCAATTAGTGTTGACATGAAGTACACAATACAGATACTTAAAACATGTTCACACACAACAGATCTAAGTGTCTACATAGCAAAAATGAGAATCATTACATGAAATCTGAAATCTTCTCTACAAATATTAATACTCTATAAAATTGAGGAATTTATAGCTGGTAGAACAAAAGAACAACCAGGACCTTTGTCTCTCGTTTATGCGCCGAATAAGTCACCCTAGTATGGAAATCAACGAGGTATTAGAACATGACCTCAGGACGTTCCTTCTCTAAAAAAAATGTCTCCCGCATATTGCTAGCAGAATTTTTACATCTCAGTCAGGATAAATGCTTCCATGTAGACAGATAAAAAAATAAGTCCATGGACAGTAGTCTAACAAATCTTATCCAGTAATTTTTTTTTTCTTAATCTTAAGTCGTTAACAAATGATCAACATCAGATAGGAACACAAATAGATGATACACAAATGATCAACATCAGATAGGAACACGAATACATGATACAAAATGTTCTTATGTGCAATTTATCTTGTATTGTTCACCGTGACATTCTCAAATTCTCATGAAAACGATTTAGATGAATTGTGGAAAGAAATAACACAACCGAACAAAAACCACTAGTCGATCAAATAAACTAATTTGAAAATTTAAGATATGCCAAAATTGTCCTAGGAATCAAGCGTTTAATCCATTGCTTCTTTTTCAAAAATCATAATTATTACTTGGGATCATAAAAATTATCATCTGAATCCACAATTCTACATTTGGAAGGATCTGCAAAAGGCAAAGGCTCCTTCCAAACCTTAACATGCTACAATCAGTAACAATGGTTCATTGGTCCCTAATACTAGTCATGAATCTGGTCAGATTACCATCAACTGTAATTATTGAAGTCTTCAACAGTAGATGCAAATGGCACCCAGTGGCCAGTACCGTTATTCTGCACCACCATTTCTTTTTGTGTATATGTGCAATTTGATGAGTGGTAACAGGGTAGGGTGAGATGTGAATGGTTTCATGATAATGCAAGTTGCCATTTGTTTGCTACAGTAAAATCTTTACAGGGATAAAGGTGTCGGCTAGCAGCTACAATAGACATAAATTCGGGCAAGTGCAGTCTGAAAGTTTTATTGCACTAACATATACAATAGCTAAAACAGCTCAGAAAATCTTTTTGTTCTAGAGAAACTACTGGAAGTGGCATTAGGGAAAGGAGCAGGGTGAAGCAAGGAAGCGGTAGACACGTTGAAGAGAAGGCTACCAACTCTTGGACTATCGAAAGTGAGGGTGCTTCATCTAGTAACCTTGGACTATTTTTGTCACAGGTCAGTTACTGTTATTCATTTAGGTTACAGTTTAAAAAAAAAAGATAAAACTCAATAGACCTAAGAAATGAGAAACTGAATCTGATTAGTCTTGTGTAATTTATGCTTAAACTCAAACATTATAGACATTAATATTTGCAGTTATAATTGCTCATCCACCTAAGTCTGAAGACCAAAAATTTCTAATACATACTACTTAGGGCATTGATTGAGCCACCTAAAGTGGCCATTGTATTTGTAACATATTTATGAAACTGCCTACAATGATCTCCTCGTTCTCATTGGTAGTAGATTTAGTAACTTCCATGTCTGAGCCTTTGCAGGTGCGATCCATAATACTTACGCCACACAACTTGACCAATCTAGCCTCAAAAGTATGCTAACAAGAAGCAAAATAACTTGAGACGCCTTAATTCTACAGAAAACAAATTAACAATGAAGGGGTTTTAAAGTCACAGAATGGACATAGACTAGCCATCGCAAGAAGAACAATGTTGGTAACATAAGATATTACCAGATGATAAAGCACAATAAGGAGGCAATCAAAGACAACTGCAAAATTCGTAAATACATATATAAAGACAATGATAAAACCACAAGACCATTGTAGATTAGTCAACTTCATGTCTACTTGCTTTGTTGGATTATGCAATAAATGCTAGCAAAACTGTAGTCAAATTATAAAAGGAATCAAATCAAGTCAATAAAAAAGTCAAACAAAGACAACTTGTAAATTTAATAAGAATAGTCATGAAACTGCATGCTACAATGAGGATGAGAAAATGTATTGTGCACAATCAACATCCTTTAAGAAAATAACAAGAAACATGACATGACAGTGTGTAGAAGAAGATGTAGTTCATCAAAGAAATAATGGGATGTACTGGAATCATGAATCTAGAACCTTCAACAAAACAATTCAACCAAGCATTCAATCCACCGTGGAAGTCCAAATTAGCCGCCAATGGAAATGATACAAGTGACAAGAAAGATTAATCATGGTTACATGATATCAAACGCTGATACACAGATTTTTATTCAATGCAGTTAGTATCGAGAGATGAATCAAAGTGTTTGCTCATCATTTATTATAATAAAAAATGCTAGCGGAGATAACGAAGTTGAGGTTCATGTGGTACTGGCTACAGATTCAGTTAACATTATTCTGACTCTATAACAGATGCAGATTTTGTCCATTGTAAAGTATGTATAAATGTGCTCACTCGTGATTAACATTTTATAAAAATTTAAAATGCAAAGCATCAATGAGTTCATTTTGGAATAGTATTTGGTAGTCACGGTCTCATGATAGTCTAGTCTTTGTTTTGGCTGAACAAATATAGAACAAAAACTTGTTAATTTCTTGTTTCTGATTTACCACCAAATTAGTACTGCATTGCTGAGACTTGAATGGTAGATCGACGTTAATGATTAAATCCATTTTTCCACGATAACTAATCATATTACAAACTACACCAGCATTGAAGTGTTGACCTATGAGTAAGACTGGCAGGAACATAGCATTGACATGATAGGTCAACCTATAAGAACTCCAATAGCAAGGTGGTGCAGCATGTTCAGTCAATGAGCAAACATAGCATGTGCACGACATAAATTACAGAACAAAAGAGGAAAGAGTTTTGGCACTGACAACAGCTCATTCGATGAAGAAACTAGGAACACGGTAAGATAGCTCTTTTCTAATAAGCTAGCTTTAGGCGAAAATCTGAAGCAATACCAGTTGGAAACGTATGTCTTTCATCCAAGACTAGGATGTATCTGAAGTGGATCAATTAACTGTGGCTGCGGTATTGCTCCTCCTCCCACGGAAGTCAAATCAAGGGCACTATCTTCGGCATTTGATGAAGCGAGAGTGGGTGCGCCCTTGGCCTCCCCAAGCCTCCACATGTACCAAGACCCAACAGAACGATATGGTCGCCACCGTTCACAAAGCTGCTCCATTTGCGAAGGCCGTGGGACCTCCTCGAGGCCATACAGCAATTGCACCCCCTTGCGAACACCAAGGTCGCCGACGGGGAGCACATCAGGTCGGTGTAGCGAGAAGATCATGAACATGTGAACGGACCATGCACCAATGCCCTTGACCATAGTAAGCATAGTGGAGAGTGATTTGTCGTCCATAGCAACGATGGCGGCATCAGAGAGTATGCCGCTATGGTACTTCCCGGCTAGGTCGTGGAGGTAGGAAGCCTTGCGGCCAGAGACACCGATCTGTCGGAGTTGATGAGGAGTAAGGTCGAGGACAACCTCAGGAACAACGCCGGACTCGCCACCGCAAAGAGAGATGAATCGGGCATAGATGGCAGCGCCGGCCTTTATGGCAAGTTGCTGGTAGAGGATGCTGCGGGCGAGGGCGTGGAAAGGTGGGTAGAGACACTGGAAAGTGGGAAGTTCGTGTGCGTCGATCACGCGGGCGAGATATGGGTCGGCGGCGCGGAGGTAGCGAAGTGCAGCGACAATCTCCCCATCAGATGAAAGAGGGCGGGGGATCACGCGTACGGCGACACGGCCGGAGGCAGAGGAGGCGGTCCTCTTGGAAGCTTCCTCCGAGGAGGAAACCTTTCTGATCTTTCTGGGTCGAGTTGAGACTGCGGAGGCAGCAGAGACGGTGGTGATAGTTGGAGCAGAGGAGGTGGCGGAGTGGTCGGGAATTAGGAGATGTTTAGGGGAGGAGGAAGGGGATGTGGATTGAATAGGGTTGAGGGTCTTCCCATCCATGGAAGTGATAGATCTAGGAAGAAAGAAAACGGCGGCGGCGGCGGCAGCAAGCCGACCACGGGTGACAGAGGCGGCGGCGGCGGACGAGACGGGGGCTCCGGTTGGGGGAGGCGGCGACGGCTCACCTCGTTCCGTTTTGGGTGAGAAAATCAATTCGAGAAAATAGATAAGTAGAATTGTGAACGAGGTCGACCGTAGAAATCCCGCTCCGAGATTCGTGAAAACACTACCTGATCGATATCACGAGCGGATTCGCATTCTTTGTTCATCCGTCCATTTGCCGCCACGTATATTCCGAGATTAGAAACCCACTGGATTCAAACCTTTCAAATCCGTTTTGTCTCTGGCTCGTTCATAACAGAATCATTTTGCTTTTTCATCCAATTGTTATTGAAAATCTTTATAAGGAACTTCATTTTGAAATTTTTTAGGAAAATTTATCATCGTCCAAAAACCATTCCTAAGTTTGAAAATGTTCAAAAGGTGTATCTCTTTTCCATTTTATTCCTATGTTAAAATTAATATATATTTTTCTCTTTTCTGTGTTATTTGTAGGCAATAATTATTTTTTTCATTTTCCTCTTTTTTTTTCTTCTCATATATTTATATGCAACATCAAATAGTATTGTAGTGATATTGATTTTGAAAATCAACACCACTATGTACTGATTTTTTAAAACCAACACCATCATGGTGCTGATTTTCAAAAATAAGTGGTGCTGAATTTTTTTCAGCATCATCATAATATTGATATTAAATTGTGTCGTTCATTTTTTTAAAATAGTAAATAATGACATATTTGGACTCCGAAGCATTGTAAAAATCTACGATAGTTAGATGAATTCAATTGGAGTTCTTTAGGTTTATCAATGGATTTTAACCGAAACTCATTGATGGCCCTAAGAGATTTGGATTTTTGAAAAGTTGATATGTAATAGAAGAGGGTAATGTAGTTAATGTTGGTGCAGAGACATCAGATAATCGAACTTAGGATTTTGATAATCGCAAAGATTCAAAGTTAAGTTATTTTGTTATCTTATATGTTATATTGAGTGTACAAGTATTAAACTTTACTATGGTCAAAGACGTTGGAAGAATTTCGATGAGACGAGAAACCTTGGTGGTCAAGTGACCGAAAGCAGAACCGAGAAGTCCAATAGGGGGTTGGCAAAGGTAAGCTCCGAATGAGGAGCGGTGATAAGGATGCATCCTCTTTATGGGGATAATTCTAGGCGTCGATTCGTCTAAGACTTCCGGAGTAATGTCGAAGTCGAAATCGGACAATCAAAGATGGTCACTTCTAGTACATTCAAATATACAACACTAACCTTGGAATGTAGGTGAAAGAAGTACATTTGCTAATCATAATGCAGCAATCGACTGGACAAGAATAGCAGTCAACTGGAGTTGCTATCTTTGAGTCAAGCCAAAATACAAGAGCAGTCGATTGATGATGAATACAATTGACTAATGTCGACGAATCAGCCTTAGCATCAAGTCAAAGTTCACCCTCTTGTTATCTCATTGATAAGAGTTCAAGATTGAAAGGGATAGGGCTCTATCCTTATCATGTATCTGAACAAAATCAAAGTAATTTATGAATCTAGAAAGGCTATAAAAGGAGGAGGAACTCAATCCTAAAAGTTAATTTTTTTCACAAGTGCTAAAACTCTCAAAACATACTTCGACGCTCTACAACATCACTCCGACCAAGTCTCATCATCATTTTTTTGTGTCAGTATAATTGTTTACTTCTTTTTGTTTTGTACTTTAATTAGTGGAGCGGTAGACTTGTTGTCGTCTCCATATTCTTTGTAAGCATCGCATCTCTTACCTCCAATGAGGAAAAGATCTTTTTAGTGAATTGCCCTTCGAAGGCGATCTTGGATTGCGGGCCTTGGATTAACAGTCGGTAGGTTATGAACCACGTAAAATCCTTCTGTGAACTTGTGTGTTTTGTTTCTTATTATGTTGCGACTACTTTGCATTTTACGAGATTTTAAAATGAAATAAAAAAGAAAGATTTTTGAATGTTATTCACCTCCCCTCTAGCATGTTTTCGATCTTTCACTTAAAGTATTTATGATGTTCATCCCTAATTTTGATATTCCTATGATAAATTATATTATATTCCTTACATTTCTAGGTGATGCTGAATTTCAAAAAACAGCAGTAGTATGGTGCTGATTTTCAAAAATCAACACCATTGAAACCAACACCGTGGCGATGCTAGTTTTTCAAAACAACACCACCTTTTGTGGTGTTGGATTTTGGACACAAGCAATGTGGTGGTGCTAGTTTTCGAAACCAACACCACATGGATTATTGCATATATACAAATAAAAGAGAAAACTTTAATGACATATAATTTATTATAGGAGTGTCAAAATAAGATATAGATATCATAAATATCTTCATCGCACTACCCTCTTTCATTATATCTCAACTTTTCAAAAATACAAATTTCTTAGACTCATCAATAGGTTTCGATCAAAATCTATGAATGAACCTAAAAAACTCTAATCGGATTCATTCCAAATGCTATAAGTTTCTCAAATATCTCAGAGCCTAGATGTGCTCAAAAATATACTCAAAGTCATTAACAGTAATGATCAGAAGATTTTCAAAGTTTATGACTTTAAGATAATTGACACATACGCATAACTTATCGTAAAAATGTCAAAACTAAGGGTGTGTTTGGTTCAAGTAATCATACATAACCTTAGTTATGTGATTACCAGAGAATAAAACATAACCTTGGAATAAAGTATAACCTTAGATAAAAACCTTGTTTGGTTGGAGGTTTTAATATATAACTTAGTTTAACATTTTACTAAATTATCCACGCTTCAATCAATTCACAACAAAAATATTAATGACGAGAATCGAGAGGATAAAGGTCGATCCACGGCAAGGGCGAGCGACGATGGCGGTGGTAGCAGCGGCGGCGTCCGATGGCGACGGGCGAGCTATGGCGATGATGATGGCGACGACGGCGAGACGACGACGGGGCTGAGGCGACGGCACGACGATAGATGCGGGCCGGTGGTCGGCGACGAAGGCGACGGCGACGGCCGGTGATAGCGGCGGGCGACGACGAAGCGATGGCGGCAGAATCGGTGATGGGTGGCGCGGCGACCGGCGATGGCGGCGGCGGCGACGGCGGTGGCGGCGACGACGACGGCCAAAGACGGGCGGTGACCGACGACGGATGAGAAATCGATTGAGTTTTGACAAATTGACATTTAATATATTGCTTGGGGTAATATTGGAAAAAAGTTTCCTTAACCCCGGGAATCAACAAAAACCTTGGTTTTCTAAGATTTTTCGATTCCCCCTAAAAAGGTTTTTGTTCATAACTTGGTAATGATCAATTACCAGGTAATTGTTTATAACCTAAACCAAACAAGATTTTTGTTGATAACCTAACAAGGTTATCAACAAAAACCCTCAACCAAACGCACCCTAAGAGTTAACATTATAAATATCTTGATCACTACATTATCCTCTTTCATTACATGCCAAATTAAAAAAAAAAAATAATTCCCTAAGTCCATCAATGAGTAAACCTAGGGAACTCAATTTATGGTGTTGATTTTCGAAAACAAGCACCAAGTGGCGTTGGGTTCGAAAATCAACCCCATGGTGATGCTATTGGATTTCGAACACTAGCATTATGGTGGGGTTGGTTTTTGAAAACCAACACCATAAGGTAGTTCTAGAATTCGAACACCAACACCACATTGTGGTGCTGGAAAAATATCAATACAGTGGTAATGTTGATTTTTCGAAATCAACACTACATGGATTATTACATATATATAAATAAAAGAGAAAATTTTAATTGACATTACCATAAGAATATCAAAATAAAGTATGAACATCGTAAATATCTTCTTCTACTATATATCAACTTTTCAAAAATCAAATCTCTTAGACTTATCAATGGATTTCAGTCAAATCTATTGATTAACCTAGAAAACTTCAATCAGATTCATTCCAAATGGTATAAATTTCTCAGATATCTCAGAGTCTATATGTGCCCAAAAACCTTTTAAAATCATTAACAATGATGATCAAAAGATTTTCAAAGTTTCTTACTCTAACACAATTGGTACGTGCACATAATTTATTATATGAATGTCAAAACTAGAGATGTCTTCATAATATTATCCTCTTCCGTGTCAACTTTTTAAAAGTCCAAAACTCCTAGGTCTATCAATAGGTTTCGATCAAAACTCATTAAATGGACTTATAGATAATTCCAATTGAATTTATTCTAACTATCGTAAATTTTTACAATGCTTCGGAGTCCAAAGATGTCATTATTTACTATTTTTTAAAAAATGAACGTCACAATTTAACACCAGTACTATGGTGGTGCTGAAAAAATTCAACACTACTTAGGTGATGTTGATTTTGAAAATCAGCATTATGGTGGGGTTGGTTTTGAAACCAGCAACATTCCAATACTATTTTTGAAAATCAATGATTTTTTTTATTAACACCAGGGTATTCGAACTTTCAGTCTGACTAATCTCTGAGAGTGATCAAACCTGCCCAAGGACCTTTGGGATGCCTCGCCAACAACTAAGTCAGGTAAGGTCAAAGCCTAAGTGGTCTCCATCGCTCACCAAGGGTAAATCAAGGAAGCGCTCATAACTTTTTTACAGTTCAATCCAAACTTCGTAGTCACAGTATCTCGGAATTACGGTCTAATACCGAAGTCGTACTTCATCCATCGGACAAACACCTGGCTCCAGAGTCATCCAAATGATTTTTTTTTTAAATTCATCGTCGAATGATACGTTCTCCTATAAAATGTCTCTCTATTTTTACCGCTGCACTGTGCTTTTGGAGGCAACGAACAACGTTTCAATACTATTTGAGGTTGCATGTAAATATTTAGGAAGAGAGAAAAGAAGAGTAAAGAAAAATAATAATTATCGCATATAAATAATACAGGAAAGAGAAAAAAAATCAATTTGAATAGAGGGTCAAAATAAAAAAAGAAATGTGATTTTTGAACATTTTCAAATTTAAGAATGTTTTTTAAGCCATCTAAAATTTTATCTTCGCACTTTGCTAAATTACCGAATTTTTTATATATGCCATAATCTCTAAGTTTCCCTCAAGGCCTAAAAATAGCCGAAACGATCGTTGTGAGGTTTTGACAAGTGATCATCCATCGATTTCCGAGTCTTCTGGAGCGAGGTTAACATTTTGAAGGTTTCTGGCCGTGTTTTCCTCAACTAAACGACGTTCGAAGGGCATTTGACTTAACTTTGTTATTTAATGCATTAATTCTTAAAAATGTAAAGTTTTGGTAGTTCAGTGCAATTATCAATGATTATCCAGTTATAATCCAGTTATTGTCCAGATACCCCTTGTAAATAAATAAAAAATAAAATGAAATAAAAAAAAAAAATCAATGATTAGTGCAGCAAATAATCGTTGAATTCTGTTTTATTTTTCCTCTCGATTGCGCACGTTCCGCACGTTCCTTGCTCTCCGATCGCTAGTTTTCTCCTCTTCTCTATTTCTTCTGGTCCGCGGCGGATAGGCCGACCGCAGAGGAGCAACGGCAGGCCGAGATGAGCTTTAGAGGCGAGGAGAGCGGCGGCGAGGATGGGCGGGGCGGCGACCTCAGGAAGCCGTTCCTCCACACCGGGAGCTGGTACCGGATGGCCGGCACGATGGGGTCGCGGCAGTCTAGCATGATGAATTCTTCCACTTACGTCATTCGTGACTCCGCCATCTCCGTCGTCCTCTGCACCCTAATCGTTGCCCTCGGTCCCATCCAGTTCGGCTTCACGGGGGGCTACTCGTCGCCCACCCAGGACGACATCATCGCCGACCTCAACCTCTCCCTTTCCGAGGTCAGTCTATCATCATCCCTCTCCTCCCCCGTGTTTTTGGATTGGTTCCTGTGATCTGCATGTGTTTGCTTGTTGGTGCCAGTTCTCGATCTTTGGTTCCCTGTCCAACGTTGGAGCCATGGTGGGCGCGATCGCAAGTGGGCAGATCGCCGAGTACATTGGGCGCAAAGGGGTGAGGCAGATCTGTCATTTTACTGTTTCTCTTCTCCGTGTTACCATAAAAGAAATCTGATCTGGATAAGCATTTGAGCTGATTGAACTATTTGGCTTCGCGTAGTCGCTGATGATCGCTTCCATCCCTAACATAATTGGCTGGCTGGCAATTTCCTTTGCAAGAGTGAGTGTTTTTGGTCTCTCGCCTAGTACGTTAGTTTCCCCTTCGGAATTAATCTTCTTGTTGTTCTTCTTCTCTATAAAAATTTCGAGATTTGTGATGGATTGTATTGTTGAAGGACTCTTCGTTCCTGTATATGGGTCGGCTACTGGCAGGATTCGGCGTCGGTGTGATCTCATATACAGTTTGTTATCGCACTCTTCAGGAATTTGATGCTAATCGTTAGAATCTTATATATCCTGACTCTGCTGATCTCTTGTTACCTTAGGTGCCTGTCTATATAGCAGAGATATCACCTCAAAACTTAAGAGGAGCTCTCGGCTCTGTGAATCAAGTCAGTTCATGGTTCCATGCCCCGAGTTTCTCTTCTGTGTATTTAATGGTCATAGACTAATTTTTTCCCCTTTTGATGTCTCATTGTGGCCTCCTTATTTGGTAGCTTTCTGTGACTATTGGCATTTTGATAGCTTATTTATTGGGTATGTTTATCCATTGGAGGCTGCTTGCAGTGATAGGTAAGCTTCATCTCTTAAGGAGGGTATATATCACAATTCAATTTTATTCTTGGACGAAACTTCATAAAATTCTCATGTTATTCGTTACACAAGTACTATGTTCCCTTTAAATAGTCAATTAAATGTCATTGAGTTGCATATATGTAGTGATTCATCTGACATCAATTTTCGTTCCACTTCAATATGCCATGATTATTAGGAATCTTGCCTTGTACGATCCTGATTCCTGGTCTGTTCTTCATTCCGGAGTCTCCAAGATGGCTGGTAACTTTGTTGAGATAATTGCACAATCGACAAAGCATCAAAGTAGTATTTGAGCTTTTCCCTCTTCCCCTGCAGGCAAAAATGGGGATGACAGAAGATTTTGAATCTTCACTACAAGTTTTGAGAGGTTTTGATACAGATATTTCTGCTGAAGTAAATGAAATCAAGGTTCAAACTTAAAGTCTCTAGATTTTTTTTTTTAGGAGTTTGTTATTCATTTGCATTTTTCTTTAAGCAAATAGGCATGTATAATTCGAAACATCTTACGGTTTGGTTTTAGCTTCAAGTTTCCACCCTTGTAAAGGTTAGCTTGCTTTAATTTCTTGCAGAGGTCAGTGGCATCATCGACCAGAAGGACAACAATCAGATTTACACAACTAAAACAAAGAAGATACTCACTTCCTCTTATGGTAAACAATATAAAAACCAATGATTCATTATATGTTCAAAAAATCAATCACCTTCTTCCCATCCAGAGCATATTTGCACTTGCAGATAGGTATTGGTCTACTGGTACTGCAGCAGTTAACTGGAATCAATGGCATCCTATTTTATGCCAGCAATATTTTCAAAGCAGCTGGTAATGATTGTTGAACCTTGAAAGTGGTTGCTTATCTTACATTACAACCTCTACTTATTTTCAATGTTCTCCTCTGCATGTGATATATCTATTGATCTACAATATCTTGGATCTTCAGATATATGTATTTTTCATATTGTTGGCTAATTATACTTCCAAATTAAAGATAAATATTATCTAATTATTTTTCTAAATTAATCTGGTATCCTATTCAAATCAGATGTATCTGCTATAACATTTGTTTAATTTAACTTTCACGGTTTTATCACGTGTAGATCAGCACATCAATTTGTCCACATATGTGCATGGCATGCAAACAGTTTAATTATAAGATGGACCACAATGACAATAATCAAAAGGATTCTTCTACTTTTCTCAAATGGTATGAGATAAAAACAATTATCTTCTTTAGTAAATGTCAACCTTTAAAAATTCTAACCGAATGTAAATTTATTTTGACTACCATGATCAAGATGGTAGGTCAAACAATGGTTAAACATAATGTCATATTCTATCTATGTGGAAGCACTCCTCTGCATGTGATATATTTATTGATCTACAATATCTTGGATCTTCAGATATATGTATTTTTCATATTGTTGGCTAATTATACTTTCAAATTAAAGATAAATATTATCTAATTATTTTTCTAAATTAATCTGGTATCCTATTCAAATCAGATGTATCTGCTATAACATTTGTTTAATTTAACTTTCACGGTTTTATCACGTGTAGACCAGCACATCAATTTGTCCACATATGTGCATGGCATGCAAACAGTTTAATTATAAGATGGACCACAATGACAATGATCAAAAGGATTCTTCTACTTTTCTCAAATGGTATGAGATGAAAACAATTATCTTCTTTAGTAAATGTCAACCTTTAAAAATTCTAACCGAATGTAAATTTATTTTGACTACCATGATCAAGATGGTAGGTCAAACAATGGTCAAACATTATGTCATATTCTATCTATGTGGAAGCAATGGACTGTATTTGCATTGCATAGATGGTACTCTAGAAATAGTTGCCCTTTCAGCTGGAACACTTCTTCTGTCTACTCAGGCTGACCTCTGATCACTTTTCAACTTGATGAAAGTATTCTCAAGCAACTTCTGATTTGTAAATTTGTTAGTTTATTACTTGGATACTAATGTAACTGCAGTCTTTTACGATTCAGTTTCACTATGTGAGTGCTGTTAAACCATAATCTATCAAATTTATATTTCATAATAGCTTGAACTTTGACGGTAAATGACCACCCAATTAGATTGTAGTCAGCAAAAGGATAACACTTGAATTTTACAAGAGAACTTACTCGCTGCATCTTGCATTGCTTATCTCTTAAAATGAGGGAAGTTCAGATTGAATATAGCTTGGGTGTCTTGAGTATTTACATACTTTAATTTGAAGAAGGAATGATATTAATACTCATCCAGCATCTATGAAGTTTAATGCAGTCTTGCACTTGAAATGCTGCTTGTGAATACCTTTTTCATGATCAGTTATTATTGAGTTTGCTTAAATTTAGATTAACTGTTCCTTCTTAAACAGGACTTACAAATGGTGATTTGCCGACATTAGGTCTTGGAGCTATTCAGGTAGTGATAACACATCTTAGGCAATATGTGTTAGTTTTGACCTAAAGTTACACCAAGTAAGTACAAATATGCTCATTATCATTCAGGTTCTTGCTACTGGAGTTACTACTTGGTTACTCGATAGAGCTGGTCGAAGAATTCTTCTCATAGTGAGCAATAACTAGATTATTTTCCTTCTACATCAAAAGGTTATATAATAATATATTTTTTTTCTGCCTGTTTCACAGATCTCTTCTGTTTTTATGTCTCTCAGTCTTCTTTTAGTCTCAGTTGCATTTTTTCTGGAGGTTAGCTAATTGCAGTGATATTTTTGCCTCTTCTTTTTATTTCTTTGGTTTTCTGTATCAACTAAAATTTGCCAATTTCCATTTTCTCTGTTTTACTCGTAATCTGTTTTGCTAACATACTGGAGTCAGGGTACTTTTTCTTCTGACTCTGGTCCTTACCACATAATGGGCATTCTCTCATTGGTTGGACTGGTGGTATGTACCAATTCTGAAATTGCAATTTTCTTTATAAATGTTCACGTTCTTCAAAGTGTTGATCTATCATATTTGTTTAGGCTTATGTGATTGGCTTCTCTCTTGGAATGGGAGCTATTCCATGGATCATTATGTCTGAGGTATGTAGTGTTTTCGTCTTGTTTTTTTCCTATTTGAGCTACAAAGTCGAAACAACTTTGAGAGTTCTCATGTGAATAGATCAATCCTAGCCCAACATGTTATTAACTATTTTAATTTATCAATTATTAGATAACTTGTATGAAAAGATTGGTTTGACGAAGTTAATACAACATTTGAAACTGCTGCAGGACTACTATCCCTTTGCTTTTCGTATGCCTCAATATATCACCTTCTACTTTTATCAGTCACTGTGTTATCCCATTTATACCTTGATGCTATTTGATATGTAAGCTTTCTTTATCATGCAGATTCTTCCTGTCAACATTAAGAGTCTTGCAGGTAGTGTGGCAACACTAGCCAATTGGTTGACTTCTTTTGCAGTAACAATGACTGCGAACTTACTTTTGAACTGGAGTTCTGGAGGTTGAATTCTCTTTCTCAGTATGTTATCGATTTACTTTTCTATAGCATCCTTTTTTTGTCTAATTTCTTATCTTCACCAGGGACCTTTGCCATCTACACTGCTGTGAGTGCTTTGACTCTAGTGTTTGTGATCATATGGGTGCCTGAGACCAAGGGAAGAACTCTGGAAGAAATACAGTGGTCCTTCAGATGAGATCTCTGATACTATGATTGATATTTTCACATTTGTCCGTGTGTTGAGCAGCATACTTCTCTTTCATTCATATTTTGCTTCAAAATATTCTGAAGAATTTCCTCGCTCAGCAAGATCCTCATCATGGCATTTAAATTGAAGACATTGAGCAATAAGTGACTTGAATATCTTTATCCACAATAAAATAGTCACACATATTTAATAAGCTATTGGTTGTTCGTATCTTTCTACACAAGTCGATTTGATGTTGTCGGAGTTTTCATCTGAACTGTAAACTACAAAGAAGCGCAATTTGGTTTGTTCAATTTGATAACAATGAATTTGTTCATTCCTTGACCATATTCAGCTTCAACGAGTGCAAGGAATTTTGTAAGTGACCGTAAAGCTGGGTCTCTCAGCGTCAAGATGCCATGTTGCACTATTTCTGCCTCTTTGTGGTCGTCTCTTTCTATTCTCTGAATTTTATATATATCAAATGGGGATAATATATTTGGGTTTTCCAGACGCCGTAAACGACCTTAGCAAAATATGCTCTATTCTATTTGAATGGATATTCTCCTTAAAAAATTGAAATTCATCAATTTAATAATTTTTATTGATCTGTTTCCTGATCATTGTGAAAGAGATAAATTACGAAGGATTTTATGGGTCTTGACATGATGGTCAAGACACGTGAAAATCATTTGAATCAAGAAAAAAAATTTAGATCTCCTCCAGAATCGATTCTTGTCTTATCTGCAAGTCTTGTCGTGTCTTAGCCACTACGTCATCCCCGTGGAGACTATTTGAATGGACATCCCGTGGAGACCACTTGAATGGACATCCTCGATGTTTATTACTCGAATCTTTCATTGAATCAATTGGTATGCATTCTATGTCCATGTTGGGTCGATGTAAGTGATGCATCCCACATGGGCATTGTGTAGCGGCAAAAGCGGAGAGATTTCATATGAGAATGCAATTCGATCCTCTGTTGTGATATCGTTCGGTGGCGAATTTAAAAAAAAATTCATTCGGATGGTCTTGGGGCTTGGGAGTTTGTTCTATGGACGAAGTACAGTTTCGGCATTGGACCGTCGTTCAGGGATGACACGACTGCAGAGTCCGAATTGAATCATGAAAAAGCTACGAGTGCTTTTTTGATTTACTCTTAGTGATCGGTGGAGAGCATTTGAGCTCCGACCTTTACTCGGCTCAATTGTTGGTGAGGCGTCCCAAAAGTTTGTGGGACAAGGCCGATTACTCCTAAGGATTAATCGGATCAAAACTTCGGATACCCTAGTATCAATAAAAAAAAAGTGATGCGGTCAATTTTTTACTCTTTTTCTTCAAGAGCGGATTCGAATTAACCGCAACAGTATCCTATCAAATGTAATACAGGTTAGAGGGTGTTGGTGCTCCGACAACGCCCCTTTGTTGTTTAAATCAGAAATATAGAAAGTAGCTAGTATAATAAAAAATATAACTTTCTTTCTTTTATTTCAATCTGATTTTATATAATAATTTCTAAATTCCTCGTCTAATCGAGTTATCTTCCAATGATACCATTTGATAGGTTATCTGGGGATAATCATTATAGGGAATCTCCACCTGATACGTTTCGTATTTAGAAGTTATCGTTGGGTGAAATTGTTAAAAGATCAGATATGACAGTTGTTAAGAGGAATTCTTTTGGTGGCCTCAAGCTCCCATCCCCTTCTACCCCTGCCTTCTGAGTTCTCCACTTTTCATGTTTTCAACTCCTTCAAATTTTTCGAGTTGTCAAACTTTCAATTCCTTCGGCTCTCGACTTCTAGAATGATCAAGCTTTTAACTTCTTCGACTCTCAACTTTCTAAGTTATCAGATTTTCGACTCTTTCGATTTCCAACTTCTCAAAACTCTCGACTCAAGAATCTCGTCTTTTTAAGTCATCGAGTTCTCGATTTCTTCTATTTCCGTTTCTTTTCAATTATACCTTGAACTTTTTTATACTCGGCTCACTTCTTACCGGCTCTTCTATTTGAGAATTCAAACATTTATTTTTTTTCGTCGGTATCATTAGTAAGCCATTACAAAAACTGGTGTTAAGCAGACATGGACAACTTAACAAACCACTCGATTCAATGCACTCCAATGCTTATTGTTCATTGAATTGCAAGCTCTCGTAAAATAGTTTTCATTAAAAAATTTTGAAGCAATATTGGATCAATCGAGTAAGGGGTAATTTCGAAATGTTGTTTGATATTTTATAAACACATGACATCTGACAGAAATTATGGCTCCCGCGGGAAGGAGCTAGTAGTTAACATATACAGAAAGTTGTACAAATAAACAATGGGTCAATCCCTCGCAAAAAGCGAGTTCCGTCCCTTCATGCGTTGGTTACTAGTCTCAAGGGCTAAAGATCCACCGTGATTTACCTCCCTTATGATAGCCCGGAAGTGGGCTGGTAGGAGCCGCTAGATTGACGATTCCAACCTTTTGCACAAATAGGACAGAAATTATGGCTAATATCAAAATAATTGTTGTAAATATTTACTTGTCTAAAATAGATTGTACAATAATTCTTATTTAAAGGAAAGATCATCAAAGAAAGTGCATGAAGTCATTTTCTCAAAACGTGTCATGGTATCAGAGTTAGTCTCTGAAATTCATAATTAAATTTTTAGAATTTCATTTTGGAAGAATGTCTACAGAGACTGTGGCTATTAAATTTACAGAAAAGAATTATACAGTATGGGAATTTCAGTTCAGAATGTTTTCTGAAAAGAAAGGAACTTTGGAATCACATTGACGGGTCTACTCCTACTCCTAAAGAAAGTACAGAACTTAGTCAAGGTTATCATCAGATGTGGGATTATTTGCAATGCATATATAATCAAGATAACACTGTAAGACGATTTCAACTAGAACTTGAGATTGGTAAATTTAATCAAGCTAATCTCTCTATTGAACAATATTATTTTGGATTTATTAATCTATAGAGCGAATATTCTGATCTTATCTATTCAAAGGTATCTAAAGAGGTCTTAGTTAGCCTTCAATCCATTTATGAATATAGTAAACGTGATCAGTTTTTGATGAAACTGAGGTCAAAATTTGAAGTTGCATGGGCTGGATTACTAAATATAAATTCTGTCCCTTTCTTGGACATATGTCTAAGAGAATTGTTGCGTGAAAAATAAAGAATGACTACACAAACTATTCTAGGTTTGTCCAAGGAGATATCTGAGGTTGTTAATATTGCTTATATTGCTCAAGGGAAGAACAGAGGAAAGGGGTAAATGCAGTACTATAGTTGCAAAGAGTTCGGGCCTATTGCTCGCAATTGTGATAAGAAATTCTACAATTATTATAAACAGAATGGATACATTATCAAGCAATGTCCTACACGTCTAGAGAATCAATGAGGCTAAGCTTTTCAGACTACTATTTCGAATCCTACCACTATCAGTTCTACAACCACAATTGTTTGCACAAATCAATCTTTTGCTACTCCAGAAATTGTCCAACAGATGATTATTACTGTATTTTTTACTCTTGGACTTCATGGTCAAGATAAGATTGTTTCTTCTCCTTGGTTTGTTAATTCTGGAGCATCAAATCATATGACTGGATCATCTGATTGGTTGTATAATCTTCAAAAATATATTGATAAACAAAATATTCAAATTACTAATGGAAGTAATCTTCCAATTATTACTTAAAATATTTATTTGTCTAAAATAGATTGTAATTAGTGTATATTCTTACTTAAAATATATTAGGAGTAATTAGTGTAATTGTTATAAATATTTATTTGTCTAAAATATATAGATTGTATAATAATTTTTATTTAAAAGAAAGATCATTAAAGAAAAAATACGGAATCATTTTCTGAAAACGTATCATAAAGGATAATAAAAATAGAAGGATCCTTTTACTTTTTGTTCAAATAAATGATTTAAAATATTGTTAAATTTCCCGGCGGTGGTATGGAGGGCGCCCACGGTAAGAGCACAAGGAGCCAAGCAAGGCTGCGCTGATGTGCAAAAAGCGAAGCTAAGTACAAACAGTACTCTCACACAAAAATACGATGCCGCCTGGCTACTTGTTAACCGACGATGACACACGTGAAGCTCAGTCAGAAGTGTCCTGCTGAATTTGATCATCCCTGCAATACAGGTTATCGGATCCTCCAAAACTCACTCGTCAGCCAAATCAATTCGAACTCTTATAAATACGTGCTATTTATTAAATCATGGGCACGTCAAAGTTTAGAATGATCTAAACAGTACTTTATATTTTTATATTTATTAAATAATATATTTAATTTTTTTTTTATCTTTTCCACAAATGTAATCTGCATCGCCAGATTTGGAATTGTAAATTAAACACTATATTTGAATGGTTCGTAATTTCACCGCAGATGCAGTGCTTCGATTTGCGAGAGAGATAAAAAAAGGAATTAAGTACGCTATTTGATAAATATGAAAGTATAGGATGATGTTTGGACAATTCTAAATTTCACGTGCGTTGTTTGATAAATCGCCGTAAAAATATCGATCATGTTCACATAATACACTTGTATTGAAATTGTTGATGGTACGATGTAACGGTAAAACTAAAAAGGTATTCTATAGAAGAATGTAGTTCAATCTTTTATATATTATTGGACGATGAATTTAGAAAAAAAATTATTCGAGCGAGCTTGGACTCAGGAGTTTGTCTGATGGATAAAGTACAATTTCGACATTGAATCGTCGTTTAAGAATGATACAATTATGGAGTCCGGAATGAATCGTGAAAAAATTATGAGTGCTTTCTTGATTTACCCTTGATGATTGATGGAAGTGATCACTTGGGATCCGAATTTATTCGGTTCAACTATTGACGAAACGTCTTAAAAATCCGTGAGATAGGATCAATCACTCTTACAAATTAATCAAATCGAAAGTTTTGATATTTGGTTTATCAATTTGTTGAGGATCATTAATTTTTAGCACGAATAACAAATTCGATGGAGATCAAATTCAGTGTAAATATTTACACTATTAAAAACGATTCTTGTTTTTTTTTTTTTTTTTTTTTTTTGTATAAATGTTGCATCGAGTACCGACCACGTCATTTCCGTATGAACAAGTTCGCATGCATAATACACGAAGCGAGTGAAAATCACCGATGCCTGCCCGGCAACAGAAAAGCATGAATTTAGCAGAGAAAGTGAGCGGCCTGTTGTTTTCTGCCCTGCCTCTCTTGCTTTCCAATTCCCTGCTTACTACGGCAGCGCGCGTCCGTACTCTCCCACACAAAACGCTGGGGACGCCAATCCCTCGGACCAGATTCACTCCCTGTTCCCACTCCTATTGAGAGCAAGCAATGCCACAAAAACAAAAGCAAAATATAGTATTGTTGGAGAAGAAAAAAAAAACAATTCTCAGTGTAAAAGAAAATATTTAAAATACATATAGTATTATTGGAAGGAGACGCGATAAGAGAGGGATATAAAATGATAAAGAAACAACAAACAGTGATACTGTGAGAGAGAGAGAGAGAGAGATTGATTAATGCACGAAATCATGGGGTTCACGAGACTACCAGAAATCACGAGCCCTACAGCGTCGTCTTCTGTGTCTTCCAATCGTCACAGAAGCCCAAGGAGGGGAAGTTGTGGAAGAGATAGTTAAAATAATTGTCAAAGCAAACAAAC
Organism: Wurfbainia villosa; assembly: GCA_025175895.1. NCBI lineage: Eukaryota > Viridiplantae > Streptophyta > Magnoliopsida > Zingiberales > Zingiberaceae > Wurfbainia > Wurfbainia villosa. Next base: position 21,109,150 of record CM045991.1, on the reverse strand, counting down.
AAATTTGCATGATGAATATTAATCTGATTTGTAGCCTTTTTTTTTTTTTTCTAAAATAAAGTATGAGCCTAATTTGCATCACAGCCTCCAAACCAGATACTGATCGTATCGTACCAGAAATTCTTGATTGGAGCAAGAAGCATTGGCAAGCTACTCAAGTCTGCATTGAGTGAACCATAAGAAACTCTGAGATTTAACAAATGCTGCTTAATTATCCTCGTCATGCAATTGCTGTCTCGTCAAAAAGAACAAAAACAGCCTGCTGAGTATCTCGATTCCTCCAAGGCATTGTCATGCAGACCCTTCGGTGAGAGTAGCTAGCTAGAATTTCTGCCCTCTGGGCCCAACTTTTGTTTTCTCTGAAAAGGTCCCCTCTAAAACTAAGCCAGTGAGTGTTTGTGAAATTTTCTTGGGGAATTGGGATGCGGCAGCAATACTGTAATCTGAATAGAAGAACAGAGCTGTACGTGAAGAGTTGTATCTAAAAGACCATTACCGTTTTATTTTTCTCGAGAGTAAAATGAAAGGGAAACAAAAAAAAAAGTTTCACCTGTATTCTTTCATGATTCAAGTTGCTGAGAGCTCTCTAGATCCATCATGTGATCAGTCCGTGCTAGTGTTGATTTCCAGCTTGTATGAATCAACTTGACAAAAGGTCGACTGATGCAACAAACATGAGAGTGTGGCATGCAAGCAAGAATGTCCCAGCACAGAGAGAGGCTTCGAGCAGAAGAGAAACTTCATCTTCTCGCGCCCTCCAAGCGATGGAGATCTCAAGAAGCAAGATTTTTGGCACCATTTGATAATTCACTAAAAGGACCACATAAGATGGAGGAAGCAACAAGGAATCTGATGAGCCTGTGATTAAGTGTGCTCTTTCTGTTATGTTTGATTTGTCCCTGAAATTTGTTACTGATCGCACTGCTCTCCGCCGACGGTATCTTATCCATGATAAACCATACCAACGAGTCCTTGTATCATTCAGCAAAAATCTTCAAGAATTCATCTACCACCAGCAGCATTCATGTCTCTATGTAAAGAGTACAAAATTATCAGAAATGATACGCACAATAATAAAACTTGGTATCTACTTTTCATCCACGTAAATCCAGCAAAACTCTGGGAGGAATGTAAAGAAGCATTAATTATAGGGAGAGAAGAGGGGGACATTTGGTTTTTGTTTTGTTCCTCTTCTTTTATCTGTTGGTTTGGATTGGACAAAGCAACATACTTGAAGCCCGTGACCGAGCTGCATGTGAAGAAGAGGAGGAGCTGCTAAGCTCGTTGCTTGCTCTCCTCGTTCATTAGGCTCATTCACGTGTTGAGACCCAAAGGCCTTGGCATTTGCTCCCTTGCAGCTACCATCCACATACCGCAGATTAAAACTAATAAGAAAGGTGCCGGTAAGACAGCGAAGAGAAGGGAGTGTGGTTGGTGACGAAAGTGCAAAAGCTTGAAGAGGAGGGCCTTTTATTATTATTTTTACTGATTCCAATATTCAAAGCTGATCTCTGCTATTTAAACCTAAGCTTCCCTCCTCGCTCTTGTCCCGACTAGCTAAGCGAGTGTGGTTAGATGAAGTGCTTTGGGGTGCTCCTTTTCCTTGTCCTGCTCTTGGCGTGCTCAAATTTCGATGGCTGTGAGGGGAAGAGAGGAAGGCATTGGAAACAGAGGAAGGCTCCTCCATCCATGGTCAGGAAAAAAGAAAGGGCAAAGAATGGTGGTCGACATGGGCATAGTGGTGGTGGTGGTGGTCTTGGAGGAGGAGGAGGAAGTGGTCATTTGAGTCCTCCACCTGCGCCGTGCCCGAGCCCGAGCCCGAGCCCGAGCCCGAAAACAGGGTCTCCGGTGCCGGCGCCGGCAGCGGCGAAGAGTGCTTCCGTCTTCGACGTGCTTGATTTTGGAGCGAAGGGAGATGGTGTCACAGATGACACGAAGGTTGCCATTGTTGTCTTCTGCTCTTGTTTGTCCATGGCGTGCCTCCTGCATTGCTCTGTTTTCTCGCAATTCTGAAACTTGAAATTGAACTTGCTTGTTTTTTCTTCTCTCCTTCGTTTCATTTGCATGAATTCTCAGACACTCCGAGAAAATGTTTCCGAAGTGAAACTTCTCTGTAATGATGTCCGTACTCGTTCATGGATGCTGACTTGATGAGCAAATTAACGCAGGCTTTTGAGGCTGCATGGGCTGCTGCTTGCAAGGTGGGTGGCTCAGTCATGGTTATTCCGGCTGAATTTGAGTTCCTTGTGGGTCCCATCTCCTTCTCTGGGTCTTACTGTCAGCCCAACATTGTTTTCCAGGTAAAAAAAAACAATTTTTTTGGTTGAAAAATTCACATTTTGACACAAATTTCTCAAAACATAGAAACATAATGTGATCTCATACGGAGAATCTAGAAGATTTAGGCATCATTCCGATCCCTCTCGAATTGAAGTATCAGTATCTCTAATGCAGCTAGATGGTATGATTATTGCTCCAACTAATGCCAAGTACTGGGCTTCTGGACTTCTATGGTGGATTGAGTTCACAAAGCTGAAAGGCATAGCAATTCGAGGGAGTGGAGTAATCGAAGGGCGAGGAAGTGTATGGTGGGGAGACACTGAGTCTGATGTCGATCCGGTAAGTCTGTCATACGCTGGAATTCATGTTCAATCTCTCTCAAATCCATCTGCTCAAATAGATTGCCCATCTTTGACAGACACACGATGAGCTGAGCTCCACCCTGCCGCAGATTAAGCCAACTGTGAGTTCTCCCCTTCCTTGCATCTATCCAGTCATGACCTGCAAAGCAAAGTTGCAACCTTGTTCTTATATTTCTGCTTCGCAGGCCTTGAGGTTCTACGGGAGCTACAATGTGTCAGTGACTGGCATCACAATTCAGAACAGCCAGCAATGCCATCTTAAGTTCGACAACTGTGAAGCTGTTCAGGTCTACAACATCACGATCGCTTCGCCGGGCAACAGCCTCAACACAGATGGAATTCATCTGCAGAACTCGAGAGATGTCATGATCCACCATGCCAACATGAGCTGTGGTATATACAGCACTGTCCTTTACTGACGGTCCTAATTCTCAAGGAAAAGTTACTGAAACTCGTATTGAAACGCAGGGGATGACTGCGTCTCCATCCAAACGGGCTGCTCGAACATTAACATCCACAGCGTAGATTGTGGACCTGGCCATGGAATCAGCATCGGTGGGCTCGGAAGAGACAACAGCAAAGCCTGTGTGTCTAACATCACCGTGAGGGACGTCAATTTGCACGGCACCATGACCGGTGTCAGAATCAAGACCTGGCAGGTACATATGCATGTTTAATACTGATACATCAAGCAGTAACAAGGAGTAAGTCTCTGTGAATTGTTTCGTCGCAGGGTGGATCAGGTTCAGCGGAGAGCATAAGATTCTCGAACATAAGAGTTTCGGAGGTCCAGACTCCGATCGTGATCGACCAATTCTACTGCGACCGGAGCTCTTGCAGGAACCAGACATCAGCAGTGGCCCTTTCAGGCATTGCATATGAGAACATAAAAGGGACTTACACCGTAAAGCCGTTCCACTTTGCTTGCAGCGATGCCTCTCCATGTTCAGATATCAGCTTAACCCGAGTAGAGCTTCAGCCTCTGCAAGAGCGTTACCACATGTATGAGCCCTTCTGCTGGCAGACCTTTGGGGAGCTGCTTACCCCGACCGTCCCGCCGATCGACTGCTTGCAGACTGGAAAGCCGACGAGCAATCGTATACTGTCCGACCGCGATTTGTGCTGATGTAAACTATACCTACAAGGTTGGAGTGTTGCTGGTGCACATTCATGTGCGGTCGTTGTAATTCTTGCGACCCCTTAGCACCATTGCTTCACAGTGAATATTTAGTGTTCAGGTAGCATCCAAGCCAAGAGATATATATATTGTTTGCTCGTTAAGAGCCTATACAGACGCTGCTGCTCTCTCAAGTGCTGTAAAACACATGGTTAATTATATGAAAATAAGCCTCGATCGGTTTCCCCTGCAATTGTCGTTTTAATTATATAATTCAGATTCAAATGTTGGCAATTGTGAATACGAATCATCAAGACAGTTAAAATTAATGTGCACAGCTCTCTTATGAACCCAAACAGTCGAATTCAAAGTTTGTATCAGTTTGGAAGGAAAGTTTGCTCCTCTAGTATATTTTTTTTTTTTTAATTTTAAGGGCTATTTTAAAGAATTGTTAAACTTTAGAGGCCATTTTTTAAAAAATGACCGATCTACGTCGGTTTCCACAACCGGCATACTGCTGTTGAGAAGATTAGCTGCAAAAGGTCCTCTAACGATGAGTGCGAATTCTACCACTATGCAGTTGACATGTCATTTAAAGAAAAAACGATTAATATGTGTTGGCTTCTTCGAGGAGCATTTAAAGGGCACTCTTTGAACTGACTTTGCAGCTGATCACATTTTTCTGTGACCCGTGTTTAGCCCACTTTTCTTGCTGTGTTATAAAATCGGTTGCCGCGATCATCAGGATAAGGAAGGATCGAGATGCTCAGCTACACGGCGAAGCGGATTTTAGGGTTTGGGCATGGGGTCGCCGTGCGCAGACTTCCCGCCGCCTCGATGGCGGTGCAAGGTTACCATGAGAGGGTGGTGGACCACTACGACAATCCCCGTAACGTCGGTTCTTTCGACAAGAACGACCCGACGGTGGGGACGGGGCTGGTTGGTGCCCCGGCCTGCGGTGACGTGATGAAGCTCCAGATCAGGGTGGACGAGGCGACCGGGAAGATCACGGACGCCTGCTTCAAGACTTTCGGTTGCGGCTCTGCCATCGCCTCGTCGTCGGTTGGTGAGTTTCTCGGCCTTTTTAGAGTTGCTGCTTTTTATTACTGTTTATGAGGATTAAAGAAGTTTTTTGGGAATTCTAAATTGATTCGATAACATGCTTGTTTCTTATTATCTCCCGCGGTCTAGTTCTTCAATTAGAGAGAAAAAGATTAGAACTTGCTGCTTTCCATTGTTTGTACGAGTGCCTAAAATTGCAACATTTAGGATCTGGTTGCATGATGATGCCAATCTCCATAGTTTGATTGTTCAAATTCTTGAAATAAGATTTTTCTGTTCTCATTATTTGCATGAATGCCTAAATTGTACGACATTTGGTTGCATGATGATGCCAATCTCCATAATTTGATTGTTCAAATTATTGGAATATGAGAGTTGCTTTAAGCGGAGGATGATTATCTAATCCTTCAAATTGAAAAGATATTCTGCATATTTGTTGTTAAGATTATCATTCTAAATGTTGTTTTAGGTGGCTAGTTTTTCTTATGTTGTACATATACAATAATGTCCATATCAACTTCTCTTATGCCCTATCTATACGCCAAGACTAGAAAATTCTCAATCTTGGTTCTGAAATTATAAATTGTAACTATTTATATTCACTTCTTTCAATATGACATCAAAGATTAAATGAGTTATTTTCTCAGCATTTTAACATAATATTTCGAGGCTATTAAATTGTTACTTGTAATTCAACTGAAGGTTGTAAATTGAATCCCCCCTGAAGTTAGTGTATTTCAACATTTATATGCTATCACAAATACAATGCTACTTTTATTATTTTTATCAAGTTGCACTGCCTTAAGTTTTTGAACGTTTGATTGTCACAGCTACTGAATGGGTAAAAGGGAAGACAATGGATGAAGTTGCATCTATTAGAAATGTGTAAGTAATCCTGTCTTAGTAACTCATTCTTTTTTATTGTTGAGAATATATCTCATATGTTTTTGAACTATATTCCTTCCTTAGTAGTTCATATAATACAATTTTGGGTCCTCTTAGCCATTTGATTTTTGATATATGTTCATGGTCTTAACCAGAATTCTATCAATTATTTCCTTCTTGAATGCATGGTTCAAAAGTTTAAGGTTTGATAGTGCTAGAAAAAAAAAGATTTTTCTAGTGGAGTCAGAATTTTTTGATTAGTGAGTGCAGCAGAAAATAAGTAGATATTATCAAGCTTGCCTAAGGATGCTTGTAATTTGAGGCTTGGTTCAACTTGCAATGGGCTCCCTATTGGAGCAGGGATTTTTGGGTAAACTGCACGCTTATTAGTGCTTAGAGAGGTAAATTCTTGTGATTGTTAAGCTAGATAATTATTAAAGAATCAGCTTGCGTGAGAATCCTTGGATGTGTGTTTATCCATAGGATTAACTGGTTGGGAGAATTCTAAATTGTTGGATCGATTTGAAACGCTAGAGGGGGGGGGGGGGTGAATAGCGTTAGTGAAAACTTTTCTTTTTCGGCGATTAAAACCAAGTACGCAGCGGAAAACAAAAGATAAACACAAGAAAGATACAAAGCTTTTTACTTGGTTCACAGCCCACCGGCTGCTAATCCAAGGCCCTGCGATCCTTGATCGCTTCCGAAGGGCAATCACTAAAAGTCTCTTCCTCGTTGGAGGTAAGAGACAAGACGATTACAATGATTATAAGGCCGGTAACAACCTTACCGGTCCTTATACAAATTAAGTACAGAAATATAATAATAATACCGACAATTAATTAGAAGATGACGCACGGTCGGAGTAGCGTTGTAGAGAGCACGAGCACTTGAGAGATTCTTGAATTGGGTTTGAGTCCTCCCCTCCTTTTATAGATTTGCACCTTAGAATTTATCCCGATCCAGATCTAAAACTCGTGGATCTTATCTTGAGGTGACAGCTTATCTTATCTTGAGATGGCGGCTTATCTTATCTTGAGGTGGCGGCTTATTTTATCCTGAGGTGGCGGCATCAATCTCTATCTCTTTGACCTTGCACTGGTTGATTAAATCTAATCACGATCGATCCTCTTAGCAATGCACGCCTTGATCGACGACATCTCCGATCACTGCGAGAATTCCTAAAATACAAGATTAGCATAATAGATGTATAATGCCATGCAAAGTGCGACATCCTTTTCGATCGTCCGATCTCGACCGGATTCCTCCTAAGTCTTAGTCGGATCAACGCCTAGGATTGTCCTCTAACCGAGGACGCGTCCTCTACCACCGCTCCACATGGAGCTTACCTTTGTCCTCTTGACCTATCGCAGCTTCGGTCACCACCGAGGTTACTCAACTCCCCGAGGTTCTCCTGGTGTCACTAGACCACCACGGTTTCTCAACTGGAGATTCTCCGGATGTCGCTCAACCTTTGGCTTAGCTTAAACACTTCCTGCACACTTAGCATATCACATGAGATAACAAAATAGCTTAACTTTGAATCTTTGTCATCATCAAAACCAAGGTTCGATTTTCTAGTGCCCCTGCACCAACAATCTCTCCCTTTGATCATGGCAAACCAATTCAAAGTTAAGAGAAAATAAGCAGAAACATTGAATATATTTTTCAAAACCTCCCCTTAAGGGTACCTCCCTTAACCCTAGGTGATTTTGAAAACAATTACTTTTGGGAAAGAAAAAGTAAGTAACCTCTTAACTTTATTCTCTCTCCCCCTTTGACATATATCAAAAATAACTTTATATTGGGTACATTGCCAAGAAATAGAATTTTTAAACATGCTAATCAAGTTGATTTAATATGTTCAACTTCCTTTAATACTTAGGAGTTTAGGTTTCTAGATCCTCGCACTAACAATGTATATCCTAGGTTAGAATGTGACCCCTAACCTTTAACATTGTTATAAAATTTTGAGAAAGAAAAAACATTTTAAAGGCTCATGTCTATTGGTTTTTACGCCTAAATCAAGCAGTAGCTAGATACTAAGTTTGTCAACTTAAGTCTTCTCTCCCTTGGCATATTATCAAAAGAAGGATTTAAATTTAGAAAGTATTGGTGAATTTTTAAAAAAATATTTTTAACAACTTCTACGATGATTATCCAATTAGAACCTCCCTTTAACCTAACATCCTTGTTAGCCACAAGGAAGGCTTATCTAGAGGGTCTCCCTTTTGTCCGACAAACTCTTAGACATCCTTGTTGGCTATAAGGAAGGCTCACCTAAGTGTCCACAGGTCTAGGTATCTAAAGTTGACCTAAGGATTTAGATTTTCAATATTGGTCAACTAACCATCATTTTAAGAAGAATAGTTGTTTTGAAAACTACATATAACTACACACAATAATCATGACAACCAATAAAAATAGTTTTAAGAATCTATTTATGTGTATATAAAATTTGAAATCGTTTTCAAAATCATTTTTAATTTGTTGTCCTTACCATCTCACCCATTCTATATGATCAACCAAGTTATCCTTATAGGTATTGTGAGATGAATTTAATTTAATGCCTTAGAAATTAATTAATCTTGGGTTAGATTGATTTAACCTTTAGTTAGTTAAGTGAACATTTCAAAATAGGGCTTCCAGTCGTGGCGAGGCACAGGGCCTTCTTTGATCGGAACAACGACCACTTCCTTATGACAAAGCCAACTTAGGAAATTACACACTTAATTCACTTAGGTTACGCCCTGTCTAACTAATTTAGGATGTGGTGAGGTAGCTTCAGTTAGTTCCACTTAGTTAAATGTACCAAGCTAGATACTCCTTATCCAACTCGGATACACTTGACTTCGTTTCCTTAACGTACTATCATCTCACCGCGTCCTGATACTATGTTGTCAAGATTAATTAATTATTTCCTATCTAACCATTCTATGAGAGTTAATTTAAAACTAGTATGTATGACATGACAAAATAAGCATGATAATGATATGTATGCATGAGCAAGCTACATTCAATCAATTTAAAGAAATGGTTATTTTCTTGGGTGGACTTTTATTTGTTCCATAGTTATAAGATACTTTATTATAATTAGGTTTACAAATTTTAGTGTCTTGATTTTTTGTTAGCTTAGACTTGTAACCCAAGTCTTCATATTTATTAGTTGAATTTTTAAAAGTTGAAGGTTTAATTGCTAGATTATTAATTTGTGTATAATCAAATAGTACTCTATTATAATTAATTTTATTGGTTTGATTAACTAATTTTGAATTTTTAATTAAGTTAGATTGTGAATTATTTAAAATAGGATTATTAGAATTTTTCAAAATAATATTATTAGAGTTTTTCATGATAAGATTATTAGACTTTTTAAAAGTAGAATTATTGTTAGAATTATTTAAGATAAGATTGTTAGAGTTTTTAAAGATAGAATTATTATTAGAATTATTTAAGATATTGTTAGAGTTTTTAAAGGGAGAATTATTATTAGAATTATTTAAGATAAGATTATTAGAGTTTTTAAAGGTAAAATTATTATTAGAATTATTTAGATTATCTTTGGAATTTTTTAAAGTTAATTTCGAATTTTTTATGGTTGAATTTTTCAAAGCAGAATTTTTTAATTCGGAATTATCTAGATTAATCAGATCTAGGATTTGATGATTCTTTCCTATGGTTTGATTATTTTGATCAAGGTTTTGATTATTCTGATTAAGTCCTAGGTTGGTTTTATCCTTGACTTGATCTAGATCTATGTTAATTAAACTAAAAATTTGATTAATCTCTTGGTTAATTTTATCAAATGTAAGATTAATTTGATCATTTTCTTCCATGATATTGTTATTATTATTATTTAAACTAATTAAATCTAAATTAATTAATTTTTTATTAGTTGAATTATTAATTGTATTATTTAATTGACAACAATTACACAATTTATCTAAATTATCAACTATTCTAAAACTCAACTTTTCAAAATTATTAATTTTACTAACCTTTTTCTCCGGACATCGATTCTTATAGTGACCAATCTTCGCACCAAGCACTGATGTACTTGTTCTTCCGCAGTACTCGCAATGGTGTCTCCTTCGGCTTGTGTCGTCGAGTCTTACGAGTAGGACACTTATTTTTATAGTGTCCTCTCTCCTCGCACTCAAACAAATAATATGGAATTTAAAATTTAAATCGACATTGTTACCTTTAGGCATCGAGCGATACTCTTTCATGGTTAGCTCTCGATCTTCTAATACTGCAAAAAAAACACAAACCAAAAAGTCCCAAGACTTGGTATTGGATTAGTAGCGAGATAATTAAAAATTAAAAATAAAAATAAAGAAAAGAAAATGCTCGAAACTGAGCGCCCGCCTCGATACCAATTGTTGGATCGACTGAATACGCTAGAGGGGGTGAATAGCGTTAGTGAAAACTTTTCTTTCGGCGATTAAAACCAAGCACGCAAATGGAAAACAAAAGATAAACACAAGAAAGACACAAAGCTTTTATTTGGTTCGCTAATCCAAGGCCTCGCGATCCTCGATCGCTCCAAGGGCAATCACTAAAAGTCTCTTCCTCGTTGAGGTAAGAGACAAGACGATTACAATGATTATAAGGCGGTAACAACCTTACCGGTCCTTATACAAATTAAGTACGTAAATATAATAATAATACCGACAATTAATTAGAAGACGACGCTACGGAGTAAGGCCAGAGAGAGCACGAGCACTTGAGAGATTCTTGAATCGGGTTTGAGTCCTCCTCCTTTTATAGATTTGCACCTTAGAATTTATCCCGATCCGCATCTAAAACTCGTGGATCTTATCTTGAGGTAATGACTTATCTTATCTTGAGACGGGCGGCTTATCTTATCTCGAGGTGGCGGCTTATTTTATCCCGAGGTGGCGGCATCAATCTCTATCTCTTCGACCTTGCACTGGTCGATTCGCCTACATCACGATCGATTCTTAGCAATGATCGCCTTCACCGACCATCGACATCTCCAACTGATCACAGACTTGAGAATTCTTACAATACAAGATTAGCATAATAAATGCATAATGCCATGCAGTGTGACAGTCCTTTGACTGTCCGATCTCGACTTCAGCATTCCTCCGGAAGCCTTAGTCGGATCAACGCCTAGGATTGTCCTCTAACCGAGGACGCGTCCTTACCACCGCACCACACATGGAGCTTACCTTTGGTCCTCTTGACCTATCGCTTAGCTTTCGGTCACCACCGAGGTTCCTCAACTCCCCGAGGTTCTCCTGGTGTCACTCGACCACCACGGTTTCTCAACTTGAGATTCTCCGGATGTCGCTCAACCTTTGGCTTAGCTTAAACACTTCCTGCACACTTAGCATATCACATGAGATAACAAAATAGCTTAACTTTGAATCTTTGTCATCATCAAAACCAAAGTTCGATTTTCTAGTGCCCCTGCACCAACATAAATCTTGCATTGACTATCATATATTGTGCTCTGGTATATTGACATGGACTCATGTAATTGATTATTGCTCTTGAAAAAGCTTATGATATTGTCATAAGAGAAATTATGTAGAGAATTCTATAAAAGAAAGGTGTTAGTTTAGCTATTGAAATAATTAAGGATATATATGAGGATGCTATGACAAGAATGAAAATGCCAAGAGGATTAATCGAAGTGTTTCCTGTAAAGATAGGGTTACAATCGAGGATTAATTTAAAGTCCTTATTTTTTTACACTAATCATGGATGAATTGACTAGATACATCTAAGATATTGTACCATAGTATTTGTTAAATGATATGTTTTGGTAGATGAGACATATGAAAGAGAATGTTAAATTTAAATTTTGAAGAGAAACGCTAGAAGTGAAAGGTTTTACACTTAATAAAATAAATATAGAATATATGAAATTTAAATTTAGCATTGTTAGATACAATGAGACAATTATTAAGTTAGGAGATAATGAGTTGTCTGTAACTAAAAGTTTTAAAATATTTAGGATCATTTTTGCAAAAGGATGAGAGGTTGAAAGACATGTCTTACATAGAATACAAATAAGATAGTTGAAATAGAAGAGAGTATCAAATATTCTTTGTGATCGTAAAGTATTTTTTAAAATTTAAAGAGAGATTTTACAAAACAATAGTTAGACCCATGGTTTTAAATCTTGATCCGTGTTAGGTGATATAGGCGAAATTTACCATTTCGTCCATTGTCCGACATTGGTACGGTGGCTGCACAACCTCCGGGATGCATAAGGGCCTCGCAAGCCTGCGCGACCTCGCAGAAGGGCCTCGTCTTGGGCACGGCCTGGGCGGCCTCATGAGGTGTATTGTGGGCACAATAAAATTTAATGAAAAAATAAATTAATAATGTTAATCAACTCCTCAAGATATAGTTTAGATAAAATCAATTAAAATTTAATAAAATTATCTCATTAATCTAAAAATATTTTGTAAATTATTTTAAAATTTATTTTCTTAATTTATATATTATGAATAGTAATTTTATTATAATTAAAATTTATTTAAATTTTTAATCCTATTAAATCGAAATTAATTTAATTAATTTTACTATTATAATTAATTTTTTGGTATTTTTTATTTTTGTAATCATTTTTTTATTTTTAATATTTATGTTCAAATTTTCATTTTTAATTTATGTATTTTGTATTTAAAAATTATCGAAGTTTATCGGTATGACACAATATAATATCGAAATTGTATCGTTCTGATTATGGATCGAAACATCAATACGGGATGAAATTTTAAACTTTGGTTAGATCTGCTATGTGATATGAATTTGAATGTTTGACTATGACTCGAGCATACAAGCAAAATATGAGAATTGTAGAGATGATAGTGTGTAGACATACAAGGATGTATAAAATAAGAAATGAGAATATCAGAATCAAAGTTGGAGTAGCATTTATTGAGGAAAAATTTTAGGAGATATGTTTAAGATAGTACATATATATGTACCTAGACTATCGGTAGATGCTTCAGTTAGGCGATATGAAACTATTACAAATATACAAATCAAATGAGAAAGAGGAAGATAATAAGATGAAATTTATTTAAATATAGATGTGATATAGTAAAAGATAGAGTTCAATGGCGTAAGAGGATTATATAGTCGATATGTAGTAGGATAAGACTTAGTTGTTGTTGATTTTATTATTTATATAGTTGCATATCATCCATATTACCTGGCTGTAGTTGATAAGCCGTAACTTGATAGTTGAATTGATAAAAGCTCTCTTAAGTTTTAGGGAGTAGCAGACACTTGGACCAAATAAAATTTAGGTTATTCACAGTTCACTCCTTGGAATGATTCGGGGAAGTTGTTTGTCTTTTGACAGTTCACTTCCTGTAGCCTTGTCTGGTTAAAAAAAAATTCTTCTTTTCTTAGATAATAAATTTGAAAAATAAATAAATATTAAATTGATTTTTTTTACACATTTGAACTTTTTTTTAAAGCTGAAGGATGTCACAAACATTATTTTTTAAAATTTTGATTATTTTATTTTTGAAATTTGAGAACTGAAAATAGAAAATTTTCAATTACCAAACAAGGCTTAAATTTCTTGGTGCATATAAGCCTTATGTTTCTGACCCCTACCTGGACTCGAGGAGCTCCGCGTCACTTTTTTCTTGACTCCTAGCTTTGCCTCTGATCTTCCTTCCAAATTTTGGTGCCAGATTGAATTTGGCATTTTGAATTTATTTCATGGTTAACAATCAATTCTAACTGCGGGAAGCTTCTTCCATATTGGTTGAATCCCAAGACCATCAGTTTAATTTTATTTTCTTTACACAATTCCTGATAAACACTATACTTGCACTGATTTTGTCCTGGTTCTGTACTCTGCTTAATTATGCTCAGCAAGTTTGAAATGTTTGAGACTCGACTACAATTCGTGTACTAGTACGAGAAACCATTCCATATGTGGGCATACGCTGACACTTGGGATTCCTGCAGGGAAATTGCTAAACATCTTTCACTGCCTCCAGTTAAGCTGCACTGCAGCATGCTTGCTGAAGATGCAATCAAGGCCGCAGTGAGAGATTATGAAGCCAAGAAGTCAAAAGACGCTCAGTGTGTTGAAACCAAGCAAGTTGACAGTGCAGCTCAGCCTTGAATGCATTGGCTGTTTACAGCTTGACGCAGTTATGTAGCTTCTTTTTAAACTTATCCCCTATCTATTAGCAACAGTTGGTAATGGCTTCCAAATCTACTAATGTAAATTGCAGCTGTTTAAGAGTGTTATTTTGTGGTATATGATTATGATCTGATGTGATCCACATTCGTGGGTTCATGCGAGTTGTATAAACGGATAATACTTTCGTTTCCATAACTTCCAACTCGCTTAAGATTGTTCTACGAATAGCTGAATTCTTCCTGATAGATATACGGAAAAGATGTTTTGCAAACGAACACTCGTGTCAGAGCGCCCTTTTCCGCTTATTAATTTGTTTATTTGATAAAGTTCCTTCTTGTATTTTTTTTTTAATTTATTTGGTCCGAGGGCAATGGATGGGGGACTCAGTAAGTATTCATGTTAGAATTCTTTTGACCAACAGAGTATAAATTAGATTTGTCTGTGATATGTCGAGTTGATGGAACTTGGAGTGATTGGATGTATATGTGCGATGAGTATTTGAGATCTAAAAGGATTTGAAACGAGTGAGAAGGGAGGTTGAGGCGTATCTTGATGAAGTTCTTTCTACGTTCAAATTAAAAGGTAGAGAAATATGTAAAAAAAAAATTTTAGGAAAATTTCAGACGTATTATATTTTCATGGAGAGAAAATAAAAAAATATGGAGATACGATGTGCAAATGTAATTTATTATAGAGAAATCGTGGAGACGTCGATCTAACCGGAGTTCATGTGTGACTTAGACGTACTTGAATTAATTGTGTTTAGTTTGACAAATTCGAATTTAAATTTTATTTTAATTTGACTATTGCGGCGAAGAGTATTTTCATCTTATCAGTAACAATGGTTTATTTTTTTTCCCACTTCGTGAAAACATAACTTCCATTGCAAAAATAACATTGGGTGGATCAACTAATATTCATGTTTAAGCAACCTACCAGACGGACGGAAGTTGCAGAAATGTGAAAAATGGTGACTACCGTCGTGCGACAACATAAAAAAGAAAAGAGTGAAGTTGCTGAAATTGACAGATACGAAGTCTGGAGTTCTAACGCTGCAGGTTAAACTATTGTATGCGTTTGTGACGCTGCGACCACGGTTCAATTCAAACCGGAATCGTAGTTCAAAAATTAAATCGAAATTATTTTTTCGATTTTAATTGCGAAATCGAAATCGGAATCAAAAACATATAATTTCGTTCCGATTCATAAATTTTTAAAATTTTAACCGAATCGAAATCGGAATAGAAACTTAAATAGGAATTGAGTTTTTTTTTTAAACGAAATTGAATTTTTAAAAATAATTTAATTGTTTACTTTTTAAAAAAATTAAACTCATTTAAAATACAAATTTTTATCAGGTCACAATTATAACAAATAATATACATAAAAATCAAAATCAAAATTATTTAAAATTTATATTTTGTTAAAACTTAAATTTAAATATAATTTAAATTAAAATAAATCAACCGAACTAATAAAAATGAAAATTTTAAATTTCGATTCTAAACTGTTCGAATCGAAATCAAATGGTAAGAAATAGAAATCATCAATTAATGGAGTTCCGATTCGAATGGATGATGAATCGAAATCGACGATTCTAAAATCGAAATCAAAATGATTGATGAATAATTCAATTCCGATTCTATTAAATGATAAATCGTGAAGCGTAATCACTTCCCATCTTCTCTTGTAAACAATCATTTATATAATAAAAAATAAAGAGACGTAATTGATCAGGAGCATGTGTGGATCCCCGTCCCATCCGTGGGCGAACAAGTTTTCCAAGAACAACAACAACCCAAAAAAAAAAAAATTGCAATAACTAAAGACACTTCGCCCTTTGCTGAGTGGTAAAAACAACACTCAAAATAGTCCACATACTCTTCCATCACTTCAAAAGCTGTCCCTTTTGTCTGCAATTCCCCTTCCTTATCCGCCATGTCCCTCTCCAGTCTACTCTCTTCCCACCGCATTCCAATTCTTTTCAACTCTTTTCCCTTGTAAGTTAACAAAACGTGGCCTTTATCTTCCTGTCCCAGCAACAAATAAACATTAAAAAGCCTCTCGCTCTCAGCTCAAAAGCCCTGCCCAACCCTTCCTCAAATGCCCAAATCCCGCACGTGCCGCCCTCCTGACCGAATCCAATTCGTGGCCGATATTGACGGAAGATGCATGGCGGGAGGATCTACGAACTGGAAAATAGATTCGCACGTGGTGGATTAGGCGGCGGTCGGCAATTCATCGCATGCCTAACTGTTAGGCTCCCGTCGACTCTATGCATCCCAACGGAAGGGGCCCTAAAGGCGGATTCGGGTTTGCTCCAAATGGTTGGGTTCGGTATCGGCTCCGATCACACTGGGATTTGGAATTCAAGAGTACTAGTTCACGTGCATGGTTTCTTTCATGGCCTAACGTAATTAATTCTAAGCTTAGTCTGCATATATATAATTAATTCCCCCGTCGCAAATTAAAGCATAGTTGTGCCATTTTTGCGATATATATTAAACTTTTTTGAGCAATTTTTTAATACGTTGCAAGGATTTCAACATACAAGGATAATATTCAATACACATAGCAAGTGTATTTTAGATCAATTGTCATATATATAGCAAAAGCTTATATAACTACGTACAAAGCTAATTTAATTTGTACAACATCGAGTCGCTAGCTAGCTTGTACAACAATATTACGCTAGCTATATATATATATTGTTTAATTTATGTATGATCGATAATTCGATCTCTCATTATGGATTAATTGGGGCATTATTTTCTTCATCAATTGAGTAGCCAGAAATAATCCTCCACGGACCAAAAGTTGTCGCACGACTCGGTGGAGAAGTCGTCGGAGGTCATGCCGTCGGCGTGCTGAAGATCGCTGCCGACGACGATGTTGCCGTCGCAAAGCGATTGAGCGGCGCCGCCATTTGCATTGCCGGCGGCGTCGACTTGAAGGGCGCTCGTGCTGGCTACTTCGTCCATGAGCGTCAAGTTGTTCGTCAAGGACTCGCCGTGTTTGAGCTTCTTTTGCACTCGGGTCCTCCAAAAGTTCTTTATCTCGTTGTCGGTCCTCCCCGGGAGCTGCCTCGCAATTTTTGACCACCTCACAATTTTGCAAATTAGAACAAAATTTTGGTAACGTATTCTTTCACAGCAGAAATTTGTAATTGACATTCCATCGTCTCCGATCAGTTTATATATGAACAATAAACTCTAGCTACTCGTTAATAAGTTCCCTAAAATTATTATCCTTTACGCCCAAACAATATAAAGATCTTCTTTAATTGAGACATCGAAATTAGTAAGAAAAACCAGGGCAAATTTAAGAAAAACCAAAGAAATCTATCAGAGCATGCATGCATGCATGATCTAGAATTCCATGCACGTGCTCAATCTCCCAGATCCGGGACCAATTATTGGTAAATAGGGCGGCCCGATTCGTCCTATTCTAGATCTTCCCAAACCCTAGCAAATTCGTGGTTCTCCTGCGCCGGAAGCCGCCGCCGGAGATTTCCAGCCACACATCGATCGCCTCCCATTAATACCGCCCTATCGAACTCACTCCCGCATGTTTTTTTTATTTAATTAGTTAACTTCCATTCCATGCATAATAATCGCCCTCCTCCTCTTCTCGCTCACCTGTTTCCCCACCTCGCGTGGAGCTCCATGATCAGCTGCTGCTCCTCCGGCGTGATGTTGCCCCGCCTCACGTCCGGCCGCAGGTAGTTCAGCCACCTCAGCCTGCAGCTCTTCCCCGTCCGCTTCAACCCTAAAACCGCAAAGAGCTTCAATTCCATTTGCGGAAACGAAAACTACTGTAAATATTGATCGATCGTTACATACCGGCAGAGCGAGCGATGTTGTTCCAGACGCCTTCGCCGTGGTTGGAGATGTAGTTGATGAGGATGAGGTCTTCCTCCATGGTCCAGGGGCCCTTCCGCACCTCCGCCTCATGGCTGCTGCTTAGTCTCTTGTCCATCCCGGAGCCTTCCTCCACCATGAATTCAGGGTCGAAGAGACAGAGAGGTAGATACGCAGTGACAGAGAGTTAATTTTATAGGAGATGATATTGATGAGCACTTGTGGTTGACGATGTGCAGCAAGAAGAGATGTATGCATGCTGATGAAAGTAGTGAGAAAGAGAGAACAAGATATATATAGGGTTTATTATTGTCTCATTCGAAGCTTTAAGCTCTCACTCTAGCTCCAAATTAAAGGTGTGATAATGCTCCTCCGAGAAGTGAAGTTATAAGTTTTAGGGCCATATATAAATGAGTGGAAGAGTTATCGCACACTTAATAACTTCTGATACACACACACATATATATAATCGCAGTGAAATACCTTTCGAAGTTTGGTGGCTGTCACTGGTAAGGCGAGGAGATTCCTCTTGAAACTAAATGGACTTTATGACCACTTGATCTTAAGAACTTTTTAAGTTGTAAAAATGTAAACCACACACGTGCATGCGTCTGTGTACATGTAAACCATAATCGAGTGTACTTGTTTAGCTAGTGCATCTAAAATCTTTGAACTCGACATTCAGAAGAGTTAGCCAACAAGTAATGTTTCTCACATGGCCAATCTTGACTAACTACAGAGACATTTGATTCTTGAATGATAGTGAAAAATGGCCAACTCCAAGTAATTATATTCAAAGTGTGAAGAGATTGAGAGGTATGTCATAGCCGATTAGTATGACATAGCTGATGAAAACATTTAAAGGCTAACACGAAAAATATAGGAGTCATGAAGAACTCGGACGATCTCTAAGGGCGTGAGACTGATGAAGATGACTAGAAGGTTGAGGTCAAAGCTAAGGGTGATCGATCAAGTATATATAAGAGAATCATACTTGAGTTAAACCTTATCTTTAAGATTTACCAGTAAACTGGGGTTATGGATCAGTCGATTGGCTAAGTGCATAATACTTGAGAGTCTAGTTTGACTCGAACAGTCGACTGAGATTAAGACCAGTCGATTGATCGTGTAGTCGATTGAAATTCGACTGCTATCTATAGCTCTGACAATCAGCTGTTAGGGTTTAACAATCGATTGATCAATCGATTACTATGTTTGAGTAGTAGACTGGTCATAGGTGACCCGAGTGTGGTTAATTAGTAAGTTGATGACTTCAATCAACAAGAGTGGTTAATTAACTAGTATGGACAATTCTTCCCACTTGAATAACCATGTGATGGTCGGTTATAAGTTAATCTCATGATTTATCTCTCTTTATATTACAGTGCAGTTTACATTGAAGGATATTTGAGTGAGCATTATCATTTTTTTTGCATCAAAAGAGTGGTCAATCAGTATGTTTCTTATAGATAAATGATGAACATGGAAAAGGAAAACATTGTGGAATTAATGTTTCTTCCAACAATCTTTATTTGTTAAGCGGTTTGGTTTGTTGCTTTGGGCACTCAAAAGTATTTACATTGGAGATATATGTAAGTAGGCGTGAGCAATTAGTTATTAATTGAATTGATTAAATTAAAATCAAATAAATTGAATTTTTTTAATTGATCGTATCAATCAAATTTTTAGATAAAAATCGAACCAAGATTAATTTGATTAAAAATAAAAAATATTTTTTTTTAAAAATCAATCAATTAATATACAATATCAACTGACTGATATATAGAATCATGATTTCATAAAGCTGGTACTACAATTCTATCAATTATTACAATGTGAATCGATTAATGTTGCAGTTCATTAATCAATTGATAGTGCACATTAACGATATTACAGTTCAATTAAATATTACTATTGGCGATATGTTACTACTGATCTTTCTCGTAATACTTTACCATTAATGATATGTTGTTTTGCTAAATATAATATGGGTCAGTAATGCTCTGTTGGTTACTGTAATGATCATATTTTAGATTAATAAAAGACATCATTTTGTGTTTATTATATTTACTATATTTGTGCAAATGAGACTAAATATAATAATACCCTAAAGTGGCAAGTTTTATTCCATGGGATATGCTTGAATTGATTGTGAGAGACCATAGATATATAAACACTATTATTAATTATCTCTAGTCAAATATTAATATACAAGGGCAATATTAATGTATTGAGACTAGCATGTAGGTTAAGTGATGACTGATCTCACAAGTCATGGATATAAGATATCAAGTTAATATATGAGTATGTATTAGAAAATATGTGTTGGATGACCCGCTATGAGAATGTTTCATGGATTGGTATATGAGTGTCATAAATATTATCATAGTGACTATTAGTATAAATAGTTCTCAAACCTGAAGTCACCATAGTTTCCTACATAATGAGTTATACACTTTAGTATCGACAAACATCACTTGTAATAAGGTTGATTATAAAGTTGTTCATTAGGTATACAATAAGTTATGCAGAGGTATATGAGTGATGTAGATGGAAATTGTCTCTTCTATATAACGGAAGTGATGTCTATAGGCCCCTTGATTAAGTAGAACTACTAAAATACATGACCATGTTCAAATAAGTTAATATAATATATTAGACTTATTTGGTTAAGTTGGTCTATTTATAGATCAAGAAACATATAAATTGATATGAGGATGACATGCATGATCTATGTCTCGTGAGTCAATCTAGATGTCATGGATAAAAAAACTGAGTTACACAGTAAAATAGTCACAAACAGGTTAAGTCGAATCTACAATATTCTCGTCACTTTGATAACAATGATGTATTACTAGATGTCACTCATTGTTTGTGTCTTTGAAATGAGATTTTAAAGTCACTGTCAATGTTACGAGAACATAATGGGTTACACACAGAGAGCGCATTGGTTTTGGAGTTTGATTCATTTTAGTATGACTAAAATATTCTTCGACAAAAGTCTTAAATCCGAAAATATTTTGGATCTTAAGACTTAATGGATTAATGGTTAATCTAATACGTTTTAGGTTTGGTAGATTAATGGTTTAATCTAATTTGGGGTTGGGTCTTCTTTTGTATGGACCAAGCCACATAAACCAACCCAAAACAATTAAAGCCCACTAGAGTAAACCCTAATGGTTAGGGTTTGTCTCATGCCTATATATATGTTAGCTAGCACTACCATAGGGGTGGCTAAAAAAAATCCTAGAGACTTTAGCCACCACTCAATTAAGAGCAACAACAAATGCTTGTGAGACGAGCGGTGAGACTGTCTATCCGAGTGCGGTGGCACCAAGGCATGTGTGGATACCATAGAGGCACGAGCATCTTAGTCGCGTTGTTGAAGCAGATTCGTGGTATCGTCGACGGGGTTTTACGGTATAAAGGTAAACTTCTAAACAAATGGGTCAACATGAATCTGCATAGATCCTTGAAAGAGTTTTCTTCTTATTTTCACTGTATTTTCTACTTTGATTGTGCTTGAAAACCCTAACAAATTTAACTTGCCATGTTAATGAGTATCATTATCCACAATATGCATTGACTCTGGATGCATTATCATAGAAAATTAGCTTTCCATAGAATTACTAGGTGTGTGTCTATATATATATATATAACACATCTATTATCTACTATCCGACCTCTTATGATTCAAGGATTGGACTATAGTGCGCACTCGATCGGAGGATTAATACTGAATGTGCTCATAGATGAATTGTGTAGTATAACATCTTTATATATATATATAGAGAGAGAGTAATGATCTCTTACACAACTCATCCGTGAGTACCTTCATTATCTATCGTCCGATCAAACGAGCACTATAGTTCAATCCTTGAATCCTAGGAGATCGGACGGTGAATAATGATGATGCTCACGAGTTCTCATGGATAAATTGTATAGCATAACATAGATGCTCATGGGTTCTCACCATGAAATTTGGTGCTTTTCTTTTTGAAACTTTTCTCCTCAAATTATTACAATTTACATTTGTGATTTTGTGTTTGATTGTGTCTTGTTCAAAACCAGTTGACCATTATGTGGTCAAGTCAGAAACCATCATCTGTGGGTTGATGCCAAAATTGTGAAGGTAAGTGATAGAACACACAAGTCATTAGAAAATTTTATTCTAATCATTGATTATCATTATATTTTTTTTCTTAATTCATTTTGATAGATCAACAAGACTTGATTGATCAGAAGCTTCGAGTGATTCTTGGTGAGAAGACAACTGAAGATGATAAGAAACCTCTGAAGAAAAAGGAACTGTTGAAAATTTTATTCCACAATCAAGCCGGAATTACAGGGAATAATCCGAATTGAAAATTACAAGAACACAAACTCGGACTTATCTGTTGAGATGGTTTTCGTCACCCGTGTAGAAATGAAGACGCTGAGTCCTGCCAAGACGCAGTCTCCTTAAGACAGATTCGTCCCCTCCAGCGGTGCTACGAGGTGACGTAGGACGTCTGTCTCTCAGGATAAAACGGCGAAACCACTAGCACAACCTAGCACAGGTTGTAGTGGCGACTTGATAAGTGTATCTGAACACTATCACAGAGTCTGCCGAGCGAAGGATAACTCGGCAGAATGAAGGTGGCGATTAACTCTCTTTCCGAAGAAAGTTGGAAAAGAAAGAACCTTTCTTCTTTTCTTTTCCCTTTCTTTCTCTCTTCTCTCTTTATTTCTTCTCCTCTCTCTTTCTTTCTCTCCACAAGCAAAATTTTTTTTTTTTCTGCCCTCTCCTTGCTTTCTCCTCTCCTTTTAAAGAAGGAGTGCTCTTCTATGCTCATGCCACCTCCTCCTCTATGTGGCTTCATGTGGCATTCCCTTCACATGATCATGCCACCTCCATCTCTAGGTGGCTTCATGTGGCACCTTCTTTAAGCATGTAAGCCACATGGAAGCCAATGTGGCTTTAACCATGCCACATGTTTCAACCATGAAGAACATGTGAAGCATGAGATGGCATTTTAACCATGAATAGCTTTCTAATAATGGGCTTAGCCTTCTTAATTAGGCTTTGACCCATTAAGTCTTAATGATATATAAAGCCCATTTAGCTTTAATCAAGGCTTAGGTCTTAAATATGTGCTTAAACAAGGCTTAAGCCTTAATCACATTATGTAAGTAATCTTATTTTGCACATATATGAGGAGTGAGCAAGCAAGACATATTGTGGTAAATTTTAACTTGTCTTTATGACCATATCACCTTTTGATTGGTCTAATACGTGCAATAGTGTTCTCATAATAACCATTTTGAGTTTGTATAATCCGGGCCCTGGATTAGCACCCTCTTTTGCACTATTTACCACTATTATGTCGTTTAAATGTGGAACTAATTTTATCCACTATGCAATTTTCCATTCATATTATCTAACAATCCCCCACATTAATGGAAATAAGGTATGTGATAGCCTTCAGCAGTTGAGTCATGTATAGGATAGGTAGGTGTTATCCTTTGAACCTTCCCTTGTGAAGTTCTGTTTACTTACTGGCTGATCAGTAGATGAGATGTCTTTGAACTGTTCTGCCGGTTGCGTAAGCATTGACATCTCTTCACCCAAGACTCTTCTTGATACAGTTCAAGTCTCATGAGTGTATTCGTTCTTGGCCATGAATACGCCTGGTTCTGTGAGAAGGTCTAAGAATTATGTCTTCAATTCTCTTCGAAGCGGCCCCACTTCTTTCTCACATATGTGATCTCTCAAAAGTAAGAATTACTTTACTGGGATCATTAAAAGTCATAGCTTATCCTTCATTTATTCACTGTTTCATCGGGATCGTGCCCACAGTGATTTCGTAAATTGGTGCAATTAGGTTGTCCCTTTGAACCTAGTTCATAGGATCTCAAATTAGCATAGGTTGGGTTTCCTTTGCACCTATTTTGTTCCTCGGCATTCTTATCAAACCCATTTTCGTGATGAGCTAGCAACTAACTCTCTGTTTAACCCTTTGGTTAATGGATCCGCTAAATTATCCTTTGACTTCACATCGTCAATAGTGATAACTCCTGTTGAGAGTAGTTGCCGAATGGTATTATGCTCACGACGATATGTCAGACTTACCATTACCGGTTTAATTATCTAGAACATCTTCTAAGAAATTGTGAACCATTGAGCTTCTTCGCCACTTTTGTCAAGGGCTACAAACTCAGATTCCATTGTGGATCTTGTGATTACCGTTTGCTTAGAAGATTTCCATGAAATGGCTGCACCTCCTAAAGTGAATAAATATTCACTCGTAGATTTTGAATCTTTTATATCAAATATCCAATTCGCATCGCTGTATCCTTCGATCACAACTGGATATCTTGTATAGTGCAGTCCATAATCATGAGTATATCTTAAATACCTCAGTATTCTTGTTATTGCTTTCCAGTGTTCAACACCGGGATTACTCGTGTATCGACTTAACTTCACATCGCATAGGCTAAGTCTGGTCGTGTACAAGTCATCAAGTACATCAGACTTCCTATCACCCTAAAGTACTCTATTTGAGAGATACTCTCTCCTCGATTTTTCGATAGGTGTAGACTCATATCTAATGGAGTCCATGCCACTGCAGTATCGTATTTGTTAAATTTCTCAAGAATTTTATCCACATAATGGGATTGACTAAGAACAAGTCCTTCCGCTGTTCTAAGCAATTTAATTCCTAGAATTACATCAGCGAGTCCCATGTCTTTCATGTCAAATCTTGAGTTTAACATATTTTTAGTGGATTTAATTATCTTATCATTACTCCCAATGATAAATATGTCATCTACGTAGAGACATAAAATAACATAAGCATTTTCTGTGTCTTTTACATAGACACATTTATCGCATGCATTAATTGTAAATCCACTTTCCTTGTGAATTTTTATCATTGCATTGGAGCTTCGCCATATATAAAGACTTTACCAATCTACAAACTTTGTTTTCTTGCCCTGGTGCAGAAAATCCCTCAGGTTGCTCCATCTAGATTTCTTCTTCTAAATTTCCATTTAGAAAGACCGTCTTTACATCCATTTGATGTACTTCCAAATTCGATAAAGCGGCAATAGCCAACAATATTCTGATGGAAGTTATTCTCGATACTGGAGAATATGTATCAAAGTAATAAAGGCCTTCACGTTGTCGGTAACCTTTAATTACCAATCGTGTCTTGTATTTATCGATCGTGCCATCTGCTTTCATCTTTTTCTTAAAAATCCACTTGCAACCTAGTGGTTGACTTCCTGGAGGAAGATTCACAAGTTCCCAAATGTGATTTTGCAAGATTGAATCAATTTCAGATGCAATTGCTTCTTTCCAGTGAGGTTCTTCGGAGCAGCTTACTGCCTCTGAGTAATTTTGGGGCTCACTTTCCAACATGAAAGTGATAAAATCTGTTCCGAAGGATTTTGGCACCCGAGCTCTTTTACTTTGTCTGAGCTCTCAGAGTTTACAGGTTTACTTCTTCTTGTGGTTCTAATGCCCGTTTTGAAGAACTTGCTTCATTTCGGGTCTTGTATGGAAACACATGTTCAAAGAACGAGGCATTTCTCGATTCAAGAATCGAATTATTGTGTATCTCTGATATCTGCAATTGATACACAAGAAACCGATATGCACTGCTGTTATTTGCATATCCAATAAATATGCAATCAATAGTCTTTGGTCCTATCTTAATTCTTTTTGGATTCGGTACCAAAACTTTGGCAAGACACCCCCACACTCGCAAGTATTTGTATGAAGGTTGTCTTCCAGTCCATAATTCATAAGGGCTCTTCTCTATTTTCTTTCGGGGTACCTTATTTAAAAGGTAATTTGTTGTTAATACAGCTTCCCCCCACATGAACTCTGGTAGTCCAGAGCTTAATAGAAGAGCATTTGTCATTTCCTTTAGAGTGCGATTCTTCTGCTCAGCAACACCATTTTGCTAAGAAGAATAAGGAGCAGTTGTTTCATGTCCGATCCCATGATCAGCACATAACTCAGTAAATGGTGATACATATTCACCACCTCTGTCACTCCGAACCACCTTAATTTTCTTATTAAGTTGGTTTTCTACCTCATTTTTATAGAGAATAAATTTCTCTATTGCTTCATCTTTACTTTGAAGAAGATACACATAATAATACTTTGTGTGATCATCAACAAAGGTGATGAAGACCACGTGTCGAGTGCTTTTCAGTCACACACGCGTCGGTGTGGATTAGTGCCAAGTGTTTCGCTGTTTCTTCAACGATGTGTTGAAAGGATGACATGTCGATTTTGCTTCAATACATGTCTCGATTTATATTTTAGATCAAGTTGGAATGTAGGTATACTTTGCATGTTAATTAATCTACGCGATATCGTAATTAATACGCCCTAGTCTACTACTGTCATAAAGTGGAAGACTCAAGCATATACACGTAAGAGCTTTCATTCTTATTTATTTTAGCCGACCATATTACATCGAGTTTAAAACCCATCATTTACATAGCCCTTTCCTCCTACAAACATTCCACGTTTAGACAAGATAACTCATGCTTCAAAAGATCGCGAAAACCATGCTACAGAGCGGTGATCCGGATACTAAATTCTTTGAATTTCGGAACATATAACACTTTGTTTCAAGAGTGAGCTTTGCGGAGGTCATCTTTAGCACCACTTGTCTCGCCCTTAATCTCCGCGATTGAATTCCCGAACAGCGACTTGTCTCCATTTTTGATTTCTTCAAAGTTGTGGCGACTCCCGACATAATATACATGTACGGTGGAGCCGATCAATCCACCATTGTCAGTTGGAACCCATCAGTTCACCTAGAGATCAGCAGAGATCCATATCTCGATCCTCGCTCAAATTGGTTTCTGCTTTCTTCTTGGCTTCTTAATCGAAGATTTGTGGCCGACTTTATTCTATTTGTAACATTTCCCGAGAACTTCTTTTTGAAGCCACCTCCTTTGGGTTGCATCTTGAAGCTTTGGAATTCTTCCGTTCGAGCTTTGACCGTGCCGACTACGTTGGCTTTTACAAGAGCTGAGGAATAACTTTCTTTATGAACTTTGTTGTCTCTTCAATTCGGCGAACAACTAGTTCCTCCACGCGATTATTTCCTTTCGCTTATGTTCGAGATAATTCTTGAAGTCCTTCCACCAGAGGCGCTTTTTCAATAATTGTCGCTACATTAAAGATTTCACCGTAATCATGCCTTACGAGTGTATCTCGCGTAATTACGAAGTTCTGAACTTGGGTGATCAACGCTTTTAGAATCAACCATTTTATAATCCAGGAATCTGCCAACAATAGATTTCTTGGCTCCAAAGATCCTCCTCGACTTATATTTCTTGTCCAGAGATTCCCATAAGTCTTTTGCCGTGTCCTTTGTAGCATATACAATGTACAATGAATCGGCAGGATAGTTGAGGATATAGTTACGACACATAAAATCAGAATGATTCCATGTGTCTACAGCAGTGATGGTTTGAGCATCACTTATACCCTCAGAATATTTGGGAGGTTCCTCTGTCAAGACACGAGTCGATTCCAGTAGTCGTAAGAAGAACATCTTCTGCTGCCATCTTTTGAAGTTCACCCCGGTGAACTTGTCCGGCTTTTCCCCATGATTGATTGGTATATTTCCAATTGGGGCAGAAGTTGTCGTTATGTGTTGAGCCTATTGCATCTCAACATCATTTGTAGCCATCTCAACAGAACGAATCTGTCTTAAGATTGTTGAAAATTTTATTTCACAATCAAGCCGGAATTACAGGGAATAATCTGAATTGAAAATTACAAGAATACAAACTCGGACTTATCTGTTGAGATGGTTTTCGTCACCCGTGTAGGAATGAAGACGCCGAGTCCTGCCAAGACGCAGTCTCCTTAAGACAGATTCGTCCCCTCCAGCGGTGCTACGAGGTGACGTAGGACGTCTGTTTCCCAGGATAAAACGGCGAAACCACTAGCACAACCTAGCACAGGTTGTAGTGGTGACTTGATCAGTGTATCTGAACACTATCACAGAGTCTGCCGAGCGAAGGATAACTCGGCAGAATGAAAGAAGGAAGGTGGCGATTAACTCTCTTTCCGAAGAAAGTTGGAAAAGAAAGAACCTTTCTTCTTTTCTTTTCCCTTTCTTTCTCTCTTCTCTCTTTATTTCTTCTCCTCTCTCTTTCTTTCTCTCCACGAGCAAAAATTTTTTTTTCTGCCCTCTCCTTGCTTTCTCCTCTCCTTTTAAAGAAGGAGTGCTCTTCTATGCTCATGCCACCTCCTCCTCTAGGTGGCTTCATGTGACATTCCTTTCACATGATCATGCGACCTTCATCTCTAGGTGGCTTCATGTGACACCTTCTTTAAGCATGTAAGCCACATGGAAGCCAATGTGGCTTTAACCATGCCACATGTTTCAACCATGAAGAACATGTGAAGCATGAGATGACATTTTAACCATGAAGAGCTTTCTAATAATGGGCTTAGCCTTCTTAATTAGGCTTTGGCCCATTAAGCCTTAATGATATATAAAGCCCATTTAGCTTTAATCAAGGCTTAGGTCTTAAATATGTGCTTAATCAAGGCTTAAGCCTTAATCACATTATGTAAGTAATCTTATTTTGCACATATATGAGGAGTGAGCAAGCAAGACATATTGTGGTAAATTTTAACTTGTCTTTATGACCATATCACCTTTTGATTGGTCTAATACGTGCAATAGTGTTCTCATAAGAATCATTTTGAGTTCGTGTAATCCGGACCCTGGATTAGCACCCTCTTTTGCACTATTTACCACTATTATGTCGTTTAAATGTGGAACTAATTTTATCCACTATACAATTTTTCATTCATATTATCTAACAGGAACAACCTGAGAAAGTTGAGGTAAGAATACTATTGGCTGCTTAAAGAGAAGAATTTTGTGGCCCCTGGGTGATTTTCATAGCTCTGCGCATATACTTTTAGGAAAAAGCAAGTGATGCAATTGCATGTGTTCCAAGTGTGGAGGAGGAAGTGAATCCATTCTTGATATTTCCAGAACCTGCTTAAAACTTTAAGGTAACTTCCTCAATTTGTTTGATTACCTGTTAGCACTGTATTTAGTTTATTTTCTTCTCAACTTTCTTGAATCAATATCTAGTTTCATTTTCCTCATCTTAGTTGTTCACATCTGATCCAAACTTTAATATGCACATGATTGTTTAAATTTTGTCTTATCATGTGCTGCACCTGTATTCTAGTCCTGTCTATTTCATTGCTAGTCGAAAGGTGATGACTAGGCCCATTTTTATAATCTGATATGAATAAATGTACAAGTTAGAAATAAAACTTTCTTATTCTTGTGCTATCCTGTCAGTATATTATCTAGATCCTTAAATGGGTTATCTCTGTTATAAATATAAGCATTGCATTATGATTGAAGAATTATGGCTGGAATTTATGTTTTATGCTTTTTTTTCTGATCATAATGAGTATTTTCCCTTCTTATTTTAGTAGACAACACTTCAACAACCAACAGTACTTTATGTGGAAATTGAAAGAGCTGCTTGAGCTTTGACTTCTTTCTTCCGCATTTTTCTTCACTTGTGGCATGATAAGTTCTCTATGGTTGATTTCCTGCTTTGAAATCTCAGGTTCACAGAGATATTTTTCATTGATGGTGACATCTGGAGAGCTTACAATATGAAGGAGAACCTGGAAAGACATCTTAAATTTACTGGTGGAAAGGTTTTCACTCGTTTCCCTCCCGAACCTAATGGATATCTACATATTGGCCATGCTAAGGTAGAATATTTCTGCTCACTAAGGTATTGTTTGGCGTTCTTACTTGTCATTAATTTTGTATTTATGTTTTACATCTTCAGGCAATGTTTATTGATTTTGGTTTAGCAAAAGATAGGGGAGGGTCATGCTACTTAAGGTGAGGAATACATCTCTTCTCCACTTTTATGTAGTGTTAAACATGACTTTGCTTTACTGCTTCTGCATTTAAAATAACAAATGTGGTTCTGATAAATTTTTAGGTATAATCTATATCGAGTTTGTGTGCCTCTTGTTTGTCTTCCTTGAAATGAAAATTTGGTTTGTAAATTAAACATTGTTTATTTGTATGTGGTAGTCAAACAAATTCTGGTCTGGATTAGAATTGTAGCTACATATTAATTTTCTGTTTGTTGTCGGTATCATATGTGTATATATCCCTAATTTGCCATGGTAGGTTTGCTTGCTGTTGTGCCCTCTAGGTTTGATGATACAAATCCTGAAGCTGAAAAGAAAGAGTACATGTTTATCTAGCAGTGGAATTGATATGCAGAGGCCTAGCATATGTTGATCATCAGGTATGTTTATAATTGTTTGCAATTCTGTTGGGGATGTCATCAATATGCCTGTGAAGGATATTAATATTGTTACTGAAGTATAATATTTCTTGTTACTGAGATTGTGAAGTAGTGAGATAAATGTGTACAAAATAACTGCTACTTTACTTTATTTTTCTCTCCAGACCCTGAAAGAAGTAAAGGAATATAGAGAAGAAAATGAACAGCCCATGGAGAGATAGACCTATTGCAGAATCATTGAAGTTATTTAAAGACATGAAAAGAGGCTTGATTGAGGCGGGAAAGGCTACACTCAGATTGAAGCAAGATATGCAGAGTGATAATAAGAATATGTATGATTTGATAGCATATCGTATTAAGGTGGGATATTTGCACTCAAACACAATGAAATTTTTAGACTTAATAATACCTAATTTGTCTTCAGCAAACTCTTGTACAGTTTTCTCACCATCCTCAAGTTGGCGACAAGGGGTGTATATATCCTAGTTATGACTATTCTCATTGCATAGTGGATTCACTGGAAAATGTTACACATTCAGTAAGTGTTGTGTCCTTCCACAATCTATTCAAATGTTACCGTAACAAGGTATATTGGATATTTGTAATTAGTTGATCTTAATGGCTTGTCATTCATTAATCTGTCTGCTACGCTTAAGCATTCCATATGCCTTTTAATACTGACATTGGTGCGGTGGACTATTCTTGCATTCCTGAACATATGAATTTCTATTTGATTGGGTTTACATCTTTGAATGTCCTATGTTGTACCAATGATACGTGATGGTCACTGAAAGTAAGAACTTCAATGAAGATCTTCTATCAATTATCCTTTTCAAATTGGGTTGCTATCTTGAGGGGAATCTGACCTTGATGCCTTCCATTACTGAAACAAGATAAGACAATATAGAAATTAAAAGACAATATAGAATGGGTAACAAATATTGCAGTATTATCTTTCTTTCTAAACATTATTCTTTTAGTTTTCACCTGTTCCAGCTGCCCTTTAAATTCTATTTACTTGATTGAATAGGTTTTGAGAAACAGAAGTATCAACAGTTAATTAGATATCTCAAAACCTTCCGATTTTCACTGAAAACCTTTGATGAATTAGACTAAAAAAAATCTTCATTCGATGGAGGTTCATTTTAGCATTTTTATGACTTCCATAAAGCGAAATTTGATCCTACTAAAGAGGAATGTACTCATCATGTATTTGAAAAGTTTGATTTCAGAATCTTGACTACTTCTATGACAAATTATGTACAAAGGACATTTTTTATTTCAGATACTGGCTGCCATAACTTCGGTTTGTGTTCCGTATTTTCTTTTTAAGTTTATTTCTCGTCCTCAAATAAAGTAGTCTTCTTCATTAGCTAATTCATTTGTCTATGGAATATTTATTTTGTTGCACCAATTGATTCCATAGGATTTACTGTTCCTTTCTAAATTGTTTTTTTTCCAAGTCTCTTATCGGATTGGGATTAGAATCAAGTTTTTCATAATTTTTTTTTAAAAAAAGTAATCATTGACTTGGTAGCACAGGAACATTATACGGTCCAAATAGTGTGGTATTTATCAGGCTACCTTTATTCTATGTCCTATAGTGACGACCCCTTTTCTCTAATATTTTACATGAAATGTTTGCTCTTTTTTAGCTTTGTTCACTAGAATTTGGGATCCGCCGTCCGTCGTACTACTGGTATAACTTGCTGCTTTAGACCTTTACCAACCATATGTATGGGAGTACTCACGTTTAAGTATTTCAAATACTGTCATGTCTAAGCGGAAGGTTTGTTGTTTGTCTGTCCTCGATGATTAGCACAATTTACTTATGATTTATTAATGAATCATCCTATTGCAGTTAAAACGATTGGTGGCAGAAAAGTGGGTTGATGGATGGGATGATCCCCGTCTAATTAATGACATTAGCTGGGCTTACTAGAAGGTTTAACTAGTTGATGCTTTACTATATTAGGGTGATCGTTTCTGCTAGTTGTCTCCATTTTTTTATCTGAGACAATTTCCATGTAGACATAAATTTATTTCCTTCATTTTTGTTTTTTTTTCTACATATTAGATAATGCAAATTGAAGTAAAATTTGAACTTGCTATGCTATAATCATTTGGTAACCTGGAGTGATCCTAAAACTCCCCCTGAATTTTTGCAGTTTATTGTTATCATGAACTATGCATCTATATAAATGAATGTATATATATAGTAATGGTCATTACATTCTGTTAATTCTATTCGCTTATCGCTTGTTTAATCTTCTTCATTTAATACCGAATCCCTTTTAGCACGAGTAATCTGATTGTGGGCTGAAAATTTACTGATTCTCTTTGATGGGTGTCTAACTGCATTTGCAAGTTTCATCTATTGAACTTTCTGTCATTTGCAACTATTAATGGATTTCATTCAGGACAGTCATCAGTAACTGCACATTTTAATGATAATGTTGTCCTCTCAGTGAAATATGCATGATAATCAACTTAAAATTTAGTGTTTAATCGATTGACAAATCTCAGTAGACTAATTTTTTTTTCTTACATGTGGTTACTCTCTAAATATTATTATACAGTGGTAATAGTATGATCTAAGAGCTCAACAAAACTGCACCTACGACTCTGATGGTTTTACATCCTCTAAAGGTATGCCAATTCCATTGTCGGAGTTTTTTCTTGTTGTATATCATATCCTCAATCCTTACTGTCGGAATCT
The DNA here is from genome assembly GCA_025175895.1 of Wurfbainia villosa. Classification (NCBI taxonomy): domain Eukaryota; kingdom Viridiplantae; phylum Streptophyta; class Magnoliopsida; order Zingiberales; family Zingiberaceae; genus Wurfbainia; species Wurfbainia villosa. Next base: position 21,076,392 of record CM045991.1, on the reverse strand, counting down.
TTACTGCAGGTGATGATCACAAATCTCCATCCTGATTCAGTATAGATCTTGATCGATGCAATGATGTGGCCTGATTCTCCATCAAATGATTCTTCTTCATATTATAAGGTATACCATTGGTCAGCCTGGTTTTGTTATTGAAGACAGACAGGATTACAGCACGAGTAATTATCACTATTTCTTCAATCTAATGTATGCTAACCATGAAATTCATAATTGTTTTCTTACTTCGAGAACCCTGCTAAAATGGACACTCTCACTGCAGGTTCCGTTTACAAATGTCATTCATTTATATAGAGCAATCAGATTTTCGTCTGGAGGATTCAAAAGATTACTATGGGCTAGCACCTGGCAAAACAGTCCTTCTCAGGCAAATGTTATTTTAGAAAGCCAAAATTTTAGCTTTGCACTATATATATATATTTTCCAAGATTGTAATATGCAATTTACTATTAAATTGCAGATATGCGTTCCTTATAAAGTGCACAGAAGTAATATTTGGGGATAATGAGACTATCCTTGAGATTCATGCTGAGTATGCCCCTTCAAAAAAAAAAAAAGCCAAAGGTTTACAAATTAAAATTACATTCTTCTATTTTTGTCAGACTAGCACTGACGAGAGTTTTAACTTGAATTATGATGTTTAAATGGACTGAGTTTCTTTTACACCAAATTAATGCAGGGTGTTCTTCAGTGGGTTGCTCAACCTTCCCCTGGTATTGAACCTCTCAAGGTGGAGGTCAGGATATTTGATAGAAATTATTTATTTCAGAGGTCAGTTTTTCTTCTTCGATTGTGCTCCTATGCCGTTTTTTTTACCATTTTCTGCAGTAAGTTATAAGTCCATCCTTGTTACGCATGGATATTTAGGATCCAGCCAAGTTGGAGGACTGGTTAGCAGATCTCAATCCACGTTCAAAGGAGTTGATTCCTGAAGCATATGCACTCCCTCCTCTTGCCAGTGCTGTTGTAGGCGACAAATTCCAGTTTGAGAGACTTGGTAAGTTCATCTGTCTCACTGTTGCATCCTATTTTGCAATCATGATAGCATATATTATTTGTCTCTGCTGACAATCCTCGTGGCTAGCAGTAAGTAAATTGCTGCCTCAGAAAAACGATATTACGGTAGAAGTGAAAAGATATTTATAAGAGGATGAGATGCGATTTCATTGGATTGTTATTCGTAAACGATGCAATTGGAATTTGTGATCAATTGAACTATGAAAAAGTTACGAATGCTTCTTTAATTTACTTTTGGTAGCCGATGGAGATTACTTAAGCTCTGATCACATCCGACCAATAAAAAAAAATAGATGGTTAACCTCTTCCGTGACTAGCTTTTGAAGTATTATTAAAGAACAAGAATGGTGCTTAATATTGCTCTGTTTACTTGGAGAAGAAAGGAAATAAATCCTAAGGCTAAGGGTGTGTTTGATAGGAAATGGAGTATTTTTTATTTTTGTTTTTAAAAAAATGAGAGAACGTTTTCTAAAAAATTAGAAAATACAAAAAAAAAATATTTTCCAAAAAATAAGAAAGGGAGGAAAATGAAAAAAAAGAAAAGGCTTAAACCGCAGTCTAAAACTTTTAGCAGTGATTTTTTTTTTCATTTATTTCGGAAAAAAAGAAAAAAAAATTTTGTTTAAATTGGACGAGAATCTTCTCTCTTTTTCTTGATTTTTTATGCGTGGTAAAACTACATAATAGGTCGATTCCGGGCTATCCTAACGACATCCCCCGGATGCTACTTTCCTCCTACATAACCCAGGAGGATCAAGTGATTCCCAACTTTTTGGAAGCGATGCCACTGCAAACAAATATATATTTTTTTCTTTCTCTTCTTTTCTTTTATTCATATTTTTATGTCCTCGAGAATTTTTTTTTCTTCTTCAAAATACTTTTTTCTCTTTCTCTAGAGATTTTTTTTTTTTCATTTGAAGTTATTTTTCTATTTAAATTCATCTTTTGGAGTAAACAAAACGCGGACTAAATTTCAGTGTCGTTGTGAATTCTTTTTCCTTTTTAAATCCATATTTCGGACTAAATTTTCACTGTTGTTGGAGTGGTTCATGATATCGTTTGTCGTGCAAAAAATTGTCAGTTCATTTTTTTAATTATTTTTCATGTTCAATTTGTAGGTTACTTTGTTTCGTATTATATTATCTATTTGATTTATCTTTCTTTTATGATATAAAAAAAATTAAAATCTATCAATCGTAGTGGTGCCTACTAATTCACTTCTAGACCATCGTAAGGTAGATAAATCACGATAGATTTTTTACCTTTGAGACTAATAATTAACATATAGAGAGATGTCACTCTCACATTTACGAAGGATTAATCTGTTATTCTATAATATAATAATTATATATATTAATCACTAGATCCTTTCCATAAATACATTTATCTTTCTCTTATGATACACGAGGAAAATGGTTAATATTTGAAAAAAGAGTAAATCTCAATGTGGCTTGCTAAATCAGTTTATATTTCTAAATTGGGTTGTTTTCATCTTCCTGTGTAAATATGCTCGAAAGGGAATGGAAACATATATAATCCTCAGCTTAGCCATAATTGTTAAAACATTTCTGGTGTTGCATTTCTCCTCCCTGGCTCATCCAATTCATTTTATATTAGATAATATCAAATAGTACGAGAATAAATATTAATTAAAAAAATACAATACAATTGGAAAATAGTTTTTTTTAAATAAAAAGTAATTATTCCTTATGAGTAAGGGATTGTAATTTTGTAAACATCGATAATTATGACTATCCAAATTACAATCCGGTGCACGAAACTTTCGCCATGTGGGATACTAGAGAAGAAATCTATTATACACAGTTTTATCTTGCTTTTTTTACAAGAGACTGTTTCCAGGATTTAAACCCATAACCTCTGGATCACAAGGCAACAACCTTATCGTTGTGACAAGGCTCCATTCTATAATTATGACTATCCAAGATAAATTTTAAAGAATTAATAAAAAAAATTAAAGCTCCTATGAATCAAATGACATGGCGATTTTAGAAATTACATCAAACTGTTTCAATAAGATTCTTTAGAAATCAAATTGTTGTTCCACAAATGACTAATGGTTAAGATACGATGATATTTAGAGAAATGATATGGATTGATTCCGAAGAAGATTTAAATTTTTTTTTTAGATTCAAATGATTCCACTTATCTTGATCATCCCGTCAAGATCCATAAGATTCTCTATAATTTACCTTTCACAATGATTATGGGACAGATCAACGAAGACTACTATATTGATGGTTCTAATTTTTTTTTTTTAAGGATCAAATTATTGTTGAGGTTCAGTTTGATTTTTATAATTTTTTAAAAATGAAATGATAAATCAGAAAAATTAAATCGGTTTTACCTCCCCCCGTTCTAATTTTTTTTCCTTGGAAATCAAATCGGTCTTCACATTTTTTTTTATTTTTTATTTTTTATTTATTTTTTGGGAGAGGGAAGGAATTTACAAAGAACGTTAGAAGACGGGGGGGCCGATATGTAAATAAACTATGTTGTTGGAACCGAAAAGAATAAATATCAAAAGTAATCAAACTAAAACGGACCTACCCGGGACGAGGGTTTTAATATCCACTCCCCGTCGTCGCCGCCGCAGTCCTTGCTTCGTTCCGACAAGAGGAAGGCTTGTTTCCATCTCGGTGTCTTTGCAGCCATGCACGCCCCAGTCCTTGTTCTCAGTAAATATCTCTCCTTCCTTTTAGAAACCTGCAGATAGTAGGGGTTTCTGATCTCGTCTTTTTTTTTTTCCCCTGGAACCACACTGGTGGTAATTTCTTTTTAAGCTTATGTTTGTTTTCGAATCGAAAGTTTTGTTTTTTGATTGGTATTTCATTTTATTTTTCTTGGAGAAGAATAGCTATAAATTGACGCTCGATAGATCGACGGTCATTTTTCTTTTTAGTCTTCGGTCGTTCACTGGAGGTATTCGACTTGAATAGTACGGAAATCAGAGAAGAGCTGGGGTGGCTTTGACTTTCTTGTCAATTTTGGTGGTTTTGTATATGTTATATTTCTAAATGTTTAGTTGATCCAAGTATGATTAGTGATTTGGAGGTCGCTGATATTTACTGTTTTTCGCTCGTTTTTGCCTGATAAAAAAAAAATGAAGCCGTTATGTGATTTATTTGGAACGATGCAGCTTTTCTTATTTTTATAATGCTAGATTTGTTGTCTGTGCCTTTGCCATTGAAGTTATCTAACGATTGCCCTTCTTGTGAGCAGAGGATTCTTTAAAACGGGAATCTGGTACTAAGGTTCATCATGCTAATATCCAAGCATCCAAGGTGAGGATATGTGCCATCCGTTTTGATAAGTTCTCTGTACATGGAAACATGCCTTACTATGTACTTCAGTCTCTCCAATCTTAATTTGTGCTAAAATAAGTATAGAATTTGCTTGGAAATTTTTTATTAGCTTAGGCAGACTGCATATTTGTTGCTTGTAAAAGCAATATTTGTAGTTGGTAGGTTAACAAATATCAAAATAAAGATGGATGGAAGCTCTGCTGTGTTGGCCCACTGCCAGTCACTTGAATTAGTTCCTGCCTTGCAGTGTCAATGTAGTTCAGTAGTTTCTGAAACAAACTAATATTTTTTTCCTTTTTATCTCATCATTGTTGATGCTGGATGTTAGTCGGTAATCATTTGAATTTTCATTTTGTGCACAGGCCGTGGCTGACATAATCCGAACTACTTTGGGTCCTCGATCGATGCTCAAGATGCTGCTTGATGCTGCAGGAGGTCTGTTTTAAGATATTGTTAGTGACGTAAAGTAGATACATAATTCTAATGCAAGTTATTGTGCACGCCACAATGTTAAGTGTGTTTCTCTTGTCTGACTTGTGGAGCTCAAGTTATTGTGCATGATCATATCATATTGTTTAATTGTTTAGATAAATGCAAACTCATTAGGATATTATTGATATGCATCTGCTTACAAAACCATCAAGTTAGTTTTATTAATGCATATTAGTTGGATAGACATATTGCAGCATAATTATGTCTGCAGAGTAGCTCTTCCAGTTTGTATTCATTTCCTTTTAAGTTGCCTTAGAACAAAGGGGCGGTTTGAACTCATTGATCATTGTTTGTTTTTGACACTATTTCAAATGGAATCATGGATTGTGAAATCTGAATTGTTATCAGATGATAATAGTAACTCAAAACTAGTCTTATTGGATTAGTGAAATATTAATCAACCTCCCAAAAATCTAAAATTTAGATGGAATGGGGAAATTATTAGGTTTGTTCTCCTTAGGTACTCTTGGTACCTTGATATAGATTATTGTTATTGTTCATTTATGTTTATCAAGGTTAATTGGTTTACCAATTATCCGCCAAAGCTCAAGCCTCTCTATGATGGACCATCATGCTTGTCCATGTGAAACTAATGGACACAGTGCATCCTGGATTCAGCAATGTTTACTTCCCTCATTTGGCCCTTTTCTATTTACAATTTGATTTTCAACATCCTTCCTCAACCATTAAACCCTCAATTTACCTGTTGAAATGGTTTTGCTAGGTATCGTAGTCACCAATGATGGAAATGCTATTCTACGTGAACTTGATCTAGCTCACCCAGCTGCTAAGGTACGAGCTATAATTTTCATTGACTTTTTTACTTTTTACGTCTCCAATGCCAATGATTTTGCTAATAGTGTTATAGTAAAGATTCTATCAGGTCTTTCATGGCCAGCATAATCTTACTAATGATGGTTTCTGACAACTGGTAGTCGATGATCGAACTGAGCCGCACACAGGATGAAGAAGTTGGTGATGGCACCACCTCTGTTATTGTTTTAGGTGTGTTCTGTGATCTTTCTTGTCTTGGTATGGATTTGTGTTTTTCTCATTATGTCTTGATGAGGCCAAACTATGGACATCATAAATTACTCTGAGAACGTACAATTTGGATTCTTCCTTCTAAGCATCAGTTGAATAAGACATTATCGTGTAAATCATCTTCTACATCTGCATTTTTTTTTTGTTTTTTGTTTTTTGTTGTGGTTGCATTTTTCTTTCAACAAAACTTTGCATTGTGTGCTTTGGCTAATGAGGTCAAATCTAAACATCTTTGGGTGTAGTACTGACTTTTCACATCATTTTCTTTAAGCTGGGGAGATGCTCCATGTTGCTGCAACTTTCATTGACAAAAACTATCATCCTACTGTTATATGTCGAGGTGATTTTTGATAAAATTTACATCTGCAGAAGCCTTTTGTTTATTTAGTTCTCTCTAACAGTGTCTTGTCTCTCTTTCAGCATATAATAAAGCTCTAGAAGATTCTATAGCTGTTCTTGACAAGATCGTGATGCCTATTGATGTGACTGATCGTAAGTGCTACACTGCATCTGATATTTTGGTGTCACATAACAAATTGATGTTTGTGACAATTGGTTGAATCATTGTCATGTTAGTCCCAACTATCAGAGGGACCATGTAGATCTTATCTTACCCTTTCATTAATTATGTTAGCAAGAGTTTATTTACCTATTCTATCTTTGAATCTAATACATACGACTTTGCAACTATAGAATCTATTGGTAGTCTTTAATTTCATATTGTCTGAACTTATTCTCTTATTTTATCCAGTATCAGAGTTACACTTATTGTACATGAATAATACTATTCTTTTATCTAACCAATTCTAGTAACTACATACACACATCCATGATGGCATTCTTGGTTTGCTACACTATTTTTTGTGCATATTGTTTTCTAACTACCCTGTACTCAGGTCCATAAAGGATGCTGGGTTGGACCATTATCTTATAGAATATCCTTATAGCTTAAATAACACACAACAATCACACAAAGACTTTAGGATCTCTTCATTTCAGCAGTTCACCTTTTATCCTATTTTTATTCTCTTCATCACTCTCTCTTCTTCCTTGAAGATCCAAGATATCTAAAACTATTACATGACAATTGGTCAAACATCTCCTCTTCATTATGTAATATATTTTCTGGCATGAAGTCTTAATGGAGTCATTCTCTTGGATGCTCTTCACAGGTGCTGCAATGCTGGACCTTGTCAAGAGTTGTATAGGGACAAAATTTACTGGGCAGTTTGGGGACTTAATTGCTGTGAGTACTTGTTTTAAGGTGTCACCTTTTTTTGTTTTCAATGTGTAAGTTGATTATCTGGTAAAGAATTTTGCTTATACCAGATGAGCAAAGAACTTTTGTTGTAGATGTCTGTTTGTCTGTAATGGACATAAATGATCAACTATTAGTCGGTACCAGTTCTGGTTCTTAGTGTGTGCTTATGTGCTTATGACTTTATTTTACACCTAAGAATTCTAACCTTCTTGACTTTTGTTTCTAGGATCTTGCCATTGATGCTACGACAACTGTTGGTGTGGACCTTGGTCAAGGTGTTCGTGAGGTTGACATTAAGAAGTATATAAAAGTTGAGAAGGTTCCTGGTGGTCAGCTAGAGGATTCGAAGGTTCTCAAGGGAGTTATGATTAATAAAGATGTAGTGGCACCTGGGAAAATGAGGAGAAAGATATTGAACCCTCGCATTATCCTCCTTGATTGCCCTCTGGAGTATAAAAAAGGAGAAAATCAAACCAATGCTGAATTAATAAAGGAAGATGACTGGTAGGATATTAATTTGATCTTCCCTTGCAACATTTTGATGAACATCTTCTTTCTGATTGTAGTGTTAAGAAATGTCTAACTAGAGGAGAGAGAAGATAAAGTCTTCATTTTGTCAGCTCAAGGCAAGCCAGGTGTTTAAAAGAGAATAGTGTTAGGGAGTCATAGGGCTTAGGTTAATGCAGAAGAATAGTGAGATATATTATATAATACCAAATATAACTGATTTAAAGGAAATTAATAACTGATTTAGTAATCGGTCAAAAGGAATAATGAGATACGAATTGAAGAAAAGGAGTCACTCCCAGGTTATCCAGATAGGGGAAGAAAATTGTTAAATTGAAAAAAAGAAAAACTTGAAGAGGGGAGATATATTACTTTTTGCAAGTGCAAGCTGTATTGCTGCATACTTCATTGTATCAGTATCTCCAGTAGGTGTTTTTTTTTCCCACTGATACATGACTTGCATGTACTCTTTATCTCTTAGCTCTTTCTTTCTCAGTTCTTTTATCTCCTTTTTGCCTTCAATATTCACAGTGTAAATTTTGATTTTTGATCTTCTTGTCTTAAGGTGGTGAATAGTGGGCTGGATTGTGTACAACTTCGTTCCTTTTTTTTTTTTTTTTGTATCAAAAACACGCTGGCAGAAAACACAGTAGATGTTGGAATCAGGGAAAAATGAAAATCATATGTTTACTTTTAAGTTGATGCATTGTGTATGTCTCACCTTTGATACTTCAATTGCACTGACCTATAGTTACTTTGCCTTGGCTCCTCTAGATGTTTAAGCTGTGGTACCTTAATGCCTTATCATCTGCGTATTGTGTACCCATCATAAGCAGCCAAAATTTACTTATTCATATTTTATTAAGATGGTTATTATATGGATAACCAACAATTCCTGTAGAGGTGAAATGCCTTTGCCATGAAGTTTTTCCCCCCCAGTATGCAAGTATCTAGTCAACTTGGCATGCTCACATTCTAATAGAAATCTAGGTATGATAAAGTTATGTTATGCCACTTATCTAAAGTTAGTTTTGTTTTGTCTATAGGCTGATAATGGAGCTAATTTGTTGATAAACCAATAGCATCTTTTCAATTCTCTGATCAAAATGTCCGACTGTTATCAAGAAATTATACCTTTTATTGTTGAAAGTGAAGGTGCTACAAAAATCCAGTCATGCATCAAGATCATACCTTTTTTTCTCGACATGTTTGTTGAAGATGAACCGGCATTTCTTTATTTGTCAGGGATGTACTGCTGAAGATGGAAGAGGAATATATACAAAATATGTGCATGCAGTTATTGAAGTTCAAACCTGATTTAGTGATCACTGAAAAGGGGCTCAGTGATCTTGCGTGTCATTACCTCAGTAAGGCTGGAGTCAGTGCTATCCGGAGATTGAGGAAGACAGACAACAATAGAATTGCAAAGGCTTGTGGGGCTGTTGTTGTCAATAGACCAGAGGAGTTGCAAGAGTCTGATGTTGGAACTGGAGCAGGGCTGTTTGAAATCAAAAAATTTGGCGATGAGTTTTTTGCATTTATTTTGGATTGCAAAGATCCAAAAGCTTGTACTGTGCTTCTGAGAGGTGCTAGTAAGGATCTCCTGAATGAGGTCGAGAGGAACCTGCAGGTACCGTTCCACATTCACACTAACTAATTTAAATCATTTATGGATCCTTCAATAATAGTAGGCGTTGACAGGATGCAATGGCAGTAGCTCGAAACATTTTGAAAAGCCCAAAACTTCTTCCTGGTGGAGGTGCAACTGAGCTGACAGTATCAGCTGCTTTAAAACAGAAGAGTTCTTCAGTCGAAGGAATAGAAAAGGTGGTGACCATTATTTACCTATCTAATATGTTTATCGCACAGTTCTTAGAAGTGTACTTGCATTGACATTTAATGCCGATGTTCAGTTCATTTTTGTGCCACGTAGCAGCTAATTGATCCTTCTATGTGGTTCTCATTAGTGGCCCTATGAAGCTGCTGCTGTAGCTTTTGAAGCAATCCCACGGACCTTAGCTCAGAATTGTGGGGTAAATGTCATTCGTACAATGACTGCTCTCCAAGGAAAGGTAAAATTAGCCCCACTGTGATCGCTTAGTTGTCTGACTCTACCCTTACTGTGGTTGGATGGATTATGCTAGATGCACTGATCGACCATTGTCCTTAACTGAAACAAGCAGTTTCATTTGTTTACCTTCTATTCTGCAGCATGCTAATGTCGGAAATGAATGGGTTGGCATTGATGGAAACACTGGTGAAATTGTCGATATGAAGGAACGGAAGGTCTTATTTATGCCTCCCCTTGCCATCCCATACTACTGTCTTCTTCTTTTTTTTCCCCCCCACCTGTCGTTTAACTATTCCTGTTGCCTCTTTCCTTCAGATTTGGGACTCGTACAATGTCAAGGCCCAAACTTTTAAGACAGCAATTGAAGCAGCATGCATGCTGCTGAGGATCGATGATATTGTGAGTGGTATAAAGAAGAAGCAAGCTCCTGGGTCCGGTCCAGGTCCAACCCCATCTAAAACCAAGATAGAGGAGGAAGGAGAAGCAGACAACGATCAGCTAATTCCAGAATAAACTGAATTTCACAGGGTGTTTGGTTTTTTCCTCAACTCGAAAGACCTTTAACGAGCGTTTGTGTTTTCTGGGGGTTTAACGATCCTGTCTTGATGCTCCGGCGCATTCACGAGATGAATTCACTTGCTCACTTTTGTTTTTACTAGAGAAAGTAGACATTCGGTATTCTTCTTTCTCAAGAAGTGTACGCCAAACCATTGTCGGTTCATAGTTGATGCTTTTGGCATTTGGTGCTTCATTCTTTCCCGGTCAGGAATGTTTTCTTTATCTATCGAATGCAAGGAGAGATTCTAAGCTGACATAATATGTTTTTTTATCATTTACCCAGACCTCTATAGCAAAAAAGCAATAATGTTTGTATCCAATATCTTTCATCATCTAAATTACGGAGGTTTATGTTCATTGATCAGAAACTACGGATAATTTCTGAGTCCAGATGCATAGAAATGTATTCCATGAATTTAGGAGCATCATTATTGAAATTGCGGTTTAATCCGAAATGTTTTTAATGTTTTTGACCACTGAACTACTTGTGGTTCAGGAGCCATTATTGAAGTTGGAAAAACAAACGAAAATGCAAACTGTTGGATCTATTTTGACACTTCTCGTCATCTATAAATGCTACACGTTAATGGGTGTATGGCAACGCATTAGTTTATGTCCGGATCTCATAAATGTACTCAATAAGATGGATTTGATGCTCAACTACTCGTGCATGTTTGAACACACGACGACGATGGATGACGATGAGAGATCGAGTCGAGGCTTAAAATCTCCTCTTGACCTACTATAAAGGGGACCAAAAGTAGCCCAATAAATGTTAGACGTGTAAACAGGGCACACTATTTTCCAACAGCTTCCTCATCAATTCTCTTTTTTTTTTTTTTTCTAATGCAATTAGTTAAGTCGCCAAGCATATGGTTCTCATCCCATCTTACAAGATGAGTGAGGAAGCGAATTACATGTCAAATGCATTTATCATGAATTTAAAATAATAGAACATGAGAGACTTGTCTAAGTAAAGTCCCGACGAGACAGCTTACACTATTGCTCGACAGTTGTTTTTTTTTTTTGGTTGAGAATCTCGGCTTGCTTACTCGCAGTCAACAACTGCGTCACATGATGTTCTCATCTTGCTCCAAAGCCTGACACATCTCGGCCACTTGCTTGTGGATGAAACACACGATGTGCCAAAGGAAGTATTGATTCCTTGGTTAAGTTATCATTCATATCATGTCAGTTTAAAGGGAACAAGAAGCGATACAATATTTAGTTCGATCTTTATATATTGTTTTTTAAATAAAATGATAAATTAAGAATACTACTGAATTATTTAATATTTTATTAAAAATTTATGAAACAAGATTTATATTTAATATATAAAAAAAAGGACAATAGCAGTCTACAAGCACTTTGTAAAATTTCCTTGATGTCCTTTTGTGGCCGTCTTAACTCTTAATGGGTGAAATATTTCCGGATGTGCATTTGTGCGTGAAATTTTAATGGGTGAAATCTAATTCGTCGAGAATTCACTGTCTTTATTGATTTTTATATGGTGAAATATTTCCCGTATCGTTCGCTTTTTTGACTTTTTTTGTTTGAGGAAAGCGGCAGGGTCGCAACGGTACTACTCGAGTTCAGCCGATCCGGTCGAGCCACGGGAGAAGTTAAAAAGGCGTCCCCATTGGTTGAATAAACATGGGGTAGCGGGGTCCACCGGTGGACACATTAATACGTACGGCTTTGATCCGTTCGAAGAAGCAAAGACACACTTCTTGAGTTCCCACGGGATGACGCGATGACACGATGCCATTTGCGAAATGAATCCGGATTAATTTTGAAGGAGAATTTAAAATTTTTCTTTAAATTTAAATGAATTTTTGTTTGCTCTGGTCAATCGCGTCGAGGTCAAATATCTCTATAATTTATCTCTTTCACAATGGACGTGTAAAAAATCCGATCAGAATTATTAAATTGACAATTCTAATTTTTTACGAGATAGACACACTTCTTGAGTCTCCATGGAAGGACTTTATAGTTAGCAGTTAGCACGACGACAAAATTACACCAATAAAAAAGGATGGGTTATAAGTCTTTTGAAGTGTCTACTTTTCTATCATATTAATTTTAGGTTGGATAATACATTTTTTATGATTTATCTCTTTCGTATTAGTTATGGGACCGATTGACAAAAGCACTAAGGATGAACGAATCATAATTTGTACTAATGAATACATTTCCTGAGATGATGAGTTAATCGTCTTTTGTATCATTGGACAATGGTATTTTTTTGTTCATGTTAATTTTGAGTTGAATAATATATTTTTTATGATTTATTTTTTTTTATATTAATTATGTGATTTGATAAAAATATTTTGGAAGAACAAATTATTTTATTTTTTTAACACCGACGCCATCGGAGAGGAGAGGAGGCTTTCCCGTATCTTTACGGGACAGGGAACATGATTATATCTTATCCGAGTAGTCAAAGACAGCGTAGCGGCGTACGATTCATTGGATGAGGGAGTCGTGGTCCCTGTCGCCGGTGTGGTAGAAAGATCAATGGATTGGGCGAGGGTAATAACGTCATTTCGCCAGCAACAAAGCTTCAAAAGGACTTGGAGAAGAGCGAGGTTTATCGGGTGTGAAGACGCGAGAGAGAGAGAGAGAGAGAGAGAGAGACGATACGTGCGACACGCCTTGGGCGCCGTGGTTGTAGATAGCGAGAGGGAGACGACGGCGGTGATGGCGCCGAGCGCTGGCCGAGGCCTCCTGGAGCACAAGCACTTCGATCGGCAGTTGGGCTGCATGGCAGGTTTTCTCCAAATCTTCGACCGGCACCAGAACCTTGCACGGAAGCGCCTCCCTCCACCGCCAATGGTGAGTTTGCTTACTGCCCTAAAAGATGCAAAATTTGGCTGCCATTTCGTCTCCCCTTTGTGCCTTTTTTTTTTTTTTTTTGTGATGGTGGCTTCTGATCTCAGGTCATGGGTTCGTTCGCCTCGCCGTCGGAGAGATCGGATGCGTCCTCGGGCTCGATGAAGGACAGTCTTCTGTCCCCGTCGCCGGATTTTCATTCTACGCCGCCGCGGACGCACCGTCTCCCGCTGGTCGAGGTCATTGATAGTTCGAGGTCCTCGCTGCGGTCCAGAGATGCTCGGTGCCTTTCTCTCGACGGCGAGAGCAGGCGCCGTGCGCGCCGGGCCTGGCCGGCAGCTGTGGTTGTCTCGCCCGGCGAACAATCTGACGCCTCAGAGGCGGCGGACGAGATCGATCGGAAACGCCGTTCTCCTAGTGTCGTGGCGCGGCTAATGGGGCTGGATGCTTTACCAGATTCTGCGGTCGACGAGGGCGGCTGTGAATCTGGCCGGCCTGAGCTCCGTCGATCCGCCTCCGAGTCTCGTGTTCCCAGACACGCAACATCCTACCGGTTCCTCGACGGGGATGTCTACCCTAAACGATCGCCGGCGGAGGCGGACCGTGTCTCCGTCGAAGAGTGGATCAGAATGGCAAATCTCGGTGACATTAAGGTTCCTGAGGCTAGGAGACCTAAATTTCAGGCGAAGACATCTCGCCTTCCGCTGCTTCAGAGGAAGAGTTCCTTTGACGCGGACGAATTCTTCCCCGAGCCGAAGAGACGCGAATTGCTCCCAATTGAACTCGAGAAACGGCATTCGATTCGAGGAATGGATGAAGCATCGAGGGATTTGGAGACGCTGAAGCAAATACTGGAGGTTCTTCAGCTCAAGGGACTTCTTCACTCCACGCAATCTGATCACCAGATCAATGGACGCCGCCGCGACCGCTATTCTAGGTTTTCCAATTTCTCACCGATCGTCGTCATTGAACCTGTTCCCTCGCCGCCCAGGCCACCATCAACAGAGCCTCGTCCGCAGATGGCTTCCAAATCCATCGCTGGTCGGAGGTACAACGTAGAAGAAGCAGCCATTCCTTCTCTCCGGCAAAACCGAAGGGTAGAAAATGGGACGAAGGAACGGGCGCCGAGCTTTTCTGCCAAGCGAAGGATCTCAAGCGCGACGGATTCTGCGAAGACTCTGCCACCCCGACCCCGAATCTCGGCTGCAAATCCACCTAAAACCCCTCCTCACGGAGTTGCAACTGTTCCAACATCTGGTCGACCACAATCGAATCGGCGGCAAAAACTAGAGGTGACACCGAAGCAGAGAATAAACTCGCCGGCGCAGGGCGATACGAACGCCACAGCAGCCCCTCCGACAATGGACGTCGAGGTATCCTTAGTTAGCAACATGGCCATTCTCGGTTTACAATTTTCTTTGTTTTCATGCGATTTGGCTATGGGCGGTGATGCAGAAGTCTTGGGCGGAGGATCACCGTGCGGGACGGCAGCTGTTGGAGCGGTGTGACCAATTGCTGAGCAGCATCGTGGAGTTTACTGCGGCGGCACAGGTTGCCGTCGCGATGGATCCGGTTGCTAATGCGGCAGCGGAGCAGCAACCAAGTCCCGTCTCGGTCCTCGAGGTAGCCTCGCCGCCGCGCTCTCCGTTAACGAAGCGCGCCATCGATTTCGAAGGAAATCAGTTACCCGGTTGCCAAGAGGAAATGGTTGCGTCAGGCAACGGGGACGATCCGGCGGCGCAAGAGGAGGAACAGGAGGAGGAGGAGGAAGGAGAGGAAGACGTCGAGAGCAACGACGATGACTATGCGTGCGTGGCGCAGATCCTGCGATCTTCCGACAGTCCTGGCGGCGCCGCCGACGTGTATGCTCAACTCGAGAGGCGGCGCAGTGCCTTCAAATCCGTACCTCTCCACCGCCGCCTCCTCTTCGACGCGGTGGCGGAGATCCTCGACCGGAAACGCTGCGCGTCGCATCCGCCCTGGGAGTCCTTCGTGCGCCCAGGCTTCCTATCCGCCGCGGGCCAGAGCGCGGACGCCAGTCCGATGCTGCCGGAGGTTTGGTCGGAGCTACGGCGGGCGCGGGAGCCAGTGTTCGCTGACGACGTCAACATCGTCACGTGCATGGCCGCCCGCAGGGACCTCGAGCGGGAGGACCACGACGGCTGGACCAGGCCGGCCGCCGAGGTGGCGGAGGCCGCCATTCAAATCGAACGGCGGATATTCAAGGACCTCGTCGACGGCACCATCGGCGACCTCGTCGACGCGCGTCCGCCGCAGGCGGCCAAACCGAGCAAATCGAACGGTCGGCGAGGCCCAATCAGGATCAACAAACGGCAGTGACGGATCGCGGTACTAGGCCCAGTTTAAGCCCAATTGGGGCCCGTGGAAGCGAAAGGCGTACATAGCGTTTTCTGAATGATTGGGATTAGGAAGGGGGACAAGGCACATGGTGAGTAGTAGTGAGGGTTTGGCATATAGCAGGAGAGGCGATGGGGATGGACAGTGTCGATCCAATTAAACCAGAATAGATCCTATCGGATTCAACCTATTACTAGCAAATTAAAGGTAAATCTGATATGGTCGATCAGATTTTTCGACCAATTCATTCCCACAACAGTGACTGTTAAACCACTGATTCCACCAAGTTGAAATTGGAGATTTTCTACTAATCCACTCTTTTTTTTTTTTTTTTTCATTTAGGAGACAAAGACAACCACCATCCAGCTATTTCTGATAACTGCATAGTCTCTGATTTTGTGAGGTATGTTGGCGAGTGCAGTAGTTTTCCAGAGGTTGATAGTGGTCATGCTGCCTTTTAATATAAGACAAAAATAAAATGTTTGTATTATAGATATACATGTGTGTTTGTGTGAGAGTCACATTGGCATATTGCTAGCTGAAACTTACTCGAGAGGGGTCTGACTGTCCTCTCTCTGTATATATATATATGAAAGCATGATGTGTCAGGAGTTTGAGCCTTCTTATACTAGGAAAAAATTGATGGAAACAAGGGGTATGCTGATTTTGTTGGAAAGAAGAAAAAAAAATGTTACCATTCGCCTATAATCTTGAATGTATTATTTTGTGTTGCCAGTTTAAAGCAATCATTTGTATAGGCTGACCTAACATCAAATAATGAGTTTGCCATGTGATTGTACATTCAATCAGGTACATTGGAAAGCCATGTGTCCAAGAAAAATACCCAAGGGAAAAAGATGCTTAGGAACTTAATTATTGTCTTAACTAACGTTGATAATATCATTTGTTTTTGAGTTTTGAATCCGTAGCCTATTCAACAGTGAATTTACACTCGACAACAAACAAGTTAATTAGGAAAAGGACATAGATACTATGTAACATTTTTTTTTTTTTGCACGATTCGTGCGGGACGATTTTTTTCACCGTCAATCGATCGCGATTGTACAAAGAATGAGAAATATACAATGTTTCTTCCATCGCAATTTTATCCATCACGTTAAGTAGCGAGCTTGATGTTTGACTTCGGTAAGAGTTACGTTCATTTACGCTCGCTCAATACGATCAAAGTAAATTAATAAACAAGCAATAAATTTGATAAAATTAAATAAATGCCAACACATATAGTGTTGTTAATGTTCGTGAACAGTGTTCGTGAACATTAACAAGCCGATTTATGATTATACTCTTTTAAAAATTATTTTTGAATTTATTTATACTCATTTATAAATCAAGATTAAATTAGTAAAATTTTAAATAAACAAATAAGTTTGACTCAAGAGCTTGATAACGTTTAAATAAATCAAATTTAAATAAGCTTGAATCAAGCTTGATTAGAAGCTTGATACCCATTAAACAAGTCAAGCTCAAGCCAAACTCAAGCTCAACAAAAAAATATCAAGCCAAGCTTGAACAGGTTTTTCAATAGCTTGGTTAATTTTAGGCTTGGCTATGCTCGGCTTGGTTATCTTATCAAACAAGTCTGAACACTACAAAGTTTGGCTTGACTTGGCTCGTTTACAGCCCTATCCACTGTTCGGATTTGTCAACAGTCGATCGGATTCTAGTTGCGCTCCGATCGGTACGAGAGTCCGGTCGGATTGCGATCGCATCGCAATTGAATTTTGATCACATCGCGGTCGAAAACAGTCGCGATTACGACTGCCAGCGGTGCGACCACTAGCGATCGCGATTTCGCGATTGCGATCGCCAGTGGCGCGACCATTGGCGACCACAATCGTGGTTATTTTCGACGGCGATTCGATCAGAATCTAATCGGATCGTGGTCGGAATTTAATTTTTCGTCAGTGAGTTCAAGCGAGCATCGGATATGATGTATATTTCTCATTCGTCCGGTATGGTTATATATTATTGCAATTTAAATGGGGAATTGTAATAAATATGAGAGTTATTCTCAAATTTTTTTTAAGCAAAATAACTTATTTGTTAAAAAAAATACAGAGAGAATATAGATATTTTCATTATTTGAATGCCATTTTATGTTTTTAAAAATAGTTTTTAGTGTGTTTGACACCAAAGAAAAAATGTTTTTGTTTAGATTAAGCCAAGAAATCCAATTGAGGCTATTGAACGAGTTAGGTAAACTAGTTATCAGCCATTTTATTAGATCCGCATGACCTTTTTTTTTTTTTTTTATTGATATTGGAGTATCCGAATTTTCGATCTGATTAATCTTGAGGAATGATCAATCGTACTTCACGGACCTTCGAAACACTTCATAACCAACTGAGTCGGATAAAATTAAAAATCAAGTGTCCTTCAGCCTGCCAGACTTACAATGTATATCCTCGAACGACGATCTAACGTCAAGCCGTAGACTGCAGACACCAGATAAACTCTTGGGTCTTAAGGTTGTTTGGATAATTTTTTTCTAAATTTATAATGGAAATATTTTTTCATTTTTACTATTACACTATGCCTCGGGAGAACCACATGACCTATTCAATATGACCTTTACGCTTGAACCCACAGCCTTGAATAATCAATCAACTTTGTCCACTTTGACTCAAATGACTTTGACAAAACCGCTCAACGTGACTACTTTAGTTCGCTTTGTTGGGACATAAATGGAGGGTGAAGGATTAAAAAAACCTACCTAACTTACTCGATTAACCTATCTTGGTTGGACATTAATGGAGGGTAAAGGCTTAAAAAAAAAGAAGAAGAGACATTTATCGATGAAAAAATCCAAGTTAGAGAAGTGATTTTAGTTGCTATGAGGTTATTTTTCCTTTAAAAATTTTATATTTTATATTTTTCTTTTAACTAAGAAGGAAATTTTTGTTGCCGTGATTTTTTACATCAACTAAATAAAACATACTTCTATTAATTATAGATCATTCGAAGGCGTACTCATAGCACTAAAAAACATATACCAGGTCTGATGATCTCTGTTAGTCAAAAACACAGGTTAACTTGTATTTATTTCGCACCTTCGTTTGACTCATGAGAAACAGACAGTTCAATGCAATAAAATGACTCACGTATACTGTTTGATAAAATGACTAACGGAGCAGCAGATCTGTTTAGTGGGAGTGTTTAGTGGGAGGAATAAAAAAAAAATTAAATATGTTATTTGATAAATATGAAAGTATGAAGTGTTGTTTAGACAATTCTAAATTTCATGTGCGCTGTTTGATAAATTGCCGAATTTGCAACTGCGATCTCAAGCTTTAAAAGCTAGAGTGAAACGATAAATCTATAGCAACCGTTTTAGAAAAGAGTCTTTACTATGTCATTAATCGTGACGAGAGTATATAATCTTGATAAATAAGTTATCACTCAGCAAAGAAAAAGTGTGTGAATGTGTGAGATTTTTTTCCATTCGATGGTAGTTTTTTAGGGTGAGTTTGATTCGCCGTGAACAATCAATATTTGATTGTGATCAATTCTCATCATTGTATCCTAGGAGACAATTTGTTCGATGAAATCTCCAAAGCACGATTGAATAATTAAAGACGTATTTATTTTAAAAATACTGTATTACACAGGTGTCGATACTCATTTAGAGTTTCTCAATTGAATCTCGAACATGAACGATGATTCTGAATTCCTAATTACGATGCAAAGTTTCTCCTATTCGACTCGACAGCTTCCCAAGCAAATACAATGCTCACCCGAGCACTCCAACTATGACACAAACTTTCTTCTACTTGGCTCGGCATTTCTTGAGTGAGCTTAGTGAGTTCCCGAGTATTTCAACTTCATTATAAAACTTCTCACTCAGCAAGGCAACTTCTCGAGACCCTATAGTGCTCGTTTAGTTTCAAAAGAAGCCTAGCAATTTCCCAGTGCTTGGACTTGTGCTTCTCGCTCGAAGCAATAACTTCCCGAGCACCCTCAATACTCGGACCCTTGGTTTCCCACTCGAGTGATAGTTCCTGAGCACTCATGAATACTCGGCTCGATGTCCAATTTTTCCACTCAGGCGACGATTTTCCAAGCACCTCTAAGTGATCTGCCTCGACGACACATGATTTTTCGAGCAGTCTCTCAGAAAACGAAGATGAAAAATGACAACTAAATATTATTTTCTAAAAAAATAAAAAAATAATATTTAATTGTCGTTTTTCATCTTCATTTTCTATTTTTTTTTTAAATTAAAAAACAGAAAAAATTTATTTTTTATTTTTCAGAAAATGAAAAAGACGGTGCATACCAAACACCGCCTAAGTCTTTGTTCCCTCCATAAATTTTTAACATTTACTTCATTTCCGTCATTAATGGCTAGTTAATAACGAGCCATAATCAACCGCCGAGATCACTAAAATTGACCCTGCGTCTCATGGGATTTGCATTCCGACAAATTTAGCTGAGATTTGAAGAAAATATTGTTAATTCTTGCTGATAGAGAAAAAAAAAAGCGCAAACAAATTATAAAACCCACAAAGTCTCCTCTTTTTTGTACTTGAAATACTTGAGATCTGTCAGACAACATAGAGTTGGAGCTCAATCAGTAATTAAATCGCTTCTAGAGAAGAAAGAACATCAGCCGAGCAAATGACAACGACGTCTTCCGTCGCGCTGCTCACTTGCTCAAAAAATTGCAAGCAGAATTAAAATGACCTTAGGCAACTTTCTGATGAGACAACTAAAAAGGACCTTTAAATGCAAAATTGATGCAAGAGTAATGAGACAATACATGTGAGAAATGATGCATAGATGTGTAGGATTACCGGAATCAGATTGTTGGTTTGTAAGCAAAATTAAATCAAAATACACAATAAAAAAAAGAAATTCAACGAGATTCATACGGATGCGTCTCTTTGATATCTATACGAACACAGTCATCGTCGTCTTATTAATACAATTGAAAAATAATAATTTTTGATTCATTATTAAGGAGTTCGGACAGCCTAGTTTCTCAGCCAAGACGCCAATATCTTTATCCTCACGTCCTTGCGCCCCTTCTGCTCTTTACTTTTCTTCACTCGTTTCTTTCAGAAGCTCCTCCCAGAGCTCAAATTCCATCTCAAGATCTCCACTTTGCTCACCCTCATCATTCTCATTAGCTACACTTTCCTGTAACTCGAGCTCCAAACTCTCGAATTCCAATAGTTGAGAGTCGAAATCCTCTTCCATTTTTCCTGTATCGACATCCAATGGTGGCTCAATCGCATGGCTCTGGCTTGTTTCATATCCCACAGGATAGCTCCCTGCTTCGATGGATCGTTTCCTCTTCTTAGAGATCTCTTCCCTAACATCTTTTCTTCTTCCTTGATGCTGAACTAGCTGCTGAAAAAATTCAGGATTTTGCAAAGCCCGCGCTATGAACACCATCATCACTCGTTGCTTTTGTTCAGTGATTTGCAGTCTTTCTTTGATCTCTTGAAGCTGATCTCTGGTGCTTTGCTGTCGCTGTCGTAGCTTTAACACTTTTGCTATCAGAATGTTCTTATCGCGTTTTAACCAATCAAGCTCTCCATCTAGCGTGGAGTGCCCAACCTCAAGAAATGATTTTGTGGATTGCTGCTTCAGTGGTGGGTTACAAGGTGTTTTTCTTCTTTTGATGGTCTTGAGGTGATGCCTCTGCCCTCTAAGAAATCCTTCATTTGCAAATTCCCATCTATCTGTGTCCACTTTCCTAAATCCCTGAAAAAAAAAGAAACTAAATTAGCTTGGAGATGAAACCACCAAGTGATCATGATCGGACGAACTTCAGAATTCAGATCAACAATAAAAGGAAAAAAAAAAGAGAGAAAGGGAGAGAGAAAGAATCCAACAAATCAGACAGAGATGATCAATTTGGATTTGGTATTCTATTTTGATGGCACAACAGTTAAACACATGCAGCTGTTGAGAAAGTTCAATTAATCATTCATTTATCCTCTAGCAACAGAGGAACATTTTAATAGATGATAAAAGATGAACATAGATTGATAAAGGATGCACAAACTACGGTATATAGTGCCCTCAATATCAAATCTATACGGCGACTAAAATCACAAATTTGGAGAGCTCTTTCTTTTCTTGTTTTTCTGCGCTCCTATTTCATTCAAGAAAGAATAACTATTAGAGAAATGTCTCTCGGGGGTAGATTCAAAGAATTTGCAAACTGCTATTTCTTGGCATTGTTCTTCCCTATCTACCAATGATTATTGATGGCAAAGGACCTAGAATCTAAATGAATCTTCTCGTCACTATGTTATCCTAATCTTTTAAATTCCATAAGTATTATATGTCCTTTCGATCCCTATAGAGAATTAAATTACTAGAGATATCCAAATCATTCAAATCTCACTTAAATAACATGATCATCAAATCATTCTTAACATTGTTAAGTTGAATTTTCTTCAAGTTTATTTACTCGACATAGTCTTGGTCAATTATAATATATACTTTTTAAAAAAAAAAAAATCATAAAATATACCAATTCTGTTTACTATGTCTCATAGCACACTTTTTTTTTAAGGAAAAAAAATTATTCCATGCTCCATGTTCGAGGCACAAAATCCAGAAATTTCAGAGGCACCTAATTAGCTTGAGAAAGGTACAAACAACTTCAATCCGGTTTTCAGAATCATTAAAAAAAAAAAATTAAGTATAGGCGTCGTATCAAACACTTACATATGAGTTGAGCTGCCTCACGAAGCTAGAAAAGTTATTGTGCTTGAAATGTCTCGGAAGCAAAGTCGTAGCAAACTCATTAATATCCCAAACTACGAAGCTGTTGTTCGTGGAGCTCCAAGAGACCACATGATCGGTTACCGGGTCCTCAACAATGTCGAAGGTCTTCGTGAGAAAAGGGGGAGGCCCGATCTCGCGGAGTCTTTCCATCGGACGTGGAATCTCAGAGTCAGGATATTCTTCCACGCAAGACGAACTCGATTCTTCGCACTCCTCTTTCCCTACATCCGGAAACGAATCCATGGCTACATAGAAAACGTCGTGAGATGAGAAACTTGACACACAGTTTTATCGACATAAGAACGAGAATCTTGCAGAGCGAAAGCAGAGCATGATCAAATGCGAAAAACAAAACGAATCAACAACCAAATTAAAAAAAAAAAAGGTAACCCCAAAAAACTCAGATCTAAGATGAGTAGGGAACTCAGCTGCTATTTGAACTCGTCACGGACTCTCTCCTCCAAAGATCGGGAACAAGCACGATAATGCAAAATGGATCGGATTCGGCGACGTCAAGTTGACAATGAAATCGGCGGTGGAAGCGAGTACCGAACTCGATCAAGCTTTGTGGTGGCGTTGGGAGCAAGGAGACAAAGACGGAAGTGGAAGCGCGCGGGAGTGCATTCTGGGAGCTTAAATAGGAGAGGGCGCGGAAGTTTCTAGAGGGGCGGTGCGGGACCTTGCGGCGGAAACTTCTAGAGAAAAATATCTGGTAGCTACGCTCTCTCTCGGCGAACTTCACTCGCAACGGGCTCGGCTCAACAAAGACATGATGGCCGATATTGGGCCAGGAGAGGCTCAGCCCAACAAAATTTTCTCGATAATAAAAATTCAAAAATATCTATCGTTGGATTATAAATCTCTTAACAAGGGTTCAATTCTTTTATCAGACATATCAAACATGTTCATTCAAATTCATCTTTACTTTTCGAATTTACTCAAGTGACCAATGAAAAATTTTCATACGATTAACCTCTCCGTGCTGGGCACAGTAGTGTTCGTTATTAAGTGCCCAAAGCTTTCTATCACCATGCGTACGTCTTCAATTTCTCCCAAGAAAAAGAAAAAGACTCAGTTGATCTCACTGCACATTACTTCCTGTTTCTGAGGATAATGCTGATCTCACATCAGCATTGCTATACATTTTCTTAAAAAAGCTAAAATACTATCAGAGTAGAAAATAATTAGCTTGCTTCCCGTGCATGGCCCAGAAAGTACAGTATCAGAGTGACTGGCCGATCGATCGAGCTCAAAATGAATACAGATTCTGCAAGCATTATGATTGTTATAAGATAATGGAAGGTCGTTGATAGCTTATAGCTAGCACAAATTAAAGGCTTTATGTGGAGGTGAGAGAGAGATATAGGACGAGAATTATGCTTAATTTTGATCATCTGGACACCCCAGGTGGATGGTGCAGAAAGCAGATTCTCATCCTTGTTTGCCACTGAAAATTGTAGAATGCAGAAGCAAATCGACAGAAAGTACTTGGCCGATCGATAACTCAATTATTTCACCAAGGGCCTACTGATAGCACATATATACTCATGCTGTTTCTCGCATCTCCTTTTTAATTTAGATGCATCAGATCTCATCATATATATGAGATAATTAATCCTTTTTGAAGTTGGGTATAAGTTTTGACTATATACATTGATTCGGATCTAAGATCACTGAGTGAGTTGAGTTTTCCTTCGTAATGAATTGGCATACAGATTGTTTTTTTTAAATAGGTCAATATGCCGAATCGAAGAGGAACTTTGACGCAACAATCAAATTATTATTGAATTGTGACTTAAAATTTACGGATTCGAATCATAATCTCTTATCGAATCATATTTTTATGTGTCCGATTGAAAACATAGTCGTTTATTGGGTTGACAGACAGATTGTCTTCTCGAGCGTGAATTCATTGCAGGTTGATGGATAGATTATCTTTTTCAGATGCAAAATCTTTTTCCTAAATTGAGGCGTCGGGATTGATTGATATGTTTTTAGATGTAAAAGAGAGTTAATTAGTAGAGATCAGTCAATAGATAATCCTCCGAGATACAAACAAATAAAAAAGAGCTAATAAGTAAAAAGTTATATCTTTATTATTTAAAAGTTAAAACATGTATATTGGTTCGAAGATAAATTAAATAACCATTGCCTTTTACTCATTAATCATCTTAATTATGCAGGGCGTTATAATTGCTTAGACATCGGTTTAGATGGGATCAATCGACCGTTTACAAGAAACATCAGTTGTCCATTTAATTAATTACTGAGCCCTTATGAGTTCAGATTATCAAACTTGAGTTCAAGTCTATATATCTCCATTTTTGATATTACATGATGTACATAATAACCATTAATGTTTATTATGCCTCTTTAAAACAACATATATATATATATATATATATATATAGACGATAAGGTAAGACCAATTTTAATTCCCTTTCGTATCATGCACAATGGGAGTTATCTCGATAATTCTACACGCAATTCTGTAAAGCATCTCATGTCTCGCTCAAGATAACTACGACTCATAATTTTATTTTATTTTTAAAGATCGTAATCTTTTCTCACGATCTTGCACTCGTTTATAAGTCAATTTATAAGCAGGCCCAAGGGCACTAGTGAGGCTATTGATAATAGCGTGGACTTTTCTTGGAATGCAAAGTATGTTCTTTCTTTCTTTCGTTTTTTTTTTTTTTAATTCCATTATTTGGATGGAATGTGGGTGCATGGTGTGAGTGTCTTGGCCACTCAAAGCATGATTGCATGTGCCTGCATCGCCCAAATTAAAGGGATGTTTCATGTGTGTATGGTGGGTGGTGGTGCGGTAGTGTGGGAGTGGGACAAGGAACCATGCTCAAGAGATCGATGAACTCGGAATGCATTCGTGCTTAATAATTGGACCAATATTGGAATATTCTCTTTTCTCTCTTTGATTTATATTGAAACTTAAATTATGCATGTTTGTTCCTTTATTCTGCAAAGATTAAAATTTGTCAATTTAGTGGTCTTTAATTTTTCGATCTGTCCTATGATCATTGTGAGAAAAGTAAATTATGGAGAGTTCTATGGATCTTGACGTGGTAGTCAAGATACATGGAAGTCATTTGAATCCAAAAAAAACTTTAGATCTTCTTCGAAATCGACTATTGTCTTATCCGCAAGTTTCGTCGTGTCTTAGCCACCATGTCATTCTCATGGGGACATGTTTGTTCCTTATTGAAAGATCTAAGGGCATCGAACGGAGTTGTATATTTTAACTAGCAATTAAAAGTCTCCATGGGGATCGGATTATGTCGATTTCGAAGGTCTAAAATCTTTTTTCGAATTCAAATATTCTTTACGTATTTTGATAATCACGTCAAGATCTATAAAATTCTTCATAATTTATTTTCTTCATAATGATCATGGAACAGAACAATAAAACCCAATCTTTTATAGAACTAGCAATTAAAAGACCTCGAAAAGAGAACGGCAAAACGCAATAGAAAAGATTCAAGCATTGGATAATTTGTTTTTTGCATTTTAGATTCGCTCAAATACAGAGACTTAAATATTAACCGTCCGTTGACTTCGGTTTAATTCATTGAGAATGCGCGTTGACTCGCTTTAGAATATTCTGACTTTTCTTCCACTGGGTTTTGACTCGGCACATTCATCGTCCTCTTTTTGCTTTGAAAGGGAAAGCTCTGCTATTATTGTGAAAAAATAAAAAATAAAAAACTGTTGGAAAGAAATGTAAATAGTGGTTTGAACTGTGCCTGATGACATCGCACTACTGCATTATTATCTTTAGGCCTCTAAATTATTCAGTCGAGAACCAATAAAATTCAGCTGACAAAGTATAGCTATCTTCCTGGTCAAAAGAACTACATTTTTTTTTTATTTGATTCAATCATTAATTGGCGTTTTTTCGTTTAAATATGTTCTTGATTAACAAATTAAAACCCTAATGCTGAATTTTTAAGCCAGATTGCTGGAACTAGCTAGTTTGATGATAAACAAATATATGGACAAAGCTTGCTTAATGGTAAACAAATAAAATTAATTTAGAAGATTTTCTATTATGTAAATATATATAATTTATAGATAACAATCATAAAAATAATAAAAGAATAATCTAAAATATATATACAAGAGATTTAATAAATGTAAAGTCTCATCGTTTAATAAGTATATATATTGCTATTTTGTTAATTAAACAATCTTTTAAAAAAAACATTATTGCAGTTATTCCAACAAAATATTTCCTTGTTCTAATTGAATGAGAGAAAATAGAGCATTTTCTTCTCCCCTCTAGGATTGATAAATCAATTTATTTATACTCTTTGGTATAAAAGACGATTCACACGAAGGAGATAAATCACGAAGAGTATATTATTCAATTCAAGACTAGTACGGTAAGAGATATAAATACATTGAATAATTGATCCTTATTCATTGGTATAATTTTATTGTCATGCTAATAAGGCCCTCTCCCATGGAAACAATTAATTTGTTTGTACTCCTAAATCTACATAAGTGGTGCCTAATATAATAGACACCGTAAAACTTTAAAGGAGTTTCTAATTATCTTATAAAACTGTAAATTATCTCTCTCTTTTTTTATAGATTAGTTATTTTTGAATTTTCAAACTACATTCATAGCTTAAATTTAAGAGAGTTAAACTCAACAATTAGGCTTTTTCTAATTGTCCTTTGTTTCAAAACATCGCCATAAGCATATATTATCATCATGTGATCACTCTATACACAAAAATATTCCTTCAAAAAAAAAAAAAGAGAGAGAGAGAAATTTTTTTTTGGCCAACATTCAACTATTTTCCATTAATTAATTGTTCAATGTCCTACGCTACACCAAGAGGAATCTCTTTCTGTCTTAGGCCATGGACAAAAAAATCTTTCACTTCCCATTAATTAGCCGAAGGATAAAGATGCTTATCCGAAGGTAGGAACATGTCACAATATTATATAAGAACCTTTCGAATTTTTTTTTTTTAAAAAAGATGATCCAAACTAATTATATAATAACATGTGCATATTGCTAAACAAATTGAATTACTAATTGCTAGGGATGTCTTAGAAATTTAGGAGTACTCTACGCATAATGAATGAAGTGTGCATATGCCTTCTAAATATAATTTCTCTATTTGTTGGACGTGAGATTGTATATATATTTAGGTTCATGGATGATTGATTTGCTTTTGGGTATATATCGATCATAAAGAGATGAATCCAATGGAAAAGACAAGGTGTTCTCATAAAGTGAAAGAAAGTGATCAAGTTTGACAAGCTAACGAAGGTTGGAAAATAAAGTCCTTTGAAATATTGTTTGGCTTGGAGCAGGAGATATGATAAGAACTAAATTGAAGAAGGAGCTTAATTAATTGGGCATGCCTCGACTAGGGTTTGACCACTTGCTAGGTATGGCACTACAAGACGATAATATATCTTATACATTATCATGAACCATTCAATTATACATCCATAGACCCTCTATAAATTATTAAAATAATTTCTACCCACCATCTTCTCAATGAGGAAACGATGATTAGGGGAGAAAGGATCGATGAGAATTTGCACAATTCTTAATCAGTGCGAGACATATATATTAATTCTAAGATACCTTGCACCTTAATTAGTGAAAACTTAATTAGAACTAAGAGGAAGAAAATACAATTTCAAAGAAATTAAGGCGCCTCACAAAATGCATTGTTCATTATTCTTAATATTAGTCTTGAGGCTTCTCTTACGCGAAAAACTAATTAATCAGGCCTACCGAACAGATTGATCCCGTCCAATTTGGAAATAAATTACTGGTATAGGTGAAGACACGTGTCCAAGTGGTGGGAGGCGAACAAAATTGCACGCCGCCTTTTGCAAATGATCATGGCGTGTTTCTCGTTAGCGCGTCCCGGCAAAGGAGAGATTCCTCCACGCACCTTCCTCCTCCAACCAGATCTCTCCACGTGAGCTCGATCAGTGGTTGCCTACTCGGTTCTACATAGCAATACCCACTGAGTGCCTGCCACGTATACTGCGCCAGTCGGGACCCATATGCCAAGTCCACTGGGAGAGTGCGAGCTCATCTCTCTATATAACAAACCTTCCATCCTTCGCCTCTGTGTGCGAATTGAAACCGTTTCTGTACCGGCTCTTCTTCCTCCTCCACTCCAATTCGAATACGCACTCCGATTCGCTAATTATTTAGTCGCATGGGGAATGAGGACGTGGCGTTGCCGGAGGGGACGGAGTTCGCCCGACGGGTACCGGTACCGCCGGCGCGGCCTTTCCTGGATACCTTCAGGGCCAACCTGAAAGAGACCTTCTTTCCCGACGACCCGCTCCGGCAGTTCCGCAGCCAGACGGTTCCCCGCAAGTTCATGCTGGGGCTCAAGTACTTCCTCCCAATCCTCGACTGGGCCCCCACCTATTCCGCCTCCCTCTTCAAGTCCGACCTCATCGCCGGCATCACCATTGCCAGCCTCGCCATCCCCCAGGGCATCAGTTACGCTAAGCTCGCCAACCTCCCTCCCATCCTCGGCCTCTGTAATCCACTCGTCGTCCCATCCATCGAACTCTGATTTTTAGTGGATTAGTATATATATTAATTATCTGATTTCCTATTCGTGAACATGAAAAAGATTCGAGCTTTGTGCCGCCGCTGGTGTACGCGATGATGGGCAGCTCCCGCGACTTAGCCGTGGGTACGGTGGCCGTGGCCTCACTCTTAATCAGCTCCATGCTGGGGAAGGATATCTCGCCGGTGCAGGACCCTGCATTGTACTTGCATGTAGCCTTCACAGCCACCTTCTTCGCCGGACTCTTCCAAGCTTCCCTCGGCTTGCTGCGGTAATATAATTATATATACGATGCAATTCTCTTATTTCTACCTGAAACTAGTTATCAATTAGCTTCTGACATGAAATGGTACATTAATTGCTGCAGGCTTGGTTTCATAGTGGACTTCTTGTCCCATGCAACCATAGTAGGGTTCATGGCAGGAGCTGCTACGGTAGTGTGTCTTCAGCAGCTGAAGGGGATGCTCGGTCTCCAGCACTTCACCACCGCAACTGACCTCGTATCTGTTTTGCAGTCAGTCTTCTCTCAAGTTCATCAGGTTCACTACTTCCTCTTCCCTTTCGACTGTTTACTTATCTGGATTGAGATCTCTAACGGATGGCGTCGCTTTTTTCTGGTGCAGTGGAGGTGGGAAAGTGCTGTGCTGGGGTGTTGTTTTCTCTTCTTTCTTCTCGTCACTCGTTTCTTTGTAAGCATCCATATTAACTTCACCTTCCTAAACCAAAACATGCATTATATATATAGGTAATTAACCTAACAAGGAATAATCACAATTCTTTATCAAGCAAATTAATGGCGTAGAAGATTAAGGACTTCCCTTGCGTCCGTGAGGGACACAAACCCGTGACTGCATGCCAATTATTGAACTGGTACTTTATGTCATATCGTTCCATCCAGAGAACCTTGTCCTCTTCTTCTTGCCCATCGTTCGATTCCCGATCTACACTTAGTTGATCGAAATACACACACATACACTAATAATTGAGTTTAAAAGCTTCTTAATTTCTTATGCATGGCTTGGATTATTTGAATTTTATATGGTTATAAGTAAGCTTGATGTGGTTTAATTTAATATTCGTGTTCTTTAGCAAAGCTAAAAGGAAAGTTGGCTTCCAGCTTTAAAGCACTGTTTTCTTTATTGTTCTACGTAACCAAAATATGAAACAATAAAAACTACTATCTGATTGCTTTGTAGAATCTCAACTACTTACTATAAATAAGTCTGGTTAATATATAAATCTTATATAACAAAGTTCAGTAAATAAATAAATAAATAAATATTTGTTTGAATAAACAGAGCAAAAGAAGGCCAAAGTTCTTCTGGGTGTCAGCCGCGGCCCCCTTGACCTCTGTTATACTCGGAAGCCTTCTGGTGTACCTCACTCATGCAGAGAACCATGGAGTTCAAGTGGTGAGCATGTCCTTGCCATCTTTGATCTAGACGAATTAACTAATCACCAGTTCCATTCCATTTAGTTATACCTTTTGTTCCTGCATATTTGCAGATTGGCCACCTAAAAAGGGGTCTAAACCCTCCATCAGCAACAAGCTTGACATTCATGCCACCCTATATCATGGTTGCGCTTAAGACCGGCATCGTCACCGGCATCATCGCCCTCGCCGTAAGTCCAGCTCTTTGATATATGACTCAATCTGATGGAACCAATCCACGACTCGTAACTGTTTGTGCTGATGTATATAGGAAGGTATTGCTGTCGGAAGGAGTTTTGCCATGTTCAAGAATTATCACATCGATGGAAACAAAGAGATGATAGCTTTTGGGACGATGAACATGGTTGGATCATTAACCTCATGTTACCTAACAACCGGTGCTTCCCGCCCCTAACTCATGCCACAACTGAACTCGCTTAGCGCGACCTGTACTTACTGATGTTTATTGCTGATGTTCAGGACCATTCTCACGGTCGGCGGTTAACTACAACGCCGGCTGCAAGACGGCGATGTCCAACGTGATCATGTCGGTCGCGGTGATGATCACCTTGTTGTTCCTGACGCCGCTGTTTCACTACACCCCCTTGGTGGTCCTCTCCGCCATCATCATCGCCGCCATGCTCGGGCTTATCGACTACGAGGCGGCGATCCACCTGTGGCACGTCGACAAGATTGACTTCTGCGTTTGCGTAGGCGCATATTTGGGGGTTGTCTTCGGCAGCGTTGAAATAGGATTAGTCATCGCGGTACGTCCGCAGTCAAAGCATGCGCTCAAACATATTGTTGCAGGGTCAAGAACTCAAATCTTGATTCATCCGTTCACTCTGTTCGACTCCAGGTTTCAATCTCCGTGATGAGGGTCTTGCTCTTCGTTGCGAGGCCGAGGACTACTGTGCTCGGCAACATCCCCAACTCGATGGCATACCGAAGAGTCGATCAGTATCCGGCGGCACAAAGTGTTCCCGGAGTCCTCATCCTTCGCATCGATGCTCCAATATACTTTGCCAATGCTAGCTACTTGAGAGAGAGGTTGGTTTTGCTCGCATCGATCATTTAGTACTTCGATGAAATTACAAAAACACAGCGTCATCATCAAACTGGTGTTCTATGATCGATAGGATATCGAGGTGGATTGATGAGGAGACAGAGAGAACCAAGGGGGAGACTAGTTTACAGTACTTGATCATGGACTTGGGTGGTAATTAGCTCAACTTTTTTTTTTTCTCCTTCCCTTTCTCTTTGAAAACTTCAAAAACAATTTTTTTTCTTCTTCCAATTGTTGCAGCTGTTGGCAGCATTGACACCAGCGGAATCAGCATGCTGGAAGAGGTCAAGAAGATCGTCGATAGAAGTGGCATTAAGGTACTGCAAATGATCTTGTGCATGCCATCACTGACTAATTCTGATCATCAGTGTCCATGGCATGCTAATTTGATTGTTTCTTTTCAATTTTCAGATTGTGTTAGCAAACCCAGGAAGTGAGGTAATGAAGAAGCTGGACTCGTCGAAGGTCCTGGAAGCCATTGGGCAAGAATGGATTTTCCTCACTGTTGCTGACGCCGTTGCTGCCTGCGACTTCATGCTGCACACTTGCAAGTCTAATGGTACTTCATGCGAGAATGCTGTTTAGATTGTGCAGTAAGAAATATGTTGGTTAAGTTGAGGTTCGCGATGAAAGAATTTTGTGGTAGTCCTTTGGGTAGAGATGGAACACTGTAAGTTGTATTATTTAGGATGGAAGCAAGTATCATGCCCGTACGTGTTATGCCGTGGAGGGAAATAATCATGGTAAAAACTCTTCGTCATTGTCTGTACGTCAGTGTTTCATTCGACTATAGAGCTACTGATTTTAAATTTTGACAGGAAATTGATTACGTGCAATTGCAGAAAAGGAATTGAAAGAACAAATTGACGTGATAATCGATCATTCTCAACACTTGATTCCGAGATGAAATACATAGCGTACTTCAAATCATCGACACTGTTTGCAAATTAACAAGTCAAATTTGATTGATAACCTCTTCTAGCTAGGAACACATCAAAATGATTTTATCCTTACCAGGTAGCACGAACAAGTCAATACTTAAACTGAGATGAAATTTAAATTCGAATTCGATCAAACTAAATGCGAATCAATTCAAATCGTGCCCTGAGCTCAATTCGACAGTTAGTCGATGCGTTTTCATAATTTTTTTTTTGAAAATCACATCTCCAGATTATATCTCCACGATTTTCCTCTCGAAAGTCACGTCTTCACGATTCCCCTCTCAGAAGCTATATTTCAACGTCATGTCTCTACATCTTCTTCTAAAAAAATAAAAATAATAATATATATATATATATATATATAAAATTCTATTCCTATATAAAACTAAGAGGGGAGGAAAATACAGAGATCAAGTAATTTTTAATACTTTATTTTCTCTTGGATTATTTTATGTATTTTCTTCACTTTTTCTGATTCCCTTCTTACTCATTTTGAATTCTTTTAGATTTGAAGTATTCCCCAATCAATTTGAAAAAGGCTAATCTCACAAAGACCGATCTAAAAATACTCGACCTCTTCAAGTTTTATTGACGTCTGATCTTCCGAGGCCCGTAGCTGACTAACCCAAGCTCAATAACAGTTTGATCGGCCTGATGAAATTTTGTAAAAGGAAGTCGACCTAATAAAATTACATAGAAGAAGGTTAATCTAATTAATTCATCACATCCAAAAAAAATCTAATATGTACTCAATCGATTTCTATCTTGAGTATCTTGCTGAGTTTTTCTCGGACATATCAGAAGGTGAAAAAAAACATTTTACCAAATGTTGAACCCAAAAGATTAGAATGTATAATAATAGGCGGTCTAGCTACAGTAAGAAAAAGTTCATAAAAGAGAGAAGCAAGAGTGGACAAAAGCTACCAAACAATAAAAAGGCACGGAGAAGATGTAGAACACAGAAACAACGCACAACACACGGAGAATTTTTTGTATTCGAATTTTAAAAAATTATATAAATTTAACAAAATTTTAAAAAATATATATATAAAATAATATATTATTCACCTCTAATAAATGTTAAAATATTAATTATAAACAATTATTATATTTTTTTTTTGTTTTTAATATTTCTAGAACAAGAAACTAAAGATTGACAAAGGTAAAAAATGCTTATTGTTTTTTTTATCGTGATATAAAATTATGATCAATGTAAATTTTATGATTGACCAATGGAAAAAGAAAAAGAAAAAACAAGTTATGCTTTCTTATCTGCAAATCCCCCTTCAAATTGTGTAAAGACGTACAACTGAGTAATTTGGGAATGAAGATCAGATAAAATTTGATGAGCTAAGTTTTTTAGGGAGAAAATTTAACCCAGCCAATCTCAGTGAACGCAAAGAGAAAAGGAATCTAATTAATTAGCTTCATCAAATCAAACCTAATAAATTAGAACTAACTAGACCAACATCAACGAATCAGAACAAACTAGATCAAGAATTAGCTACTTAATTCACTTCCAATCTCAATGGATTGAAAAAAAAAAGGAAAAAAGTTAAAAGCAGCTCCATGCAATTACTGAGCTTCAAAGTCGAATGAACTAGAATTTAGAACGAAGAAGTTGATCAACGACCTAATTTTAAACACAATTTATCCTCCCCTAAAAGGTGGAATAAAAAAAAAAAGTTAAAAGCGAGATCAATAGCCCTTTCAATTGCTCATTTGGTTAGCACTACGCCTTCTATGATCATCTGCTCTTCCCGACATTCAATAGAGCAGAATGCACGCAAGTACCTGAGAACATTCAGGATCAACATTCCATTTTAGAGATAAGTTGATTAAAAGATGGATAGATCATGAATGCAATAGATTTAATAGTTCTTTTCACATCCAAACAAATTTCACATAAATTTGGTATTATGCAGCTGAAAACTGATCATCTCATACTCTAAAATGAAGTTTAGTGATTTCATGCAAGAATCTGCATATGTCATGATCAGTATTATCAGAAGTGCACGCATGACATAAACATATATTATATTTCAATTAATAGAATGTTAGCATGTATTACATTCCAATTATCAGATACTTCAATTTATTATCATAAAATACATTGAGCATCGTAATTAGAAAATATTTTGCTAACTGTCGAAGACAGTTTAATTAATGGTGCGCGCACTTTGGCATTCTTTTTATGATCATCACGCATGTATCTTTGATTCTGCTAATAATTAAGTAGTTAATCAGTCATATTATGACATTAATTATCAGAAAATATATGTAGTGTTATAAAGCAAATATACTATTCTTTCAGTTACAATAAATTAATCCATCTTACATTAACATTAAATGAACATATATTAATTTGTTATACAGGAACGATGTAGATAGATTTAAAAGATTCACCAACACATTATCAATGTCTCGATTAAAATAATCTATGCACATTTTATAATAATCGGTTCTTTGCTTCTTGGCAATATATTAAAAAACTTAACGGCGGAACACAAGAAAAGAAATTGAGAAAATGGAACAAGTATTTGTAGTTAATGAGAGTCATACCCAAACATGAACACTGGTTTCTCGTCTCTAATCTTGTTCTTGCAACGGAAGCAAACCCTATAGAACTCGTTCCACGTCGTATCCAGCGAGTCAGGGCGCCGGGACCTCGGATCGACCACAACCACGGATTCCGCCGTAAAGATTTGATCCTTCCGATCCGGCGTCGGCGATCCACGCGACCGGGGCGCTCCTTGATCTCTCTCCTTCCGCATGATTTTGAGCGGCGGCGAAGATGACGGGCTGCTCTGCTTCGCCGTCGGGTGCAAGGGCTCGTCCGCGGGGTCCTGCAGGAGGGCGGGTTGCGGTGCGCCAGGGAAGCTCAGCAACCGACACCGCTTCATGACTCCGCGAGTACGTGGATGAGAGATAGCGGCGACGGAGTCGGCGGCGTAGAAAGAGGAAGATATCGATAAAAAGGAAAGGAGATATTTTTAGGGTTTGGTCGACGGGATCGGCGAGGCAAAGGAGAAGAGGGCGGAGCGGGAGAACACCCGCCCGAGTGTGCGTGTGTGCGTATATATATAAGCTGCGGTCAGTTGTTGCCCGAGAGGCTTAACGAACTATAAAAAATCTTTTTCCAACGCAATGCGCTGTTATTTTCCAGGATGACTTTTAAAATGCTATAAAAAAAAATTATATTATTATTATTTTTTAAAATGAGTATTTCTCTCATTTTATTTGCATAAATGTATACGAATAAAAATAATGCGGTACAAATTTCGGTATGATACAACCGATCAGCATTCTCTTGAAAGTCATCTAATTAATGCGAATCTCGAAACATCAACATCATCCTAACCTTCCACACAACCTCGCCATCAATTGGGCGGATCTGGACGCTCGCACGACAATTGGCGCAGATCTAGCCCTCCGTTTGCTGCGGCCTTTGCTCGGGGGTAGTTTTCGAGCACCACATCCCCTTGGCATATATTATGCGCATATCCGCTCTGGGGTCGCCATTGACGTTTGACACGCCGCTTCTGGTTTCCCCAGCTCTTCCTCCGTGTCCTCGATCGATCAACCTCCAAAGCGAACGCAATTTCGACGGATCCGGCGTTCGATCCATCCAAGGTACGATCTTTATCCCCCACGACTAGTTTTTTTTTTCCCTCCCTGCTGAGCGAGTTGAAGGGAAAGTTGGGAGTTTTCGTTTGTTCTTCACTTCTTTTCGGTTCGATTTTGGCTGCCTCGTTTTTGGGATTTGAGTATTAGTGAGAGCTGGTCGCTGAGCTCGCCATTTTGCGAAGAAGATTTGGCGGCTGTGGCGAATTGGTCTAATCGCGCTTTCTTGAAGAGCTTTGCTTATTTAAGAATAGGGGTTTGATTTTCAGCGAAGAAGATTGTGCCTCTGGCCCTTGTCGTTAGATTCGCTTCTTTTTTCCATTTTCTTTTTAAAATAATTTGATTAGATATATTATCTAGGCTTCTCGGTGCCTTGCGGAGGGGTTCTTGTATTGTCTTCTTCCAGTTGCTTAGGTTTCTTCACTTGAAGGGTGTTCTTCTCTTTTCGTCAATTATTTCCGGATATGGCTATTCATAAAATCTTGTTTTTGATCAAGTGGAGATAGTTAACAACTGTATGCCTTTGCTATCTTTGTTTCTGATCAAGTGCTGCCCAAAAATCTTTGATCTTTATGCCCTGGGATTTATTAGACCACTAGAAGTAACTGAAGTTTCTCATTTCCGTTTTTTGATTAGGCATCTCGATAAGTCCCCGAGTTTTATAGAAGTCTGTGACTCCCGTAAAAGGATGTTACTATATTGGCATTGTTCAACATAATTATGGTGTTTCTTTTTCATGTTGAGAAACAATCAGGGCGCAAGTTAATAAATGTCAATCTGACTTGTGAGTAGAACTGTTAAGAGTCAAACACCCTCCTATGAGCTATGAAAAGAATAATACACAAACACAAAGAAGAGAAAGCACAAAACCAAGAACAAAGATGATTCAATAAGAGATGTGGGTATTACATGGTTTGACTAGGTTGCCTATGCCCGGAGTTGTAAAAGAGATTTTATTCAAATAATACATGAGATGGTTTGTCTCCTTTTATAATTTAAGGAGTCTAAGGTATTTGAAGAAGTGTGCTGAGTACAATTGTTTAGGGTCACTTTGTGTCATCTAAACCCCGTTATGTGCATTTCCCTACAACCCCACTGGGTAATTACCCCTCAGCCCTGTAAGTGCACACTACCCTTGCAAAATCTGATGAACTCACTGAAGAATTCGACTCCTGTATTATCCCATGAAATTGCAACATAAATTAATCATAATCCACTTCAACAAGAACAAAGGAACCATTTTTTTCTCTGATCTAAACTCAATATTCAACTATAGCTCGACATTGGTAAAGAAGATGGGATTTTTTTTCCATTCTCCTGCATCTTGTTGGTCACAGCTTGGAATCTGAATACTTCTTATCTTCTTTTCTGTGTCTCCTTTTTATTTTTGTTGTGGTTTACATGCAATTTAATATTTCTCACTAGGAGCAAGACAATATACAAGAGTTCTTGTTAAGTGAGTATAAACCTAGGACTTTGATTTATTAAGTTTTATGTGAAATCTTGTACACTATAATCATCATAAGTTGTTGTTTTACTACGAGGGGAACAAATAACTTCTAGGTACGGGATTGTTTTAGTGGTATCCTTTTGAATCAGCCTATGGACTAGGATAGAGTGAGTCATTAGCTCTCCTTCATTTGTATTTACTAACATTATGTCTATACACAAACTTGTAAAAATGACTTGAGACTTGGAAAATAATCCATAAAAATAAATGTTTGTATGTGGATCTTTATTTTAACATATAATTGAAAATTAATATTTGGAGAGTCATTTGGTATCATGTGTAGAAGAATAAACATGGATGCTATTTATTTAGCAAAACGATTAATGAAAAGACATATACGATAAGAAGGATTTACATATGATTCCTATTGACTTAGGAAAATATTTATAATAGTCCCTAAAGAGCTTATTGTGGTACATTTTTGAGAAAAAAAGGATCAATTAAGGAAATGTAGTAGCTAAATTACTGTCATGGATTTATTTTTTTTACAATAATGTTATTATTTTGTTTAGAACTAGTAGGAGTAAGATGAATGATTTTTTTAATAGCTGTAGGTTTACATTAGGGATCAATTGTAAGTTTTAATCTTTTCACATTAGTGGCAGATGAACTAACCATTATTTTTCAAGATAAACCTATTTTTTCTTTTATGTTGCTTATAGTTGATTTGGGTTAGCATTGTAACTAGATTAAATTTGAAGCTTGAATTAACTCTTTGTATGCTACTTGTAGTTAATTTTGGGTTAATATTGCAACTATATTTTTGAATCTTGAATTGTTGAGAAAAGCTTTAGGTTTTAAGATAAGTAGAAACAAATATACATAATGTAATTTCAGTAACAAGAAAAAAATTATGAAATAGTTATGATCAATAGATATGAAATTCCAAATAACTTAAATTTATTATTCAATAAGAAGGGGGATGTTGATGAAGTATCATTAATTGAACAAAGAATGTATGGTGAGAATGGAGAGGACTTTATGGATTCTTTTATGGACATTGTATGCCCTTTGACTATATGGAAAAGTTTATAACACTATAGTATGACCCATCATACTAAATAACACTGACAAAAAGTCAATAAAGCAGAGGTGTGAATGCTAAAATAGATATGTGGATTTAGCAAAGATGATAAAATAAAAATTACTGGTAGCCAAGAGCAATTATATGTAAGTGAAAGAAATGATAAAATGGGAGATGAGATAGTATGGCATGTTCATGGAAAACCAATAGATTCTAGTTAGAAGAGTTGAATTGAATCTATTAGAGTGGAAATTATTAGTATAATGGTAGTGGGAGTCAAAAGAAAACATTAAAATTACTTAAATGTTATTAATGATGTAGTCTAGAGCTCAATGAAGGCATAAGATTTGTCCAAATAATTTGGACAAACAGTCATGTGGAAGATGAATCTCTCTGCTTATTGCTCACAATACAATTAGATTTGTTTGATTAATGAAAAATTGTAGAACTGTTTCCTGTATTTATTGCATACAGTTAACACAGCGCTTCATACTTTGTAAAAAAATGAACAACAAATATATACCTAAACTTCGGGTACTATGTTAATTTTGGTCATTGATCTGGAAACTTATTTCAACTAATGATTTTAACTTCTAAAAATTTCCTTTTGTATATTAAGCATCAAGCTAAATTAAAATAGTCTGCTTGATGTTGGAGAAAATATTTTCTTCAGTTCGATATTTTTTAGTTGCATGTCCACATGCAATGCAAAAAATAAAAAATAAAAAACTGACGCATAGCAAGCAACTCTTTCATTGCACTAACTATAGCAATATTTTGTATTCGTTTGCAATATTCTGGTGTAGTTTTCTAGTTTCTGTTCTTTGCAAATTCTATAATATTGGCATCACCCTCTTGAATTTCTTTGTGCATTGAGCTTTTCACTGAATGGAAATCAATATTTCATGTATCCAATCAATAAGCATAAGTTTGTTTAATATAAACATCATAAAATAAGCATATGGTTGTTTAATATAAACATCATAAAATAAGCATAAGGTTGTTTACTATAAACATCATAAAATAAGCATAAGGTTGTTTACTATAAGCATCATAAAATAAACATAAGGTTGTTTAATATAAACATCATAAAATAAGCATAAGGTTGTTTACTATAAACATCATAAAATAAGCATAAGGTTGTTTAATATAAACATCATGAAATAAGCATCAGGTAGTTTGATATAAACATCATGAGTTGACTCATAAGTAAGACATCGGGCTGTTTAATATAGACATCATGAGCATAGATTCATGAGTAGGGCATTCTTTTCTTTTTATGGAATCCATGTTTCCTACCAATAAGCTTAATGAATTTGATATAAACACCATATGTTTAGGGGAATTGCGGATGAAATTTATTTTCTACTTAGGATTCAATTCCAGAGGCAACTGATTTCTATGCTTTGTCTGTGATTTTGTTGTATATCATGGTGACGTTCCTTTTTCATTCAATGGATTAGATAATCAACAGATCTTATAATATCTGCCTCTTTTGATTAATATGTGAATATTAATAACACAATCTTTCAGGCTGAATTTCACCAAATGCTTCAGTTT
Source organism: Wurfbainia villosa (assembly GCA_025175895.1). Taxonomy (NCBI): domain Eukaryota; kingdom Viridiplantae; phylum Streptophyta; class Magnoliopsida; order Zingiberales; family Zingiberaceae; genus Wurfbainia; species Wurfbainia villosa. The sequence continues at coordinate 21,036,423 of CM045991.1, read as the reverse complement.
GCTGTGTCAAAATGCCTGAGCAACTAGACACTATGTCACCTCTGATTGATGGGCTCCCAGATGAAGTTGCCATCCAGTGTTTGGCACGAGTACCCTTCTTCTTCCATCCTCAATTGCAGCTTGTTTGTCGTTCTTGGAGGGATGCAATTCGAAGTCCTGATATGTTTAATACTCGTCAAGAAGTTGGTGCTTCGGAGGAGTTACTTTGTGCCTTAACATTTCAGCCTGAGAACATTTGGCAGCTCTATGACCCTTTACAAGACCATTGGATTACTCTGCCTGTTATGCCTTCAGAAATCAGACATCTAGCTCGTTTTGGTGCAGCATCTGTTGGTGGGAAACTCTTTGTTATTGGTGGAGGCAGTGATAGAGTTGACCCATTGACAGGAGATCACGATCGTATCTTTGCTAGCAATGAGGTTTGGTCATACGATCCGCTTCGTTTTGAGTGGACACGACGATCGCCTATGCTTGTACGCCGCACAATGTTTGCCTGTTGTGCATTGGACGGAAAGATTGTGGCAGCGGGCGGATTCACTAATTGCTGGGAAACCATAACAAATGCTGAGATTTATGATCCTCAATCAGACCAATGGGAACCCCTCCCTGATCTCCATCACTCACACAGTTCTGCATGCTCTGGGGTGGTCATCGGGGGCAAGATGCACGTCTTGCACAAGGGATTGTCAAAGGTTCAGATATTAGATTTCGGGAGCAAAAAGTGGGACGTGGCAGACTATGGTTGGCTCCAGGGTCCAATGGCCGTGGTTCGAGGGGAGCTATTTGTTCTAAGCAACGGTTGCATCTCTAAACAATGTGCAAAGAATTTACCTGAAAGAGTGGTATCATATGGATCATTATTTCACAGCCGTATTGGATTCGGGATGATTGGAGTGGGCAATGAGATCTATATCGTCGGAGGAGTGATCGGGCCTGGTCCCAGCAACCAGTGTATTAAGCAGCTATCCGATGTCGATGCATTGACCATCAGAGCAGAGAGGCAGGCATGGCGCAGAGTATCACCGATGAGCCATTGTTGCGGCAGCATTCTGGGGTGTGCAGTGCTTAGGATTTAGTTATCGTCTTGTTGTTGCTACCTTCCCTAATAGCAAAAAAAATACTCGACTAGCATCCCTCGATCTCATTGCTTGTAGTAAGTAATCACTGGGCTCCTCAAATTTTGTGTTGCCCTATTCGCAGCAGCGGCATGCATTCAGCAATGCTATAACCACTGTATTTCGGGTCGTCATTTGCCTCCCTCAAATCCACTCTTCTTGAGGGTTTCATTGTGGATCAGAATCTGGAGGTAAAGAGTGGCTGGAACTCGGAAGAAACTGTGTCTGTCTGGTGGAAGCGAGATGGTATTGACTATTATTATTCACCTGTTTTGCAAAACTTATTTGGATGATGAACGATCAGTAAGCGAATCATCGTCTTCACATGGGAAATTTACCATCTTTTTTTTTTATATTTCTTCTTCTTGTCCTTTTTGTTGTTTCTCCAAGCAAGATGTGTGCTATGGTGATTCGAGCCTTCATCGAATTGTGTAAATTAACTGATGCCGTTGAGTGCTCGACTTGATTTTCTTTCCCTTTTTCTGTCTTGTTCGGGCGTCATACTTGAGAGCTCTGCACTGCGATCTTTACTGACGATTGCTAGTTTCAATTCGGAATCAATTTGGTAAATTCAGAATAGAAATCGATTCAAATGAATTAGTTCTGGAATTAAATCGGAATCATTCCGAGTCAGTTCGGAATCCATTCTGATTTCGATTTGAATTTGATTTCAGTTGTTAATTTAAAGTTGAAAATTTTTAGCATGTTAATATGTCTATAAAATCATTTTGCGATAGAAAAAATAATAGGATCATTAACACGTTAGATGAATTTGGAAGTTTAAGTTTGAGGAGGATGGTCCGAAATTATTTCGGAATCGATCCAAATTGAATTAATTCCAAAATTAAAATTTTGAAATCGGAATCGATTCGGATCGGTTTCAACGTCGACAAATTCGAAATCGTTCAGAATCGAGTTGGAATCGAAACTTAGGAATCGATAAGTATGCCTAACATAAGCAATCATATAAACCTTGGATATACACACGTGTTCTTCTGAAAGTACATATGTATTAATATTTTATTACCTGTTCTAAAATTATATGTATTTTTTTATAATCTATAAAAAAAATTAAAATCGCCAATCTAACGATTATTTCATAATCATTATGAGAAAAATAAATTATAAAAATTTATAAACTTTGATACGATGATAAAGATATACAGAAATTATATGAATCTAGAAAATAATTTTAAATTTCTTCCATCTATATTATATTTATAAATTTCTTCCATCATTTTTCGCAAGGACTTATTTTCTTATAATCTATATCTGGTCATCGGAATTCCAGGATATCAATTTCGTATAGTCTGTATACGATACTCCCGGATAAATCGCACAGTTTTGTGAGAAAGGTCTCGTGCTTTAGCCATTTAAGCTTAAAGGTCCTTCCTCTGACCACAAACAAAATTGAGGTCAAACATTAGGGTTTCCAGAGGAGCTCGCTCCCACCTGCTAGCGATTCGAGCTAGGATTCTCTCTTTCGATCTCTTGGATGTTTTCCCTTTGATTTTCGTCTCCGTAAAGCGGTCGCCTTTTTGTCGTCGAGGAGTTGGAATTCGTCGCCGGAGGAGGAAGTGCCATGCGGATCCACCCGATCCCGTCGAGGCGAGGTATCTCCCTTCGTTACGACGTCAGCGCAGCGCTCTCTCCGGCTGAAGCTGTGGCGGCCGCGGCGCTACGGCAGGCGAAGCTCCGCCGCCTCCCTCACGTCTTCAGCAAGGTCCTGGAGCTCCCCCTCGCCGCCGACGCCGACGTATCCGTACACGAGGGCCCCCTCGGGTTCCGGTTCGTCGCCGACGCCGCCGGCCTCGACGGGCGAGGCGTGCGGGTGCATGCGGTGCGGATCCACCCGGGCGTCATGAAGGTGGTGGTGCGCAACGGAGCCGCCGCCTGGGACGATCTCGAGCTTGACAGGTGGCGCTTTCGGCTACCGCCGTCAGCCATCCCAGCTTTGGCTACTGCAGAATGCAACAATGGAGAGCTTGTGGTGACTGTCCCAAAAGGCGAAGACTCTGAGGAACCCAGCGATGAGAGTGGCGGAGGTGCAGATGAGGAGGATTGGGAACGAGATCAGGAGGAGCCTCACGGTCGGGACGGCCTCGGACTGCTTCTGCTTGTACTGTAATTCTACTTATTTCCCTAAAAATCGTTTCTTTGATCGAGAGAAACGTCTTGCTACACCTCTACATATATGAGATTGTTATTTCTGTCACCTTGCAATCACATAATTACAATTTCTTCTTATCGAGAAGCTAACACCTGATTTATGCTGCAAAATTGTTGCCTTTGATCACTCGACGAGCTTAATTATTTCCAGTTTCAAGCTGAGTTGAAATTGGACCTGTTTGTATTCTAGGTTCTCTGTTCTTGTCCTGGTCATTTGAGTTTCTTATTGTAATTTTGTATCATTTGAGTTTCTCTTTAGTTAGATCATTCAGCCGATGGAAAACAGGTTGTGTTGTTGATTTCTTTTAAAAGTGTTCTTGTTGTTTCTTGATTGCTTCAGTCGTCAATACTTGTTTCCTGATATCATCGTATTTAAGGGTTCCTTCATGCGTGATTGATGCCTTCGTTCCTCAGATAAATTTCTTAACTTTAGATACATCAGTTTTTCCCTTATTTTTGAAGAAAGATCAAACATATATTCTTTTTGTGCACCTATCCCCAATCAAGAAAGAAACTATAATTAAACATTTCCTCCGTTGATGTATCTAAAAGGCAGATAATTCCTCCAAAATTGATAATATATGACCAAAGAAATCTTTCTAACAGTACGAAGCTTCTCCATTAATGTCTCTTTTTTTATTTTTTTTTTGAATTTATTTTTGTTACTTCCCTTTCGTTACGACTTTAATCGTCATCATAGAAGGTGCTTCCATTCCCTCCACATCTTTCCTTCTATTTGTTTTTTTTTTTTGTTTTTAGTTTTCCTCGTAGTTTATATTATCACATGCGTTTGTAGCTCATCTATGGATAAATTATAATAAACCATTTTTTTTTTATAAGAATCCATTCCGAGGTCTATAATTTTGTCAATTTTGCTGTGTCCTCAAATAAGCTTGCCGCTATTTAATTTGCAGGTCGTGACATTTTATGTGCCGTAGTGGAGTTTTATTGACTAATAATATTCATCCTGAGACTGCCAAGAGGTTTAACAAACACCGACGCCATAATATACTTTTCTTCATAATCATTGAAGGACCGACTACTTTTCTTCACCATCATACGGTGAAAAACACTGAAGAAAATCAACATGAAGATTTTATTTGGAGCAAAAGGTCAGGCGAGTTAATTCATAAACAATGGTGTTCATAAATATGAAGAATATAATGAAACAGACCGTAAAACACTCTCAGAAGAGGAAAATGAAGAGTAGATTGTCAAAAAAACAAAAAAGTAGTCTTACAATTGATTGTTCAAGCAATCGTAGGAAAAGTGACCTCTCATGGATTAGTACAACAAAGATACGTCACATAAAGCTATGATAATATCAAAAGAATTTTCCCCTAAGTAGACTGTTTTTGAGTGGGGGAAAAAAAGAGAAACTAAAACGAAACGTACATGAATAATTCGTAATCCCTGTACTTTAAAGCTATACTCTAAAAAATTGGGAATCTGTCCATTAAGGTTCATGTCGTCATCACGATTCTGAGAGATAAATCGCGAGAGGATTATGTCATAGCTTATGATGGCGGTGGAGAGTCATCTGGCAGGGAGATTTAGACTCCTCGAATGAATCGTGCATCCAAAGAAAAGCAATATCTGGCATGCTACGTGAGACATACTTTAAAGCTATACTCGAACAAACACAATCAGTGTGCAGATAAATTGCATATGAAATTAAATTACTTTGTGTCATTTTTTCAATCCGATCAATGAAAATAATCTCTTACTATGTAAAATATACCTAAATCCCAGTGGCATAAATTCAATGCACCGTATTTATTTTTTTTTTCAGCTCGGTCAGCAGACATTCAACTAAATATTCATACCTCTGACCGATTCATATTTTCACAGGCTATTAAAATAAATGGAAAGGTACGAACCACAAACGATCAAGTAGCTCAACATTCCAAAATCTATTTCTATTTAAAGAATAAATCCTATAAATTCATCATGATTAAAAAACGAATCAGAAGTAAACTTCAAAATTCTATTGAATGTCTCAGGGCGACCTCATCTTCCTCTGATTTCTTTGGTAGATGCCCAATCCGAAATGCATTACAGCCGTTTTAATTAGCTCGGTAATGTTTCAAGTCCTCGAAAATGCCAAGTTCGAACCAGGTAATTTAAGAATGAGGAATAATGTCAAGATTCAGTTCTGTGAAATAATTTATGTGCTCATACTATCATGAGCCGATATTACTCATTTAAAAAATGAATGGCGCCTAATAACTAACTTTACACAGCCTTCAGAATTATGTTATAGAAGCCTTACTCAAGAACCAGCCAAGCTCCTTAGTATTCGACTTGTTCTCAGAATTTTATCTGAACCCATGAAAATTATTGGATCAAGTTAACCCAGATATTAGTGCACAAATACATCTTCAAGCAAAATGATAAAAAAAAAACAAATAAAGATTTGATGCATCTGTAATTGGTAGGATTAACAATGGATTAATAAACTTCCTTTAATAACACTGAATAATACAGGTATTAGTTCAGATAATTGTCAGTCAGAAGGACATTAGTGAATATTCCTAATGCATATAAAATTCAAAAAATAAAGAAATAAATCGTAGTTTGTGCCTAGTTGGCTTAAGCACCCTCCAAATTGATATGACAGTGGAAGACGACTCCTAAAAAGACCAACAAAACTTCTTGTACCATACTAGACTACATAATGTATACGCATTACACCCGTATAATTAAGCATCGTAAATGAAGAACAAACGCTCATGTATGAAGTTTGGATCCACCCAAAAAATTCAAACACTCCATGGCATTCCTTCAAGCAAGCAGTGACCCATATCTGGAGTTTTATATCACACAAAAGCCTATCATTATGAATATTTAATAATTGACTACGTAATAGATGCAATATGCATGGCAACAACATATATAACAAATTTGATTGGATATTCATTTCTCGTATTCAATAGGGTTAAGAAAGAGTAAAAACTCATGCATCGAGTTTGGATTCAAATAATACCCCATATACCAGAATCATTCTTACCTCCAAACGAGCAAACCCGTGGGAAACCCTATTAGCACCCCCTACATTTACATGTCAAAGGAAGTATTCAAAATTGGAGGTTAATCATCCTGTAACTGCAGCATTCAAAGTTACAGAAGGACAAAATTAAGCAAAAAGAGTGAAAGTTTACCTTTGTTAGACACAATTACACGACTCAGGTTAAGCAAGGTGGGGCAATTAAATTATCAAGAGGCAAGCCCATAGCAAACCAAGTACATAAAATCCTCTAGAATGATAGGCAATTGGATGCTAGTTCAAGTAGCAATTCTCTTGGCAGAATTACAGTGCAACTGTAAGAGAACAGAAAGCACGATTTGGTTAAACATAAATAGGGGTGGTGCAATAGTTGATTGTCTGCAAATCATGTGCGGCACTAATCAGATAGACTAAAATTCTTTCTGCTCTTGATGACAGATTTTCTCACTGCATCATACTCAATTTTCTCGAGGTCTGATGCTGTTGCGAGATACCCATACAGGATCCACTTCTTCTTTCCGGTCTTCCTGTCGACCTTAACTAAGGCAGGACTATTCTCATCATCACCAGAGAGAGAAGCCTGGGTGCGTGCCCACCCCTTGCGACCATGGTTTTCTTTCTCCAAATGATGTACCAGTCGCTCAGCCTCCTCCAATCCAAATTGAGTATCAGCAAATTTCACAGCTGCAACACCTGTGTGGCCCTGCATCCCGTGGATTGACCTGGCCTTGCAATTAGAGAACCCCATCTCTGGAAGAAATCCAAGAACATAAAGGGAAATATAATAGGATTAATGGTTGAGATTAACATCCAAATAATTCTCAATAGTATTTCAAACTAATAACAGGCATTTCCCCAACTGAACATGATCATAAAGTTCAATGGTCATCTACCTTGACAAATAGAAATAGTAGTTTTATCCTAGACATCAGAATGCATATGTTTCTTTTGCATTTTTTTTTTTTTGTGGATAATCCAGATATTTAGATCTTACAATCCAATTAATTCCAAAGGTAACCGGTCCAACCCCATGGAAATTTTCTATCAACCATCAAAGTAAATCTGAAAAGCACAATTAGATTTCAGTAGATGGTCCAGCATCACTAGCAAATATATGTGCAGCATGGAAATAAAACCGTCATTGAATGGGTGTTTCCACCCCATCATTGTCAATGCACCAAGCCCGAGGGGGGGGAGGGGAGGCTTTTGCATACTTGAACAAGTATCAAGTAAAATACATGCTATCTAAGGAAATTATATTTAGTATTCATTCATCAGACTGGAGGACAAGTTAAACAATAACACATAAGAGCTGAAATAAGAACACAAATTAGCCTACACAAACAACCTAGTCTAGTTCCCAACAAAACAAGAGAATTCAAGCACACAACCACAGTGCATAACTCCAATGTAGGGCACAGAATCAAATTTGATTCCCATACCAATAAAATAAGAGCAAAAGGACTTCCTCCACTAAACTTCCAGTATTGCTCCATGCCAATAAAAAAACCAGTAATGTATATGCCAGTGCAAGTGCAGCATGGGAAGACAATTTAATGACTAGAAACAAAATCATTAATTACTACCGAGTAAAAATAGATACATGTAGGCTATCTAGATGAAAAATAGAGATAACTTTGTATTAGACAGACACCATATATACAGCAAAACTGTTACTAGAAAAACTGCAAAAAATGTTAAGCATTCTGGTGCCTATTCAGGATTACCATTATACTGTAATATATACAAGCAAATGTCAAAGGAAGAGGCCTGTAACATGTCAAGGCTCCTTTCCAGTCATAAGGACAACAAACAATTGGCCAATCTGAAGATCACATCTTTATCGAGGAAATTCTAAACAAGACAAATTAACTCAATCAAATAAGGCTCCTTTATGAAAGATAATAATAAAAGAACTCTACTAAGGTTCATGCAAACAGAATTTTTTTTTGAAAAGTCAAAAAAAAAATGGAAAAAAAATCATGTAAAGAGAGCACTAGGTAGAAACAATGTGAAGCAAGATGCATAAACAACAAAACAAACTTCCAAGCATTCAAAAATGTCCTAAATAACCATAATAATTATGATGAATTATATCTGAACCACTAAATGTTTGTATATGCACAAACTAAAATAAGTGAAGGATACAAGTAGCTTGACCATTGACACTTTTTCAACTTTTTAACTAGAAGTTACAATGAGAAATGGTGAATAGTGTTGGAACTGTGCTCTGGATAACTCATGCTCAAGCTTTCCTGAATTGCCAAATAGGATTAATGGGTAGAGCAAAAAATCAATCGACTCAATCAAGCCACTTTTAAGGACGAATTCATGTCACACCTAGTTGAACCATAATGCATAAAACTGCTAAAAGCTTGACAAATAAGGATGAACATGGGTCAGAAGGGGGTGTCCTAAACGACCATGTTTTCTGGTTTTCAATTTTAATTTCTAAACAAATTTATATGTCAATACAATATTAAATTTTTTACTCGCTTGAATTTAACTGAGTCAAATCTAATTGAACTAATCAACATTATTATGACTGCACTAACATTTCTTAACTTTCTTAAATTATCATTAGAGTTTTTAGGACAAATTAGCAAATTTTACTTGTATTTATCTAAAACACGGTTCACTAAATTTTTGTTTTTTGTTTTGGTTTTTGTATCAAAACCAAAAAAATGACCCAAGAAAAAACCACTGGGTTGAGCATAAAGTTTTTTTTTTGCCCAGTTCAACTCTAGTACTGCTTGAAGCTCTGATCGATAAGTACACACTCAAGCTCACTCAATAACTAAGCAAACAAAATTAGAATTCTAATTTAAGATTCATATACAAGCAAGCTGAGCTTCAAAGAAATAAGACCCCACTCACTATGTTCATACAATTTGCTAGACTAGGCACCTTAACATACTTGCTTACAAAGACTTGGAAATGTGACTATCTTCCCTCAGTTCACAATCATGTTACTGCTTACTAGGCCTATTTACATTTTCACAAACAAGTTAAATTATGAACATATTAGATAAGAAGTTTATGAATTAACGACTATATACAAACTTGATAAAATGGTAAACTTACAGAGTCACAAAATAGAGTTTGACCTTGAACCTAGTTCAAAATTTAATTGTTTCCGGTTTAATTGTGACAGGCGAGATGAAGTGCTAAAACTCCATCTTGAATTAAATTCCAACTTGAACTAAGTTCAAGTTAGGAAAGGCTTTTATGCTCAAGCTTAGCCTAATAAGTTAAGCTTCGACCTTCAGCCAAACAATGACTAACTGAGCTAAGCCTGGCCAATTATCAATGCATAATGAGGGCAGAAAAAATCAAAAAAGCGAATCTACTACAGATCAGACTAGGGAACAGGATTACTCAAATTACACTAATGAGTTAGAATTAGCCAGCACCATCCAGACTGATTATTACAAAGCAAATGTTAAATAGACCAAGAACACCATCAACTCTGGATCAACAGAGATCCACAGAGCTTAAACCATACCATCCTCTAAAAGATGCACAAATGGTAAGAATCAATTGAAATAAATCACAGGAACAAAGCAAACTAGAATATCTCAAAAAGTTGACTATAATTGAAAACTGCTAAATGTTAGAACCAATCAAAATATATAATGAACAGCACTCAAATGGAGATGGATATCTTAAAGCCAAACATTAAAACCAATGTTTGCAGAATGGACCTAAAACCAGTGTGGTTTATAGATTTTGAGGCATATAGGCAAGGCAAGGAAAAGACAGAATGGGTTGGCATCATGGCACGAGAGCAACATAAGACCATCACACTAGCAGATTGGTAGTACTCCCAAATTTGAAAATTAAAGTGGTTTGGGCAGATTCCTGCCTTCCCAAAACCTTCCATCATGTATAGGTGGTAACTCTATCAAAATTTAAACAAATTAACTGGTTTCAATGGAGGGGCACAGCACCTTACATCTAAAAAGGATTGACACATTCATTCTATTATATATTCTGAAATCACTTTTTTTTTTTTAATCTGGAAAGGAACCTAGATTTTTTTTCTCCATCCAAAATTGTTGTCTAAGCAATGGGCCAACAAAAATAAGCCCCAAAGGGACTATTAAAGAATAGGCATATTCATTCAAAGGGTGGGCAAGTTTTTACGAAGAATAACACTAAAACACTCCTTAAAATGAGTTTATAGGTTCCCATCCATTTATGTCAAACAGCTAAATGACATTTCTTGTTAGAAAGATCTAGAACATGGAAAAAAAAAACATGTAAACAGCATACTTTATTTAAATAACTCTTTGCCTCAGCCCGTCTATCAAACCAACAAGGTAGAGATGCACCAATGAGCACTTTCTCTCCCTCTGTTCACCTCCTGGAATGATATCGGAAATAGTTCACTTCCAAAAGTGCATACTCACACTATAGCACTTCCGGAAGCCTTTTAGATTAAGAAAGCTTCTCATATCTTTTGTCCGTTAAATGCTACGTTTCATTTGAGAAAGGTAGCCTTTCGGTTATAAGTAACATAGGTACCATTGCTTAAGTAAGCCATGGGACTCCAAAGGAGGGAGAAAAAAATCCCCTCGCCTAATAAAACACCTTTTCCAATGAGTAGATTCCATAAACCTCCCCTATCCTTGCCCAGCACAAGTCAGTTCCAGGAATGCTTTCTTGCCCAAAAGCCAAGTTCCTTAAAGTTTTATATCCGGATTCAGCTATCAAAATTATTTACAGGCAGGGGGAAGCTTCCTATATCAATGGAAATGCCCAGAGGAGCATGCCTGTTTCCGAGCACCAGGCAAGCATTCAGGCAAATACCAAAAGACAAGTGGAAAAGCAAAGATCAGGATAACACATGCTGGAGCAGAAGATGAGATAGTCCTTGAGGATAATACATTTTGACTTGGATTGATTAGTCCAAGATGTGTGTAATATTGAAAATTTGATAGTTTGATTTTGGCAATGTTGGTCAGGAATTCAACTTGATGATTTTTTACGATTTTTAGGCAAACAAGCATTATGATCCACTATTCAAAGTTGACATATGTGTCATCTTTAGACATATAACTCAAATGTTTATTGATAATATTAGTTTAATTATGATTCTTAGATAAGCACCTTGAGTCACTCAGAGCTAATGCCTAGCATCTGGCTATGGGGGCATATGGGATCTTGGAACCACAAAGCACCCAGTGTCACTAACAATACAATCGAAAATGAGATAGCCTATCAGCAAGAAAAAAAAAACGTGATTCCAAACTGTTGAGTAAACATTGATCAGAATAAAACATCACAGGTTAGATGCTTGTCATTGTAAACAATGTGTTTGTAAAAATCAGTTCTCGTGCAGAATTTTTATAAATCTTACCAGAAATATAGATTGGTAGACTGGAAAAAAAAAACACTAAAAGAAATATGCATATGTTGGTAAACCAATGCAAGTAAATGGAGTATCAGTTGGTACATCCTATAAATGCAGCATTTAGAACCTCGGGCCATGGCAACAGTTGGGCAAGTGGTTTGCCCATTGGTGGTTCAGCCATATTACAAGAATGACCAATGTTAAATATTCTGTGCAGCATTCCCCTCATTATCAATGGGTGCACTAGCTAACAAGGAGGAATATTGTATAGAAGCATAAAATGAAATCTCATACATTACACAAGGATACTAAATTGAAGTCGTTTCATTTGTTAAAAACACGAAACTTGTGGAGCTGCAGCATATACACCTCCTACCGAGGTCTGATATCCAGAGCAGGTTAATACCAATCTGGCCAGACCACAAGGAGCTTGAATGTTCATATGCATGGTAGTATTTTAACTTGCCTCGTTCCTAGAAGCTTAATCCTTTGGAAACGACAGTAGTAACCAATCAAATTTTACATGACACTAGAGCAAGAGTTTACCTGCTTGAAGCCTACAAATGTCAACAGTTAATAAAGCTACATGCAAAATCCTAGTACAGTTATGCTGACTCGCATGCTCTTTTTTGCTAGTACAACCCCGCCCACATGCCAAAGTGCCGGGAATATAAAAGGTATAGAATGGTACTTCCAGAAAAACAATGCTATTTGGATGAGCCATCAACCAATCAAACTTGATAGGCCACTTTTAAGATGATTTAAAAATCGTCTCCGCCCTAAATGTCTCTATTTTGAGCCACTTCCTTTTCCATTCTCAAGCAAGGTTTTGTATGTGATTGACAAATAGAATGCACAGCATGCAAGAAGGGAATCACTTAAAGGATATAATTCAAGTCAGCATATGAGGAAGATGGCAAAATGATTTCACTTACCGACTTTTCTATATGAAAATATCCACTTTAGTTTCAGTGGGTATGAGAGTAGAGGTTTATCAACTTTTCTATAAGAAAACATCCACTTTTGTTTCAGTGGGTACGAGAGTAGAGGTTTCTAGCATTGAATTATCAGTAGACTCCTACAACAGTAATTATTTTTAACTTGACTTGTTTTCACCTCAGCACATAATAATTTAACTTGAGCAATACTTTAAACTAGTTGTGTGAAATATGTTGTGTAGAAAGGAACTGAGGTGTCTGGGTCTTCTGAGAGTTGGACCAGTCTGCAAGTGTTAGCAGAAAACCAGCTGATGTCAACCAATACAGGGACCACAGGATTTCGTCTTAAACTGATATCAGAACTGGTACTGGTACCGGGAAGTGAACTGAACGTTGATAGAAGATAATACATTTATTTTACCAGTTATTTATTAGTGCCAGTTAAACAAATCCCTATTAAGTCTAACAGAAGAACAAATGAAATGATCTAAACACACGCTTAGAGAAGTATAAAAAGAGATGTCTTCTTTTTCAAACATTCAAGTATTCTCATAGAAGCAATCTAGTGTTCATTGGACCCGATCTTAAAACACAATAAATGGAAGGAACAGTCATAGAATGTGAAGAATTCATCACAAAAATATTCACAGAGTAGAAGGAAAGCAGAGATATTGAATAGTCAATAACTAGAACAAGCTATGACAAAAGGGATATCAAGATAACGAGCCAAAAACGAACAGGATGTTAGATGGTCAAAGAGAAAAGTCAATGACCATCTCCAAGAAGGACAAAAAAACAACAGAATCAAGTCACAAGCAAATCAACAGGCAAAACATCATTGATTACCAGCTGAACAAATCAGGACAATCAGACTTGAACAGATTCACACCTAATCAGCATGAGAGATGAGAGTAGGCATGTAATACACGTTACAGTTCAGGGTTCTTTGTATTATTAACACTAAGTTATTAGTTTAGGAAAAAATTGAAGTTATGTAATCGTATATACCTTTAAGTCTACTATCCATCTCTATATTACGCAAATACTCCACACGGCCATCTTTTCTCCTTCCTGAAATTACGTTATGAAGTATGACTGTCGGGGGCCATACAATAAGGTCATCCCTGTTTGCTTGAGCATCATCAGCAGATAGTAACTTATATGTTTTTGAGTTATCAGGGGCCTTTGAGTAGTTCCATCCCATGAGAACACACAAGGCCTTGTGTAACCCAAGATGATCAACACGCAAATCAGCATTTTGAAAGGTGTACGTGTGCATGATTAGTTCATGCACATCAGCAAAATCTTTAGAGGCCCTGTGAGTATTAAAACCAAAGACATTGAATAGCAACAACAATGAATAAGAAATAAAAAATCTAATTAACTAGAGCAACATTTAAGAGGAAATATAAAAATCATCATCCTACCTCAAGAGGAACATTATCCTACTGGAGATCCAGTAGTAGGATAATATTTGAGTGAAATATGAAGATTAGTGAACCAAAAAGTGATTCTGAACTTTTATTTTCCTTTTACAATTATTGTAAAAGATAATATAGTGTATTAAAATATGTAGGATTTATTTTTCTCATACTATAAAAAATAATATATTATACAAAAAATATATTCTATGGTTCTGCTATATTATATAATACATTATATGATATACAGTATTATATATTTTCATACTTTAATACAATATAATACATATTATAAGATCATATTAAAATAACAATAGTACTATGTTATATATAATTATATAACATTTAATTTTTATTATTTATATAGGATTCCATCAGTCACTCCTGTAGGTAAGCTCTTCACCAGTGAATTCTTAGCTCGTATAAATGCTGGTTCCATTTGGATTTACTTCTCATCTTTGACATGATCCTTACCTCGGTAATGAAAAGAGATTATCTTAACAAAATATTTTTGCCAAATCTCTATATCTCAAATATGAATATTGCACTTCACTGAGAGTGATATTTCTCTTTTCTGAAAGAAAGAAATTTTCAATTTCTCAGATTCTAAAAAGAGAAAAGGAAGCGAGGAACTGATATATTTCATGAACCAAGCATGCCCTTAGGAACTATCATTCTATCAGCAATTTAGAATCATCAATATACTTGCATAGTGTTATAAAAATTGGCCCATTACCAATTCTATCACTATCACAGAACAAAAAACCTGGGTATTGGTAGCTTTTACAAAAAAGGAAACAAATATCTATAGAGCTACCTATACAAGGGCAGCTGAACGGGCAAACTACCTGAATTGGCACAAAAAAGCCAAAAGAACAAAAAGAGGTACAAAAATGGCAGAGAAACTAATCAAGCGTATAGTCATAAACAATTGAGAAAAATTGAATTAGACAAGTGTTAATTCTGCAGTTCATATGCACACAGACAAATAGTAGTGCATCAAACTTTACAATACCAAAATGGTATAACAAATATGCATACTTGAACCATGGAATAAGATTTCAGGAACCGTGGCAGACCATGCTTAGACCAGTATATTGTGTGTGTCTTACTGTGTCAAACCACGGTATGGATCAGTATATCAATGCCAGTAGGATAGAGCATCACAAATTGCATATTTTAGTTTCTCAAACAATGAATACTAAATTATAAATCTAAATTGAGTGAGAAGAGAAATAAATGATTTAATAGTTATTTTGTTCATTGATCCATATGATTTTATAGACTGTTAAAGAATCAAGTTTGTAACTTCAACCTAAAATATTCATAGTAACTTGCAACCCTAACATAGTGCATGCTTTTCCACTCATAATTGTGATTTCAACATATAGAATGTTTTTGTTTCCTTTTTGGCAGTGTGACTACGAACATCTCTTCCGCTGTTTCCAAATTTTTGCATTTCTCAGCAACTCCTTATTCAAACTCACAGGGCAAAAAGGAAAAATACATGATGACGGAGAGAAACAAAACTGAAGGAAAAGGAAGGCGAGATAAATGATGATGAAGAGATACAAAACCCAAGGGGAAGAAAGAAGAGATTGAGAAGTGGAGGCAAAGAAAAAAAAACCAAAAAGTTCCCTTCTTCTAGGAAGATAGAAAAATGCATCCCCTCCCCTTCCGACCAAAAATTATTCTAATACTTAGGAAGATAGAAATGTGAAGGTTTTCCCCCTTATTTTTCACTTTCTCAGCATACTCTATTCTAAACTCATCGTCATTGTTCTATAAAGCACTCCAAGCGGCTGCCAAAGCAATTTGGACAAAGAACCACTTTGCCTACCCAATTGTGGTCCCCTTTACCTAATATGAAGGTTAGGCAGATAAAGCAACTGCATGAGTGGTTTAAAATAACAAAATTAGGATTTTCATAACCTCAATCAATCCATCATGAATAATGCAAAACCCATGAGCCTCTTCTCTCGTGCAGATAGGTTTTTGACAAAACAGCAAATGGAAGCTATGCACTGTGATTTCTTCCTCCTATTGTTCCAACTACTCTAATCTCTTCCCTTGAAAGTAAGGTCTCCATCTTCTTCCCTTCTCTATTTCTCATCTCTAATGTTTCCAGCCTTTCCACTTCAAAATCAGCTGCAGAAATAGTTGGAGGCTGATATTTTCTTCTCCTCTTCTGGGTAAGATCTCTCTCTTCGTTTTATTCTTATCTCTAGTTCTCATATCTTCTAAATATTAAAAGTTTTTCATTTTGAAATAGTTGCCGAATGATTAATCTGTGACCTGTCAATCACTGAAAGACAACAAGAAAATATACCTAAGAAGACTTATATGCATCCAAGGCAACAAACATAACAAATTTTAGTAAATTAGAGCATATTATTAGATAAAACCGCCAATCCCAATCCCGGATGAAAAAGGTTGAGGGTTGTATTTATTTGTCAACCAACATCAAACACAGGTGAATATTTTATGAATTGATTCATCAAACTATTGTACTAATACTATATTGTTCTGTTATAGGATCTGATTATAACGTCTCGGTCAAAACTACTATATCTCCATGAGAACATAGGTGCAGTGTTAAATATGTAAGAATTCTCATACTATAAGTTTAAGAATAAACACGGTAGAAATGTTGATCCTTTTATATTTGGGACATGGAACATAAGAACGCTCATTGGTAAAACCATGGAAGTAATAAATAAGATGATTAAAAGAAAATTTAATATTTTGTATTTACAAAAGATATAATGGATAAAAGAGAAGGCAAAAGATGATAGAGAATTCGGGATTTAAGTTATGACATATAAGGAGTAAAACAAAAAAATAGAATAGGTATTGTTATCGAAAGTTTGTTAAAGGATGAAGTAACAGGAGTAGTTAGAGAAGGAGATAGGATTATAGCTCTCAAGATAATGGTGAAGAAAGAAACTATTAATGTAATAAGCATATGTGCACCAGAAGCAAAATTAGATGAAGATGTCAAATTTAAATTTTGAGACGATCTAAATGAGCTAATACAAAGCTAATACAAAAAATTCAGAAGATGCATCCATAGACAGGGATAAGGACATCTATAATAGCTAAAGCAAGAGAGAGAAAGACAAGAGATATTATTCAAATACGATGCATTAGAGATGAATGCAATAACACACTAATGAATGAAGAAAAAAATAAAAGAACGATGGAAGAGACATTATTCAACCTGATATTGAAAATGAAAAAAAATTTGATTAATAAAGGGTAAGTACTCTAATCCCCTTATATAAAAACAAAAGAGAAGTACAAAATTATGTGAATTATAAGGTATTAAACTAATGAGTCATACTATGAAATTTTGGAAGAGTAATAGAAAAAAAAAATTAAGGAGACCACAATAATAAAAAATTAATTTGAATTCAAACTTAGAAGGTTGATAATAAAAGTCATACATCTTCTCAAGACTAATTGAAAAATATCAAGAACAAAAGCAAGACTTACACAATATTTGTCAAACTAAAAAAAGTTTTCCGAGGAAAATTATGTAGAGAATTATAGAAAACAAAGGTGTTAGCATAGCAGATATTGAAATAATTAAGGATATATATAAGGATGTAATGACAAGAGTGAAAACTCCAAGCGGATTAACTAAAATATTTCCAATAAAGATAGAATTACATCAAGGATTAACTCTAAATCCTTATCTTTAACACTAATTATGAACGAACTCATATGACACATCCAAGACACTTTACCATGGTGTATATTGTTTGTAAATGATATTACTTCGGTAGATGAAACATGTGAAGGAGTAAATGTTATACTCTGATCTGGGTAGAAAATATTTGAAGTGAAAGATTTTTAATTTAGTAAAGCAAAACGGAATATATAAAATTTAAATTTAACAATATTAGACAATCAAATAACTGTTAAAATAAGAGAAGATGTCTTACATATAATCCAAGTAGAATAGTCAAAATAAAGAAAAGTGTCAAATGTTTTGTGATAATAAAATACCGTTAAAACTTAAAAGGAAATTTTACACAATGACGAGTACACCTACTATGTTATATAGAACTAAATGTTAGGCTATAATTCGAACATATGAACATAAGATAAAAATAGCAGAGATGAAGATGTTAAGGAGAATGTACGGGCATACAAGGATGGACAAGATAAGAAATGAGAATATTAGAACGAAAATAGATATTGCATCTATTGAGAGAAAACTTTGGAAGACATTTAAAATTATATAGATATATACTTGGACGACTAATAAATATTTCAGTTAGGCGAAATGAAAGTATGCAAAATATGAACA
Source organism: Wurfbainia villosa (assembly GCA_025175895.1). NCBI lineage: Eukaryota > Viridiplantae > Streptophyta > Magnoliopsida > Zingiberales > Zingiberaceae > Wurfbainia > Wurfbainia villosa. The sequence goes on along the minus strand of CM045991.1, from coordinate 21,018,102 downwards.
TTAAATGAGGAAGACTAAAGAATACTTGGTTAGCAATGATAAAATATGAGAAAAATTATTTAAATATAAATGATGATATAGTAGGGGATAAAGTCCAATGATATAGAAGAATTCATATAGTTGATCCCACTTAGTAAGATAAGACTAAGTTGTCGTTGTTGTTGTTGTTGTTATAAAGCATATTATTAGATAGCGACTAAAAGGAACTAAAGCAAGACAAAAGAACTCATCAAACACCAGACTTTAGCACATTTGACAACAGTTGCAATAACTAAAGCCACCATAGCGAGTGCTTAAGCAATCAATGCCTCTATTAGAAAGATCAAACCTGTCACTAGAAACACATAACAAAGGTCTCACGAATGAAGACACATTTATAAAAAGTCATGAGATTATGAGAACTATAGAAAAAATAAGGAACTTGGTAGGACAAAAAAAGAACTTTTAAAATGTAATCAAACCTGCCACAGGCAACACATAACAAAGGACCATCTTTCCCATCCTCCAAATATTTCTTCCTTTGTGCAAAGTTCTCATTTATCATCTTTGAGAACCAAAGAAAAGCCCTCTTAAGTGCACGAGGATCAACATCCAGAAATGCAGGAGGCACTTCATCCCGGCCAACCCTGCGCAGGGGAAATTCATGATTTTCTCCACTCAACCTCACCTGCTTCGACAACCTTAGCTCGTCATGCTGGTCCCGTCCAAACGGACTGCCTCCTAAGAAGTATCTCCGGTCTTCACCAGTTCCAGAAGGACCTAGAGGGATCCAATTAGGGTTCCCATGTTGCATGACTTGTTGCCTGTGCAACAGGAATTCATCTTCTTCACCATACTTGCGCTTCAGAGAGGAAGATCCGCCCCCAACGTCTAAGAGATTCCGAGGGCCATCTGGCCCAGAAGGATCAGGATAGTCGCGCTGGGGACCAGGACCGCGGGCAAAGGGAGGCAGCTGGCGGAAGTCTTCGGGGCTGAACCTTCCGCCAGGAGGTGGAGGGAAACGCCTGTCGAACCCCAAGCCAGGAACAGGCTCCGGGCCGAGACCAAACCCCGGCCGACCGAATGGGAACTTATCAGCAGCAGGGTCAACTGGCGCATCGTGTGGAAGGGCAAAATAGGACCGGACGCTGCCATCGGCGAGGACTATGGAACGCCGCTCAAGGTTGTGGAAGCCGTAAGATGGAGGGGGAGGGGTCCCAGGTCGGTCAGGGAAAAGGAAGGAGCGTGGACCAGCCGTGGGAGCGGGAGCGGGAGCGGCGGCAGGCAGCGAGGTGGGCTTTTCATTGGGGGCAACGGCTGGGGATGCAGAGGATGGTGCTTTAGGCTTGGAGGGTTTGGTATCCGAGGACGAGGCAGGGCGGTTGACGGTGGCCTTGTCGTCAGCCTCCCATCGTGATTTCTTGGTGCTAGCGGCGCGGGTATCGGAGGAGGAGGCAGGCCCTTTGCCTCCCGATCCCTTGGGATTCTTCATGGATTTCGTGGGATCGAGATCGTCGGAGATGGAGTGTTAGGGTTTCAGACAAGAAAGGAACCTTCAGCCTTCCATCATGTGCCCGCAATCGAGCCCCGAAGCTATGAATTGTGTCCGGGGCCTGTGTCCTGGGCTTTATAAATAGAGCTCGCAATCACAACCTGTTTGTATAAAAATATAATATACAAATATATTAAAATTAATTCATTTATGAAAATATTTTTTTTTAAAAAAATACTAATATTATTTTATGAAAAAGCGGCGTCCACGGCGTAGGCGATGCAAGTACGGTGGACAGTCATCCACCGCTCGGCTTTTTTTTGTCTTTAGGCGCTGCTAAGGCTATGTCCAGACCGCATAGACGATACCTAGGTCATTTAATTATTAACATCGGATCGATTTATTATTGATTTAGAAAATCATCAAATATCTAAATCAATAAATCTATGTGGATTCATGCATCAATGCATGATACTTTCGACAGTTGTTCGATCATCTTTTCTTTCTCTATCGTTGCATCATTAACTCTTTATCGCCGTGTCACCTTCGTCTTTCTGTCATTGTGCTATCTTTTTATAAAATGTTGGAGAAATATAGAAATGAACTAGAAGAAGTCAAAGGATTAAGGATATATGGTAATATGAATGATTTTGTGTACTTTTATTATTTTGATTGTAGATTAAAAATATATATTTTGATTAAATTTAAATATTATAAAATATTTTATATTTTTTTATAAAATATTTAAAAAATATTATTTAGGCATCGCCTAGACGGTCAACGGTCAGATGCTAGGCGACAAATGACCATACATCTATCGCCTAGTGCTTTTTAAAACAAAGATAATTAGAAGTTTAATTAAATTTATATTTTAATAAACATATAATTATTTTATATTGTCTTTTATAATTTTTTTTTTTAATCAATTTGAACAAAACAATGCATGTCACGAATTGTTAACTCAATTATAAATACACATTGACAATGTGAGCAAAATTAAACTGTCACAATACATTATAAATATTATTTCATACTTATATACTAAATTAGCTACGAATTTTTTGAATCATCACAAATAAAATTTACAATTGCATCGTTCACAAAATCTCTAAAATGTTTTTTTTTTTCATTTAGCTCCAGGATAAATTCGGATATTTAGCTGTAGTATTAAGACTGAAAGACAAAAGATCGATTTACGAAGATGATGATCAGTGCTCGATGATTTAGATTTCTATGCTAGTCATCTGAGACTTGATTTACCCTCCTCTACACGTAGAGACAGCGGTGGAGAATCGCTAATGCGACGATTCCATATTTTTCTAAAATATTTCATTTAAAAGTCTTGCAAAATAAAATATTTCGTTTGAGACTCTAAAAATAAAATCTCACAATGGCATAGTTTTGATTTAAGTCAATTTAAAAGTGCATCAAGAATTCGTATGAAACTGTTAGAATAGTTTGGACATGATTTTCATATAAAATAACATAAATTTTTTTTAATAGATAATCCATATTGGTATTGCCTCATCAGAACTAACTTAAACGATATTCAGGCATGATTACCATTCCGAACTTAACAAGTCTAACTCATATTCATCTAACAATAAAAATAATAATAATAATAATAATATAAATAAATTCTCATGCTAATTAATTCAATTGTTGATATTCACAAAGATTAAATACTCTTTTAAAATATTTATTAACTAATACAAACTTTTTTTAAAAGAATTTAATAATTTAAAAATATGCAAACTCTTATATCTTAAAAATAAAAAATACATTCGAAGAAGCTAAAGAAGAAAATAAATAAGTTTGTTTAGGAGTCAGAATCATTAAAATGATTTTAAAAAAAATAGATCGAGTACGATAAACAAAAAATAAAGAAGAAGAAGAAAAAAAAGGTTAGGACTTGTGTTGCAATAGTATTTAGAACAGATACCATGTTAAGAAAAAGGATATACATGTTTAAGGTAGGACATGAAAATGGCTGGAGCACGCTTCTTATTCTCACAACTCGAAAGAGAGCGTGGAACATGCAAGCCATGATCGCAAATAAGCAAGTCCCAGAGGGTTTTTCTTCATCATTAGTTCCAACCAGAGAGGATCTGCTCAGTTCAACAAAAACACATTTTTACGACAACAATTAGGCGATCAGATTGAAAAACGAAGAGTGAAATAAATTGGAGATTCATTGTTTTACCATTGCTGGTTTTTCCGGAACTCTGTTAGAACTGGATATATGTTTTCAAATGCTGTGTATGTCTCATCTCTCACCTGTGATGGCTCGCAACCAGTGTGGGTGGGGATTAGTTCATCAAAATTCTTTATTTTCTAAAAAATAGAATGGTGTGAAATAGTTTTTTTTTTTTAAAAAAAAAGAAAATTTTGGATTTTCAATTCCAAATTCTATTTTTGAAAAATATAACCTGAAAATAGGAATCCAGAATGCCATTCCGAAACTTACCTTAGCCCCAGTAATAACAATTTTCCCGGATACAAATATCAGGAGCACAATCTTTGGTTGCTTCATCCGGTAGATCAGACCAGGGAAGAGCTCTGGTTCATACTGTTGGAAAATCAACCAAAAAATGTTAATATTTGAAAGGTTCAAGGTTACATAAGCATGAGGATAAACTGGGGTAACAGTGGAGGGTCACGAATGTGAGATGAAGGGAGCTTTCATAAATGTTAACTAAAGGAATCAAATACAGGCACAATTAGTAATTTAAAAAAAAAATTGATGAATTTCAAAACTATAATATAAGATAAAAAAGCATGTGTGCGAGCGAGCGACGGTCAACCCCAACCAGGTCCCCAACGACCACTTGGTGATATATATGATTTACTAGTGGACAATGTTGTATGTACACCCAGTCATCAAAAGTGGGTGAAAATATATCATGCCATAAAAAGGGAGGCAAGAAATAAATTGAAACAGAAAGAAAAAGGTGGCACGAGATATGAATATGTTACAGCTATCGCATATGATAAATAACTTACACTTGGCCGTCCTAGAAGTATCACAGTAGAATGTAAAACTTAAGTAATGCCATAGATGATGAAAAGCAACTTGAAATAATGGAGACAGTATTTATGCAGACCCTCCCAATTGAATGAACCCCCAAAAACGTGCACAGAGAATTAGATCATTTGCTTACGCTGCAAAAGGCACCATGGGAGTATGAAAGGCCTTCTAGCCTGATAGGGAATTTGACATCACATGAGCCCACAATATTTTGGATCTTGAAATCCTACGATGCATAAGAATATCAGGTTGAATAAGGAAACAAAATAATCACAAAAGAGGTTGCAAAGAGAAAAGCACCAACATGAAGGTGATCACCTTAAACTTAGCTGGAAAACCAAGTTTTTGAATTATTCGTGCATACTGAAAAGTCAACAATAAATTTAGTAAGTTAGCATTGTAGACACAAACTCGTAGCAACAAACATAAAATTCTGCAAAGAAACTAAACCGTGGATCCTTTAAACCAAATGGAGCAATGACCCAGTTTATCAGACCTTTCTTGCCGCAAGTTTCGACTGATGCTCACTTTTTGCTCCAGTGCAAACCTATTGAAAGTCAGCAGAAGATCATAAACAACCGGTGTCCCAAGATTTTAATAAAGCAACAACATCTTAACAAAGAATATGCTATTTTGAATAATGCAGGATAAAGGCTGCTAAAGCATACCATGTCAAGCAAAGCTAAATACAAATACCCATAGTTTGCAACAGGGATTTATTTTCCAAGTATAATTCAATCATCTCTAGTCGCTATTGAGAAATTGATGTGTCAACAAGGATATAATTGATGTATAAGCACGGTAAGTACAACATAGAATGGAGGGGAAATGATATTAAAGGCAAGGACCAAGTGTAATCTAAGTCCAGCATGCATAGTGATTCTATCTGTGTTATCCAATCAAGTAAAAGATGATGCACCAATGTTGCTATGGTACAAATAAATGTAAGCAGTTGGAACTCTGAACAAATTAAAAAAGATAAGCAATTTGTTCATCACTGTGGATATCAAACACTGGTAATGATAGGGTGGCATAATACTCATGCTACTGTCCAATATCTAAAATCACTCAACAAGCACTATAATAAAGCAAACCACAACTTCCAAGGGAAGTTAAATCATTAGTTCCTGCAAATAATCTCTAATTGTTATAACGAGATTTGATACTTTTTTCAAAAAAAAAAACGATGCAATTCCAGATATTTCCATGCCAGTAGAAGTCTAAGTTTCAGCCAACCCAGATAATTCAAAGTAAAACAATTTCATTCTTACTCTCACAGTCCCAGTCTCAGTCAGAGAACTAGTTTTGGCTGACACTGGCAGAATAATAATATGGATCAGTGGAAGTCATCTTATGGATGTACTCAAAACAACAAGAATCCAAGTCTTATCCCACTAGATGGAGTTGGCTATATGGATTCTTCTACGTCATTGGACTTTATCACCTACTATATTATCATCTATACTTAAATAAATTTTATCTTATTTTATTATTGCTAACCAGGTTTTTTTTGTCTTCCTCTTACTCTTCCTTGTTTGATGTGTATATTTATCATCGTTTCACATCGTCTAACTGGAGCATTTACTGATCGTTTAAGTACTTGTTTGTACCACATTAAATGTGTCTCTCGGAGCTTTCCTCCAATAGATGCAACTCCGACTTTCTCTCTAATGCTTTCATTTTATTTTCTGTTCATCCTCGTATGTCCACACATTCATCTTAACATCCTCATCTCTGCAACTCTCATCTTTTGCTCATGTGCTCGAGTCGTAGCTCAACATTCAATATCATATAATATAGCAGGTCTAACTATCATTTTGTAGAACTTCCCTTTAAATTTTAGAAGTACTTTATGATCACATAAAACACCTGACGTTTTCCTTCATTTCAACTATCCTGCTTGTATTATATGTAAGACATCTTTCTCAATCCCTCCATCACCACTAGACCCAATATATGTTTCACAAAACATCACCAATAAATGTTTCTCAGAGAACCACTAGGCCCAATATAAAAATCTAATTGAGAGAGGCTCACAATAATGGAATCTGTATATTCCATTCCAAGTAATTTACATTCTTTTTTAAGTGTGCAACATATTGCCTAACAACAACAAAAAACAACTTACTGCATAACCAGGCTACGAGCATGGATGAAAAATAGCATAATAAAATTTGGAATATGGAAAAACTAATAGTTAAGCCTGCCAAAGTTGGCAATATAATCTACCCTTCATATCAAAATTCCTCCATTATCCTTGGAAAATTCAAATTTAATGGATACTCATAAAAGTTCCTCAGTATTTAGAATATAAGAAGGATATTCATGAAGGTTAGTTAATCTTGGAGGCATTTCAAATTTTGTAGAGGATAACAATGTGCACAATTATACAGACAAGATTTTTGCCAAGATGAAGTGCACCAGCGATGGAGAGTATCTTTGAGATATACAATAAAAATAATAGCCATTTGTTTCCTCCAAAACACCCCATAGAATATCGAGCCAATAAGGAAAGTGGAAATTAAAACTTCCTGAGTACAAAGAAGAGGATGAGTACCATCTTTCCTGATGCAAATATCAACGCAGTGGTTTTTGGCTCTCTTATTCGCATAATAACTGCAGCAAACCGCTGTGTAATGGAACAGCAAACAAGTCAAGCTACCTTGACCTACTTAACAGTTAACATTTTGTTGCAAAAGCATCATTTTCTTAGTGAATTATATAGCTTTGATAACTATAGTAATTTAATGATTGGATTTAAATCTCATCTCGTGGATAGGTATCCACTTGAATAAGGCAAGTTTTTGTCTAAGGAAATCTATACTCCCAGTAAGGCTAAGAAACTTCCCATATATCTGTAGTTTAAACTTTAAACTCATGCAAGAGAAAGCTAGGCAAAATATAAATTAAGTTAGATATGAAAACTGTAAAGAATAAGATAGGATTTCTTAAATAGGGTACACATTTCAGTATACACATGAAACAATTCAAAGCCATTCAAACTGATTAAGAATGGTTGTTTGATCTGCTTGATGAGATCTGCACACCAATCCACCCCTGGGACTGGGTGCCCTCCACAACTTGGATTGAGTGGAGATTGGATAAGCATGTGTCTTTTTTAACCCTGAATAAAATGAAATGAAATAATATCTATAAATATTTACCTTATATTTCATATTTTACATTGCCCCTCACCACCCACCCTATCCTATTGCTTATGGGGGAACAAGATGGGAAGTTAAATACCTCCCATGTCCCATTCCGTATACTAATGGGCATGTTATAAGAATATCCTGGTTTTCAATATTTTTCACACCTATATGTAAAGTTTTATTCATCTTACCACTAAACCTTTAAATAATCTCAACAAACTACGGTTGGTGTTCCTCTATAATCTTCAATTTTCAAGTATGTAAACACTCCTAGAATTCTCAACTAGACCTAATTATGTTCCTATATCAAGAAATGCAGATAGAAGGGAGCCTTGGCACAACGGTAAAGTTGCTGCCTTATGACCAAGAGGTCACAGGTTCAAATCCTGGAAACAACCTCTTGCAAAAAAAAAGCAAGGTAAGGCTGCGTACAATGGATTCCTTCTCCGGTACCCCGCGTGGCGGGAGCTTCGTGCACCGGGTTGATTGATCAAGAAATGCAGATATTATATGTCTCTTGTCCTAACTAATAATGATAACTTTAGACTCATATGTCATGAGAATAAAAAACAAGTGACTAGCCATGCCAATGTGAGTACAACACTAACAAAAGCGTTAAAATAAAAACCCTGCATCACAACATATTGGCTTTCTAACATCAACTCTTACCTTAGGATTATACTCAGCATTACGAGCTTGTAGAGCAATCGCTTTAAGATCCAATTTGCAGTCCAAATTAACTGTTGAAACAATGTTCCTGGAAAAAGTCAGAGCACAAAGTTGAGATTCAGAAAAGATATGGAAACATAATGGCAGAGAATAGCTAGATTACCACTACAAAATCACTTTTAAAAAAAAAGTTCAAAATTCACAACTAATTGAAGCACAAAAAAGTACAACTCAATCAAGATCCTTCAAAATTGGAAAAATTTTCCCAAAGAAAGGCACTAACCATCATGCAAGATTTGACACAATACCTATGGCTTAACTTGGAACAATTTTCCAGCTCCAAACATGGATCAATACCTATGGAATCTTTCAAATTCTCTGGTAACTTAAAGAAAACAAAATTCACTTTACAACAAAAGATAGTTTATAGAAGTTGAAACAATAAATGAGGCCAGAACAAATTAAAGAAACTTTGAAAAAACTAATAGATAATTTTCCAATAGAGATGACCAGAACTCTGTAATTCATTTTAGTGTATCATTTATAAAAGGTGAAAAATCCAAAAGAAGGATTTTGTCATGATTCTTTTTAGCATACAAAAAGGAATTAAAACTACCAATTTACTGAACCAAGTAATAAAAAAAAATATCCAAAACATGAATAGCTAGAATAACCATCTAACAAACAATTTCCAATATCTCATTTGGGTGGCACAAAATAGGCATATAATACAACTATGAAAGCAAAATTCAATAACTTTGGGCGCTAGAAAAGGCAGATGCACTTGATTGAGCATACAGGAAATTTTCCAGCCTCTTTAGCTCTCTGGCTCATTTATAAATTGAAGAACCTTAAAAGAAATCTTGTGACAATTGCTGACTAGCTTATGTGAGTTGCTGATATTTAAGCTCTTCTACTCTAATCAAGCTTTATAGTCAGTTGTGCTCAGTACAATAGAAGATATCTGACACGTATATGGAAATATCCTACAACAATGATAAATAAATACTTACTTCCATAGTCAACGAAGGAAAATAGTAACATGTCCTAGAGACTTCCTCATAAGACAAGCAAGAATGAAGTTCCAAGTTACAGGTTGGAGAGAAAATACAATAATCATTTGTCTAGGAAGCATTACATCCACATTTTCACATACTCTCTCTCTCTCTCTCTCTCTCTCTCTCTCTCTCTCTCTCTGTGCTGCATTAGAAATAAATTAAATATATTTGTATATTTAATGGAAAAGGGAATATTCTCAGGATACCCTATACGACCACACTCAAAGAGGCGCCTTAGAGATTTTAATCCAATAATAGCACCGATATACTCAACAAGAACTTACTGAAGCGTGGGAACGATTCCAGAAGGGTGTTTGGAGAGATCAACAGGTTGACTTCCCTCTAGGATCTGTTCAGCCATGAGTCACTTCCCTCCTTTCTCCAGTATTTGTTTTCGCTTTTCCTCAAACCGAACCAAGCACTTCACAATCGCCTCTTTATATGCCACTCGAACAAAGCGACCTTGTTCGATCCGATATGCAGGTTTTCACAATTTTTTCCCCGGCGAACACACAGGAGTGACAATATATTTAGCTACCAACGTAGATGCGAAATGGCGACCGATCGGCTTTGCGTTTGTTCGCGGAGAGATGACGTAGAACATAAGATGAACAGGGACAGGAAAGAAAGGGGAACAAGATCTCACTATATCACCCAAATCAACATCAAAAATACCGGCGCAGCTGCAGAATCCAGGATTGTCCGGCGACGGAAGATCGGAGCCCGATGAATTCGAGCGGGAAGAGGAATATATAGGCGACGATCCAAACAAAATTGGGCCTTTTATATGCGAGAGGAGCAGATTCGGTGATATATAAGAAGAGGAAAAGGGGGAATGAATGCGACGAAGCGAGATGGGGGAAAGGTTATCGCGCACCACGGGACTATATTTAGGGCACATTTTTACATATGGCCCTTCAGAAATTCTATTTTTACAAGTTTGGTCGTCTATTTTCTGTGATGAAATTTCGATTACTAGAACTTTTGGAAAGAGGAAATAATATGGGAAAATCGTGAGATCGGTACGCAATATATTAGTTTGCACTTTGCACCCTATCATTCATTAAATTCACTAGCATTTTTCGGAAGTGCAGTTTACACCTTGCTTGATATTTATATTTCTTCTTCTTCTTATTATTATTAGTTGGCACATATATTCAAGTTTTTAATTTTCAACTGTCAAAATAAATAGAAAAGTGTTTTCTAAGATCTAGAACCATATTTTTTATTACTGATTAATAAATTAATAGGATGAATACTGATTGATAAAAAATAATAATGATAAAATCAAAGTTCAGCGCACTTAAATCAATTCTCTTTTTTTAAAACATGAGCAAAGTAATTAAATAACAATGTGATTAGAATGTAATTATAACAATGAAAATAATAATAAAAAATTCCATTGTCACTGTGTATTTATAATTATAGATACCTATTATAAATAAATTATTCTATTCAAATTGATATATATATATATATATATACACCTCTTTCTCAGTGACACATCGGAGAGAAAATCTCTTACAAATGATTTACAAAAACAATACAAAAAAATATAAACAAAATATAATCGAAAGGTAAAGAACACTTTACAAATTAGGACTTTAAACACTTTACTTGTCGGTTGCTTGAATGAGTGTGAAGGATCATGAAATGCATTTGCACTTCGTCTCTAAATCGTCTCAAGAAATCACTCCAAGAACCAATGCCTAAATCTCCCACGAGTTGCTCCTTTTAATCTGCAACGGATTGATTTTGCGCTTGACAATCGACTATCATAAGGGCTCATTTGACTTCCTACAATATCGTTGTGAGACAACGGCTTGATCCACACTGGAAAAATTCCAACGGATCAGTTAGCAGTCGATTGTCAATGTTGTACTGTCCAATCAACTATCGAACGTTCTATGCTCATAAACTCAACCAGCAATCGACTAATATATATATATATATATATATATATATATAATAATGTAAGTATAAATTTAATTAAACTTCTAAATACATCATAAAATAAATTTGATAGGTGACTTGTACAGAATCTGAAAGACTTCCAAAGCTTATCAGTGATGCTTCTTGAGAATGGAAATGGAATGGTATTCCTTTACCACTGTGCATTTGATCTGGAAGCAGCATCCTGTTCCCAACAGGTTTAGCTTGAGATATGTTAATTCTTCAATTTGTCCGTCTTTGCCTTAATCCGAAGGTATGAACTTCTCAAGGCAGTGTGTTCTGCTCGAGTCGAATGGCAATCCCTCTCCTTCTTCGACTGTTCTTCAATTCATCTTTTATGGTTTTAATTCTTTTCTACTTTTCATTCGATCCATTTCTTCAAGAATTCACAAAGTTTCTCCTCAGAGGATGGGCAGTTCCAATCCAGCCTGACCATGATCTCTCCAGTAACCTTTGCTATGATCAACTTCACGGAGCCAAGAAGTCACTCTCGAGTGATCTCGAGAACAACGGCTCCCTCCAAGGCTACATCAACTACATCTACATCTTCTACTGTGTCCTCGGCGAGCATCCACTCCTCGTCTATGTCCTCCTAATTCTATGGCTTATCGTTCTCTGTTACCTTCTCGCGGACACATCGGCAAACTATTTCTGCACAAACTTGGAAGGCTTATCAGTGCTACTGAAACTCCCCCCGACTATTGCCGGAGTGACTCTTCTTTCTTTCGGAAACGGAGCGCCCGATGCCTTTTCGAGCATCGTCTCGTTCATGGGCAGTGGCTCTGTTGTCCTAGGCCTCAACAGTGTTATAGGGGGTGCTTTCTTCGTGTCCTGTGTGGTCGTTGGAATCATAAGCATCTGTGTTGGGAACTCTCGTAGCATCGCTATCAACAAGTCGTGCTTCATAAGGGACCTTGTGTTCTTCCTGTTTGTTCTTCTAGCGCTAGTGGCCATTTTAATTGTAGGACAGATCAATTTTTGGGGCGCCACAGCTTTCGCTTCGTTGTATCTCATCTATGTGTTTTTAGTAGCCGTGGAACACTTGTTCAGAAACAATGATTCATCAGCAGCAACAACTGATCAGGAAGCTCCTCTCTTGGAAATCAGATCGAGCAGTGAATCAGATGCCACGAAGAGCAACAGTTTCTACTCCCACAACGTAGTTCAGTGCTTGGAGCTGCCTCTATCGCTGCCGAGAAGATTGACCATTCCTGATATAAGCGAGAAGAGCTGGTCCAAAGCAAGTGCTGTCGCACAAGTGACACTGGCACCCGTCTTCTCAGTGACTCTACTCAATTCCAAGAGGAAGGATGCCTGGTCTAAAGAGAGCTTGATAGTCTACATCATCGGTGCAGTCACTGGCCTTGTGCTGGGCATTCTGGCGTTTGTAAAAACCAAGGACAGGCCCCTTTACAGGTTTCAGCTTCCATGGCTTGCTGGGGGTTTCCTGATGAGCGTGATTTGGACCTATCTCATTGCGCAAGAGTTGGTCTCTCTCTTGGTCTCGCTAGGGAGTGTGCTAGGGATAAGCCCCTCCATTTTGGGGTTTACAGTCCTGGCCTGGGGCAACTCAGTGAGCGACCTGATTACGTGCATGTCAGTGGCACTCCGTGGCAGGCCAAGAGGGATCCAAGTGGCCGTCACTGGCTGTTACGCCGGGCCTATCTTCAACGTCTCGGTAGGCTTGGGGCTCTCCTTTGTTTTCTCTTCGTGGAGTGCGTACCCTTCAGCAGTGAACATCTCGAGGGACCTTACGCTGCTTCAGACAATGGGGTTTATGGTCGGAGGCCTCCTGTGGGCCTTGGTCATGTTGCCAAGGAGAGGCATGAGGTTTGACAGGGTCTTGGGGATTGGCCTGCTGTCTATCTACCTCTGTTCTTTGTTTCTTAGAATTGTTCAGTATCTTGGATGGCTTCCATTGTGAAATCCAAGTGCTTTTCGCCACAGTAGAGCTTGCTGCAATCCAACATGATGCGCCGTCAGCTCTAAATTCGCATCTTTGTGGCATTTCTACGATGATACAAAAAAAAAAAACGTTGGAATTTATTGATCTAGCAGTCTTTACTAGTTTATCTTCGGACCATAATAAGAAAAGTAAATCAAGATAAGTCTTCGTCCCTTGAGACTAATAATTAATACATGAAGAGACGACACACTTTCATATTTACGAGAGATTAATCCACTGTCGTATGATATAATAACTGTATACACCTGATATAATAACTGTATACACCAGCTACTGGACGTATCTGTGGCACTTCTGCACTTTATGGCCAGGTGGTTTAATAGTTGTATTTCTTACGGTTTTGAACGATTTATGAAAAATGTTAAAAGTGTGTAATCGTGGGCTGATTTTGTTTTAAAGTATGAGTACCACAGAGCTATTTTATGAATATTTGTAAGCTTGTTATTTTTCTTTTAAAGATTGAGTTTTTCTTTTCCAATGCTTGTTGAGAAATTATATACATTATGAATTATATCGGTGCTCAAAGTTGTTCATTGTGGAATTTAACTAGATAGGAGTCTGAGATAAAAATTAAAACCTGCTCAGTTAATATCCATTTGAAAATTTGTGGCAGCATTCAAGTTCCTTGTGTTTTTCCACATGTGTTGAACATGTAGAATCTACCTTAAGCCAAAGACATTTTTCGGTCGAGTCTTTTGTATTAAGAATACTAATGAAATAACTGTTTGTTTAAATACACTTGGTATTTTGCATATTACTTTTACATATATTTTTTAATAACTCAACTGTCCAAGTGAAGGGGAGTCTTGGCACAACGGTAAAATTACTGTCTCATAATCTAAAGGTCACAGATTCAAATTCTGAAAACAACTTCTTACCAAGCAAGATAAGACTGCGTACAATGAATCCTTCCTCAGACTCCGTATAAATAGAGCTTAGTGTACCGGACTGTCTTTAATATTCAAGTGTCCAAGTCTTCAGTCCAATTAATTCTCGAGATGTATCAATCCTGCTCCATGAATATCATCTATCGGGATAAATAAAAAGAGTGTGATAAAATCAGTGAGTGACTCGTGGTTTGACTCGTACTCCACCGTTGAAAGTTCATATTAGAAACTTCAAAAAGCAAGGACTCAATTTGAAATTTCAAACAGCAATGTCCAAAAGATCAAACATCGCACCAAGCCTATGGAGATGGTTACTTTTACATTTTAGTTGAGGCTAATTTAGCCCAATTGATGAACACACTCATTTCAGCAGGTCTATGAATGATGCGACATAGATAGATGGGACCCCAATGGATCATGGTAGGAGTCTTGACCCGCCTTCGTTTGCCCTCGAGGAGGGAAAGAAGAGAGGCGATCATAATTCTCGAGGTGTTCTCTCTTGTTTACCTAGTAAAATCTAAGAGGAAAGAGTGAGATTCTTTTTCTGTGGTATGGAGAGGAGAGCAGGGGCATCAAGTGGCATCGGAGGAAGCAAGACCAATGCACATTGGACTGTTTTAAAGACATTCAAGTATTAGTATCCTCCCTTCTCCTATTCTCTCCGTGCATTGAAGAAAAAGGGATGGTTTTTTTCACCCTCTTTTCTCTGCAAGATAAATTGAGCCTACAAGATGAGTTGTATGATTGCAAAGTCTCTGGTTAAAAAAACTGAAGCAGAAAGCAAGGCTTCTAATAGAATCAGCTGGTATATCAGCGATGAAGAACAATTTTCCTTTTTCTTTCTTCTATTCTTGGGAGACGTGAACACATATTAACCTTCGAAAAGAATCACGCAAAACCCAAAAAAAAAAAAAAGAAAAAGAAAAAGAGAGAGTACATTTTAGTGAGAATTCTGGAGTCCCACACTTGCGCGCGTTCATCTGATCAATTCAGAAATTTGAGTTTTCTACTGATAATAGTAGCTTAATATTTGTTGTGGAACTATCATCCATTAAATGCAAAAGCCTAATTTGCTTGTGCCGCATTACAGATTGTACAAAATATAACTGCACAATATCGAGCATCAGGAACGAGGCCTCACTCTACGGCCACTGGAATCCTCACCGTCTGATAGCTGGCCCCAAACGCTCCGGCTCTTACCACCACTACTGCAGTCCTCTTCCCATCCTGCAATTATCTTCAAGATTTCGGATTGCAGCGACGGGCAATTCTCTTTGAGGTACTCCACTCCACTGGAGCGCATGAATGCTACATGGTACAGAGAATTCTGTCAGAAGATGAAATGCAATCACAAAATTCTCATTTCATTGGATATCCAGTTCTTCACGGATAACAAGGTTTAACTTTTTTATTGCAAAAATTAACATGCACGTGTCAGGAGCTAGGACATACTAAATTAAATACATAATTCTTGAAACAGTTCCTACAACGTATATGCGCCGGATGAAGGGCCATGAAACAAGAAAATATAAACTTTTTAGTGGGCAGCAAAGGCTACATTGCCATTTTATCGAGATGCAATTGGAGGCTCCAAATTTCTTACGTGATCTCATGCATTCATTGGACGATGATACTATAATTATATCTCAGCATGTTGAGGATGTAGAATCACTATCACCTTGAATACGACCTTTAAATTGGTAGGTTTTACTCTCTTTTTTTTTTTTTCTTTTCCATCAAATGATTCAAGCTTTTCCTCTATATAAAGCATCAATTTACAGTGTCTTGCTTGGTTAAGTAATTGGAAAACCATCCGCTTCTTGTCAAAAGATCCTAGACATTCACAAAGCTCTTTTTCGAACCCTAAAGTTTAGAACAATTAAAGAATTTCTCAGTGTCAAGATATGTCCTGGATACCTAACACTAACATGACAAATCCTTCTGATGTATTATTGGATCAAAGTGTTGCAGTCAAGCAAATCCAAACACAGAAGAGCAATATAGTCTTTAAAAAAAACAACCATCCTATTACTCGTCCAGATTGTAACACAGAGCCTCAGTTCCTGTTATTTTTTGTGTTTTTCCCATAAGCAACAATCAATGCACTTTAAAATAGCCAATGTAACATTGTTTGTACACAATCGAATCTAAGAGGGTCAATGTGCAAATAATGGGCTAAGACAACAAAATGCAAAGGCAGTGATAGGTTAGAAGATTGTACATTCTATAAGAAATTACCTTCACCCAAACTAACTTCAGGAATACGATGCAGCCATGATAGGTTATAAGCTTCTGTCTTATATGCAAAATGACTAGAAAATATGAGGTCATACACTCATATATGTTATTTTTCTTTCAACTCAAGGATTGTTCCATATGAAATGTTTTGGAATGATCTTGAATTTTGCAATTGAAACAATATGCTCAAAATGTCCAGCAAGGGCAGAGAGAGAGAGAGAGAGAGAGAGAGAGTTGATGTGCATAGATTAGAACATATATCTACAAGTGACAACCAAGTGCTTGTTTATTTATGTGCTTGTTGTATATCTCTCCAAACTTACAAGTTGACATTGATGAATTCAAAATTACCAAAGGATCTAAAATAACAGAACTAATTGAGATATAAAACAAAAAGTGAAAAACATGTTTGTGAGTTGCTACATCTACTAATTGGGATACAACCAAGTGCCAAATCAGGTCCTTAAAATATGCTCCTATCAAAAGATAAATTCTTTATCCAACTCATAGCATCATCTGAAAAACTAAATAAAATCCCGACAAAATTTTAATATTCCGGTAAAATTGCCAGCATAAAAAAAGCCCCAACTAACCAATCAAGCAATACTGGAAACAAGAAATTGTTTCTTCTTTTTCTACAAAACACATTATCTACTGCTTTGGAGGGGTACAATATCTTTTTAGACAACCAGTATAGTTCATCACGTACATTGACGTGGAACAATGGGTGACTTTCTTACACTACTATAAATTAAACAGTTGCATATAGAACTGAATTGGATCCCAAGAGAGCACATAAGAACAAACAATTAAAGGAAAATCAAGCTTAGTGAGATTTCCTAGAGGACGGTTATAATGAAATACTGTATAACATGAGTAGGTACTTATTCAATAGCCTATTAATGAAAAGGATGCAAAATCCCAATAGTAAATGATAAGTACCTCCAAGATTTTCTGCAACATATTTAAGACAAGCAGCTTTAAGTTCTGTAGCATGATAATGATCAGCTAGTGAAAGCGTGTTGGCAACTGAATCCACACACAAATCCTTGCACAGATGTGCCTCACATAGAAGTCGAAGCCTCTCCAAGCCATATTTATCTGCTGCAGCCAACAACTTCGCAGCCATTCTGCCCGATGGAGAAGATTCAGGGGAGTCTGATTTTGTTGTCTCATCATCTTCTATGAAAGAATCTCTATATATAAAATGCAGCATTGCCTGGTTGGGAACAATTAACCAAATATGTAAAAGTATGATGGGGATTAGAATAACTCAAGAAAACCCACAACATAAGAAAATCAATAGCCTTACCCTAAACACCTTAGGTTCCATATCTGAAATAATAATATTATTCTCCTCATCATTTGGATTCTCAAAAAATTGAGATTTAAACACTGGAGATCGTGCAGCCAATACTAATTTATGGGCGTGAAATTTTTCCCCAGAAACATCAAAAACCACATCAGAACCTTCCTGCCTATCCAAAAGGGAACCAAAATGCACACCGATGTCAGAATCTGGAACTTCTATTGAGTGTAGCCTAGGTGAGTCCACAACTGACATCACAACACCAACAGTGCAATCAATTTTTAAGCAATCATCCTTGAGGTAATCAGACGTCTCAAGAGCAGCACGCCTAAAAAAACGTTTGTAACCCCTGAAAATGTAGATACAAAAAACACAATTACATACCAGAAAACCAGGGACACAAGCATCTTCAATAATTGTGGAAATATGCAAACAAATGGAACACTAAAATGAAGCTTTCTTCAGAAAACCTCAGCAGAATACTGAATAATTCAAACGTGTTAAACTTCAAAAGCTACATGTATTGGCAAAGAGAGAGTTGAATGAGAGCAATTGTGCTAAAATCTTGATATTTCCTTCTATAAACATGAAAAACTCAATACATAAAAATGGCAATCACATGTTTGTCTGCAGAGGAGGAGGCATAATTCTCATACTCTCAAATAGCCTTTTTTGGGGAAAAGAAAAAGCAGTTCCACATAATACATCTGTAGAGGTAAAGTTAAACTCAATCCTTCCTTGCAAGGTTAACTGTCCTGACAATATAAAATCTGTACCCAGATAGAAGAGTGGGATTTCAAACCCTATGCTTTCTCAGCCAAAGTTCTTCTCGCACTTATGGTGGCTGATACTTTCTTTACATAAGGAAAATAATTCCAAGTCCAAAATGCAAGAAGGAACAATTGATAGTAGAAAATGTACGGTGATTCGTACACAACAAAGCAGTCCTATGCAACCTTGCAAAATTTCAATTAATTGTGATTACAATATCCCCTAACATTACCCTCCATAAGTTGCAAAATTTTCCTCAGTATACTACGGGGCTGACCTACAGTTATTACCGAAGAATACTATCGGAAGATGCGAATGAAAATCAACATACTAGTAAGAAAGTTCGACAACTATTGTTTAAGCCACAAAGCAATTCAAGGCTTAGAGAACAAATAACAAACGGATGCAACGATAACCAACAAGGAAGTATAAATATCACAAAAGACAAGAAATGCGTTGCACGACTATTACCACATGCTCCCACGGTATTTGAGAGTATACGGACCGCTCTCGAGAGAACGGTCGAAGTGGCTATGGACCTTGTGCTTTCCCTTACCGCTCTGATCGAGGAGCGTGAGCTCAAAGAGCGCCCTCACGTCGGTACCCTCGCTAGCGAGGGCAATGAACACGGACACGTAGGCGGAATTGTCTTCGGGGTTCTTCCCGTCGGGATAGAAGTAGATCGCCCACTCGAAACCACCCACCGAAAAGGTCTCGCTGGCAATGTGCTTGCCGACGCCCATCCCCTTGGCGAGGGAATAACCCTGGATCACGAACTTGTGCGACCCGTTCACGGTCTCCGTCACCGACCGAGAGCTCGTCGGGAAGAGCTCCAGCTCCCTGTCCGGCATCCTTCACGAGAAAGGCTTCGGATGGGGAAAAGTAAGGCGACCGATGAAGGGGACGGAGCTCGAACGAAGGAATTGGGGATTAGGGCTAACGTATCTCGCATTCCGTCTTGAAATTTAGAAAAGGATACAGCATTTATTTTTCCGAACCACCCCTCAAAACTTTTAAGAATAAGAAAGAAGAGAAAAGTTCATGTTTTTATTTTTTATTTTTATTTTTATTTTTCAATTTATCGAATGAACCTCGCGTAATTTTGACCAGATAACTTGACTGCTGCCATCTGTTTTGGCACTGTAAATTTTTAATATATCAAAATTCTAAAAAAAAAATCCCAAGGTCAAATACTAAATAAAAACTATTATAGATTCTATAATAAGATTCTTTCTTACAAAAACTTTAAAATATTCTTTCTTACCTTCCAGAATATATAAAGTAATTTTCATTGATATTTGGGTTTTCTCTGCCTACAAAATCCCATTGAAAAGGGCAGCAAAAACTCACAACAACCAAGGTCCAAGCGATGCATCAACAGAAGCTGTGAGAACGATGGAATCGCCATTGGTACTCGGCAGCAACGGGGACTTTTTCGTAGTGCTCGGCAGCACTATCCCAACTGAGGTCCTGCATCATCCATCCGTCGCCTCTGCAATCCCACCCAGCACTCCTTGTAACTCCGACATGTGTTTAGACAATCACCAAGTGCCCTCCCTCGTCCTATCTCTGCTACTGCCCTGTCAGAGTTCCATCCCAACCCAGCAACCCTGTCTCATTGAACGGATCGAACTGTTGCACAGTATCTCCAAGACCACCTACTGCATGCACATCGCACGAAGTCGGTTCGATCCACAAGGTTCAAACCTGCTGTGCGATCCCTTAGCTTTGCCGCAATGCTCACTTCAACGTCTGACCTCCCAGTGCCCAGCATGATTATCTGTAGATCTTGACCAACAAGCCAGTGCATGGCCTCCGCTATGAGATCTACACCTTTTTTGATGAGCGTCAAATTTTGGATTCCGGTATCAATTCCGTTTACAATACCATGGAATTTCCAATAGCTTTCGTTGATGATCTCGTGCAATACTGCAATCCCCAACCACCTTCGGGTGTTTTTAACTCCCAAGCATAGGCATGGCTAACTGTAACCACACGGTCAAGAGCTCTTAAACCAGCTGCAAAAATGTTAAAATGCTCACCTCCAACAGGATCATCCAGATTAGCATACAAATGGAAAACATGAGAGAATTGATAATGCTTGCCTTACCAGTTGCATCTTTTAACACTTGAAAAAGCAACTCCTATCTTATATTTGGTAACAAAGACAGGTGGATAGACTGTTAAAAACAAAAACTGTACGACCAAAATTAATTCCTCTGAATGACAAATGTTGCGAGACTAGTTAGACTACGGACGCCCTTCTACTACAATAGTGCAAAAGATAATGTTATGGAATTGTTACTTCTTGGAATGCTATCGACCCTAGTAACAGAGAAGAAAGCGCCATTTCACAAGCCTTTGCACAGAAAATAACAATACTCAAAATTCTGATGACTCATATTGCTTGTCCACTATTCTAATGCCGAATAGGAAACTTCCAATTAGTAGGTTAAGAATGCTTAGGAAGCAATACTTGCACAAATTCCATCAGGCTCAAAACAGTTTCATATATAAGAGCCCAAAGCAGAAATGAGTTGAGAATCATGATGAACCAGAATCAAAGAAGAAAGTGAATGCATATATATATATATAATAAACTGCCAGTCTGCCACAAATATATATATGATGAACAAGTCTAAGAACGATTTGACTTTCCACAAAGAGACCATTTCACAGAAATTTCAAAGCTCAGTTCATAAAGAACATAGTAGTTAGAAAAAATAGTTTTTAGAACAGCAACAAACCAGCTATATCTCTTCAATTATGTATATTACTGTCATAAATATTATTCAAAACACGCTATGAGATGTAAGAAAAATAAATAATAGTTATAGAGAAGATGGAAAGTCAATCAAGCGTAATGTATAAAAGATAATATCGGAAGAAGAGAAGACATTCAAAAAATTCAGAAAAGCTGTAATGAATCTCCAAAAAAAGCAACTCCACCTTTGCACAAAAATAGCTATACGCCAAAAGGTAGAACTAGAAGTGCAAACATGTCCCATGGGAATGACGTGGTGGCTAAGGTACAACGGTGTTTGCGGATAAGGCATAGGTCGATTCCGGAGGAGGTTTAAAGCTCTTTCCTGGATTCAGATGACCCCATGTGTTTTGCCACCATATCAAGGCCCATAGGACCCTTCGTGATTTACCTCTTTCACAATGGCCATGGGATAGGTCGGTGAGAGTCGCTAAGTTGATAGTTCTAACCTTTGCAGGAAATGCAAACACCTCGTTATTTATGTTGACATCTAATAATTGTAAATGACCAACTCTATTTCCTTGCACATTATGTAGCAGAAAACATTTCTTAAACATGGCAAGTAGTTGAAAATGTTTTTGAATCCAAATCCCCCAAGTACAATTCCAACCACCAAAGTTAACTCCAAGGTCAATGAAAAAGGCTAAAATTTGGATTAGGCCCTGACAGCCAAATAGGACTCAAATCTTATGAGCATGAAATCTTAATTGTAGTCCTCACAAGAGGGTCTTATGATTAGAACACCAGTAGAGTTGTACCAATGAGCAAGGATCAATCTTCGAAGACTGCAAGTTTTTCGGGGTGTCTGTCCTCTTGCTGCGTTAACCCTAAATTGAACAATATACTCCCCGTGATTTACCTCCTTCATGTTGGTTGTGGGACCGGCTGACAGGGGCAATGAGAGCGAGCGAATCACCTTTTTGTACCAGTGAAATCTTAATTGTATTTGTTGTAAGACAAGATCTGTCACCCAAGTGATATGAGAGGCCTTTGCTACCCTAGTACCTCAATATGGAAAGTATGGACTAGGAGAGTAGGAGGTCAACAAGAAAACATCCATCATAACATCATATAGGAATACCTCAACTGCTGCTAATATCATATTCTTTAAAATGTCCTGGTTTCAAATGTTAAAGGAAAATTTAGCTGGAGCTATTTATTGCTAAGAACAAAATTAAAAACAATGACAATATTTTTTTAGAAACATATGAAAACTAAAATTCCCTGTTAATGTATCATAAAAGGAAAAAAGAACAAGAATTAGCACTCGGTTTCCACCATATATATCATTTCCAATATGACGGAAAATAGGACTATCCATGAAGACAAAATCAACAGAACCGAAGTAAGTATGATATTATTTAACCTCCATGTCCTGCAAAATAAGAATTATGGCACAGTTTAAGGGAAGATTAAAGGATGTGTTTCATCAACAAGAATATGAAAAGAATGAATACCTGTCCATCAACCTTGTACCTTTTAAGATTCCCTATTACCTTAGGTTCAGGATAGTTTCCATATCTTGGAGACACTACCTAAAGAAACAAATTGAATGATAATGAATATACTTAATTTAAGAACTAAATTAATTAAATTATCCATTTTTATAATCAAACTCCAACTTATTGTCACGACCAATTTGGATAACAAAACTTATTATCATGTCAGACTCGACCAACAAATCAAAATACTTATAGTTACTCATCCAAACTTAGCTAGCTTCTTTGATTAGCCAATAACTCACCACATGCTAATCGAGATGTGATAGTCTCCTGCGTAAGGCCTCTAACGTCCTTGTCAAGACCTAGAGTCCTGACTACAACTCAAAACTATCCCTAATAGGCAATGTGTGAGTGCCAATGGTAGCTACACCATTTTGCCAATAGCCCTTTCCTAGCACTTTCTTATGCCTAAGATTAAGTTTGCATTGTTTCTAAGTGTCACAACTTAGATGAGAAAACTAACCCACTAACTTTTCAAGTCCAACAACCTCGCTTTGATGATAAATCTATCCCATTATCTTGTACGGGATTTCTCTAATGCCTTTTCACTTTTTTTTTCAAGAGTTACATGAAGAGATAGCCAGTTTAAACAAGTACCATGACACGATGTCCTCTCTTGCCCAATGCTTTAGGTAAAGCTCCAACATCTCCAAGCCCACCTATATGCAAACAACCTGTTTAAGTGCAAAAAATAGCAAGTTATAATTTCAACTCAATCATGTAGTTTAATTGGTGCTAGTAGGCAAGCGCCTCAAAATGAAAGGTCAGGAGAATAGTTGGGAATTATGAGAAATCATGAAGTCTTCCTCCAATATCAAAGATATAAAGTTCCAACCAAAGAGAATTTTATTCAGTCAATGTGAAACAAGCCATGCCTGTTTTAGACCATGGTGCACATTCTGCAGCTACCGATATGACATTCATGACACTTGGACCAGCCAAAGGAGGAGATTCCTTCTTCTGGTGGAAATTCTCATTGATTGTTTGAGGTTTGCTTATATGCTTCTGCATAGATTCCAAAGTTCTCATCATTCTAAGCATAAGATTCTCTCTTCAGAGAAAACTGGGCAAAGCTGAGAGTGGGGTAGACTTCGAGGAGACTGTTTAAAACATGCAGGATGCTGAAACTGTTCTCTAAAATTAGCTTCCCTTAATAGTCCAAGGGCATCTACCACTGATTGTTCATCATTGCCACCCATGGGTTCCTCCACTTCACCAACAACATCAGCTTCAGCTGGCTTACTAGGGCTTGCATACGTCCAAGAGTTGCTTGTTCTGTCGAGCTCTTCATCTTTACCTATGTCCAGGTTTGAGAAAGAAATTTATTCTTATTGTAAGAAACCAATTCTTCTAAGTTGGGATAATACTACCTCGAGTTGGTTGGACATGAGTCTCAGATGAAGTCCAAGAGTCATTTGTTTCACCAATCTCTTCAATTTTACCTATATCCTGGTCTAAGAAAGAACTACTATCCTGATTGTAAGAATTCCATCCCTCTTCTCTTGTTACTACACTCTCTTCAATACATGATGCCAGTTTTCTCCTTTCAACAATCTGTATCAAAGTCCAAAGGATATAGACAAGAGAAAACGAGAAACATATATGGACTCAACCACACAAAACTGGTGTTATTGAATACTAATGATACCCGTGAATTGTTTTTACCAGAGGAAACCAAGTACCTACAAATTCAGAAGTATATGACCATTTCCAATCAAAGGAACTCAAATTACATGGATTACAAGGAATAGAGAAAAATAGTAACTGATAATACTCAAATTACAAGGACATCAAATTTATTTTACTACCAAGTAGTAACTAATAACGCACATTGCTTAGTGTGAGTGGAAAAATAAATGGAATATGATCAAAATTCATAAGTAAAATTTACAATTTGGTCATATTTAAGGTCATACAACTAACTTCTAGGGAAAAGTACCTCTAATCATAAAGTGGACAGTAGATTTTGTCAAGTTTTTTTATCTTGAACATTGTTCTTAAAAGCATAATGCGACAGCGATTATTTGTATATTAAATAACATTAGTACTGTTATTTTGAACAGGTGTTACCTCAATAAAGATTAGTTTAAAGTTTGACGACATCACCATTGTAGGTAAAGAAAAGTCCACTATGTTCATCTTGAACCACCCATTAGTGAAGCCAGGCGACCAATTTGTAGTATGAGGTTATAAGTAGATGTACACCAATGAGACAATGTTTCCCCATAAAAGCATATCAAATTACTCAAATGCTTCAAGATATGGAACAAAATCAAACCTGCTGCAGCAGGTTCCTCTGCATTTCCAATACCTTGCTTTGTTTGATCGTTCATGCAACCGAATCATCAATAATGTCCTCGACATCTCCATCGCTATCCTCGCAAGCACTTCCAGTGCGATCAATATGCTTGAGTGTGATTTTGCTCTAAAGGAGAAAAGAACCATTTTAATCTAGAGGCCTAGGGGAAAAAAAAAGGCTTGTGACCCTTAAGCCCATTTAAATGTATGTATTAGCTAGCAACACCTGTCTTTTTCCATGACCGGTCTGGAATCAAGGAGTCCATTTTTCCGCATTAAAAGAATTTAATCCATACAACAATTCAAAATATAAAAAACAGTCCGGTAAACTCCAATGCGGGTCCGGAGAAGGGTCAAATCAGATTGGGTCTTTTCCAAGCAAAATTATAAAAGCTCTTTTCTATGGAAAAAAGAATTTACTTGAAATACAATAAGTCTGGAATTTCAATGTCTCATCTAAAAAGATCAAAATTAAATTTAGGAATGTAAACCATATCTCAAATTCAAACAACCTGAGACAAGGACAGCACTGAAACTACATTTACGACTCAAAGAAACGATAAAGAAATTTCAGGTAGTATAAACGGTGTTTATTCATCAGGTAGGAAGAAACTCGGTGAGCTAAATAGAAGAACAGTCTAGATTGAGTGGAAAAGATTAAAACATCTAGCAAAATCCCACTTTAAAATTTCATCTAAACTATATAGATCGACGCTCGACAGGTGGACCGATGAACGGATCGGGTGGGCTGACGGACGGACACAGCACCATCCGAAATCACAAATATAGACAAACAATTGTCTGGAAGAAAGAAAAGCTGATCAAGAGGCGCACAAGCCACGATGAAGGTTCCACAGGTCACAGGTGAAAGAGCAAAGAAAAAAGTAATGAACCTCTTTCTTGAAACCCCAAAAAAGCTTTGTTGATGATGATAAAGCCCACGAGAATCCAACAAGGGAAAGAATTGACAATTTCGAACTTTTGCTGCAGGGAAACTCCTATAATCGAACAATCCCCTTCCAGGAAACA
The DNA here is from genome assembly GCA_025175895.1 of Wurfbainia villosa. NCBI lineage: Eukaryota > Viridiplantae > Streptophyta > Magnoliopsida > Zingiberales > Zingiberaceae > Wurfbainia > Wurfbainia villosa. The sequence goes on along the minus strand of CM045991.1, from coordinate 20,992,007 downwards.
AAACCTCGAAAAGAAAATTCTACAAAACGTTACGGATCAAAGTTCTAGTTTGCTCCATTTCCATGAGCGAGGTACCCCTTTCTTGAATTCTGAAAAACCCGCCTCGAATCGACTAATAGAGAGAGGATTCACCGTGCAAAGCGGAAAGTAGCCGTGAGGGCGAGCCCCGCCGTGCAGGAGGCGGCAGCTGACCGCGCGGGGCGACGGCAACGACGCTGCAGGAGAGGATCGGCGGTGGGAGAAGATGCTGAGCCAGCCCGGCGAGCGAGGTGACCTTGGTAGCTGCGGCGGTGCCGTGGTGGTACGTCCGGAGCGGATCGGCGTCAGTTTATATATAATGGATTGAACGGAATGCTTTGTCTGGTTTGTTGGCGTCACGGTGTCTAACTGTCTTCTAGTAAAATATTTCTTTTTTAAAAAATAAAAATAAAAATAAAAGAAACAATGATATCCAAGTTTGGGCAAACTTTGCTTTTAAAAAATAAGATTATTCTGGTGTGCTGGCGTCATGGTTTATAATTTAAAAAAAAAAAAGAAAAACAAATTACAAGCCATCTGGTATAGATAATACATTTTTATTAGAAACATTGTCTAGATTTCCAAGTATACACGTGAATTGAACAACAGTAAGTTATAATATACATGATCAAATAAAAAGGTTTGGTAAACCAACGTCTCCTTGGGAAACAGGGGAATGCACAACATGAAACAGCACACAGTAATACTCTTGAGTTGGCACAAAGTTGATACAATATAGGGAGGCAAACTCTGCACTTAACCTTGCGCTGACACTTCCAGAAAAGATATTTCAGTATTTGGAGAGTTTACATCGGGGTTACACCTTCCTCGTCTCTGCTTTCAGGAGCTAGTTCCTGTACCGGAATTGTTTCAGTGGCAACTTCTGTTGGTTTTCCAATATCAGCTTCAGGTTTAACTTTCTCCACTTTTGTCCTTGTGATTGATATTTTGGGATTCGCAGCAGCTGGCTTAGCTTCCGGTGATGCAGGTTTTGATTTCTGAGAAGGAAGCTTGCCAAGTGATCTTTCAGTGGGCTTCTTGGAACTTGATCTCCCTTGATTTGTTGCTTCAGTTTCATTCAGTTTTGTGGTGGAAGCCAGGTGCATGCTCCGGGTAGCTTCCGAAGGCTTTTTTTCTGTTGTTGCATTGGATGGCTTGCGTCGGCCAAGTTTAGGTGACCTAGCACGGGTTGGTGGGATCTGATACAAGAAAAAGGTGTGGTTATATTGATATTAGAGCAATGAAGGAAAACAAAGTTGCATAAGTGGTATCAAAAGGATGTCTCAAGGAGAGAAGAATACTTGATGAAAAGACACTCGTGGATAGCACATAGATTTTGGGTCCTCAGAGCCACAGGTTATTTTCAACATTCCATAGAGTTATATTAGCATCAATGGCATACTTTGCACAAGTTAAATGCAAAAGTGAATTTATAATTTCATTCTGTTTCCAAGAAGATATGTTTCTTAAGGGATCTAAGGGATTATGGAACTTCAAAGTGAGACACATAAGAGCTGTTTGGTATAGGTTATGGCAATTTAGGATCAGGTTTAGTAGGATGATTGAAAAACCCCTAGTTTCAAGTGACATAACGTAGTTAGGTTATTTGCTAAATCAAGAATATCCAGGTTATAGTTTTTTTTTTTGGAAAAAAAGGAAGCTTATTCAAGGTTACTTCGATCAGAAAAATCATAATTCTTCATTGATGATTATCACAGAACAAATCATGGTTGATTTGCTTTGAAACACCTATTGCAATTGCAAATACTAAAACTAAATATCACAATCTATGTTCTGATGCTTTTAGGAATTTCCATGGCTGATTTTTATAGCATCTCACTATTTCTTCACTTCTATGCACCATCAAAATAAACAAGAGTTCATCTCATATCCCCATTTTATTTAAGTATTAACCAAGAATTCTAGACAACCAAAAGGGTAGTTTAACTAACAAAATAATTAACCTAACCTATGCCATACTCATAATTGAAATTCAAGGGCATGGAGGGTTGAGAACTATTACTAGCTCAAGACAAAGTAATGGATAACAAGATCATCCAGTGTCAATAAGCCAGGGCTGGGCCTAACTCTTTTTTGTTGTTGTGCCCAACCCGGCCCAAAATAGGGCCCTACACTGATCAGTAGAAGTCCTTGCCTAGCTAACTTGTGTCTGTATCAACTCAGGATCCACAAGTCCAATAACTTAAACAAATAATAAGAAAACAAAATTCTAAAAATTAGGGGAAAAAATTAAAAATCTTATTTAAAAAAATTGATTGATAAAAATTTTGACATTAGAATTCATATTTGTATTTTTAAAATATAAAAGCTAATAAACAAGTCTCTAAAAAATAATGCTATTAATAATTATATTTTTTATTAAATACTATTTACAATTTACATATTCAATATTTATATTATTGAATATTTTTAAAATTGAATTATAAATAAAAAAACTCGATTTGACCGGTGTTGTGTTAGGTATGCCCCCAGCTCGCAGCCCACAAATATGAAACCCAACGTGAACTCGTTGGTTGTTCTATGCTAAGCATGGCCTATGTCATGTCATGCTAGATCGGGCCATGGGTATCCAACATATTTTACACCTCTACCTTGTAGTCTACCTGTCAATTAAATGGAAACTTTGATAGTGGAGGTACAATATTCCATTGGATTAAAATGACATTTTGATCTTAATGAACAATAGAAGGCCAAGAAGGGGAAAGATAAAGGCCAGGCTTGAAATTTCTTAAGCAAATACAACAATATCAGCTAGAATTGTATCCTCAAAACATATGATGAAATGCCAAATTAAATTGTCCTCTCAACGTCATTAAAAATCGCATGAATATGACAGTAACAACATTATCAGATTATAAAATCCACCAGATTGTGCATCCAATTGCAAACACATGCCATGCAAAGTACGGATAAGAATTACTACCTTTTTCAGCTCAACTTTCGGAGGACCAGGTTCTTGATAAAAGCTTGGCATGGGTGTTGCCCTAAAAGTCAAGCTCTTCCTCAGCCGTCTGATCTCAGCCTCTTGATTTTCCTGTATTATAATATTATATAACTTGAGTATGAATGTAGCTGAACTGTGAAGGTTGTCTAAAGACAAAGAAAATATGTTACTTTGCTCTTTTCCTGTAAATTTGTCTGTTCTGCTTCCTTGGCATGATTCTTCTCTTCAAGTTTCATAAAAAACTGAGAAATCATTGAAATGATATATTTAAGTAAAATGTTTCACTTGATGGGAAAATTATAAATGAGTAGAATAAACCCTTGATAACCTCCTTGCGTTTCTCTGCACGCTCATCCAATCTGAAACTAAAACCAGAAATAGTGCTCCTCGTTGCACGTGGAGAATCACTGTGAAAGGTAAATATGATTATCAAATACAAATGTAGCAAGCATACACTATGTGATGTGCAACCTCAAGCAACCCAGTGTAGTTCAGATGGCATCACAATCTCAAAATCATTAATATATTATTCAATTTTACTATTGGAGCTCAATTATGAGATTTATGCTAATTTTTCCAGTCCTTATGTAACTTATCCATCACATGAACCAGTAATGGTATGGAGTAGACTAACAATTAAGAGCCACACTAACTATCAAGCAGGGTCATTGAAGGGTGAACTAAGTTGCTTGCCATCAAAGTAGAGGCACCTTTAGAAAATCGTATGCTGATTTCAACAGGGTGCAATAAAGGAACGAAGATTTTGTGCCTCTTCAAAAGGCCGAAGGTACAGAAGGAAAAAAAAAGGATTGAATGCCTGTTTGATGTGTATGATGATTGCACCCTTTAGATAGCCTAAATTTTCAGCATCATATAACTAATATAGCCGATGCTGTTACCTTCTGAGTAATGATACTATTTGATATTCTGTGGGCATGATTATAACACTAGAAACTTTGATTATGTTGTTAGACTTTCTTGGATAAGTTTGCGCATTAATAGATAAGTTAAAGGTTAAGTTACTGGCAGCTTGAGAATTTAAAGCAAAAAAAGTACAGAAAATGTGCTTATAAAAGTTGCATATATAAATACTATATTGATATATAAATTGTGCAACCCAATTGGCAGTTGCTTAGATCATAGAGGACATGTTGATCTGAGGACTTTACTTCCACAGCTGATGGTGGAATTTGACCACCATGCACAAAATTTCATACTTAGCCTTACTGTAGGAAAAATAATGATAACTATAGTTTTATTTTAATTAGTGACTGAAGATATAATATCAACATAAAAATGGAAAAGGTAGAGCAACAATAGAACTGGGCCAATGCACAAATATCTTACATTCCAGTTTCCGAAGCAATATCTTCTACAGGTGCATCCACTGAACCAGTCTTTCCTGGCTGGTATTAACAAAGATAGTGATATAACAAATGCACTATACTAAAGCAGAAAAAGTGTGAGGGTTTTATGGCACTACTTAGTGTTTAGAGAAACAAAACAGAGGAACTTACCAATGCTCTCCAAGTGCGAGTCCCACTTGTTAGAGAAGGTCGCTTCGCATGATGAACGGCTGAGGAAAGCATACAATTTACATAAGAAGAAGTGGATGCATGTAGAGTACCACCGAAGTTGAAAAGAAATACAATTAACAGTTGAGGACGCATCCTTCGGTTGCCCCATGATTGCCGAGTTCTTCCTCCCACTGTCCCCAAGATGGCCTTTAGAAGGAAATGAGTGACTTGGCAAAAGAGCAGAATTTTTCTTTTGGAGTTCATTTGAATGGCCATTATGACTCCCTTTATCTTTCTGTGCCTTTTCTGATTGAACGTCTTCACCAGATCTCAATATCTGGAATTATAGGTAATACTTATTCTAATCCAAAATGACCTTTGAGCAAGAAAAAGAGACTCAAAAAGAATAAATCAATGCAAATACCTCGACAGGATTTGAGGATTTCATTCCTGCAATAGATACAGAACCTTCATTAACCTCTTCAGAAGAATCAACAACTTCCCCCTCTGATTTTTCTGTGCGGCGGTTTATGGCTTCCATAGTATCAAAATAATGGTCGCTATCGTCTCTGATTATATTTGGCCCAACTCCATTTACCACCGGATCCTTATCCGCCATTTCCTTTTGGAACTCCAGTTCGGCTATGGCACCAGATTCCATCCTTTAAATCTACGCCCACGCCGAAGTTGAGCTCTGCAACAGTTTGTTTCAAAAAGTCATCTTTACAGAACCACATGATCCTCTGAGATGGTTTCAGCACCATGACCGGAAAGTGTAAAACGAAAAAGACAATACTAATTTCTGCTGCATCCAGATAACTCAAGCGCCAGCTAAATGAAAAAGCTATAGCATACAGCGTTCTAAACTTTTCATTAAACAAAATGCAGCGTTTCAAACTACTCCAAGTGAGTAGGAAAAAATTGACAGCGAACGAACAAAAAGCAAATTCATTCTGAAAGATCTACAAGTTTACTCACTTGAAGTAGAGGCTCATAATTCCAGCACTGAAATCAAGAATACCAAAACACATTCCCCAACTTTGGGATGGACGATCCCTTAACCGCGAGACATAACAGGATCACAGATCAACTAAAAGCAAAGTTACCTGCAGAGTTCAAGCAAAGGGACCAAGATGCCACAAGAGATCCGCCACGAAAAGTACAAAGGCCATTCTCGGAAGTCTCCTCGTGAGACCGAACTGCCGGGATTGAAGAAAATCGAACCAAACGCCTCCTCGCCGAAGGAATCAATGTTCCCGTAGTTCAAATCACCACCGGCCACCGATCCGCCCTCCTTTCCGCCGCCTCTCCGCGACAAGACAACGAGGGGACGGAGGACCTTACACTAACTATAGCAAGTGGACGGATTGAATTTACCATTTTGCCACTGCATCATTACTAATCCACCCATGGAAATTCTTCATATTACATAGAGTTTTACAACAGAAATTGCCCGACGAGGATATATTTGTCCTTTCCTCCTACCGTGCAGGATAACGTGCCTCGGTGGTGTAACTGTTCTTTCTACTGACGTGGCGCTTCAAAGGCAAAGACTTCAGACTAGGTAAATTCCTATTTGACCCTATCATTTACCTACGTCACCTACCTGCTTTCTCATTGTTGCTGACAATGCACCACCGTGGGACCCATAAAATCCACCAACGGAACATATGGGTTTCATCGCAAAAAATGGACGGCCATTTGGACATCCGCATAGTCATTCGATACGAGCCCTGGATTATGTGTCGGCATCGCGACGTGAGCTGGCGAGAACGTGGCGTGGGCGGATCGGACGGCGAAGAGGAGAGCAGAGGTAAGTTACAGCCCGTTCGATGGGCCCACAGCTGGAATCTACACGATCCGCTGTTGCCTGAGAAACATCAAATTCCTATCTCCCAATCACAGCCGTCCATCCTCACTCAAGGAGCAACTGGCCGATTGTAACGCTTGATCTGACCCGATTAACGGGTCGGGTCCATGCAGATCCGACCCAATAACATCGCATTGGTAAAGGTATGTGGATCCTTTCTTGGCCAATCCGGGGAAATGCAAGAGGGCATATTTGGTTAATATGTTTTCCTTTTTTTACGTGGAAAATAGAAAAATGTAGAAAACCTATTTGGTTGGATGTTTTCTATCTCTATTTTTTTTAAAATAAAATTATATTTAATTAGAAAACGAATTCTTTTTTCGAAAACGAAAAAGGCTCACCTGTACTAAACACCACCTAAATAATTTATCTTATCTTTCGAGTTGAAAAGGCGAGGTTGAGCGCTAGGGCACTCTACAGGTGCAGCAGTCAAAATGAAAAGACTAATTTGATTTTTTAATGTGACATCGTTCGATAGTGAATTTAAAAAAAATTCATTCGGATAATTTTGAAACTTAGAAGTTTATTCGATAAACAAAGTACGAGTTCGATATTGGATCGTCGTAGGAGATGATCATTGTAAAGTCAAATTGAGCGGTGAAAAAAAGCTACAGTCTTTTGATTTATTCACGATGATCGATGGAATCACAGCTACGATTTTATTCGAGCGATTATTGATGAAATGTTCTAAAAATTCATAAGATAAAATCGATCGCTCTCAAAAATTAATCGAATTAAAAATTCGGATACTAAGTGTGAATAAATAAAAGGCTGGAGCTTAATCCGGAGTAGCAGTGCGATGCAACCGCTGAAAAAGAGGTTATGCATCTACGCGTTGCGTTCTTTGCGCGGTGCTATCATTTTCCATTACAAAATGGAAGTTATAATCTCGCTCTGACAGCCAAAACTCATCCTTTAAGAAAAGTAGAAATTTGATCCAAACCACTCACATCGATGTTTCGAGATAATTACGTATTTTAATTATTTAAAGTTAGAAACCTTTTCGCAGGAGCTAATAATTAAATATTATATTTTATATATAAAAAAAATGCAACAACTCAATATGATTGACTTGTGGGCTGAAAAATAAGACAAGACAAGCCAGACCCACACTTCTATTTGTTAGTTGGTTTGTAACGCCACAATTTTTTATATCATTCGACCAACTTTCTCCCTTTTTTTTTTTAGGCCTCCAGTTAAAAAAAATGATTTTAATTTTTTTATTTATCCTCTCCAAATTGGTCCAAAGATGACTAAATAAAATTTGATGGAAGAAGAAATAATATATACGTTATAAAAATAAATATTTGTCTTCGTCCATCTTTCGACTTTAACGAAAGATGATAAATCATAAAGATGTCACTTGACACAATAAATCACTTTACACATAAGAGGTCAAAAACTCAATAAAACATTTTATATTTTTGAAAATTGATCCCAAATTTTCCAAAATTTCATGTAATGATTTCATAAGCGAAAGAAATAATATGTATGATAATATTTGAGGTGTATTTTTTACTTATTATTTTGATATATTTATAAGAAAGTGACTTATTTTGTGAATTAACTTGAATTTGAAATAATAATAATAATAATATAGGAAAAGAGAGTTGATCAATGTGTATTTATTGGTGTAAAAGATTAGAATTCGTTAACCTAACAGTCCCTATCAGTTCGCTTCTCGACCATCGTAAGGGAGGTAAATCACAGTAGACCTTTGGCCATTGAGACTAGTAACTAGCGCATAAAGGGACGACACAATCAATGTGTATCCGTGTATGATGCACCGTGGGTTGTCCGATCTTATGAGATTGTACCGTAAATGAAAATATACTGTATCTTTCTTTGTGATCTTTGGCGAAAATTATCATCGTTAGTCGTCATCCACATTATAGCCTAGTCTCTGAATCCGTTGGGGGTCGTCGTTGATGTCTCTCCAATTGAATCACGATTAAATTCCGATCAAATTACGACCATCAATACCGTAGTTGTTGGCGCCTGCAATCACGGTCGATTCCAAATGGACTCTAGAGTCAATTGAACTGCGTGCGTGTGTATATATATATATATATTGAATGCTGAATATTTATATGTTCGTGAGCATCCGAGTATGCATAGTAATGAAAAATGCACATTAACATTTGACATTGTTGACCGCCTGAAGCCACTGCCACTTGACATTGCCGTCAAGAGACCGGATTCATGCTGTAATTTGGTCGAAATTTGATCGCGGTTCAATTCGATTCCGGGCGAATTTTCGGTCGGAATTGTCTGCGATTGCGCTCGCGATGTTAGAGGTCATAATTCGATCAGATTTCGATAGGATTGCACCCGAAATTGATCGATCGTCGGAGCATCAATGTCCGAGGATGACGAACGGTGCATTCTTCATTACTATACAATTTTGTGAGATCGAACAACTCATAATGCACCGTGCACGAGACACGCATAAAGCGTCACACAACATATCAAAACTCTTTATATATAGAAATTTTATCCTATATAATTTATCCGTGAGCATCTCTATTATCCACTGCCTCGATCTTCTGAGATTTAAAGATTTGACTATAGTGCACACTCAATCGGATAATGAATAATAGAGATGTTCATGGGTATTCGTGGATGAATTGGATATGAGATTATTTCTCTTTCTATAAATATTATTCTACATAACTCGTATGTGAGCATCTCTGAATATCTTTATTATTTATCGTTCGATCGATGCACTGTAATTTTAAAAGATAGAATAATGAATAATAAAAATGTGATTATATATATATATAGCTTAATTAATTTTAGATTTTTTTTTGAACAGATGCAGTTTTCTTCGATTGACAGTCCCATTCACCACCAACCCTCTCGTCGACGTCTCCACCAATCCACCGCACTCTACCTGGGATCACCGAGAGCGAGGGGATATGGCATTGGCGTCGCTGTTCCGCCGATTCTCCTTCTCCTCTGCCTCCGTCGCTGGTCACTGGTCAGTACCCCCTTTTGCGCACCTGCCGCTGCTATACGGTATGTTTCTTCTCGTAAAAATCGATCTCTGTTCGTTCGTGGAGGTTATGGTTCTTCTTTATGTGCAAAGATTCAGTTTTTTGGATTATTACGGTTCACCATTGGGATCAAGATTGTTTTTTTCCCCCAAAAAATAGAGGGAATACAATTTTCATATCCGAATAGTATCATTTGGCAATGTTGTGTTAACTTCTCTTTCGTTACGCGTGTTTGTATGTAGTACTCATTGCCGAACGAAGCAGCCTGCGACTGCGAGAAGGAGAAATCTGGAGTCACGGTGTGTCCCTTATGCGTTTGTACGTCTAGGGTCTATAGATTAGAGAGCGGTTCAACGATTCTTGATACTCGGGTTTTGGGGTTTGCATTGTAGTGGACGAAGCAGCTGAATGCCCCGCTGGAGATTATAGATCCGGAAATCGCCAATATAATTGAGCTCGAGAAGGCTAGGCAGTGGAAGGTACCTCTTTAGTTTGTCTTCTGTCTTTCCCGTTTCGGAATCTCATGCATTCAATTTCCATCAGAAACTATCTTGCTTGCATGTAAACGATCCTTCTAACTAGTTGATTGGGATATGCTTCCTGTTCAATGCAATTTCTATTAATGATAGTTGTAAATTTCATGATGCATAATTTGGAATGTGATGGAAGGGACTAGAACTCATACCATCAGAGAATTTCACATCAGTGTCAGTCATGCAAGCAGTAGGGTCGGTCATGACAAACAAATATAGTGAAGGGTATCCTGGTGCACGATACTATGGTGGTAATGAGTAAGTTGTAGTTACCTTCTTATTGGTATTCACTTATTTTAGCAGGGTTTCTCTACTATGGAAATGGAATGCCTTGTTGACTTGATTTTGGATACAGTTTTGTTGAAGAAATCTAATTATCCATTCCTCATTTCAGATACATTGACATGGCTGAATCATTGTGCCAAAAACGTGCTCTGGAAGCTTTTCATTTAGATTCTGCAAAATGGGGAGGTATGATTCATATCATCCTCAACACTTTTAGATGTAATAATCGGTAGCTAGATAGTAACTATTGTAATCTATATACTTCTGAAACTTCTTATAGAAACTAGGATTTATATGGCTGATGTTGCTAGTACCGTCTTCACCTTCTATGTTTTCATATATGCATTTATGGGTTTAGTATTTAGCTGTTTGTTGTTTTATGTAGTTCTTCTATCAACTCTTCATCAACCAATTCTATGGAAAAGCCAACTTTCAGTATGTATTGCAAAATTCAGTTTCTCTTCCTAGTTTGTCACCCAGATACCTGTAGGAATTCGAAAAAGTGATATGCTTAGATTCCTCCATGTTGATTTGATATTTCTCTTGCCCTTTAAGTCAATAAAAAACTAACATACCAAGTAAATTGGGATTAACACATATGGTTTGAGCCATTGTAGGATTTAGTTGTAACCCTGCCACTTGCCAATTATTTTATATGACAAATATTGACTGTATTAGTTCTGTAAGATCATTTTCTAGCACAAGGTTAACTTGCCAATCTAAGCGCTCTTATTGGTTCATCCCTCTATCCAATTCATCTGACCTTTCTTTTTAAGCTTTTAGTGAATGTACAATCATTATCTGGATCTCCGGCTAACTTTCAAGTCTATACTGCACTTTTGAAGCCACATGAAAGAATAATGGCTCTTGATCTTCCTCATGGTGGACTTCTTTCTCATGGATACCAGGTCAGCAATAAATTTACCCTCAGGGCATAAATGCATATTGCTTCCTGTTCTTTCTGGTCGATTAATTTGATCTATGCGTTATTCTGTAATTTAATTAACATTTTTTTCATTTAAGAGTTCAATCAAGTCAATTACTGGATTTTGTTTACTGATCACCCATGTGTATGTTTGTATACTACTAGAATGTATACTACTGAAAAAAAAACACAGCAGGAGAGGGATACAAGAATTTCATTGGCTCTCACATCCACCTCAATGAATCTTCCTTTCTTTTATCGACACATCCAGTGTGTTTGTTCCTGTTGTTAAAGATTTTATGATTCTATGATGTTCATTGATCTTGAGTTGGCCTATTTCAGATGTAAAAATCTCATTTCTTTCCTAGAATTATATGTTTTATTTTGTATATCTCTCTTTTCATCTTGCAAGATTTAAGCAATATATACTAAAGTATATGAAGTTCTTGACTTGAAATGTGTATCCTTCTCACCTTTCTTCAACTTGTTAATTGTTTTGGCAATGTACTGTATAAGAAGGAACAATTGGTAGCTTTTTCTACTTTATATTCATCAATTGTCTTGTTGGAATGACATGGATCTATTGTCTGCTTATTGGTGAACTATGTTCACCACGTTCTCATTTCCAAACACAAATTAAAAAGGGCATGGATCTGTTGTCAACTTAAGTGATATAATTCTGAAATATGCTATGTGCTGACTCTGCCATTGTCTCGATTACTTAAACAACTGTTGAAAATTGAAACAATTGTTTTATCCTGTAAGGATATTTCACTATTGTCAAATTGAGTTCCATTACCTGGCTGTTAAAGCTTCAGCAGGTCTAACCAGACAATTATATGATCTTTTTGCTGTAAAGGTTGTGTACTTCTGTTTAGTTGTTATGAAGAAAATATATATGGATGCTATCTGGTCTTTAGGTCATATATGTTGCTTCTATTTTTTTTATAGATCTTATCTAATTACATTATCTATTTGATTTATACAGACTGATACCAAGAAGATCTCTGCTGTGTCCTTATTCTTTGAAACAATGGCATATAGATTGGATTAAAGCACAGGATTCATCAACTCTGATCAGGTGGCTAATATTCCTTTTCTTTTAACTTTTCTGTATGTACATTTTCCCTTTTGTTTTACGCTAAATTGCCTTGTTCTTGCATACATTTTATTTTCTTTGTGAATGGGTAATTCTTTCATGCATATGATGTTGATTATAATATATAGGAAGTTAGAATGTTCAGTATTTGGAGAACACATTTCTTATTTAGATCAGCATAACATCTGAAGTTCTGAACTATATGATGTATGATTAAACCCTTTGTTTCTTGTTCGGATTTTGATTGGTCTGGTAGATCTGTTATGTATCACTCTTCAATAGCAATTGATGACCTGGTTTTTTATTATTACACCTTGTATTTCAGACTAAATGATTAAATTTGTAATATGAGATTAAACTATCAACTCATACTCCCTCATATGCTGGAGCATAGGTATCATTGTTGTACAGCTTGTTATATAAAATAGGAGTGGCCAATTGTTGCTCAATTTTTTGCTTGCATGTCCTTGATATGACAGTATCTTCATGCAACGTAGGGGATTATGGAATTGCAAATACATGCTGAACATGCCATCCTTGCTTTCGCATTAGATTTTATGTATCATGTGTTTTTTTTCAGTTATTAATGAGGACCAAGATTTTTCACATCCCTTCTCAACTGAATCCATTTTAATGTGTACCTACACAGTTGGAGAAAAGTGTAGCACTCTTCAGGCCAAAATTGATAGTGGCTGGTGCTAGCGCATATGCTCGGCCCTATGACTATGCATGCATTCGTAAAGTATACCTAGTACAGTCGTTTCATGCTAGCTTTATATACTGGTTTACTAACATTTTGATTTCATTATTTGTATGGTATTTTGCTGGAATTAACAGGTATGTGACAAGCAGAAAGCTATTCTTCTGGCAGATATGGCACACATCAGTGGACTGGTTGCCGCTGGTGTTATCCCATCTCCATTCGAGTATACAGATATAGTGACAACTACTACTCACAAGTCACTCCGGGGACCACGTGGAGCCATGATCTTTTATAGGAAAGGAGTAAAAGAGATCAACAAACAAGGGAAAGAAGTGAGTTGATAAATTTCTTAGATGCATCAATGTAGATGAGCTCTTAAATTTTATATGGAATAACATTAATAATTGCATCCATTTTTGTGAAGGTTATGTTTGATTTTGAAGATAAAATTAATTCAGCTGTCTTTCCTGGACTACAAGGTGGTCCACACAATCATACTATTGCAGGTCTAGCTGTTGCACTTAAACAGGTATGCCATTTTGTCTAACACAGTAATGGTTATGATACAATGATACTTGGCTAATATTGTCTCTGCTAAAGCAGTTAAATTACTTTTTCACTTTATTAATCATTGACCTAATCCGCCCTTTGCCCCTTGTAGATCAACTTTAACCAGTAGGGTCAATTTTATTAGAACAAGCTTCCAGGTTACCAGCGTCAATTCAGTGTTTATTTCTAACTGACTGATGCAACCATGCACAGTATATAAAATTCCCTTTTCTCAAAGGTTTCTATAATGATCAAATTCTTTCCAGAATTCTATCATACTTATTGTAGCTGTGGATTATCTACAATATTGCACTATTTTAAGCTCTTGCACGTGTATGCCACTCATGATAGAAGGATAGAGCTATAAACTAGTATTAAGCTCTTGAAGCAATAATTAGTAATCAACCATTCAAAGGCTTTTAAATGATTCAGTTAGACAAAGTATAATTATCTGGCAGGTTTTGGTTTCTGTGGTCAAGAAAAGTATGTCTACAATTTTCATGGAATTGCTGCAGATTTTTAAGGTCTAACCCTGTGTCAATTAATCTGATGTTTTCTGTGAGTAAACTACAGGCTACCACTCCAGAATTTAGAGCTTATCAAGGGAAAGTGTTGAAGAATTGTGCTAGATTCGCTGAGGTGCCATTATTTTTTCTGTCTTTGCTCTTTATTTGCAGAATACCATGAAGAAGCGACTTCTCCAAGTTCTACTGTTATAGTGGCTGTTGTTTTGTTTGAACTCCTGCTATATTTGTTAAAATTCATTAGACCCCAATAGCTGAGGATATCATATTGGCAGTGTTTGGTTGAGAAAAGCTACGATCTTGTATCTGGAGGAACAGATAATCATTTAGTATTGGTGAACCTTAAGAACAAGGTAAGAGGGTTCAACGCCTATCGAGACTCCAATTTGTGAATTGACCATGCCAGCATGTAGTCATATACTGTCTTGATTATTTCTTTCGTGAGTCATGCTAAAAAATAGCTCTCTTGAATCAAAATACGTTGTTCACAACTGAGGGGCACTGAGCCTTTTATTGATGGATCCAGAGTTGAGAAGGTGCTGGAGTCGGTACATATTGCAGCCAACAAAAATACAGTCCCAGGCGATGTGTCTGCCGTGGTTCCTGGTGGCATCAGGATGGGTATTGGCATCAGGTGATTTTGCTAAAGTTGCAGATTTCTTTGATATGGCTGTTAAATTGACATTGAAAATCAAGGCTGAAACAAAAGGTATAAATTTCCATGACTCTTTGTCACGGAATTCTTCCAAGTTCTTTGCCTATGTTCATGATTCTGTGTGGTATGATCCAAACATTATGTTATTGTTAGTGCATATAAAAATTATATATCTCTACAATGATATGATATTGTCCATTTTGGGTCTAAGTCCTCATAGTTTTATTTTTGAACTTTATTCAAAAGGTCTCATTCCAATGGAGATATTTTTTCATTTTATAAGCACATGATCTTTGCTATGTCTTACCAATGTAAGACTTTGATTATATTCTTAATACTCCAACAATTCTCCCTCAAACGAAGGATCACATTGACCCCTTTAAGTTTATTCATCCTCGAAGGACATTTTCGGTTTGATGTCCGATCCTCAACCCACCAGGACTTCCTGTCAACTGTTTGATCCTCCTGATCCAGTTGGACTTTCTGTTAGTTGTTCAGTCCTCTCAACCCAACTGAACTTTCTGTCTGGTGTCTGATTCTCTTAATCCAGATATGAGAGCTCTACTTCCTTCGTTCGAGGTTCATGGCTTGACATGGATCATGACTCTGATACCAATTATTAGTGTCTATAAGATTCATATATCTCCACAATAATATGATATTGTTAACTTTGGATCTAAGTCTTTATGGTTTTATTTGTGAGTTTTATTCAAAAAGTTTCATACCAATGGAAATATCTTTTCATCTTATAAGTACATGATTTTTTTTTATGTTTTATTAATTTGAAACTTTGATTGTATTTTCAATACTTCAACCATACTTATGTTCGGTTCGAGATTTACTTATTTCTCAACTTAATGTTAAAGCCAGTTGGATCAAAACCCAAGGATTTTGTAGCCATTCTGCAAAATGATGCTAATATTCAGTTCGAAATCGCCCAAATTCGGCACCAGGTGGAGGAATATTTGACAAAGAGACAATCAAGTACAAGGACTGATTCCAGATGTGCTAAATTTGAGACGGATGGATATCTCTTAATTCAGATAATACGGTTAAGTTTCAATATTATTAAGGGTAATTAATTTCCCTCAATGTTTCCTACCTCTTTCAATATGTCCCGTAACACCCTTGAAAGAATTCTTTTGTCGTTAAAATTTTCTTTGGGATATTTAGAGAATAAAAACTTTTGTTAACAAATATTCCTTAAAATGCACTCTATTTGTATTTTTTTTTAAAAAGAGTTTTTAATAATTGCTACAGTAAAAATCGACCCGTTTCACCTTGCAGTAAAAAGATGCTCCAAAGGCTGGTCCTTGCGCCTGCAACTCGTCAAATGCGGATGAAGCGATTATGATCAGTCTTGTTTATATAATAATAAAGAAAGGTAAATTATAAAAAATTATGTCTCTTGATATATTGATAATGAAGGATTTTAAAATTTGAATGAAAATTTTAAATTTTATATCAAAAATCGAGCTCTATCTATTTATATAATAATATGTACGCCGATCTAACTAATGAGGGGAACTCGCAGAGGAAGCGATCAAACAAGAAAAACTCATTCCCCATTCAGCAGCATTACTGCGAAGAATCACGTGGGAGAAAAAAAATCGATGCAAAAAGTTTTGAAATGTTTGCTTTTTGTAACGTGCAAGGAAACTTCAGAGGTGGACGTCTTTTTTTTTATTATTATTATTTATTAACAAGTGGTATTTAAGTTTCGCTCGACTAATCCACTTGGTGAACCGACTCTGTCCCACGACCTCCGAAGAGTCTTCACCGGTCCACGAGGGTAAATCAGAATGATGTGCCGTCAAGTCGTCGTGAGGGATGTGTACGCCAATTGAGTCTGCACCCCACACAAACCCAGTTGGAAAATGGGGATCAACCTTCACAACCCGTGAGCGAGTGGAAAACGACGAAATCTCCTCTGTAAATTACAGTCGACAGAGATTGAATCATGACTATCGCAATGACCATCTAAATTTTTATCGACGCGTCGTCGCCTTATGGGCTAGAGGTGGACGTCTCTTAATTGCACTTGGGGTACTCGGGCTACAATTTGGTTTGGCAACCAAATAGCGAACCGGTTTCGGTCCGACCAATTGAACCGGCCAAGCACCCTGTATATGCATTGTAGCCGAGCATCTCCCCGACATTTTCATCTGTGTGTTTTTGTACGAGATGGCGAACTCTCTCTCTCTCGCGGGATACTCTTCCTGTTCCGAGCAGAAGAAGCCCTGCGTCCGCTGGATATACCGCTACTTCAACGACTGCGTCTGCACTGCCGCCGGCGAGCTTTCCTTCGCATTCGGCATCGTCAGTCTCCTCTGCTGGGGAATCGCCGAGCTCCCTCAACTCGTCACCAACTTCCAGACCAAATCCGGCCATGGCGTCTCCCTCGCCTTCCTCCTAACTTGGGTCATCGGGTAAATTCCTCGTTTAGTTGCGACTGCATATTCTCTTAAGCACGTACTGATCTCCTTCCTTAATTTTCTGTATGCAGTGACATCTTCAATCTGGTTGGCTGCCTTCTTGAGCCAGTGACAGTAAGGCCAACTGATTTTGACTCTTATTAATTATTAGAATGAGTGTTCACTTCATAACTGATCTGTTACTGCCATTTGCAGTTACCTACGCAGCTTTATACAGCTCTGGTAATTGAATCACTAAGATGCAGATTAGTACTGCTAATTAATATACTTGGATAAAATTTATGAACTGAATAAAAATGGCGGATGCAGTTATACACGGCGACAACGGTGGTGCTGGTGCTTCAATGTCTCTACTACGACTACTGGGCGAAATGGTGGAAAAGCAGACATGTTGATGCCGCTGAAGTTCAAGTAATGAATCATTACAATCTTACTCGCTGTTTTCTGAAGTAACTAGCGATTTCTATAGCTTCTAACTAAGAATCATAAGGTGGAAGAGGAGATCAGAAGGCCTTTGAATCATAGTACAAAGCTGGAGGAGGAGAAGCTGAGCAGGCCCATTCCGACCACTGCGCCGGCTAGAGCAGCGTCACGTACTGATGTATACTACACGTATGTGCTTGGCTTTATGAATATCCCCACCGTGCATGGTCCAATAAATGATGGATGCATGCCATGCGTGCAGGTCGGCGAGGTCATTGGCGAGCAGTGGAACCCCGTCGCATGGACCGTCTTACCTCGGCTTCCGGAGTGGCCCTTCGGCGGTCTCCGCCTTCCAAGATTCGTCGTCCGATGACGACGAGGCCGCACAAGCTCCAAGCAAAAACACCACCACGATGTCACCGTCAGTAAGTATAGAAATTACATTACTTCTTGTGGCTATTCTGAATTGCTAGCTAGGCCTGGCCGTGGATAACGTTCTTATCCATCTAACTCAGCAGTGTACCGAAGCCGAGTTGTTCATAGTTATAATAATGAAACAACTGAAAGATTTGCTTGTTTGTTTGCGGACTCATCGGAAAAGATAAGGATTCTTGATCATATCGCCATCGACCCATATGCTCAGTTTCAGTCTGAGCACTACGAGTCATCGCATACACACATGTTTTTATTCTTTTGATGTGAAATATTTATATATATATATATATATATAGAAAATATACACTAGGTATCTTACCCTGCACGTCTGTGCATTCCACTCGACACCGACACACCGTCGTCATCGTCGTATCGTCCGGCCACTGTCGACCGTCGGACCGGGCGCGATCGACGCCGACTTCGTCGGCGTCCGCCGACTCGGATTCGGTCCGTTCGAAATCCAGCGCAAATCGCCGGAATTGGCCAACTCTGCGGCCGCAATGGCGTGGCCCGCCGATCGACCGTGATTTGGCCAACCGACGGTCGAATTGCGGCCGTCCGAGTGTATCGGACGGACCGACGGCCGACGCCGGCCCATCCGGCCCGATCGCGGCCGACAGTGGCCGCGCCACTGTCGGCCGCGTGTTTTGATCAATTCCGGTCGATTTGCACCGGATTTCGGACGCTAACTGACCGAAATCCGAGCTCCGTCGGACCATTGACGAGTCGGGCATCGATCGTGCCCGGTCCGACGGTCGACGGTGGCCGAACAGTGTGGTGGCGACGACGGCAACACGCGTCGGTGTTGAGTGAAGCGCACGGGTGCACAGGATAAGATATATAGTGCATCTTTCTATATATATATATGTATAACTTTGTTTGGTGTTTGGTTACTATCTCTGTATGATATTCCACATTTGTTAATTTCCCAGAAGAAAAGAAAAACATATTCAGCGTTGGAGGATCGATATGAACTAATTTTCCTGTGTCATGAGTGCTTCGTGATTGAGATAGTTTATTTATTTACGATAATCGAGGCGATTAACATATTTAACATTATCTCTTTAAAAGCTTCCTGATTTCTTAATCAGTTGCTTTTCTCAGCCAAGATTAAATT
Organism: Wurfbainia villosa; assembly: GCA_025175895.1. NCBI lineage: Eukaryota > Viridiplantae > Streptophyta > Magnoliopsida > Zingiberales > Zingiberaceae > Wurfbainia > Wurfbainia villosa. The sequence continues at coordinate 20,972,958 of CM045991.1, read as the reverse complement.
GGAGTTTTTAATTGGACCGGTCTGGTCGATTCAAGTTATTGGTAGTCTGAAGGTAGATTTGTCCAAAAGAGCAGGAGCAAGGGTTGATTTTTGTTGGGTGTTCCGGCCTTTCAGGACATATCGTTCCTTCCACTTAGGAGATCGTTTTGCTGTGTTAATAGGCAATCGTGATTTGTCTCTCTTTATATTAGGAGAACAATCAATGTTTCATATTGAAAAGATTACGAACTTATAAAATGAAAACTTATCTCCATTAATGTGAGAATTTTTTAGTATACTTTAAAAATAAAATTATAAAGGCTTAGACTTAAAGTGGACAATATCATATCATAGTGGAGATTTATGAATTTTATTTGCATCAATAATTCATGTCGAGCTAGCCATGAGTCTCTAACAAAGGAAGTGAGAGCTCTTGTATCTAGATCAAGAGAACTAGACACTAGACAAGAAGTTCAATTAGATCAAAAGGATCGGACAATTGATAAAAAATTCAGCTGGGTCAGAAGAATCAGACAGTTACAGAAAAATCTGATGAGTTAAGGATTATACATCAAATTGAGGAAGTCCTTTAAAGACGGATGAGTTTGAGAGGGAGGTCCAATGTAATTATTCGTTTGAGGGGGGATTGCGTTGAAAAATATGAGGAAAAAATTATGGACTTATAAGATGAAAAAATATCTCTATTGGTGTGAGATCTTTTGATTATACTTCAAAAATAAAATTATAAGAATTTACGTTCAAAGTGAATAATATTATGTCCAACATTCACATGTTATGAGATGAGCACGGAAGGGAGGATGATTGAGGTGAATATAATGGTGTTTAATTTGCGTGATATTTAACATATTAATTAATTTATATATACTAGACCAGTTCTATTTATTTGGTAAGAAATTGCTTTATATCTTATTCATTTTCTACTTATATTAATTCACCTCCTTTTATTTCGATCATGGTTTAGTAAATTGTAAAAAAAAGAAAAAAAGAAAAGTAACTTGAGTCTCTTGCATTATTGAATCGTATCTAAGATTGTCAGTTCTATATTTTCTGATAGGTTAGCTATGGCACTTTCGTTGCAAGTTTGGTTGGATTCCCATTCCAAGCTAAAGCTTCAATGGCAAGAACAATGGTAATGAATTATATATGTGGATAAACAAATCAAAATCACTGGTGAAACTTAAAAATCCCGTTTTCTGCAAGCAATTTAATCTTCACGTTGCAGGATATCGAATTGGGGTCCTCTGAAGGTGGCAACATTTACGGTCTCATATTAGGCTGGATTATGGCTGCAATTTACATGGGAGGCCGTTTGCCGCAAATCTACTTAAATGTAAGTACCATCATTAAAAAAACAAAACAAAACATTTATCAAAAAAAAAAAAGAGAGGCATTTTCTTCCTAATTCTAATCATTTCAATGCCTCCATGTTAAAACAGATGAAGCGGGGAAGTGTCGAGGTAGTTATTTCATGTATGTCTAGCTATATGAATTGGGGAATTTAGAATGATCGGTGCTAATGACTCAGTTTTTTGTAGGGATTAAACCCTCTAATGTTCATTTTTGCAATCATCGCGAATGCAACTTATGTGGGAAGGTCCTTTAATTTCTAACACTAAGTTATTCTTACAAGTAAAATATCAAAATAATCATATTGTATATCTTGATGTGGATGCAGCATACTTATAAGAAGCCTGGAGTGGGAAAGAATCAAAGCCAATGCGCCTTGGCTGCTGGATGCAATTGTTTGCGTGTTGCTGGATCTGTTTGTATCCTTTATGATCGATCACTCTTTTAAGATTCATGTTCTTCAAATTCTTAATAGGTTCACTGTAATTGGTGCAAGGAACTGCATGTATATGCCTTAACCTGCATTCCAAACAGATCATGATCCAATTTGTGTACTACAAGTTTAGTTGCAGAAAAGAAGAGTGGAGCGAAGAGGAAGGCTCGGCAGTGAAGGAAAAGGTTCTCATGACTTGAGAGGTTTTACTCAAAGTCGTGTCCTGACTCTCTCTTTTTTTTTAATATATCTATGATTTTGTTTTCTGTTGATCGACAAGGAAATTAATAAGAATGGATTGTCCTTTGGTCCTGCATATTTTAATCATGCATCTCAGTTTTCTTTGAACGATATAATTAGATGTTGAACATGAAACTCATGGCTTTGCTCTAGCAGACAAATGAGTTGTAGTAATTTTTGTATGGTTCATGTGATTGTAAGAGTGGCCATTGACTAATATCATTGGTGTTCCTACAAATGGGGAACAAATTAAATGAAATTTTTTGCTGAATTGTCCTTTAATTAAATTGAGAAATTACGTTGGAATGTTCATAAAAAGAGTTCAAGAGAAATGTGCCATCGTTCAACCTCCACCATCACCGAGTCTGCGCGCCAACAAAACGCCGAGCTGACAAGTAGATTCTCCACCGTTTCAGTTCGGTTCTGCCATGCCATTAACACTGCCTCCAATCCATTTCTTGACTGTTCTCTCGTTTAAAAGTTCCGCAGGCCACGCACCGGCCCATCCTTCTCCTCTTCGAATCCCCTCCTCTCTTTCTTCAAATCCTTCTTAATCATGGCCTGTCCTTCCAAGCCGTCGCCTGCCGGCAGCGGCCGGCGGCTCTCCGACCTGCTGGCGGAGCAACAGGAGCCCTTCTTGTTGGACCTCTACCTCATGGAGAAAGGTCACCGTGAGAGACTCCCAACGCCACTCTGCTGGACCAGAAAGAGGCTGACCAGAAAGCATGGCCTCGGAAGGAGGGGCACATTTCAGCTCCTCAAGTGCATGCTCGCCAAGTTTCTCCATGGGAAGGCTTTGAACTGGGGCAGGAAAAAGGTCGTCCTTCCCTTGCAGGATGACCATGAACGCCACCTATCTTCTCTTGTCTCTGTGGACGAGTCGAAGCAGCTCAGCCCTGTCTCTGTCCTTGACCTGCACTCCTGCGGAGACGACTCTCCTGCTCATTTAAATTCCAGTAAGTCCATTTTCAAGATTTAGAGATTCAGCTGTTGTGTTATCTCTCTCTCTATGGCAGATGCACAAGAGTTGCTTGAGCTTGCTTGCTGTCCGACCTTCACCAACCCGTTTGCTAACTCAGGGAAACAATTTGATGAAGCAGATGAACATGTGTTGAACATCGAAAAGGATGACAAAAGCATCACACATTGCCATGGAAATTTAGCCCATGAGATTGCTGATAAGACTCTCCGCTCGACCTCCACAGAGATGTCCAATACCAGGAGGAAATGGTATGAGTTCCAACCTCATGTGAGAGAGATTGGATTTGATTTAGAAGAAGTCATTTTCCAAGATATCAGAGAGGATGTAATCCTAGAGATGCTAGGCTTTTTGGTGTAGATGTGTAGGAGGTTACTTAAAAGAACACATAATGTAGCTTTTTGCATAGTTTCAGAAATATAATGATACCTAATGAAGGGACCACAAAATCACTCTCAAAATGCATTCAAAAAATGGTAGGTGTCTACTCTTATCATTGAAGTCTCAACCACCAGGGGCATACATACAGTGCATGAGACAGCAAACAGATTGGCTTCTTGATGGGGAAATGAAGTAACTAGTAATTAAAGACTCAATGACTGCACTTGCTCTTTTTGGTGCTCTTTCTCATTGAATTAGATGTGACAGAGTGATCATTGATACACTAATCAATGCTCAGATTTGGAGCAGTAGAAGTTGCTGTTGAGCATGATCTTTATCACAGAATTTTCTATGCTACACCAGCTTTAACCTTGGTGATTCAGAGATCAGAAAAGGCTGCAGTAAATATATCAGTTTTTTCTCCTAACGCTGGGCTAAATTTTCTTCAGTTAGCTTTATTCTGTGTGTCCTTCAATACCATGTGCAGCATTGACTACATGAGATGCAGTTTTATGACAACTTTTATCTATTTTTACTAGTCAATGAGTCCTATGGTTATTTTCCCTCCTTAATTTTAAAGTTTTAATAATCATTTATTTATATTCCAAAGATTGACTGCTTTGGAACTTGCAGCTTCAAAAATGTCTGAGTACCAGAAGGCAAAGTTTCCCACCCAACTACAAATTATGTATTTAAAGAGAGGTGACATTTTAAGATGTTTGGGTAGGTTAATGCAGACAAGCTAGCCAAGTTCTTTAAGTGAATGATAAAAGAAATGGCAAGTCTGATGTAGATAGGCTTGGGTTTGGTGTGAAATTATCACAGTAGACAGGCAAGTCACTCGAAGAGTTTGTTGTAGACCTTGATAACTGATGAATCATATGTTAACCGAAATTTTCTTTAGAAAATTATTTGTCAGAGATATAAGAAGAAGAAGAAGAAAAAATATAAATATAAATACACGAAATAAATTTAGATTTATTGAATAAATAATTGAGTTGATAAGTTGAATAGAATTGGAAAGAGTTGTCAAGTTGATCGGACTGTCGAGTGCCAAGCCACCGAGCTGAACTGAAAGGCCGAGTGTCGAGCTAAAAGGCCAATATCAAGTTGAAAGGTCGAATGCTGAGTGTCAAGCTAGAAGGTCGAATATCGAATTGAAAAATCGAATATCGAGTTGGAAGGCCGACTGCTATAAGAGATGTCTAGACCTATGTTTAATACATTTTTTTTAATAAATTCGTCCCCTCCAACAATACTTTGAGATTACGATCAATATTTATTTCTCAAAATACAACAACAGAACCACATACATAATGAAGCCCGGGACATTCGCAGTGAACTAAGGAAGAGGAGAGAGATTCCTTTTTTCCATTCAAACTTCCACCGTCGTAACAATACGATTTGTCAATTTACAGCTATGGATGATCTCAAAGGGTAGAGTCATTTTCTTTCAGATTCCTTTGTGCATATAATAAGATCATTCATTTTTCTATAGCTTAGAACTGCCGCGGAGTCCAGGATCCACCAATTTTAGAAAGAAGATTGTCAATTCGCAGCCATTGATGATCCCCAAGCTCAGAGTTGCTTTCTTCAGCATTTCACAATCTTCTACAGAGGTGATGAACAAAATGGCTTTAAGAAACATGCTTTGGGATAGAGTGAAGAATATATAGTACACGAGACACAAGATGGAAAACAAAAAATAAAGAAACGCAACACTGGGAAAGTAAAGCACATTCAATTTTTTTTGCCATCCTTTAGAACAACGCAGCTGTTTGTTTTCGACTCATTTTGTTTCTCTATGCTGATGTTTGTCGATGGAATTTGTGGAATAAAGGACAATACGAGGAAACCGTCGGGGTGTGTAAAAGAGCTGAACCAAGAATATCATCGCACAGGCCGCCCTTGTTTTCAGGTGAGTTGTGGTTATCTGCCGTTGGACTGCTCCAGACGCCACTAGACGTGGACCGGAGTGAACTCGTCTGAAGGACATGAGTGGGAGATGACTCTAGCCAATTGCTCAAATCACATCCATCGGCCAAGAAGTTTATAGATGAGGAGAAGAGGTTTTTGCATTGTTCATTGGCTTTGCGGCTGGCATTGTTTAGAACCTCTCCGAGTGGACCATCTATGGTAGATTTGCAGGAAATTGACATCAGGCCATTCTGATATTGGCTTACTTGCCTTGGCACACCTACTTCTCGCACCATATTGATTGCATTACTTTCCTGTAATGAAAAACTTTTATGCTCCTTGCTTATTGGAGAGGCGGGTATCGAATTGGAGAAAGACATTGGTGTTGAAATAGAGAGTTGGGTTCTATCAGATCTCATTTCTTTTACCTCTGACCAGGATACAAACTGATTTCTCGATAATTCATCATTGATTTTGATTTGTTTGCCATCTAACTTTGAGGCAGAGATACAGTTGATGCTGTGAGAGTTACTACTTGGCGGTTTCGGAGGAGATTCCATAAAAATGGATCCATGTCGAACTCCACATGACGACTCTTGTAAGGGAGTCTGTTCTTGTGATACTGGAAATAAGTTACTGCTATTCCTCGAGTTCAAAGAACAAAGCAACGAGAGACATTCAGAGTCTTGTGTGCATTCATTAGCTTTACTATTGTTCATTTTCATCCTACAAAAGGATGAACAAGGAAAATGAGGGAAAGAAAAATGTATTCCAAGAAAAAATATTGAAAAAGGAAAAGGCACATCTGGAAGAACATGGGGGATCTCTAAATAGTTGATTTAGATATCTAGGCTTTGTACTAGTAGTCTTGGAGGCGAACAATCTTCCCCCTTGGTTCGTCCACTGGATGAATCCAGAAGCACAGTTGGTCACTTGCACTCCTAGAGGGAATCGAACCTCGATGCTCTGGGAAACCACTGAGTGCTTTTACCCGTGCACGGGCAATGGCATCTCAAAATAGTTTTTAGAAACTTAGAATGCGTAATTGAAAACTAGAAATTTGAGAAAATAATAGAAAGCAATTCTGCCATAGATTTTTAGTGGTCTAGCACTAAAGCCTAATTCTCAGCAAGACCTTTTTTGTTTTAAGCTTGATAAATGAATTGGTTAAACAAGTTCAGGTAAGAATATAAGAGAAGAGAAAAAGGACAATAAACAAATCAATGCGACTGAATGCCAATTTGTTTCCTCAGTTCTCTTTTTAACCAATTATTCTGATGTTGTGCTCAAAACAAGTTGTTTCTCACTGAAAGCACTTGAACTAATTGGCACAAAGTCCATTACATGGCAGGACGACTTGGCACGGTTTTGGCCAATGAACAAATAGCAGGTCACTTTGTGTCTAGCCCAACACTGATCTCGAGCCTACAGATTGAGCATGAAATGGGACCATCGAATAACCTGGCAAGAACCAAACTAGGCTCACCTAGTAAGTTAAGCAAGAACCTTGGGCATTTAGGCATGACCGCGGCCGACTACAACAATTACCAATTTTTATGAATCTCGAACATAAATCGCCAAAAAATATCCCTAACACGAAAAGTTATAATGATGTTTCCTTGGATCACTAGCTAGATGGCATCTTCCAGCTTGTTATAGTGAGAACGTATTCCCAAATAAAATCATCAATACCATCAAGAAGTTAAAACAATGTAGATTTTAAGACAATATTAGTACCAAGTGAAACCATAAGTGAGAGTTACCTGCCCAATTGTGAAGGGCAGCAATCAGTTGTCTGCAAATATTCAGTCTGATGCAGTGAATTGGTGAGGCTGCCAGAAATTTCACCACTAGACACAGTTTTTGTATGAGCTGTGGCAGGAATGACTTTCACAGCATGGTCCATGCAGCCTTCCACATGCTTTCTTGAACGATGGCGGCCCCGATTCATGTGCCTTTCACAGTACTTCTGGTTGGCAACGACATCCCTAGAGCATCGCCATTTTTTCCCATCAGTTCGGCGACATCTACCAGGCTCTGAATCCTCGTTTCCCACTTGTCCCAATCCCACCACTGCAGAAGTCATGAAATTATGCTAAATAAAAACAATATACCTATCCCCATTTCAGTTGATCATACAGCAGAAGGGAAATTTTCAGAAACCAGATACAATTGCACTTGCTATGAAGTAGGACAGTATAAGAATAAAATGTGGGGTTAGGGAATACTTGTGAAAGATATTTTCCGGGAAAAAACACATAAAGCAAAAGAAGGAAGCAAATAAGGAATCTCACACGTACAGTTGAGAGTAATAGCTTTAGTATCTAACAAGATATGAAAAAAGAACAATTATTACACTAAAATGAAAAATCTAGAAAGAAAAAGCATTTCAACTTTACTTTCTACCAAATGACTAAAATGTCATGCCATTATCACAATACCAAAGGACACTTTACTTCAACCAAACAAAAGGGGCACTTTATTTCTACTTGAAAAATCAAAAGAAGAAGTTAGCATCTTCAATGGAGCAACAAGATACAAAAGACTTGTGAAAATTGCTTCCTTGCATTTGCCGTGAGAATGGAAGTCTTACATGTATTTGAGCTAAAATATCCAACTGAAAATGGAGGGAACCCAAAATCTCTGCTAACGGAGATGAGCAGATTTGGAGGAATTGCCACATTTGCAACAATGTATTTATAGATCAAGGTCTGGCATTCGAGCTCCAGCCACTGAGATGGAGTGAAAGGTCCACTTACCCTTGACAAAACTCCATGCTTGTTGTCAAGATAGCCCCCTGTATACATACCTGAGAAAAAACAAAAGGTAGGTGAGGAAAAGATAAGCGTGAGCTTGAACTTCCTGAAGATGGCACAGCTAGAGGAAATGCAAAAGAGAACACAGGAAGAAATGTAGTATAGGAAATGAACAAAGCATAAAAAGGACATAGAACCATCAGGGGATCTCGAAGAAGGATAGAACTTTGCATCACTTGCCTGCAACATTCAGGGAAGAACATCAAGAAGCATTACCCATCAAAATGGATCCCTTACTTACTCCCTCCTTAACCATTAATTCTTCTTCAGATAAACAGCAAGGGATAAAATAAGAAACCAACAAAGGCGCTAGTATAAAATTTATTCCCACTTTCTTGCTCTTTCTTTCATTATAAAAAAGAGAGGATCTATCAAAGTGGTTTGAAAAGACTATTCGTGGATTCAGTACTAGAATTGTCTAGAATTAAAGAGCCCGCTTACAAGACAACCATTGTCTTGCGCGTGGAAGGAAACCTACGCCGAACTCTATCACATCACCAAGAACCCTAGCACCCTGAAACAAGCGTAGTGAAACTACCTATCTATAGCAACAAGTTTAATGCCAGTCACCTCCTGCATTCCTCGTATGCGAGGATGTTGGACTAGATGCTGAGAGGTGGCGGAGGCACGGGAATGACCCATCCAGTGTGAGCATCAATTCTTCCTGCTTTGATGGCGAAGAGAAACTTAGCATTTGTTCTCCCTCAGGGAAGAGGGAGCTGGGGGTAAAGAAAGGCGCCATTTTTACAGGAGCTAGCATCCTTAGCTGAGTTCTAGCCAGCTTGAGACATGGCATACCATGGTCCTCAGCCTCCTCAGCTTCCGCGACCCTTTGGATGCCGAGCTCAGCACCGGAGGACTCCATGGACGGCGAGAAAACACCACCAGATTCAGAGGAAAAACCAGCCAAAACACCCACCATTCCACCAAAGTCCATCTTTCAGCCACTGGAGGAGCAGCACTCGGTGTAAGATTGCAGGCACAGAAGTGCAGAAGCGGGTGCAGGAAAGCGAACATGAAAAGGAAGTGAGACGGAGAGGGAGGAGAAAAGTGGCAGGTCAGGGAAAGGAAGCATTTTTAATGTGGACGAGGACTGTTCTTGACTTGGTCTGCAGCTCATGAGGCGACACTGGTTTCCTTTCAGTAGATTGGCCGAGACGAGAGAGACAGAATGGAATTGAGAATCAATACTTTTTTTATATTAAAAATAATAATAAATATAAGATTTTGCAACTCCTTATCAGTCGAGCTAAGCTAATAGCGCCTTCAAATTCAAGTTGAGTTCATCCTCGTTTAGCTCTTGGAAGATGGGGGTTCCATCAAACCTTTGCCCTTTGCCTCCTCTTATAAAACCACTATTTTGTTCTATTTTTGTTCCCTCTGTTAACTATCACCAAGTGGCATTCCATTGCATTGCATTCATGCAATGCCATGTGATATCACATGCCAATCATGGCACCTAGCAAGCTCATTCCTTCTTCTCTGGTCCACTTAATTCCTTAGTCTTTGAAGAACAAAGAGCAACAAGTGCACCAACAAGTGTTCGTGGAGAATACACACAGTTCCCTGGTCCCAATACTAATTGTCATTGATGGCAAGTCGCCATGTGAAGTGGCAGCCAGCCAGCCAGCCAGCCATTGCGACTGTACACTCGATACACTTAACTACATTCCAGTTCTTGTCTACCCAAAACAATCCCATTGATAAACCTTCAAACACTTGGCTCAAGGTTTCAGTTACTTCTTGGCTTAACATCTAAACCTCCTCCCTTGTCCCTTCCTACTTTATAAGCGAGCCTTATTGCTTGCTTTTTTGTCCCCCCAACATGGCCCTCTGATTGCGTGCTCTACCTTTCGCTTTGTGCACAGCGTACGAGTCCCACAACTTGAGAAGCTTAAAAAGACACTATGATTCAATTCTTTTTTAGCAGGGCATTCATGATTGAGATGCTTCACGAGAGTGGCAAAAGATGAGCCATTTCTATCGATTGTACTGTTGGATATGGACACATGATCACTTCCATATGTTTTCTGCAATCTTTTATTTTCAGTAACCTTCGTTGACACAGGAATGAAAATTATGTTTTAAATTAGATTAGCAGGTGAAACTCCAACATCTGAATTTAAAAAGAAAACAACAAAAAAGAGAGAAAAGAAGAAGAAGAAGAAGATGATGATGGTCTCTAGCTTGCTTTCAAAGAATCCAGCACCATAACGACTTGTCAACAGGCAACTACCCAATTTCCATTTTATTTATTTTATAATAATATTATTTCCTTTTCGGTTTATTTTATTTTTCAAATTGTTAATTATTGTTGGATTTTTATCGTCCATTGAATTATTTTCCGAGGACGATCGAGGTGAAGGAGAAAGTCCTTTCTCCTTTGTGAATTATACGTGGATGATTGCTTCCTCTGTGCCGACAGCGTGGAGGGTCCACGTGCCATTATTGTGCATGACAGATGGAGTGGACGTGGACGGATGAGGAATTATGCAACTGCGAATCATGACGAGCGGCCAAATGCATACAAAGTGAGATTTCATCATTTGAGACATTTTATTTCTTCTTATTTATTTATTTATTTTCACTAATCCATCAAACATGCATCTATTAGCAAATGATATATCTTTTTCTATTTCAAGATTATGCATAATTTCCACTTAAAAACTGCTAAATTTAATTTCACTAGACGCTAATTTAGTATATGGTAGTAATATGAAGCCTTGAAATGCTCATGGGTATTTGGTGAAGGCTCTAATTCTCTCTCCCCCTCTCCCTCTGTCTGCCTCTTTATAAGAATTTCTTGGCTTAATTTTAAAAATTGTGCTGTTTCAAAAAGTAAAACATTTAGTGGACGATCACGCGGTTGTCGGCCGACACCGATTGACTGTACATTGATTGTCGATCGATCATCGATCGATCGATGGTTGATTGTCAACAGTCGACTGATTAATCGTCGATTGTCGGCCGTTGGCCTTGCCCCTGGCTCTCGATGGTGGTGGCCGTCGAGAAACAATGAGAAAAATAAAGAAAAGATATATTGTCATGAAAAATATTAAGTTCGTAATGTAATCAAATTATATAGTATTTTTTTTATAATTTAGATTACGAAATATTCCTCTTCCTCTTTTATAATTCGATTACGCTATATTAAGTCTCTAAAATGGTGTCAAATAAGATTACATTGATTATTGATTACCCCACGTACATTTGAGTTTAAGTAAATGTAATGATTAGAAGCAGATGAAGAAATAAATTACATGTGAACATGACCCTTAGTTAAATTAATTCGGCGATTTACCAAACAATGCTCCTGAAGTTTGAAATTGTCCAAAAAATATCCTATACTTTCATATTTACCAAATAGCACACTTAATTCATTTTTTATCCCTCCCGCTAAAAAAATCTACACCATAGTGATGCTGAGATTTACAATTTCAGCACCACTGTGGTGGTGCAATTCCAGCACCATCACTGTGGTGTTGGGATTTGAATTCCCAACATCATTTTTGGAAATTAAGTGCGCTATTTCTGTTATTTCTGAAGGGTAAAAAAGGAATTAAATGTGTTAGTTGATAAATATGAAAACATGAGGTTTTTTTTTTTTTTTTGACAATTCTAAATTTGTTGAGTAAATTGTCGAAATTAATTTAATTGATTAAAAAATAAATTTATCTTATTTATGTTAAAGGTGATAACATGGATCAACTAAGCCACTCGGGTATTTTGATTCCGTTTATATGTTAGGTCAACTCCCAGATCCGAATCCACTAAGTCTTTTTTTCTTAAAAAAATGGAAAAAAAATAATTAAAGAAACATATAAATCCAAAAAAGTTTGTAGTTTTATTTAAAAAAAGGAAATTCAAATTTCAACCTTTTTTTTTTACATTTTTTATATTTTAAAATTTAAAGATTATATATGTCCGATTTAAATCGTGTCGTGTCCGATATAAATACATGAACAGAGATTCATCTTCATCGAGACTAAACTTGATATGCGACCAAAGAGACACTTGCTTCATGTCTTAAAGAGATTCAAAAATTAACACGAGAGGTTTAAAAACTAATCCATTAATAATTTTTTAAAAAATTTGATTTAGATCATTAAAATTTAGGTACGACCCTAATCTTCACCCGACCTAAATCGCAGAGTCAAGCTCGGCACAACTCAACCTCTATCGTCGAGTCTTATCAGGTAAGACCCAAATCGGGTGAGATCGAGTCGAGCCAAGAGCAGTAGGCCCAATCGACAACTCTAAATTTCATTCCATTGGCTATTTTTGAATAGGAGGGCCAAGAATTTTTCTAAAGGCCCAATTTAATTTGGCTATTCAACTGTCCTATTGAATTGGGTATCAATTTATTCCTTCGATACCATTTGAAGGAGTTTGGTAGGACGTAATGTAATCCAAGTTATAATGTAATCCAAATTATAATGGAATACAATTTAATCTTGATTACATTACTATGTTTGGATACAAATTGTATGTAATCTTGGATTACAAAAGTCATTACATTCTTTTGTTTGGTGTCCATTATAAAGACGATAGGAATGAATCGACGACGATAACGTAGACAACGACGACGTAGACAACGACGACGATAACGGGCGTCAATCGACGATCGGCGATCGGCCAACGTCAGCCGATCGACCATCGGATGTCGGCGGTTGTCGGCCATCACACGCCGATCGCTCGATCGGCCAGCCGTCGATCGTCGTGGCCGATCGCCGGTCTCGCCGCCGATCGGCCGTATCGCCGATCGTCTTCCGTCGCCGATCGGCCGACCGCCGTCGATCGCCAAACGCAATCTAAATCTCATTTGCATGCATGCAATAAATCACTTTTGCATGTATGCAAATGTAATTTATTGCATGCAAATGATAAGTTTGTAATGTAATCTGAATTATATGGATTTTGCTTTGTAATTCAGATTACAAAATTTTAGTGTCTTTATACCAAACACACCCTAAATCTATTCAGACGACTAAATCCGACAAAACAATCTGGCACCGACATCATCGGATGTTTCTTCATCACGAATCCATGGAATCAATGCCATTATGACTTCTCCTCCTAACACTGCAAGACACCATGATATAATCTTTTGTACGTGGGAGACTGATACTTAATCGAATAAAATTTCTGACAACTTCTTTGATACAACGCAGACTTTGGTTTTTCTTTAAACAAAAAAAAAACTTCCAAAGATGTCTGATACTACCATAATCTAATTAAGTATAGTAAATAAAAAAATTAGGAGGATGATTTACATATATTGAAAATTAAGATTAATTTGGAGAATAATCGAAGGCCCGAGCTGGGTCAGTCAGCTTGAAAAATAAATTGAGAATCGAATTAAGATAGATGAGTTAGGAGAAAAAGTGGAGCGTTGAGCTGAAGAAGATCAGCTTGAGGAATAAATTGAGAGTCGAGCTGAGGTAGAACAGTTCGAAGGACAAGTGGAGAGCTGATATGAAGAAGATCAATTCGGGAAATAAATTGAGAAGCGAGCTGAGGTAGATCAGCTCGGAGAATAGGAGGAGAGCTGAGCTGAAGAAGATCAGTTCGAGGAATAAATTAAGAGCCGAACTGAATGAGATCAACTTGGAAAGTAGATTAAAGGCGGAGCTTAGAAGGAATAACTCGAAAAGCGAGGCGAAAGACATCAAAAAGAGAATAAAGTGGACTAAGAGTTACTTGAAATAGATATTCGATTATTGAGCTTTACGAAGGAAATAATATGAAAGGAGAACGATATATTAACAACCATGGAGTCTCTTTATGAAGGATGAAGCGATCAGGTTGTTAAGAGGTGGAGACCTCATAAAATATTATTTTATCAATTTGTTATAATAAAGACATACTTATCACTCTTGAGGATAACAATTGGAGACTCTTCGGGGGTCTCATAAAAAAATCATTCTTTAATGATCTAAGGAGGAGGATCACTTGGATTCACATAGCCTTAATTTCCACATGGACAATTATTATTACAGTCGATTATGCAACAATTTGCTCTAGAGTTAGAGGGGGATAAAAGGAGAGGGGCAGAAGGAAAAAGGGATCTAATCTCATCCCGCATACACTTAATTATTTTATATTATATTCATCTTCTTCACTATTGTTATTATTCTGTAAAAGTTGAGAATCTCATTCGCTCTCTCATCATCAGTAAATATGGAGAAAGGAGTAAATCGACAAAACCTCTTGACTGTGATATAATAAAGTGTATTATAGGTCGGAGAGAACCCGCCCTCTATAGCAAGGTTCTGGCTTCTTCAGTGGGTTGATTTGTTTCTTTACTCATGATGGCACATTAATCTAATCATAACTTTCATTGTCTGCCACTTATGTATTGTGTTACCTGCCTAAAGCTTCACATGAGCAAAGTTGATGGATTGGAGACAGTGCACATCCTGTTGACTCTTTGATATCTTTCACTCGACCATGTTCCAGCATTCAATTCCAAGCAAGCTTGCTCAAGCTTTTGAAGCGTAAAGGACGAGAAGGTAAAAAGATCCCGAGGTTCCACATGTTGGGTTATGTACCTGTGTGGTGGGTTGGTAGTTAGAAAATTGAGTGCAGAAATGGCTGGCATTGTGTCAGTAGAAGGTTACATCTCCACAGCTTGGTATGGAAGAGAAGCACCTTGCCATTTTGTCCCATAAAAAGCATTAAAATGACAGTGAGATCAGCAATCCCTCGCTCTCTTTATCTACCTTTGAATCACCAAATGCTTAGATTTGCTAACACTCTCTCTTTTGGGCAAAGCATAAATTACTGAGTGCAATCTGCAGTGGTTAGCAGTCCCCTCTTTAATAAAAGGACTTCACCTCCCTCTTCTCCACCTTTTTCAACTCATTGGATTATAGGTAACTTGCACCTATTTCAGGCCCTTGTTTTACGTTTCTTGATGATTTTTCGTTTTCTTCTTCGTGAACATTTAGCTTGCTAAAGGTAACATTTCTACTGGAGGTGTTTATTCTTGATAGGAGGATTTAAGGCTTGGGTTTTTCATTCACCTTTTCTCGTTTGCGTTAGCAGAGGTCAAAATTTCATACAAGCAAAGTAAGGGAGGAGCTGGTGCTCGGAAGAGTTAAGCTTTGAGATTATTTCCAAAGTGTAGTTCTTTGTGGCCACATTTTCACTTCTCATTTTCAGGTTTATGGTGAGTGTTTGGATGGCCAACAAGTGAGCGTAATATTTTCTTTGATGTCTGTTTACACACAGATCCTTAGCTGGAAATAGTCCAACCTTGCCATGTTATTTAATGGCGCTTCTACTTATTCAAATCTCCTCTTACTTCTTCCCCAAAACATATAGTCAAATGTGTTGAAATTTCTGCCATTGTTGATGTTTCAGTGTCGTTCAATGGTTACAAAAGAGAAGTATCTTGCAAAAACCTGTTTGTCCCTTGTGGTATTCATTTTCAAACCCTCCACGTTTTATTTCATTGATCGATAGCAGTTTCCAGGAATGTGGTAACTGGAGCTCTTTGGAAAAGAAGAAAAGAGGGAGATTGTATCGATTCTTTTCTACCAGTACAAGGAGCAAGACAATTCCTTTATACTCGGATCAAAAGGTTAGCTTTTCTATCTTCCGGGGAACTGAAGTGCAGATATGTGATCCTTGTGGGCTCAGAGCAATGCTTCTTGTCCATGGGAGATTTGATAGCTTGACATTTGTTCCTCTATCTTGCTTTTTGTGTGTAGGATTCTTCTGCAAGTGACTTCTTTTGCTTTTTATCTCTTGATTTAAAGCCGCCAAGGGTAAATGTTCCTTGTTGAGTTCTGCCAGAAATTACCAGTCAACATTCCTTCAATTCTTTACCTAAAGCGAAAGTTGCCCGTGTTCCCACATCATCTGTTTGAACCTTGAATTCCACCCTTCTCGACTCTTCTTTTGATGTCGATGCATATTGCCATCGTTCACAGATGCATTCCGCTCGACCATCTGGACTAGTTGGTGCATCTTCAGCTGCGATAGCTTCCGAAGAGTGTTCGGGAAAAAATTGGGACTCCCTCACTGTGGTCCAGAGGACGAACTTCACTGAGTCAAATAGAATGTCCTCCTACAGCAACATCAGGTTAACACGAGACAGAGAACTCAGCGATTTGGCTGCTGGTGCTGCACCCTGTCATGATGGAAGATCTCATGAAGACATGGGAGGTGGACATTTGCCTTGCCACTCTCCAGGAAATAATAGTTTTCAAGTAAGATAAGAATTAAATTCTTTAAATCTTTGGTTACTTGTACAAACTCATATTAAGTACTGAGGCTAAACCAATTTCTTTATCAGAATATGAAGGCTGAAATGCAGCAAGATGTTTCTCTCGAGCGTTACAGAGATCCTCCAGCGAAAGATGAGAAGAAGCAGAAAAACGAATTGAACCCTGGAAGCAGCAACCATAAGGCAAGCAGTAGAAATGGCAAGGTTTCTGAGAATGCTGATGCTTCAAAGGATGATTATATCCATGTCAGGTCCAAGAGAGGCCAGGCCACCAACATTCACAGCCTTGCAGAAAGAGTAGGTGGCTTGTGATTACAGTTTCTCTAATTGTTCTTCTTCTGACCATTATCAGCATCTTAACATTCAGGTTAGAAGGGAAAAGATCAGTGAAAGGATGAAGCTTCTTCAAGATCTTGTTCCAGGATGCAACAAGGTAATTGCTTTGCTTCTTTCATAGTGGTGCACATTGAGCATTACATTGCAAATTTGCAGATAAATGGCAAGGCTATGATGCTGGATGAGATAATCAACTATGTACAATCATTGCAGCGCCAAGTCGAGGTAGCTCCTAAAGTCTGTTAATTAAGACATGATTCATCTTCTGGAGTTCAAGAACTCAAACTTTTGCTGCTGAAATGTGCAGTTCCTTTCAATGAAGCTTGCGGCTGTCCATCCGGAAATGAACTTTGATCTCCATCAAATTCTTCCACAAGATGTAAGATCAATATATGCAAATCTTATTCGTTTGCCTTGGAGGATGGTAAGGATCAATGTAAATTGTCTAGCCCTTGCATAGCATGGAGAGCATGAATTTAGGCACCCCATGTTTGTATAATCCTTTGACTGTGTCGAAGACAAACATGAAGGGGATAGAAGAAAAGTTCAAGTAACTTAGCTTTCATGACTACCTTATCATCGTGCCAAGGCTGCTGGCTATCAAAGGATGTTACAATTAACTGAATTTTGTTCGTTCAGGCCCTTCGATCGTGCTACAGCGGATCGTCGGTTGTTGCAGTTGGACCAGGAATGAGCAACTTCCACTCTGCCTTGTATGCCTCCTCCCCCTATCAAAGAATCACTCGACCTGAGATGCCTTACGTTGCCCATAATTCAGAGGATTTGCAGCATTCTCCCATGTTACAAGTCTCACAACTGGCTCAGGTTAACTCTTAATCCATTTCTTCTCCAAAACATGCCTTCTTCGTCTGCCCATGCTCTCCTCTGACATGGCGCATAGCAGAATCTACCGAGCCCATGGCAGGATGAGCTCCACAACATGAACCCTGTTCCTAATGAAGCTGCCACGGACCAAATGCATTGGTAGGAGGATCGATGCCATTCTGAGGTCTTGTGATTGCTCATGGAAGTTTTCATTTTTTTATGGCAGAGTTCGTGATGCAGTGAAGGTATAGCAGTTATACTCCCAACCAATTATATTTAAGAATGTAGTGATGGCTTCGAGCGTCTTCATGCTCTCGTTTCGGATTAAAAATGATGCGCATATAGAATTTCACATTTTCTAGCCTTCATCTTCATCTCGGTTGGATTTGCAATCAGCTGAGTTTCTGCTTGCTCCATTAGTTCGCCAATCTTTTTGGATTTTTGTGTAGATAAATTTACGCGATTGAACTGGACTTGTTTTTTGAGAATTTTGTTTCTGCTTAATCCTCGAATTAAGGATGTTATCGAACCTGAACTAAAGCCCATGGCTGACTCCACCAGAATCATAAAAGATCATTCACCTTCTATCCAACCTTTTTCTGCGAGGACTAACAGAATTATAGTGCTACTTGATAATTTATTTCAATCGATCATTAACTGTAAATGCACACGAAAAGCACACAAAACCTCTCGAGTATCACAATGACGCAGCGCGACTCTAGAGATATACACAATCCTCGCACAATATCAAAGTGCACACAAAGTGCTCTCGTAGCCAAATATGGGAGAATATATGTGCCAAATATTCTACAATACCTTGGACCACACCTAGAAGAGATCATGTGGTACGTCCTTAAAAATGATTCTACTTTGTAATTGCAGGTACAAAGATTAAAACTTTAGTTCGTGTTCTGCGACTGACAATATCCAAGTGAGTCGCTTTCTTCTGCGCTGTAGGATCCAAGTAATCTCCTTGTGACCAAGGACTAGAGGAAAGGTCGCAGATGGCTCAAGATCACATGGAAAAAGATAAAAGGAATAGCATCTGGGAGATTGTCTCGAATGCCTTGGCCTCTGCGATTAACAGAGATATCCCCACAGCCCATAGCAGCATAGCATGAGAATTGAGAGGCGACAGTGGTCCTAGATCGATTGGTCATCATCTCAGATATGGTCAGAGATCATATATGGCTTTCTCTCCCAGACGCAAAGCCGTTTCATACGTCGAGAGCTTGACAATACCTTAACTTTTCTGTTTCGCATATGGCTCGAGGGAAATGCCATTTTTTTCCCCCATTCGCTACTCGATGAAGAATCTTCTTCGTTCAGCATCGAAAGTGCAATATGTCATCGAAAAAATAGCCATCGACCAGGAGAGGAGGTGCGAAAAGTTGAGTTACTGAATTGATTGATCGCGAAGAGAGGTTTAAAGGGCATGCATTAGCAAGGGGCCAAAGAAAGAGAAGAGACTGGACGGTGTGAGAAAGGTAAGGGAGATGCATGCAATGGGTCCCATTGGGGGCAGTGTGGGCCAGGGATCCACATGGGTGTGTCTGGCCCACAAATAGCCTCCAAATTAAATGAAGGAAGGAAGGAATTGGCAAACCCAACATTACAATAATGAGGCATCCATCCATTCCTTCCTTCGCAAACACTCAATTGCAACCCATGATCCATCCCCATCAGCTCACAGACAGACACCTTCCTTTGTCCCGCCCAAGCAACTAAAAAAAATATCATCAGGTCTTCTGATTCCCCATGCTCATTCATCCCGCACACACGCTCCAGTAGTATTGCACCACTGTCGCCTCCAACTTAGCTCAAAGTACTGATCATGAGTTGTTAATTCCTAGTTGAATTTGCAGAAGTGGAAGAGTTTGTATGTACTTACTTCGTGAAGCATCACGGAGAGACAGCCGATTGTTTGCTCCAAGAATTAATGTAATTTCTTCGATATGTTGTTTAGCTGAACATATATATATGTAGTATTTCTGTACAAAGATGAGAACGAAGAACATGCACTGTGTCTCTGCTCTGCATATGGATTTTAATAGGTTGGACATCATCGAGTTACCAAAATCAACTGGATTAAACATATATAAACTTCCGAGGAAGAAGAGGAAGGTGTAGGGGATTTGAATTAGAAGTCTGTATTAGCTGTTCTAATCGAGTTAATTAACATGCTGCGGAATTGGCGAAGGGGTTGAAGAAGTGGTGGCCTGATTTGGGCGGCGCTGCTACTACTACCGAACCGGTACCGCCGACGATCTTGGGGCCGTCGGTGGCGGTGGCTGTGGTTCTGCCGATCCTCTCGCAGGAGGGGCACATGGAGAGGGTGGCGGCCGGGAATTGCATGTAGAACGGCGGTTGCTGCGAGAACTTGAGGGCCCTCAGCTCCTGCAGCTCCTTCTGCAGTCTCTGGTTCTCGGTGGTCAGCGTCTCGTAGCACCGCTTCAGGAACTCGCAATCCAGCTCCGTTTGCTTCAGCTTCGTCCTGTATTTTATTTTGATTGATTCTTGATTAATTTATGAAGAAAAAAAAAAGGATGGGAAGCCAGGATCAAATTAAAAATGCGTACCTTGCTCTCCGATTCTGGAACCAAACTTCGACTTGCCGAGGACGGAGATTCAATTGCCTGGCCAACGCTTGCTTTTGTTTCTGCATGAAAATTAGATCGCGAAATTGAGTAACAAGGAGAAAATAAATCAACAAGATAGAATTTTATCGATCAGTTCCTACTGGATTAAGAGTGCTATGCTCCTTGAATCGGTCCTCCAACAGAGCCGACTGCTCCTTGGTAAGCCTAAGCTTCTTCCTACCACAGTTGTTGTCGTCCTCCTCGTCGCTCGCCCTACAATTATTAGAAACTCTCTCCGCCTCCACTTCCTCAACGTCCTTCTCCTTCTTAACGCAGGCCGCGGCGGCCGAGGCAGAGGAAAACGACGAGACGGCGCTGCAGGGGGACGCCAGCGGCCGGCCCTCTTCCCCTGTATTCACCGTGCTTTGCATGCCCCTGAGCACCTCCTCATCGTCGGCGCCGAGGCTCAAGGTGAGGGAGCCAGACTCCCGTGGCTGTTGCCGGCGGTGGTGGTCGGCCGTGGAGCTTGCTCTGGCGGTCGGACCAATAGCCAAGCCTAGACAAAGTCCGGGGTCACAAAGATGTTGAGGATTCATGTCCATGTAGCTACTAGCTTGCCTCTTCGCCTCCTCCGCTGCCTCTATTTTATATGGGCAGAGAGAGAAAAAAGGGGTTGAATATATGCTTATGATTGCTAGCAAAGGAAACAACCTCAACAACAAAAAGAGTGAAATAAAACAATTGATAATTGGACTAAAGAAGCATAATTAGAACCATCGTTAACTAAACTCTATATATTTTATGAGGATGTTGTATACATATTCGCACACATATACACAAACAAAAAAAATAATACTAAACTAAATATAATTTGATCCAAGTGTGACAACCTAACTCACTAGTACTACTAAAGAAAATTTAAAAGGAGACCAATGAACAACTCCTAGGTGAGATGAGCTCACTAGCTTGATAGGTGGCTTGAGAATGTATTTATAAAATGACCTAATACTTTGAGTAAAGGGGAATGATATATATATATATATATATATTATGATAATATTTCTCGTGCATAATTATAAAACACGAATTAGATTGATAGGTATATCGATAAGACCGAGTTAGATTGAGTTGATCCCAACTTGATTATCTAATTATTAGAGTAAAGAAATTTCAAGATCATTGTTCTATTGTTTATAATGAGCATAAGAAACATAATTAGAAAACTTGCAACGAAACTAGATTATTGTTTGAAAATAGATACATATAGTTGTGATTGATTGATTCACCTCAATTTGTTATTTAATATCTCTGAATTTAAATTGGCTTAGTATGTCATAATTGTTGTTTGTTGATTTGGATATGAATTATTTAACTAAATAGCCACTAAATTAAAGAAATATTGCAAATTTATGAAAGTGAGACATCACGTCTCTTGTCATCTAGAAAAATGCATGAGTGGTGTTGCACAACACAAATCCAAGCAATTCTATCATTGCAAACGGTAGAAATCCAGAATGAGAGGATAAACTAATGTTTGAGATTTTGAATCTCTAACAAAGTATTAGAGTTTAACAAAATACCACAGTAGTTTGATTCCTCACAAAGATATATATATATATACTTTTGCATCGTAATTTCATCATAAAAATGAATTAATAACAATTCACCTGAAAGGAAAACCAATATTTATAACTTAAACACAACAATAATGATCAGCCGTTGGCAACTCGCGATGGTTACAACTGCAAGTCGACGTCGACTTCAATTGCTATCGAACAAGCATTAATTGATGATTTTTGCACTGTGTCATTAATCCAGAAGTCACATCGAATCATGTCGCCTTTACATTGACTCGAGCTTGGTCGAGTCTTAAGCAGCCAAGTCGAGCAGAAACAGTGACTTGTTTAATTTGTGCAGCCTGCAAGAATCTGATTAATTAATTAATTAAGTCCTTAATTCCATCTGTAGAACACATGAACACAGCTGACCCCAACTTTATTAGTACTCAAATACTTTTTTACATTTTCTGTATATCTGTATATATATACTGAGGTTCCAACATGAATGAATTGAAAGTCACACATGGGCTGTTGGGAATCTGAACGGAGTATGTATAGTAACTAGCTACAATTGCAAGGTACAGCCTCATCATGGGGCTCTTGTATCTCGCCCTTGTGGCCTTGTCTACCCTGATTTGAGGAGCTGACAGTGGAATTCTGGATGGTTATATATATTCCTCTCTTTCAGGCTCTCGATTTCATTGATTCCCCAAGCTAGATCGATCGAGTTATATACGAATGAGGCACTACTGGAACTGGATATCCTGGAGGAGGAGAAGCCATGTACACTGCATCCATGTACAGTAGAATGCATGTTGACTTCGTAGGACATGTGATCATTGGGATGCGTGTTTCTGACACCAACTCCTTCGATCCCTGTCATGCAATGGCACGATAAGATATGCATTGACTCGGAGGCAACCGAACAAATCCCCATCATTAGAGAGAATATGCAATGACTCTTCAACTTAATCGAGATCGACCTCACCGTATACCTCAAGATCGAAGTACGATATAAATAATCCGCCCTCAAGATCGCTCGCTCGCTCTCGTATTAATCGTCGTGCCGACACAGCGCGGGCGTCGCGACTCCCGTCGGCGCCACGCGGGCACCGCTGACGCATGGGCGGCGGCCTCGCCAATGATTTGCCATCATGTGGAGGATTAGCATTAGATTCGGTGGCAATCATGGCTGCGACTGATTAATAATCGACTGTTTATTTAATCAATAGATACAAAAATATTAATTGGAGGCGATCGAGAGGGATAAAGAAAGGGATAAGGAAGGAAAAGGAAGGAGGAAGAAGAGAGAATTGGTCCAATCGGAGAGCACGAGAGCAGTCCGTGTCTCTCCTGAACCACTCTTTTTGCAACCACAGCCGACCAAGTGGTCTGCAAAATTATATTTTATGAATGGCGACACTGTTTTCCTGTCCCTCTAACATTAGGCCATCACACGCTTATCCAAAGGGAATAGAGCATTAAATTTTCTTGATGGTGGACGATGGATTAAACTCTCTCCTTTTGGCGAAGGAATTAAAGGATCGATGCAGTTGGAAAGTGCACCGTGCATCTCACTAAAGAAATGAAACTTTTTTTCCGGCGGTGGGTGGGCGCTATAGCTGCTGACCGTTCTGGACTTTCTCGAGCTAGGGGGAGGGCATCTGTTGAGCTTTTGCTCGGCCAGCCAGCGTCTGCATGCGTCAACATGCTCATGCCTCGTGCGTGGTGACTGTGTGCTGAGCCCACCCACTTGGATTTCTTCTACTTTCCGACAGTTAAAAATACTCAGCCCTGATGAGGTGTATGTACACCTACACCTACTGTTCTTATACTTATCCAAGTTCTAGTTGATGTGTGAGAGCCCAACTGCTCTGTATTCATCCGTCTACATTCTCCTCCAAGCCAAAATATATAATGAATTAGTTGTTATCGCCGGCCCTAGCTACCTTTACATCTAATTATTGACCTTTCAAAGTGCTTACATGTCATGTAATATGACCTGTAAAACAAAAGTTGATAGATGATGAGCTAGGAGAAGGAGAGGATTTATTCCCATTGCCTTTTTTCAGTGTTTTTTTTCCCTACCTTTGCCTCTGCAAATGTCAATGGTGAAAAAGGAGATATATATATATATATATATATATATGGTTAAAGGAGAAACCAAAATTCACTGAATTCACTACCATAGGCTTACAGTACTCCACAATTAATGATCATTAATTAAGAATATTAGGCCTAATCTCCAATATATTATGGGACCACAAAGTATATGTATGAGTTGGTGTGAGTAAGACAAGTTTGGATTCTTACTTCACATGGAGATGATATGAATAATTTGGCATCGCCATCAACAAATCCTCAAATCTGGTGTGGGGGCCTCTTGTCTACCCTGCATTCTACTTGGAAGCCAACATCCCCTCAGTCCTCCTCAACCCGGCCTCGAGTCAACATAGTAATCATGCACCCACTGCCCTCCATTCACGACATGATTAAACTTGAGCACAAGGACAAGGAAGGACATGTGGGGGCCCTTCTACTCTTGCTTCACACTGAAGATGTAGAATTATATATATATATATCTTGCAATTTTGCCAACTTCGATATGATCTTATTATCTGTCATAATATATATTTTTTGTTCCTCAAATACTATCCTTAATTAGATTGGCTATGATCAGTTGATCACTGAGATTATTGTATCATACACAATGCATGATCTAGGCTTAATATTAGAGAAGTAAGTAATTAAACTCTATAGAAAAAAGTTTACTCAGTCACTGTGCATTCATGGAGCTACACATGGCGGAATGGATAACAAAAAGATGGGCTCTACTTCACATTGATTAGAGCATAAGATTTCAAACAGTCGGTTTATCATTGCTCTTCTCGATCATCCTGATCATGAAAGCATTTATTTGGATCTCATAATTAGACCGAAGCTTTATGATTGAGCTTTGGACCACTGGAATGCAGTTAAAATCATTTGTCCACATCTTAAATTATCTCCTGACATGCTTTATTTGTCTCTTGTATATTTTATTGTCTGTTCATCATCATCTTCGCTATTGCTACATCACCTTTTAATTTAATTAGTTTGTTCAGTATATCTAAAGGTTAGAGAGAGAGAGAAAAAAATTAAAACATCTAAAATAATAATTTGCAAATACTACTACAAATTAAGTATTATTTGATTGTTTTTCATAGATATAGATATATATATATCTTCTCATCAATTAATGAATTGAATGCTCAGCTCCTAGCTAAAAAAATAATTGCTAGCTCTCGACATATAGATAAATAATTAAGTTGGTCCCTTGAAATGAAATGTCAAGTGTCTTTCCTTGCAAGGAGAGACATTGACATAGCTCATGATCAACAATACAAGAAAACACAAGTCATGCTCACTTGGATTGTTTAATCCACTCAAACTCGTGTCATGTTTTTAGCTTGAAAACAACACCAAGGGCCCAAAATAAAAGCACATGCAACTGTTCGACAGTCAACATTATTAGGTCTCCTGATTCTTTATATATATATCCATCATGAATCACAATTAATTAGATGGAAAGTACTTGATCAATAAATCTATGATATACCAATGGAAAACAAAACAGAGAGAGAGAGAGAGAGAGATTGTTTAATGTTCTTCGAGTGTATGTGACATCATGTTAAGTATATTACTTGATGTGCAAGCCATGGCAAGAGACTACTTAATTAAAAAGACATTCCTCATCATCGAATGTTGAATAATCTAGACTTAATTAAGTTGCGGTAAATGCTTTGATCGTATAGGATAGGTCTAGGCATGCATGCTTAACGGATTGGTTCTATCCGGAAGTGAATCGGAATCAATCCGTTAAATTTGAAATTGGAACCGATTCAAATAAATCCGTTCTGGCATCGAAGTGGAACCGTTTCGATTCTGATTCAGTTCGGTTTTAATCGATTTCGGAATTGATTCGGAACCGATTCTGGTTCCGATTTAGATCTGGTTCCGATTGTTAATTTAAATGTGGAAATTTTTAACATGCTAACATGTCTACAAGATTATTTTGCGATAGAAAAAAAAAAGAATAGAATCACCAGCACATTAGATGAATTTGGAAGCTCAAGTTCGAGGAAGGTAATCCGGAATCATTTTAGAATCGGTTCGGAATCATTTCGGAACTGGTTCAGAACCGATTCAGAATCTGTCCGGATTGAATTAGTTCCAAAGTTAAAATTTTGGAACCGGAATCGGTTCGGACCGATTCCAACGTCGACAAATCCGAAACCGATCAAAACTGAATTAGAACTGGAATCGAGGAACCGATAAACATACATAGATCATATCCTATTCCCCTACCTCTAAGGATCTTCAAGTTAGATATATAAAAGTGGTGAATCTTACATTATATGACTCAAATCCAATAATCTTAAGCCTAAGGGAATCTAACTAATTCTTAAAAAAAATAATAATAAATACACAATTGCTTTTGTGAATGATCGTCATCAATGATGGTGTGGGAATAAGAAGACAAGGAGAGGATAAATTTGAGAATTTCATTAAATAAAACAAACTATGATTAAAGAAGAGCTAGGGTCACTTTGTACTAACATTCTATATTAAATAGATTATATGTGACATTCAACCCGCACTAATTAATGAAAGCGAAGATAAGGTCATGTTAATTAGGACATATAGATTTACCTACCATGACGACATGAGCTTATCGTCTTAAGTTCAGTCTTATGTATTTGATAATATTAACAACCACTTGCAAATTTTTTAATCGTATACCATTTTAGGAGATCGATTCAAAAGGTTTTCTAACTTACAAGTAATTGGTTGGGTGGCTAGGACCCCATCAAAAAGCTTCGTCGAGAGCCAATGCATTAAGATACAAGAATTAATTAAGTAGACACTTATGAAGTACTCTTGCATGTAATTAATAATGCATGATACTCCATTTAATAATTAATTAGTTAGTTATAAGTTTGGGATTTGAAGAGTAAGAGGAGGACAAATTTCGTAATTAGGTTTGTGTGCATAAAATAATATGCGTGTGAGGTCATGAAACCTAAATGGATAATAATGTTTGAAAGGTATTACGCAAAGGCCGATTAGGGTTCATCATCAATGATAGCACGTGTTGACTCATCATTTGATTTGAATAGAAAATGTTCCCAATGATATTTATTGCCGACCCTAATGATTTGGCAAGGACAGTGCTAATTATTATTATTTACCACCGTGGACTCCTGAGAGTATAGTCATCTCGTACCAATAACAGAGAGATTTTCTGTGTGCCTCTGTGGCAATAGCGCATCGGTAAGAATTTGGAAGGTCACTGCGATAGTCATGGTTCAATTCCCACTAATCACAGTTTACGAAAGGAATTTTATCATTTTCCACTCGCTCGCGGGTTACGAAGACGGATCCCCATTTCCAGCTGGATCGGTGTGGGGTGCGGATCCAATTGGCACACACGCTTCTCACGACGATTTGGCGGCGCGTCATCCTAATTTATCCTCGTGGGCCAATGACGACTCTTCGGAGATCGTGAGACATAGCCAGTTCACTAAGTGGATTAGTCGGGTGAAGCCCGGACATCTCTTGTAAATAAAAAAAAAGAAGAAGAGATATTCTGTGAATTATATGGATCATTTAATTAACAGTAAAGATAGATTTAACTCTTTCAATTCTAGTATAGTAAATACTGTTAATTTGTATTGTACAAATAATGGATACCTGTGAGACATTTAAAAGAGTTTTGATGGAGCAAAATAATCAAGAGATCAGATTGAGCAAGTTGACCTCGTGGGCAGTTTCAATTAACTAGAGACTCAACGATATGTATTTCAATACTTATAATTCCGATTGAAAAAATTATCTAAATTTCTCCTATAAAAATAACTCAGAGAATTTTTCAGCCCTTAGGAGAATATAGGCAACAGAATAGTGGACAATAACAATCTCCAAAATCAAGACTTGAGTAGATGATGAAGGACTTTATTATCACACATATCAAAGCAAATATAGAATTTTAGTGGAGGCATAAAAAAAAATAGAGGAAGTATTGAAAGAACTAAAAGCTTTCATTGATTGTCTCACAAGTCACACCAAGATGTTAGAAATACAGATAGCCTAAATAACCAATGCATTATCAAGAACTACAGAGAGACTCATTGAAAAATCTAAACCAAGCCACGTAGAACATTGTAATGCTGTGTACGCCAAGGGAATTAGTGGATTCGAAAATTTGGTGTACGAAGAGCTGCGCAACCATGATTTTGGCACTAGAAAATCTAATAACGATTGAAGACAAATCTCCACCTAAGCTCATAGACCCAGACGATTTCTTCATACCCTATAGAATTTTTGAATTTAATTTCGGCATCGCATTATGCGATGTCATATATGTTCTACAAAGAGATGAGACTGAACAGTGTGAAGCCAACTGATTATATATATAGAATCGGTTTCTCCTGCACGACGTGCAGTGCGCGCCTGTGCACGCACTGTGCATTGCGCAGTGATTAAATCACTGTGCATGCTACTCCTTCGCGCACAGCAAGATGTCATTATGTGAATCTTTAGATAAGAGGTTCAATTATCCGGTTTGCGTGTATTGTAAGAAAAGAAAAGAATTAGAGAGAAAGAAAGAAGCAGATCCACGAAAGATTAAAAAAAAAATAACGATGAGAACTTGATTATTTTTAAGTGCGGCAGAGATTCTCTTGTTAATTACCCTTTTCAGTTTAAATAATCAAGGATTAGAAACTACTTCCAAATTAGATTCTTCTTGATATTAATATCAAAGTTAAACTAACGAATTATTCAAAAATAAAAAGAAAATAATCTCACTAAGAAAACAAATTATGTATAGAAAAGTTTTATTACTAAATTAAAAAATGTTAATTGACTCTAAATTAACATGACAAGTATTAACTATTTAATTTGTTACAGATATATAAATTTTAAATATTTTTTTTTCGAAAAAATTATTTATTAATTCTTTTCTACCTTATTTCTTAATTTTTTTTAGAAACTAGTAAAATCATCCAAGTAAATTAAGTCTACAACAAAATTGATATAACTTTATCATGCAAATTATTGGTAAATATAATGGCATCCAACGAGAATAGTAACTTAACCGTCACATTTTATGGCCACGAAATGTCATCATGAATGATGAGAAGAAAAAAACATTATTCTCGATGTTAATTATTTTTAATAAATTTAAAAAAATATTTAAGATACTATAATAACAAGTCCACCGCCCATAGCATAAATAACTTGTAAATTCAAATATTCAATAATAAAAATAAACGAAGCAACTCTTATGGATTAAAAAAATTAAAAATTTCCGGATGTAATATTAATTTATTTATCTCAAATAAAAGGATCATATGTTAAGAGAAACTTATATATTATTATTATTATTTATTTATTTAATTAATTAATTTCATATTAAATCAAGTCTATCTCGAATTATGTGTCAAATATTATATAAATTCTATGCCCATATTATTCAATCTTATTGCACAATTTTTTATAATTGTCTGATGCTGTAAATATATCTTTAATATGATAAAATTATATTAAAAATAAGAATTAATTTTTAAGGTCTGCAAAATTTTTTGAAATATCTAAACAATATCTCTGATTTATCATCCCTCCATATAAATCACGAGACCGATCTTGAGCAACGCTTGATATCACCTCTGCCCCAAAGATGCTGCAAACATTATGGATGTGCAATTACTTTATTTAGGTTAATTATAAATTCTTTATCAAAAAATTCTCACTTGATGGCCCACGAATTATGGTCACTTGGATGGTCCAAATCAAGCCATTTTGCCTTTAAGTACTAAATACTTTCTGAGAGTAGTAGACGATTTGTTGATGCCGTCGAACGGACTGGAACATGTCAGTCCATGCAAATTAGTTGTGAATAATACTATACGAAAGAAAGCAATCGTTGCATGACATACCGACTGTATGATTTAAAATAGTTAAAACGTTTTCACAGATATGATATGGTTATTAAGACACAATTATACTTATAAAAGTGACATAAATTGATTTTAAAAAAGATCTAAATTTTTTTTTTAAAATCAGATAATTCTCATGTGTCTTAGTTACTACATCAAAATTCATAAGATTCTTCGTGATTTACCTCCCTTACAATGATCATAAACAAACTGATAGAAATCGCTAGATTGACGACTTCAACTTTTGCAAAAAATAACTAACAAGACATTCTCACGGGAATGATATATTGATTAAAATACGACGGTGCTCGTAGATATGACGTAGATCGATTTCGAAAAAAATCTAAAACTCTTTTCTGAATTCAAATGACCTTCACATATTTTAATCACCACGTCAAAATCTATAAAGTCTTTCATGATTTACCTCTCTCACAATGACTGTAAAACAAACCAATAGAAACTACTAGATTGACGATTCCAATCTTCTTTTATAGAAAATAGCTAACAAGAGATCCCGAAATTGACAGGACACCATTCATATAATTACGATGAATTTATAAAATTTATCCTTCAAATAAAATACACATTAAAGGACACTAGATTGATAGACTATTCACTACTCGTGCTTTTTAATTAATCCAGATGGCTAATAGAAAATTTTCATTGAACATAACCAATCACTCTAAAATTAATCAGATCTAAAACCTGAATAGTCAATGCTAACTTTAAAAAAAAACTAACAAGAGTATTTTGTTTATCACATTATAATTTCCTATGGAAGGGTTAGTCTATTCAAATTAAATGATTATTGTTTAATTGAAAACATAATTGTAAACTAATGGAGGGATGACGTTGTTGAAATATATGATGAATAAAATTGCTTCCTAAAAAATGTTAGTTCTTCACTTCTTGAACTCCAGCCCCTGTATGGACTCTCAATTTTTTTCTTACACGAGCAGTGCTAACTTTCCAGCAGCAGCAAAAAATATTATCAGTACCAACAGCCAAAACATGTTCACTTGCAAATGATAATTAAGCATGCTTATCATCTGCATAAGCAGTGCTAACCTTCCAGCAGCAGCAAAAAATCTCACCTTGCATACTTATCTAATGTTACTCATAACAAAATCAAACTATCGCCCTTGCAAATTTAAGTGAGCGATTGAAAATCTCACCCTTAGAAATATCAGTACAAACACGCCAGAAACACGAAGGTGATACCTGAGAGCTTCTGCAAATCAAAAGAAACAAATGAACAGAGAGGACAAGAACCATACAGTTTTTAACAGAACCCAAATTAAATAAAACATTTGCAACATTTTCCGCATGTGTCCATGATAATCAGAAATAGTGGTGTGTGTGTGTGCGCGCGCGCGATGGGGCAGATGGCGTGCCTAGCCACCTGAGTGTGATACTGGCGTTGTCACGAACTGACCGCTCTTGAAACTGTGGGCAAACTGCTGCGGCAAAGCATGCTCCACCTACAACAATAAGGAAAAGATTTGATTCTGCATAATCAAAACTTACAAGTCCACGGTTTACACATGCTTTCTGCATGAAAATCACTTAAATTGCTTTAAAGCCCAAAAGGTTGACGTTGAGTGTTTAGGTGCATTGAAATTGTTTTGGGTCTAACAATTTGTCAATATAAATGCTTTTCAATTTCATGTGTCAAAACAGAGCAAGCATGAAAGCTAGAAAAATATTTCCAATTGAAATCCCCCGAGATGATATACTACTTGTAGAACATTTACCATAGTAAAAGGTGGAGATTTCGAAAGGCGCTGTACTTCAAATAAATTCAATTAAATTTGATTAAGTTTGCTGCAAGAATATCCTAAATTGGACAGATTGCTAAGAGGTCCATTGGGCTGCAGAAGTTCATATACCCACTCAACTTTGATGAAGCCAACCACATTTTCAAAGTCTAGGAAGGTCGACTTGGATCATGTTAACACTATGGGAAATTTAGGCAATAGATGGAGGGAAGAAAAACAGGAAGATACAATTCTCTACTAAACTCAATAGCCAGGAGAGGAAGAAAATTGTCTAAAAAATTTGTTTCATTCATTGCAAATGGTCCATTTGCCTCGCCATCCTTCTATTCTTTCTTTTTGGCCCATGGATACCGTTCAAGGCAATGGCCGTGGTGCTTGCAGCAGCGCGTAGTCGGCATACACTCATTGCTCGTGTTGCAAACAGCAAGCCAGCAATAACAATCAACAGGAGCCATAGAAGAAGTATGTGGAGTGTAAAATTGTCTAGTGCCACAGAAATGCTGGCTGGCAACAATGTCAGTGGCATCGTCCAGAACTGCTCTGAGTTTGCAGCTTGCATTGCATAGACCCTGCCAGCAACAACCAACAGGAGACAAAGGACAGGAGGTATGCAGGAGGTAAAATTGTCTTCCACTTATTTCATGATTTCTCTTCACACTTGGCCCTCTTTCCAAGCAAAAAAGCTTTTGGTAGTTTCATGCTCTCCAATTTTCTCTCTCCCTTCCAACCTACCATCCCTATTTTCTATGCTCCCAAGTAAATAAGACATTATAGTGCCTTTAGATCCCAATTTTCTCACTCCTTTCCCTACAGTAGACACGCCTTTAAGCTAGATGCAAGTAGGAAAGATGACAGAGTTCGTGGTTCCATAGTTCATTGGTTACCATACTTCAGATCATCCTCAAAAAGGAACTAAAAGGTGAAATATTGGTTTATCCCAAAAACACTTAACAAAGTCCATATGAAAAGAATATCAAATTAGCTACCCAAGTTAGGTCCTAACTTTCAAATACATAAAAGAGAAGATGTTATCATGCATGAATAAGGTGGAGAAATTGTTTAATCAGAATTTGAGGAAAAGTGATAGCATTCGAATGTGTCTTACCCAATCACTGTCAGGACTACCACCTGGAACAAGTACATTAATTTCACTTGATTTGGCAGTAGTTATTGAAGCCCCTAATGAATGTTTGCCCAGGTACAATTGGCAACCTGAGGTATTGTCAATTGATATTGTTGGTGCTGAACCCTGCATGAAACGGAAAATATCTGAAATAACAGAAAAGACGTCTTTGAGCTCTGTTGGCATGGTAAATGCTATAAGTTATTTATTATTTGGAAAAAGAAAACAAATCTATAAAGAATCTCTCACATAAATCTGCTTTAATCAACAAGTACTACTATCAAAGCCTATGCTGATGGTTTCGTGCATAAACAACCATGGTAATTAATCTACTTGGCAGTTTTTATTAGTTTCAAAGATGATTCTAGTGGAAGTTAGTCATCCCAAGACCTAAGGAATACAGTGTAAATTAGTTTGATTGCTCTTTGCTTGGACAAAGAATTAAATTCTTTGTTATAGATAGGAATCTTCACAATATCATTCCTCAGCCCCAGAAATGGTACAACTTGAAAAAAAAAAAAGGTTGCCTTTCTTTGGACCTAATTCCAACCAATGTGGTGTTATTCTGCTCCAGAAAAAGGGCAGGTCTTGAGGCACAGTTACAAAGAATAGCCAAGAAACTCCTGACATACTGCAGAAGCTCAAACTAGATCATGAGACAGAGTGTTTTTAAATCAAAGGGCAATAGACAAATGTATCCAATTGTCTGGATGACTCAAGAACACGTATAGACAGTAGTTTATTTTCAAATGGAGAAAACAAGGCAGAAAATTCTGCAAATTTCAATCCAAAGATCTCTTACAAATGAAAGAGAATTAGAGAAGTTAATGAACATTTTCTCAAAATCACAAGTGACCTTAAAAAAACCAAGAAAAAACAAGTCCAAAATTAGTATTCCAGATGCTCCTGTAAGTGAAGTGGAATATAAAAACTAGGCACCTTCCAAACAAATGTCTGAATTTTACAAGTCACTAGATATGGTTTGGTACCTGACATTGCACTTCAATGCTATTGCAATTCACAATTTCACAAGCAGCTACAACATCCTAATAACAAATATTTAGAGAAATTGTTAGTCCATGACGATATGCATGATAAGCAACATAGGTTATTAGTGTACAAATTTACACACTGACCATGAACACGATACCCATCTTGATGCACTTATCAATTGTAATGTTGTTCACTTTTCCTGTATAACAAACATCACATAGATTTCTCTTCTTCTTTTTTTTTCCCCAGAACGTCCTATTAAAATGACAAAAATGATTTTTCACAAGAAACCTAACATTTGATCCAAATTACCTTTAATTTGTAAAACTGAATCTTTGCATCCATATAGGTATACTGTTTGCTTGGAATCACAGTCATCAATAACCAGGTTCTTTTTTCCAATCTGATTCTCGACAACCCATCTAAAGATACAGAAAGTAACAGGTTACACTCAAGGGAGAAAATATATATAACTGAAAGACTATATTAAGAGAAGTTTTAAAAACACTACAATTAATAGATTTCTTTTGGGAAAAAAGAAAGAAAAAAAAGCATCTCTCACTTGCGGCCCATTTGAAGCTCGAGTTTTGGAGGTCCTTCTTTGCGGAAGGAGAAGGAAATAGCACGAGAACCTTTTTCAGTAGCAGCAGCAACACCAGTTCGATCCGCTCGGTTTTTGGTCTTCATATCATCAGTGACTTTTTTCAGACCTTCCAGATGAAAAATTACATTAATTATTTACTTAGAAGAAAAAAAGGCAGTACAAGTTCAATCATTTCTTGTTCAGCATGTGTTGCATACCTGAAGTTACTGATTTGCCAGAGCTGATCTCTTGGAAGACAGCAGACATTCCCTCCTTTGGTTGTGATGTTGTAGCTTCAGAGGTAAAAAGTGGTGCTGAAGGAGGAGGCGGAGGGGCAGGGGGGGCCTTTGCTGGAGGACCTTTTGCCACAGGAGCGAATGCCAATGTAGAAAGAACTGCAGTGCCAGAAGATCCCCAAACAATACCTGTGGGATAAAATCTCTTCACGTAGTCCCGCAACCCAGGTATGTACAACTCCTTCAAAGCTTTTGCCCATTCTACATGGTTTGCATCTTTATTTCTGTACTCCACAAGAATCTGGATACCGAAGTTGTAAGTTATCTTGCACTTTGCAAGGCAGTGTAAATGATGGAGCAAATGTTGGTGGTGGACTTACATATGATTACCGTAACGCATCCGATCGTGTCGTATTGGTTCGAATCCGATTAAAGTGATCTAACTATTATGATTTTGATTAACAAGTTTGTATTATTGGATGTAAGTTAATGGATTTTGGATTCATGTGTAGAACCCATTAACTCGTATTGTTAGCATTGATGGGATGTTAACAGATTTGGATTAGTTCTATATATAAGATGTGCTCTCCGCAGGAGAGCGATCGATCGGCCGTCTCTTTTTCCCTATCGGGCAAAGCATACTGGGTCGACACTCTCGACCTGTGGAAGATCAAGTCCTACAACTCTCTCGGCGTCAAATCTTTAGACTCTTCCGGCGATGATGTCTCCGGATTCATGTGCATGGTTATTGCTTCCGCTTCTGTATTTTGTTTCGCATACTTGTTGTAGATCATTTGACAAGATCCTATGTTCGGATCGTTTTGTTTTCGTTTATCTTGAATACATATGCAGATGTGCAATCCATTGACGGATCCAAAAGATCCATCAATTGGTATCAGAGCACAGGTTAGGTGTCGCCGATCGTATAATATTAGGATGCGATTTTTTGACGATTTTGATCCAAATACGTGTGTTTTGCATTAAATCTTCATTTAACCCGTTTAAACACGCATAATTGTCAAATCTATGGTTTAGGAGTCCTAAGTTTAGCGTCGGATAGAAGTTTTTCGTGTTTTTTCGCGAAGAACACAAAGAACGACAGCATAACCACCGCCGTTTTCGTCAAAATCGCCGCTTAGATCCACAAAAATTAGGTCACCAGTTGACTGATGTGGACCATTAGTCGACTGCTGGTCGAAATTCGGCGCACAAAAACTATTTTAGCAGACTGGGGCACTCGACTGATCTTCATCAGTCGAGTGCCATAAGGACCAGTCGACTGGTGCGCATAAAATTTCGAACAGAATGCTTGTGAGTCAACTGCAGAACTTGACTGGAGTATTCCAGTCGATTGACATTTTTTGTCAGTCGATTGGTGGGCTTAGACTTCGGAACAAAATGGTTTTGAGTCAACTGAGGCAATCGACTGATGACATTAGTCAACTACCATCAAGCACCAATCGGCTGATGAGCCTTAGTTTGAGCACCGAAGCTTTGTTAGTCAACTGGAGCAATCGGCTGATTACACTTAGTCAACTGTTATATGGCAACAGTCGACTGATGACGTAGGGAACTTCCGGAGGTCATAACTTTTCGCTCGGGATGAGTTTTAAAGCGTTCTCGATTGCGTTTCGAAGCTCATTCATAGCTCTACGTTTGTTACAGTGGGGTAAACCCCCCATAACACTCTGTTTCGGGTCTTAGAAACATCATTTAGTGTCTTTTTGGAGACTTCGAAGTTTTTGAATCTCATGTTATGGTCATTTTGGGTTCCTTACATCATTTAATAGTAACAATACAGTCGAGCTACCTAGGATTTCATCTGTATCCATTAGCGCATATGTCATTAAGTTGAACTAATACTATACCAAAGTGAGAACTATTAGCTAAACTTAGTACATCATTGTGTGAGTGGATGTATATCTATGCTAAGGATGGTTGGCCCAAAGGAAAATCATCTTTATGTCGGATATATGTTTAAGGAGATTCACTATAAACATCATACATGTAATATGTCAACCCAAAGGAAAATCATCTGTAATGGTGTTGACAGACCATTGAAAATTTTCTATGATAATAAAGCTGCAGAACTTTATTCCAAGAACAACCACAACTCGTCAAAGTCAAAGCACATCGACATCAAGTACCTAGCGGCTAAAGAAAGAGTTCAGAGTGGTCAAATAATGATAAAGCATATTCAGACAGACTCAATACTAGCGGATCTGCTCACCAAGGGATTGTTGTCCAAGGTGTTTCATCAGCATGTATTGCATATGGGGGTCCTTCATATGGATGAAGTACTCGTTTAGTAGGAGTTTGTATTTATTTATTATTTTGGATGCTTTAAGTATATATTAGACACATAAATTTTGATTATCGTACAAATAAAATTTCCTTTTACATGTGTATTCGTTGACACTCTGAATAAAGAAACATCATGATTTACTAATGTGGTTTGTATATAATGATTGTAAATGTGATGTAGAATTCATTATTGAGTCATAAGGTGATCCTGGTTTGCTAATGCGGTTTAGCATATGGTGCTTGCAAACATGATCGAGATCCGGTATTAGATCATAAGGAGAATTAGTTGAGAATAGATATGTAGAGATCACATTTCATGTATTTCTCATGCTACACATCCACATTGGATCTATGTTATTGACAACATTGGTATTGTGATTACTAATGAGTCCTGCTACCGATTATATATATGGAGTAACAACGATCACTTTAGTCTTATACCAATGAAGTTGATGGACCAGATTGTTTTAGTTCAATACGACATGATGTACGCAACTAAGGAATTCGGTTATGGGTTATATTCAGAATCACATGTAGCCTAAGTGGGAGATTGTTGGTGGTGGGCTTACATATGATTACCGTAACGCATCCGATTGTGTCATATTGGTTCGAACCCGATTAAAGTGATCTAACTATTATGGTTTTGGTTAACAGATTTATATTATTGGATGTGGGTTAATGGATTTTGGATCCATATATATAGAACTCATTAACGGTAAGGTTGTTGTCTTGTGACCAAGAGGTCACGGGTTCAAATCCTGGAAATAGACTTTTGCAAAAAAGCAAAGTAAGGTTGCGTACAATGGATTCCTTCTTCGGTACCCCGCGTGGTAGGAGCTTTGTGCACCGGATTGTAGTTTTATATATATAACCCATTAACCCGTACCGTTAGCATTGATGAGTTGTTAACGGGTTTAGGTTAGCTCTCTATATAGAGTGTGATTCCCACAAGAGAGCGATCGATCGGTTGTCTCTTTTCCCCATCGGGCAGAGCATACAGGATTGACACTCTCGACCTATGGAAGATCAAGCCCTATGACTCTCTCGGCGTCAGATCTTCAGACTCTTCTAGTGATGATGTCTCTGGATTCAAGTGCATGGTTATTGCTCTTCCGCTTCTATATTTTGTTTCATATACTTGTTGTAGATCATTTGACAAGATCCTATGTTCGGATCGTTTTGTTTTCGTTTGTCTTAAATACATATGTGAATGCGCGATCCATTGACGGATCCAAAAAAATCCATCAGCAAACCAATTCTATAATAGTTTAGAAATTTCGTCGGTGAACTACCACAATGGGGAAAAAAGCTAAAGAAATGATAAACCCATGCAAAAGTTTGTTATAATCAATTATTAGTTGAAGGTACGAGGGATAAAGTTGAATCGCAAAATTTAAGGGATTTGAATTATAGTAATTTTAGCCTTGCATGTAGTTCATTGTAGGAATAAGAACCATGTGGCTGATCCAAATAGTTGCAACTAGCATGGCTTGTCTCACCCCATGAGTATAACAACTAACCATTTGAGCATGCACACACACAAAGAAAAACTAAAAAGAAAAAAAGAGCTTCTAGATTTACATGTTGAAATTTGTTAATGTAGAATTAGAATTTAGAACAACAGTGATTGCACAGAATGTGTAAAGACATAATAAAGGGTAAGTAGCATCAGGTAAAAGTAATCTTTTTTTTTTCGAGCCATCTGATTGACTTAAAATAATTTTTCAAATAGACAACTAAATTCGGTGCAGAAACGAAAATAAAAGAGCATGCGGAAGTTATATCGCGTGCCCAAGCCATTTGATGAACAAGGCAAGACTAAAGTGCATACCTTATTATTATAGAATTCGGCCATCTGCCAACTTTCTTCCACATGAGCAGTTGGCATACTCATGCCTTGAAGATGCAACATACAAAAGTAATGAGAAGAACTTCGTCAGGATTGCAAATAAAATTCCAAGTTGTCCACAGTAACAAAGGATGACTAGCTAACAGAAGCAAAAAATTTACATACCTAAATCTTTACCCAGGTAACCTGCCCATGCCAAAGCTATAAGACTATCTGCAGAAGTCTTCAAATGATGGAAAAATTCCGGCTGTTTTCCTTCTGTCAAGGCACTTGCTTTAAGGATCACTTCATTGAGTGGCTTCAAGAACTCTTGTAAACCATCTAGGTCAGGTTTCTGGAAAGAAAAGTGGAATCACATTCAATGCACTCTAGGAAAGCAAATGCATAGGTGCATTCCGTAAACATTCGAGACTTAATGTAATCGACTGAATTAGGTCAGTGCGAAAAACAAAAGAATAAATGAAATGCAAAAAATTGACTAGAAAGTACAAATTCGCAATCAGCTCTGGTTGCTGGAAGTCATCAATGAGTCCTGACATCAAATGGCAAACGCTAAAGGTAGCCCCCACTGGCGTAGGTGCATAACCGAGCTAGTACTGTAGAGTTGCACAAGTAAGCAAGGGTAGATTCCCTGGGTTCATTCCCTTATGGTGCCTTACCCTCCCACTACCATGATTTACCTTCCTTCCACGGCCTTGGGGCGGGCCGTGGAGGGGTCCCCGTCTGCCACAAGCAAACGCTGAAAGTAGGTCGTCGATACAAAAAAACAGGCCGATCAATTAGGTGAGGTGGTTCAGACTGACAAAGTAATATACTTGATAAGTAATTTAATAGCCCTCTTCAAAAATTCAAGCAAGTTGAACGAGCAAATCAGATATAGGATATCCTTTCACGGTGATAGAAAAAGAGTCGACGGACCCAATCTACCAGCATAAAACAGACAATTTGGCGTAGAAGGGAAAGTAGAGGCGGAAACGATCAGATCTTCCAAAACAGACCTGGCATTGCTTGCCCTTGATGAGGAGCTCCCTGAGCACGGAAAAGGCCTCGGCCAAGATCTTGGTGGCCTCCTGTACCTTTCCCCCGATCTTATCAGCGGCGGCAGAAAGCCGCCCGAGGGAGTTCTGGACCAGCTCGTCGAATGCAGCGATGGCCGGATCCACTGCGTCGGTCTCTTCGTCGACGAGGCCCGGCGGCAGTGCGCGAGATCCGGCGACAGCGAAGGCCTCGAGCCGCGAGACCGCGGCCTCCAACCTGGCGACCAGTTCCTTCTCCATGGCCACAGTTAGGGTTCCGCCGGATGCCTGGTCCGGGTATTTATACGGAGTAGAGAAACGTGCGCACGGCTGGCTCAGGCTGGCAGCTGCCTTCTTTCGCTTCGCGGACTTTATGGGCGGTTGGTTCAGCCGAAGGGCTTGGCGCCGCTTTAATCTCAGTTTACTCGGAAGTGGACCGTTTGAAAAAGCAAAATAATGAAAGGACTAAATTGCCCATCTTCCTTTATTTCTATGATAAATATAATGGTCAAAATCACTATCTCCTTTCTCATAAAACGAAATTATTTTTTAAAAATAATCAAAATACCAGTATTTTAGATTTTTAAAATTTATACTAATTTATATCTTATTTATCAAAACAGTTTTTTTTAAAGGATGAAATACAGCGTGTTAGTTACTGCTTTAATTTTCAAATCTACCGGAGGCTTTTAATTTTGCCGATGGTTTCTGGATTTTCTTTTTTTTTTAATGGATAGTTTGATTCTATAACAAATTTTCTCATCAACTATCGAAATAAATTTAAATAATATAAAATAATCCAATAAGATAAATAATGGAGAGAGATAATTTCAGAACCCAATACTTTGTGTTTCTTATTGCCGAGTCAATTAGGAACTCGTTGGGATATGCCGAGTGTTTTCTAAGAATCTGAGTGATTAATTAACTCAGTCGACCGATCATCTATTATCTATATTGTTGTCAATTATACTTGTTCGGAGCTTTGGTTTGTGTCGGAGGAAAAATCACCTTGGAAATTAACTCGCGCTTCACCAACCAAATCAATCCGGATGCTTCTACGCCTCTCTGCAGCCGAACCTCTCGCAGCCGGTCAACTCGCAGCCGATCAACCCTCGCAGCAACCCCTTGGACGCACACTCCTTCCCTTTTCAGGGAAGGAGACGCACGCACGGACGGCTTCAAGCCGTGCGTGCTCGAGGCGGTTCCACGAACTGCCTCTGTGCAGTTCGTGGAACTGCCACGAACTCCATCATCTCCCACTCGTCCAAGGTATGTCACATAGACAAAATGATCACACAGACCATTTTAGAAGAGGCGTTTAGTCACATAGACTAAATGATCACACAGACCATTTTAGAAGAGGCGTCTAGTCACATAGACTAAATGAAAACATCAAATTAGAAAATGGTTCGTGCGACAGCAAGCACATTGAGCGTTCAATTGCTAAGAAAGTTGTTACACCTTACATGCTCGTAGAGTGATGCATGCTAAGAGAAGTTATTACGCTAACTTAGCTACTCTACGTATGATACATAATCATTCTCAGATGACAGAGAGTCGTCTCGGGTGTCTAAAATCATTTATCTTATAACAGTCATTTCCGGGTGACACATCATTTTCGGATGATACAAAATCATATTTACGGTGGTACATAACCTTTTACGAAACATTTATGTCTTGCTTTTACCCGGATTAAATAATCTCATTTACATCAATATGAACATCTCTAATCCCTTAGATTGACCATCATGTCAAGAGCATGTCTCATATTCCAAATATTCACAATCATTTCCATACACAACAGAAATGGGTCGACCAGTGAATAATTCTTATTAGATGTAGATCTATTTAATCTTCCTTTTTAGTGTGAATCTATTCATTTTAATCAATCGCTTTCTTAGTAATGTTCCATAGACCGAATCATACATAGTCATAGGTAGACATGCTAAAGTAGCAAACCTTGATTAAAACTTCAAGTAGACACCTAAATAGTCACAAAGGGCAAATTTTGAGATCAACATATAATCTCAAAGGACTCACATAGTAGAGAAACAGAGATCCATTCTCCTACTACCCTTATATGTCGTCTTAGCGCATGTGATATGATTCACATGCTACGATGTCTTCCTCTTTACCAATAAAGAGCGCATGTTTCCCTCAAATTAACATAAATGCATTTCGATCTAGACATTCCCGATATACAATCCAAAATTCAACACATGAATCCTTATCGGCTCATGACAGCGTAGTAAATGGTGGGTTCATTTACTTCGATCATTTACCACAAAATGATCTTATCTTGATACAAATATCAAGACGATCCTAATTTATAGGAATGTAACAAATTTTACAGCTTCCAAAGCTAACAACCACATAGGTTGACCTATAAGCATCAGTCTTACCTCTATTCATACGCAACAAATAGAGATGATTGTCCATGTGAGAGGACCCGATCACTACCCAACATGCTTATCGAGATCTTATCACTAGAATGTAACATAACATACGAATTTATTATGGTGACATTTCAAACAATCAAATTATAACATTGATTGTCATTACAAAACTATTACATTCTACGAAGTCCCATAGACTTTACATGCTCATTAAATGACTCTCTAGTCATTGGCTTAGTAAAAGGATCTGCAAGCATAGCTCGTGTAGGGATATACTCAAGAATCACCTTCTTTTTAGCAACAATATCCCTGATAAAGTTGTATTTTATAGCAATATGCTTGCCCTTGCTATGATATTTGGGATCCTTGGAAAAAGTTATCGCAGCTTAGTATCGCGATGAAGCGATCCTTTGGACTCCTTGTCTTGGCAATCTTGGATGCTTTAGGAACCTTCTTAACCAGACCGCTTCTTATGCATGTTTGAACATGCCATATTGACTTCCATTGTAAACAGGTTACACATTTCTTCTTTGTTCCGGAGATGGCGCCACCTTCAACAAACGCATAGCGATGTTGATTTTCTATCATCGAGTCCTCGGCCAATCTGCATCTGAATAGCCCTTTAGGCTCATGCTCGACCCTTGATAATGTAGACAATAATCGGCCGCCTTCGGATA
This sequence comes from Wurfbainia villosa, assembly GCA_025175895.1. Classification (NCBI taxonomy): domain Eukaryota; kingdom Viridiplantae; phylum Streptophyta; class Magnoliopsida; order Zingiberales; family Zingiberaceae; genus Wurfbainia; species Wurfbainia villosa. Next base: position 20,930,379 of record CM045991.1, on the reverse strand, counting down.
TCCGAAAATCCTTTTCACTCGTCTTCCAGTGTCTCGATCCTGGGTTTGACTGGAACCGGCTGACTAAGCCCACTGCATAACTGATATCGGGACGAGTACACAACATAGTATACATTAAACTACCTATGACACTGACATATGGTTTTTTATTCATGTCGGCTATTTCAAATTTGAGTCTTGGGACTCATACTTTTGCTCAGCAAGACCTTTTCGTAATAGGTGTACATTGCGATTCTGATCAAGACATGTTGAAATATTGTAATATCTTAGTAATATAAGACTCTTGTGACAAACCCAAAGTCTCTTTGATCGATCCGGATGATCTTAACCCCTAAGATGTATTGACTTCTCCCATATCTATTGTGTCAAATTGAGAAGACGGCAACCACTTTTGACTTCTTGATAAAACCTATGTCATTTCTGCTATCAAGATATCATCAACATATAATGATAAAATGACATACTTTCCTTTTCCTTCTTTAGGAAAGCAATGATCCTCATGATCATTTGAAACCATAAGATAAAACCACTTTGTTAAATCTTATGTTATTACTTGACCCGTATATAGATTTCTTCAATCTACATACTTTTTCCTCTTGGCCTAAAGCAACGAAATCTTCTAGCTGAACCATGTAGATTTCCTCATCAAGCTCACCGTTAAGGAAAGCGGTTTTGACATCCATCTGATGTAATTCCAAGTCATAATGCGCCACAAAGGCCAAAATAACTCGGATTGACACAAACTTCACTACGGGAGAAAATGTCTCTTCAAAGTCAATACCCTCTCTTTGGGTAAATCCTTTTGCAACCAAACGAGCCTTGTATCGGTTAATCGATCCATCAGACTTCCTCTTTATTTTGAGAATCCACTTATTCCCAATAGCCCTTCGGCCAGGAGGAAGATCGACTAACTCCCAAACTTGATTCCGAATCATTGACTCCATCTCTTCTTCCATTGTATTTTTCCACTTATCTCTAACCCTACATCCCAATTTCATTTTCGCCAATCGGGAGGCCATCATGACCTCATTCTCAATGTCAAACCTCCTTTTAGGTATGATCTTACGAACACTTTTTCGTAAGTTGGGCTGTTGAGAAGTCACCCCGTGATCAGACACATTACTCCCACTCGGTCGACTAGGTTCAGGTATCCCACTAGACACCTGTCTTGTTGATAACGAATCATCCTCTTCAAAAAGAGGAACTGTCTTATCAACTTCACCCTTTGTTGGGAACTCAGTTTCTAGAAAAGTGGCATCTCTAGACTCAATCTCAGAGATTGTTCCATCTTGTTGCTCACCTATAAAAACATAACCTTTTGAGGTCTCAGAATATCTTATAAAAATACACTTCTTACCTCTAGGTCCTAGTTTTCTATATTTGTGAGAACTATCATGAACGTAAGGCGATTGACCCCGTGGTCTCATTGCTCAAATCGATTTTACGCTCCAACGTTCATATGAGGTAGTAAGGCCCGACTTTGAAGGCACTTTGTTAAGTATATATGCAACTAGTAATGCATCTCCCGATAGGAGGCCGTGACAAATTAGCTGCGCCATGATAGACCTAACCAATTCAAGAAGAGTCCTATTTCTTCTTTGACCCCATTTTCTTTGTGAAGTTCACAGGATCGTTAGTCTAATAATCCCTTATCATTACATGTTGTCTTGAACAAATCGCATGATATTCACCCCATACGGTCGTAAGGCCTTAACCTTACGTTCCGTTTGATTCTCAACTTCGTTCAAATAACGAATGAAATAATCCAACGCTTCAGATTTTTGAGAAATCAAATACACATGACCATATCTAGTGAAATCATCAATAAATGTAATGAAGTAGGAAGCTTCATGCCTAGCCTTCACACTCATCGGACCACAAATATCCGAATGAATCAATTGCAATGGCAAGTCTGCTCTAATAGTCTTTCCAAATGGTTTCCTAGTTGCTTTTCCAGTAAGATAATGCTCACATACAGACAAGCTAATCTTAGCACGAGAGCCCAATAAACCCTCTCTAGCTAATCGATTCATGCGATCTTGTCCTATATGTCCCAATCTAGCATGTCAAATCTCATCAGATATATCCGCATTACTAGTAAGAGCAATGTTTGAAAAACAACTATGAATCGCACAATTCACATCAGACACCACATCTAATACCATAAAACCATTAGATAAATAACCATATCCGATTGACACAGAGTCAATCTTAAGTTCTACACGACGACTGAAAAAATTTACAGAGTACCCCAAATCAAGAAGACTAGTAACAGATACAAGATTCCTTCGAATCTCTGGAGCATACAAGACATCATGTAGAGACAAAGTACTTCCACCACGAAGGTTAAGTTTACAAGTGCCGACTCCCTTGACTTCGACTCTTGCATTGTTTCCTACATAGATCCATTTGTTGCAGGGTGCCGGTACTCCACATATGTAACCCGCTCTCGAGCTACATGGTTGGTTGCTCCCGAATCTATAATCCACAAAGGATAAGAATCAGCCATCAACACAGTACTAGCAACAAAATGCTCAGAAGACAGATTAGAAGTTACCTTCTTTGGCTCAGTACACTCCCGAGCAAAGTGGCCCTTCTTGCCACAATTAAAGCAAGATAACTTGCTTTTAGGTTTCTTCACTGTCTTCTTCTTCTTGATTTGATCCTTCCGTATAGCAACGTTTTTATTCTTTCCCTTTCCCTTCTTGTACCATTTCTTCTTGGATCCAGACGATCCAGCAGAGCCTGCAGCCAAATAGACTTGGCCAGAAATCCTCGCGGATTCTACTCTCTCAGCCTCCAGCTCAACATGCCGTGAGACATCAGCGAAAGTTTTAATACTCTCACTGTGAGTTAAGGTCTGCTTCATGGTCTCCCAAGAATCGGGAAGAGAACGAATAACCGCTGAACTGTTGTTCATCACCAACTCATGACTCATGCTTTCCGCGAATCATATTAGACATCTCCCTGAGATGTTGAACCATCGTTGCATTCGAGCGCTTCTTGTAGCTGTCGAACCTGATCGTCAGCTGCCTAAGCTTACTGAGACTTATTCCACTGTATCTTTCTCTAAGGGCTACCCAGACTGCATGAGCTGAAGGATATGACTCATACTCTAACACTAGGTCATCCACCATTGAACTTATCAATATGCCCTTAGCAGTGGAATCTTTCCTTTTCCATACCTTATAGGTATCAAGGTCACGTCTGTACTGTGCTGTATTACTCTCAACAGGTTCCATCATAACTTGATTAACAACCTCTAGAACTTCTTGTTCCTCAAGAACATATTGAATCTTGAGGTGCCATATTTTATAGTTATCCTCATTCAGTTTTTCACCTTTGTTCAATTCAGCTATGATATTTTTAGTCGCTATAACCTAACATAAATAAACATATTATTTAGTTACTCAGTGTATGCTTTTATGTATGTAATCTCAAAAATAAACTCAAGATAAATCTGATCTGGTTTACAAAATCAAGTGACAACTGCGTTATCACTCATCATTTGTATGTGCCAATCAGACTTAGAATGATATATTTTATTACATACATCCCACTTAATGATATTAATCATTATTACAACATAATATTACACATTAAATGAACATATCATTATATACTCATTTGAACTAATCAAGGGTATATTCAATAATCATGCATCATGTAGAGTTAACAGCATCATATGAACTAATCATTAAATGAACACATCATTAAAATAAACATGCTGTACAATGTTAACAAATATGAAGTCTACTAAGAATGTAACAGATTACATTCTTCCTGCTCATAAACTAAAACAACAATAGACTAGATAGCGATTCTGCTCCCACTAGGACAAGCCCTAGCAGGGCGATAATCATGACATGTCCCCTCAAAATGCGGACTCAACCACGATGCTCTCTGTGGGACACTCCACAGCAACACATGCCGCTCTGATACAGTCCTTTAAAGACCTCACAAATCGAGAACCAAAATCCTCCCTGGTCTTCTTGGGATCCTCTTCACAATCGATAGTTAATCGAGTTACGTACCTGTTGGGTATATGAAACACGTCCTTCATGTAACCCCCAAAATTATCGTGCGCGTCGGCAAGATTATCGCAATGAACGAATCAGCGCCCAAATCTGTAGTTGTCTAATACCGAAACTCCTGCATCTCGAGCTTCGAGCGATGCATCGACTTTCGATGTGTCCAACGACTCCATGGTAAGGGTCATAGTCCAAATCTTCGATAGCCTCCCTATACCGATTGCGCAACACATCGCGTCGGGTCATAGTGGTATACATCCGCGCCATCTGTAAAATTCAAATAAATCATGTCAGTACATAACCGACAAAACCAGTTCAAATACCGGTATATTCCAATTTAATCAAGCCACGGAACAAATACACATATATCAAGAAGAACTAAACTCCTTGAATTTTAGGCTATTATTAATTGACGCATTGATCAATCAATTTCGACCCATAGACAGTCATAAACTAGTTCTATCCTTAAGTTATCCATGTCAGATTCTAATTGTTCAAAAACAATCCATCTAACTTTAGTTATGAGTTTAGTCAACCAAAGTCAACTTTACACAATTCTTGTGAAAATTTAATTGGACGCTAAGTCTTTCGTTGGAATCAAATTAATTGAACCCATGTCCAATTAAAATTTGATTCAAAGCCCATTTAATTAGGCCCAATTAATTCGGCCCAATTGAGTCCAACTTATTTCCCTTTGATTCAAAGCCCAATCAATTCGGCCCAATTAAGCCCAACTAATTTCCCTTTGATTCAAAGCCCAATTCAGCCCAATTAAGCCCAACAAAAAAAATTAATCTGTACAGAACAGATTAATAAAAAAAACTTTTTTTTATTTAATAAAAAGAAACTTTTTCTTTCCGTGCGCCCTAATCCCGGGCGCGAGCGCGCCGCGTTTGCGATCGCCTCGTGGCCGTCGCCTCGCGCCAGTCCCGCCTCGATGGTGGCCGGCGCGCCGCCTCGAACCATCGCCTCCAACGCCCGTGATCGGCCACCCAGGGCCTTCGCCCGATCGCGGCGCCGGTAGCCGGCCGGCGGCCGCCGTCGCCGTCGCCTCGCCGCCGTCGACTTCATCGCCGCGGCCGGGTCAGATAGAGGTCATCGCCTCGTCCCATGCGCGGCGTCGGCTGGCCTTGATCGCTGTCGCCTCGTAGCGAGCATCCGCTGGCGCCCGACGCCTCGAGGCGTCGGCGGCCAACAGCGTCTCCTCCGAGATCGCCCAGCGGCGGCGCGTACCGCCTGAAGCGAGCGCCTCGACCGCGATAAGCGTCTCTTCCGTAGCGACCCGATCACGGCACGGCGGCCACATGCTGTTAGTCGAGCAGGTTACGTCGGAGTTTTTCGGCGATCACAAGAACAGGTATGATACAATATGCTCTGATACCATTGTTGTCAATTATACCTGTTCGGAGCTTTGGCTTGTGTCGGAGGAAAAATCACCTTGGAAATTAACTCGCGCTTCACCAACCAAATCAATCCCGATGCTTCTACGCCTCTCTGCAGCCGAACCTCTCGCAGCCGATCAACTCGCAGTCGATCAACCCTCGCAGCAACCCGTGCGTGCTCGAGGCGGTTCCACGAACTGCCTCTGTTATTTTCACATTTCCATAATTCTACAATCTAATTTTCTATGTTATTACATTACTTTTCTATATTATCACAATCCTATTATACATTATGCAGATATATAATTCTTCAATTAGTAAAGAAAAAAAATTGTAACTTTAACTTCACTCTTTTTTAATTATGTTGTTATTATTTCTTCAATCTCCTATTTTGATTTGGGGATTCAATAAAGTTCGCTTTGATGTCTTTCTTATTGGTGCAATCGAGCCAGGTCACGATTGACCGGACTCGAGTCTGACTCAAACGATGTTTTGATGTTCGACAAAACGTATGACAACGTGATTGTCATGGTAAAGTCCAAGTAGAACACTTGACATTGAGAAAGTCCAAGCATGAATATTGACATGGAAAGTCCAACATAGGTTGACAAAGGAAAGTCCAAACTTGAGTCTTGGCATTTGGAAAGTCCAAGGGGTTTGATATTGACGGCGTAAAATCCAAGTGTGGAGTTTTGGCAGCATAAGTCCAATGGTTGGCAGCGTAAAGTCCAAGCGGGAGCCTTGGCAGCATAAGTCCAATGTGCCTTGGCGGTGTAGATACCGTTAGCATGACAATAGTCGATGAAAGCACTTGAAGGCTAGCGTATGGATGAACAAGTCATTGATGACTTGGAGGGATTCGATAGGCGTGAGGCTGACGAATGTGGCTAGAAGGCTTAGGTTTATGCTACGAGTGATCTGTTGGGAATTTAATGCCCGCTAGAGGGGGGGTGAATAGCGGCGTGACCGTTTGATGATGGAAATCGTTCGCGGTTGTCTCTACAATTTCGTTAGCGCAGCGGAATATAGAAATGAAAGCAATAACAAAATACACAACACACGAACACAATTATTTAACGTGGTTCGGAACCGCACGGTTCCTACTCCACGGATCGGGTTCGTACGAACCCTAGTGATGCCAATCACACACCACTATAAAACACTCCTTCTCGGAACAATCCGGAGGCGGAGAAACCTCGTACAAATGTTCTTACAACAATAAGAAGTAAATACAAGCAAAATACAAGAATGAAATACAATGCAAGTAAAGAAAACTACTTTACTAGAGCTTTTGATTTGCTTGCTTTTGGTTGTCTTGAACTAGCCTTGAAGGATTGGAAAAGCACCAACTCTTCCTTCAAATCGCCCTAAGAAAAAGCGATGATTGAGCCTTCCACAACACCGCTTTTATCCTCCATCGGTGGATTTCCGCTGTGATCGATCGCCATAAGTCCCCGATCATTGCTAATCAGATGTGAGACAACGGCTCGATCCACGTTGGACAAGTTCAGCGGGACTCTCACCGATCACGCCAACATTGGCGGGCCGATAACGCCTGTATCGGCGCCGGCTACGGAGCGCGTTCGTGCTCGACACTCAACCGGCGATCGACTTCCATCCATGGCGCGATCGCGCGTAATCGCTACTCGATGAAGCGATCGCTAAGGCACTTCGACCTTGAATGACAGTTGAGCTCTAGTCGACTCACGGCAGTCGAACCGGCCATAATGCCAGTCGACTGTCAACCTCAACAATGAGGTTTTAACCCAAGTATGGTTCCCCCATACTTGCAAGACCACCTTTAGCCTAGACCTAAGCGCCCAGCCATCTCCATCAGCCTCACGCCTCTCGGATCCCTCCAAGTCAACCATGACTTGTTCATCCATCGCGCTAGCCTTCAGATGCTTCCATCGGCTATGTCATGCTAACGGTGTCTACACCGCCAAGGTCCATTGGACTTATGCCGCCAAGACTCCCGCTTGGACTTTACGCAGCCAATATCAATCCCCTTGGACTACCCAAATGCCAAGACTCAAGCTTGGACTTTCCCTTGCCAACCCATGTTGGACTTTCCATGCCAAGACCCATGCTTGGACTTTCCATTTGCCAAGACCCATGCTTGGACTTCTCATTTGCCAAGACCCATGCTTGGACTTCTCATGCCAAGTGCTCAAGACTTGGACTTTCCATTTGCCAAGACCCATGCTTGGACTTCTCATTTGCCAAGACCCATGCTTGGACTTCTCATGCCAAGTGCTCAAGACTTGGACTTTCCATTTGCCAAGAGTCCCACTTGGACTTTCCATTGCCAAGTACCCATGACTTGGACTTTACCTTGCCAAGACCCATGCTTGGACTTTCACATGGTCAACCCTGGTCAACCATCAACTCAATTATAACCTGGGTCGATTGTATAAACAATCTCCCCAACATATTAACCGACATTAATGTCAAACATCAAAGCCAAAACACTTTGTTCAAATATACTTTGTCAAACATCAAAACATCACTCGAGTCAAACTCGAGTCCTGGTCAATCGTGACCTGGGTCGATTGCACCAACAATCTCCCCCTTTTTGATGTTTGACAAAAACCAAACAAGTCATGAGTTAGAGCACTAACTCAAATCCCTTACCAATTATCCCAAATTGGTAAACACTCACCAAATGTTCTCTCCCAAACATTTCCAAAACATTCTCCCAAACATTCTCCCCCGAACATTCTCCCCCTTTTTGACTAACATCAAAAAGGTTTTCTCTCCAAGGAGGTCAATGTCTCATGTCCCAATGAGATCTTACAATCTCCCCCTTGATCAAAAATACCTAGGATGCCTACCATCTTCCTAGTGATAAGTCCCATATCACTCAAGAGAGGCAATCCTATCTCACTCTCCCAATTTCCAAATTGGGTATCAAACACCCATCAATTTTTCAATTGATAACATTCTCCCCATAAAAAGACATCCATCATTCCAAGATGGATACCTCCCCCTAAAGGCTTGCTTCCCCTTTGACCATTGCACCAACAATGTCCTTGGAAAGCCCCTAAGCCAATAGGAACTCTAAACCATCAAAATTAAGGTTCTAAGTTCAACATAGAACTTTTACTCACCCTAAATTTGATACTTTGACCTAACATAACTCCCAATCCATATCCAATGGATTTTCACCCTTCATAATGCTTCCCAAAGCATATCCTAGGGTTAGGAGTGGTTAGGGACCTTTACCATAGCTGAAAATGGGCTAAACAAATCTTGTTAACCCAAAATCAGACTGCAGATCGACTCGATAGTAATCGGTCGAATCGCATCCATCGATCGCCACCAATCGCGCGATCGTAGAAATTCAATTTCTGCTCGGTTCAATTTTAGAAATTCATAAATAATTATACTTATATCAAAAAAATCATGAAAATTCATACGTATAATACTTATGACCAATACAATGGGTGAAAAATGTTTTAAAATTATTTTACCCATAAAATATCGAAATTGATACAAATTTCAAAAGGGAAGAAAACTTGACGTTTTGGCTCACTTTGTATCGATCTCATCGATGGTGATTGCTATCTATCAAAAGATAGACTTCACCAAGGTTTTCTAAATTGATTTTAAAATGATTTTGAAAACCTTATTTTGGATCATATTCCTTGGGCTCTATGTATACGACTTGTACACAAGCTTTCCCGATGATCCAAATAAAATTAGATGAGTTTTAGTTCATCTAGATGCAAAACTATGCACCTTGAACTCAACTCATATCCTAGCATCTCACATGTATCTAGGGTGTGTAAATACACATACATGTCAATTGGATGTGAGATGTGGGTTTTGTTCTCCCTAAACTAGGGTTTCATGCATTTTTCTAAGGCAACTTTACTTGATTCCCTTATAAATGGGACTCAAGTCATGCCATAGTCCTTAAATCAATTTTAATCAATTTAGATGCATGAAAATGATCATGACATTAATGAAGATATAAATAAGTATATGCTCATAATCATGATGTCATGGCATATGATATAAAAATAATCATACATGACATTAACCTAAAACCTAAGCATACTCATGACATATAAAATCATAGAAATAGGCATGATGTCATGACATGGCATATAAAACAAGCATGGCATATAAAATGTATAGGTATAATAATACCTAAATTTTAATATTAATTGCCATTTGTTGAGACTTGTTGGGATTTAAACATATTTTGTCATATTAACCTAATCTCCCTAGTGTGCCAAAACCCAAAATGGCACACCAACCTCTAAACCTAAATTGTGCCAAAAAGATCATTTTATCAAACTTCATAATTAATATTGGCACATCCTAAAATCTTTTAGGATTAAAAACTCAAATGTATTTTCAAGGTAACCATAACCTTGAAAATGACCTAAAATGCCACCTTTACCATGGTTAGGTTAACTGCCCTTCCATTTAAAGTTGGCACACTAACCCATTTAGCGTGAATCAAACACGCTCTTAGGAACCCAAAACCGATTTGAGCTCCTAGGGTTAACTAGGTATTCCTTAGGGATAACCTCCCTAGATACCTTCCTAATGACCTTCCTAGGCTTATTAGCCTTGGTCATTTGGGTCTTGCCTAGGTTAACCTTAGGGATTGCCTCCTAACAACCTTCTTAGTAGCCACCTTAGGTTTCCTAGAAACCCTAGCCACTAGGCATACCCTTTGGTCAACTCTAGGGATGACTTCCCTAGTAACCTTGGTCTTCCTAGACCTAGTTAGTGTTCCATAATCTAATGGAACACTATGGTAAGCCACCTTAGGCTTAGGTTTGTGACCCAAACCTTGTGTGCCCTTGGTTGACTTTTGACTCTTAGGTCCTTGGTGTTGACTTTGACTTTTGGACCTTGACTTTAGATCATTTGACCCTTTAAATTGATTTTGTATAATTTTAAGGGTCTTCTCAAGTTTTTCAAGCCTTGACCTCAAGACTTGATTTTCCTTTTCTAATTGCCCAATTTTAGAGTTTTGATTTAAATCATGGGCATTTGACTTTCTGATATGCCTAGTCCATTTTGGATTAAAACCTAGATGTTCCCTATTTTCTTAATTGATTCCCTAGGTAGAATATTTTTAGGGATATATGACCTAGAGGTGTTCTTAGGTAAATTATTTTTAGGACATTAGTCCCAAATTTCTCCCTATTTCCTAATTGGACACTCTTAGCTCCTAAGCAAAATACTTGTTCCTATTAGCATGCTTTTCATAAATTGCAAGTGAATTGAAATCCCTAGCATGCTTTTGCTTATAAATTGAAGAAGGAGCAAGATTAGAAGTTACCCTAGGGTTTGCCTTAGCTCCCCCTACATATGATGCTCCATTTTGAGTCTTCTTGTCCCCCTTCTTGCATTGACTCCGGAAGTGTCGGTTGCGGCACTTGAAGCAAATTACTTGTTCTTTGCTTCTTTGACTTTGGGCACCGACTTCCTTGATTTTGGCACGGGTGGAGTCTTCTTAACCCGCTTTAGGACACTTACTCTTGTAGTGTCCTTGCTCCCTACACTCAAAGCATATAATATGTATTTTATTATTAATTGACATGCTTGAGTTACCTAGGTGGTGGAGACCGAATTGAATTTTGGGCTTCTTCATCTTGTCAGGATGTCGAAGCTTCGTATTGCTTGCTCGGTGTTGAGGATGGTCTCTCCTCCTCAATAATAGAAGTGGATGCTTCTTCCACTTCCTCCACAATCCGGAAGTTGATTCCCTATCAACTTGGACTCCTCAAGCTCTTTTGATGGAGATGTGCTTGCTTGAGCTTGAGAGGTGTGCACTCCTCTTCTTCTTCTTCTTGTTGAATTGATGATGAGTTTTCATGGAGCTTTGCCACTTGGCTCCATAGCTCCTTGGCATCTATATAATTCCCTAACATACACAAGATATTGTTAGGTATTAACTCAACCAAAACTTTATTACCTTGGTGTTTTTCTCGAAGACTTGGACTTGCTCTTGGTCCATCTCTTCTTTTGAGGAAACCACCTTTTGGTCCTCTTGGCAATTCAAAGCCTTCCATTAAGAGAGACCATTCTTCAAGTCCTCATCATTAGGTAGTCTTGATCCTTGCCTTCCATTGACTAAATCCTTCTTGTCCAGAAAGTATAAGGGATAGGTGTGTTGATATCCCATCCAAGCTTGTCTTGAGTTCCATCTTCACCCTCTAGCGTCTTGCTCGGTTGTTAATCCGTTGAAGAGCCACCAGGCTCGATACCACTGTTGGGAATTTAATGCCCTAGAGGGGGTGAATAGGGCGTGACCGTTTGATGATGGAAATCGGATTAGCGGTTGTCTCTACAATTTCGTTAGCGCTTGTGAGAATATAGAAATGAAAGCAATAACAAAATACACAACACACGAACACAATTATTTAAGTGGTTGGAACCGCGGTTCCTACTCCACGGATCGGGTTAAATCTGAACCCTAGTGATGCCAATCACACACCACTATAAAACACTCCTTCTCGGAACAATCCGGAGGCGGAGAAACCTCGTACAAATGTTCTTACAACAATAAGAAGTAAATACAAGCAAAATACAAGAATGAAATACAATGCAAGTAAAGAAAACTACTTTACTAGAGCTTTTGATTTGCTTGCTTTTGGTTGTCTTGAACTAGCCTTGAAGGACTGGAAAAGCACCAACTCTTCCCCTTCAAATCGCCCAAGAAAAACTGATGATTGAGCCTTCCACGAACAGCTGCTTTTATCCTCCATCGGGCTGGATTTCCGCCTGGCAGTCGACTGCCATAAGTCCCCAGTCGACTGCCAATACTGTAGCTGTGAGACAACGGCTCAATCCACGTTGGACAAGTTCCAACGGGACTCTCACTGATCGCCAACATTGGTAGTCGATCGCTAACGCCCGTATAATCGCCTACGGCTCGGAGCGGTGCTTTCACAACTCAATCGACTTCCATCCATGGCGCGATCGCGCGAATCAGCTACTCGATGAGCGATCCGCCAAGGCACTTTCAGCCTTGAATGACAGTTGAGCTCTAGTCGACTCACGGCAGTCGAACCGGCCATAATGCCAGTCGACTGCCAACCTCAACAATGAGGTTTTAACCCAAGTATGGTTCCCCCATACTTGCAAGACCACCTTTAGCCTAGACCTAAGCCTTCTAGCCATCTCCATCAGCCTCACGCCTCTCGGATCCCTCCAAGTCAACCATGACTTGTTCATCCATCGCTAGCCTTGGATGCTTCCATCGGCTATGTCATGCTAATCGGTGTCTACACCGCCAAGGCCCATTGGACTTATGCCGCCAAGACTCGCTTGACTTTACGCACCAATATCAATCCCTTGGACTACCCAAATGCCAAGACTCAAGCTTGGACTTTCCCTTGCCAACCCATGTTGGACTTTCCATGCCAAGACCCATGCTTGGACTTCTCATTTGCCAAGACCCATGCTTGGACTTCTCATGCCAAGTGCTCAAGACTTGGACTTTCCATTTGCCAAGACCCATGCTTGGACTTCTCATTTGCCAAGACCCATGCTTGGACTTCTCATGCCAAGTGCTCAAGACTTGGACTTTCCATTTGCCAAGAGTCCCATTTGGACTTTCCATTGCCAAGTACCCATGACTTGGACTTTACCTTGCCAAGACCCATGCTTGGACTTTCACATGGTCAACCCTGGTCAACCATCAACTCAATTATAACCTGGGTCAATTGTATAAACAATCTCCCCAACATATTAACCGACATTAATGTCAAACATCAAAGCCAAAACACTTTGTTTAAATATACTTTGTCAAACATCAAAACATCACTCGAGTCAAACTCGAGTCCTGGTCAATCGTGACCTGGGCCGATTGCACCAACATGATCTAGCAAGTACGGGGGCACGATACTTGGGTTAAAACCTCATGTTTGAGGTGTATCAGTCGATTGGGACCATGGGTCAGTCGACCGATAAGAGTCAACTAGGGCTTGACTGGGGGAAGTGTCATGACAGTCGACTGCCAGAGCTTGTCAGTCGACTGTTGCCCTGAGCAGTCGATTGATCTGGTGATCAGTCGACTGATGCCCCAGATCTCGGGCACAGAAGGTTCTCTAGTCAAGTGATCGGGCCGACCACTCGACTGATTGAGCCATCAGCCGACTAATGGGTATGATCAGTCGATTGATGATGTTTCCGTTGAACTTATCCGACGTGTTTTATACCGTTGTGAGACAACGACTACAAAGACAATCGACTGATAGTCCCGATCAGTTGACTGCTAGGCAAAATCTAGCCCAAGGAGCAGCTTTAAAGGGAGCTCGTGGAGGGGAGATTTTGCACCGGTTCTTGGATGTTTTTGGGGCGATTTGCTGCCGCAAATCAGGGTCTCCAAGTACATTTCAAACAACCAAAGATCAAACAATTAAAAGAGCAATTGTAAAGTGTTTTTCCTTTACTTGTAGTGTATTTCATTATTATAATTGCTTGTATTAGTTTCTTGCTGTTGTAAGACTATTTGTACGAGGTTTCTCTACCTCCGGATTATTCCGAGAAGAAGTTTATTTGATTAGTGGTGTTGTACGCATCGTCAGAGCTTGATCCATAGAGTAGGAACCATTCAATTCCGAACCACGTTATATCCTTGTGTTGTTATCGTGCTTGTGTGTATTTGTATTGTATATTTTGTATTTTCGTTGCGTTTAACACTTTTGTAGCAAGCACGATCGAATTCCTCCATCGATAAATGACGACACTATTCATTCCTTCTCTAGCGGTCACGAGATCCCCTACACTTCTCAATCGGTATTACTTTGATAGATTATTTAGAAAATTTCCTCCGCTCTAAAAATCGACCTAAGAGATTAGGGAGAAAGCATAACACGTCCCGTAGAACTGGAGAGAAATGTTTAACATACTCTATGAGACTCAACCATCTCGAAGGTTTTTTATCATTCCAAAATCGACGTGTGAATTTTTTAACTGCAAAAATACGGTTTCCGATTTCAGAATAGTAAATGATTTAGATTTCGTAAGAAATTTAAATTCGAAACTTTTTTTGAAAATGATGAGATCCTTGGAAAAGAAAGCGATGCATTCATTTTAGACATCCTTCGATTTCACAGTTAGACGAAGAAACATAAATTACAAAAACTATTTTTATTCGATCAAAAATTAATTATAAGAAAATAGATATCCGAAAATTTTTGAAATTCTCAGAAATTGATCTTACTTCTTGAAACAAATCTTACCTCCCGTGCAATTCACTTAACCGGACGAAAACGATGGAATTGACCAGAGTGCTACAAGAGAATTTCACGTTCCAAGCCAACAAAGTTGTTCCCTTCTATCAACAGAAAATTAAATCTAAAAAAAAAAATTAGCTGCTTCCGAATTCCAAATCCACAACAGAAACAAATTAACATGGAATGAGAAATAAACATGAAATAAGAAATCTAAAACAGAAGAACAAAATTATCGCAATTTCTGCAACTTCGGATGCCCTTCGATCGGCTGAACAATCTTTCATCTCACAACGAATCGAAACAATTCTGGGTTGAATCTACCTACGCACAAACAAGTCAATCATCTCTGTTCCCCGTCTACCAGCCTTGAATTGGCCACCTCCTTTCCGGATCCGGCAGCCATGAAGTCTTTCTCTTCTTTCTGTCCTTGTTCTTGTTAGTTTCCCTTGTGTCTTCTCCTTTCTCGTTATAATCATTGTCCGCCCGATCAGCATTCGCCGAGTCACCGGCGGGCCTTTTACCGGAGAAATACTGGGTCAGAAACCTCCAAGCGCCGGCCTTGCTCCGCCGCGGCTGCGGCGGAAGGAGCTCCTCCGGCGACCTCAGCGTTTTCGAGATCCGCCCGTACCTGGCGCACTCGGCGGCAACGGGAGACGATCCGAGGATGAGCCGCGAACTGTAGGATCTCCCGGAGGCGAATCTCGCGAGGAAAGAATCGGTCCTCTGCCATCTCGAATTCCTCCCGCCGCCGAGCTCTTCCTCCATGGATCGACAGGATTTTTGGGAAGGAAGGTGCGTAAATTGGACGCCGAGAGCCGAGAGGAGACGACGGAGTTGACGACGACTCGCCACGCCACCTTCTTGGATCCCACGCAACCTTTTCGACGGAGCACCACCGCCGATTACGGACTGATTATAAATCTCTACCTGGCTTGTTATTGGCCGATACGATGGCGAACTTTTTTCGCAAAGGGCCCAATCAAATAACTATTGTACAATAAAGCAATCAAAGAAAAAATAGACTAAATTATTAAAAAATAATAATAAAAGAAGATCAAATTGCATACATTTTTTTAAACTATGCACAAATTAGACACGTAACTCGCACTTATTTGATCAAAATCACACAATTATTGCTATGTTTTCTTAGGCAATTATATTCTTGCATGGCCATTTTGTTTCTTTAAACTCTTAGCCCCATGGCTTAACGTTAAGGTCCCGACCGAGTAGACTCTCGTTCCTTCTCGCACAGAGGACAGTTTCATGGGTTGAAACCGGCGAACCATCGCCATATTGCAAGCCGAAGACTCATTGGGAATGTGAAGCACACCGACTGCACAATCTTCTTCGAGCTTTGGGTTGGCATGGAGATGAGAAGGGAGGTCGATCGAGAACTCTCCGCTTTCGTCCGTCTTTCCATATGCCCATCTGATAACTTTTCCTCCATTTTTGCATGCGACTCCGACCTTCACACCTTCAAATTATACCGATGAATAATTAATTATCTATGTACAATGATCACTGAAGTTATGTGGACGTGGGAGGAGCAGGGTAAATATAAATATATACAGTTGCAACTTCCTCACCTAAACAATATCGCTCCTAATTAACGCAATTTAATTTATTAGTTCAGATTAAATCTTCCTTGTGGAATATTATATATATTAAAAACGATCGTCATTAAGCTTGTCGAAAAAGATTGTAGGATAGCTTGTCGCAGTGTTGTTCAAAGCTGATACAACCCTCGCTTCGAACTTTGCTAAACTTCGAAAGTGACGACCTTCATGTAATTATTTATGAGACGCTTCCAAGTTCCAAATCAAATAATTAACACAGTTAACCAGTAAAGCATGCAATTAGATTAGCATCTCTATATCTATGTTAATTATATGTCACGAGGATCGATCCTTCCATTTGCAATAATTATGTAAAGTCTGCGATAAATCATGTTAAGATCCACGTAAGAAGTTAAATCATAACGTTAATATTATAATTACCTGGGACAAGCGACTTGACGCCGGCAATGCTGCTGCAGACAACGGCTCCGTCCACCAACACCGTGGACAGCTTCTCATCGCCGTAGCCGGCCTCGCGCACGAGCTCCGCCGCCTGCGCCGAGAGCTGCACGGCCGTCTCCTCCGCCTTCCTCCTCGTCGTCCTCGCGGCCTCTGCCGAGCAAAAGAGGAGCAGCAAAGCCATTATCAGCACGTACAAAGTCTTCTCCATTGCCGATGCCTTTTTTTTCTTCTTCCTCTCCTCCTCGTTTATAAGAAGAAAGCGAAAATGGCGAGGAAGGCTTTATGAGGGAAACGTGGCTAAGTGTTGCTTCGTTTGCAGTTCACGAGAGGCAGCAGAGAGTGCTCATCGACGACGATGGCGATTGACACTGGACGCATACACATATATAATGATAAATATTCATTTAATAATTAATAATAATAATATTTTTTTTGCAATTTTCTTGTCCATATTTAATGGTCATGGATTGGTAATCTGAAATTGATGACTTGCATGCCCTCAAAATTCATATCGCAATTTCATATATATTTTTTAAACATATTTTGATTCGATTGGTAGCTAGCTTCATATTATTAATTGCATTACTGCCTTCAGTTCGATTGTTTATTTTTCTCTGAAATATCGATATATTTATAATAGTAAGCAAAGAAAAAACCATCTGTGTTTTCTTGTTCCCGAGGCCCAGGAGCAGAAGCCCTGTGGAGGCCCCCACTTTGATGACTTCGGCGGCAGGATGAGTGGGGAATCATACGCAATGGTAGCACAAGTGCTGAAGAAAGCAACGCAGAAAGACAGAGACTCTGTCCGCTCGATTCGCTAATCGTTGGCCATGGCACTTGGCAGGGATGAGAGATCGGACTAAAACACCCACACCACATCAATCTGGACCCATGATCATCAGAACAAGCAACAGACACGGTCCTTGAATCCGGACAATTAATGATCGCTCGGAAGATCCGCTGCAGATTGATGTCACCTACTCCTCCTGCACTCATTGTTTCTAGTTTCTGTTTCGTATCAGTTCATTATTGGAAGCGAGGGGGGATGGGCTCGGTGTAGTCGCAGAGACGCAAGGTCAGTGCTCGTAGTCTGTAGATTCGATGAACTAGTTTTAATCAGAAGGTGTGAGGGATCTCAAGGCAACATGTTAATCTCGCTTTTCTGCATAGCTTTCCTTTGGATTTACTGAGTGCAGTGCGTTGTGGTGGACTGAAGATCCTGCACATGGCAGGGAGCTCAAAACCCAAACCCTCGCCTCTCCCGATAGAATCACAGTTAGGAACAGGACCGCCCTACGGGATGCCCTCGGTGAAGACCCAGATGTCGGTGAGAGTAATCTAGTCCTTTAAGAGCCCCGGGAAGTGTGAAGTGTGGTAAAAGCCTCACCGATAGGGAGAACAGCGCGACTTTCCCTACATTTTATCTATTAAAAACTAGTTTTGCTATGAGTTTTCTACGAATCTGATCTCCCTGCTTCATGTTCCACTGCCTCTTTTCGATAGCAGAAGCATTCAAGTGTTTCCCCTTTATCTTTTCCTTGCAGGTGGATCTGAGTTCTGTTACTCTTGGTTCCTTCGATCAAACTGGAGCATTGCTCATGTTAGAACCATTTATTTATCAAATGGCAATGCTTTGCTCTGCCAGCTGCAGCAACACTAGCGTGGCTGTTGCTCTCTGTCTGCTGCTCCTCATCTTCTGGGGCTGTTGCAGTGATCGTCCGATTTCAGCATTTCTCACTCTGTTCGTGCTCCTGCTTTCCCCTTCCGCTCTATTAGCTGTCAAACAGCTCGGAAAAGCCCAGAGACCGTCACAGAGTTTCGCAGACAAGAAGGCAGCTACTGGCTCAGAAGCTGCATCGCTGGAATCTGAAGGATTAATGGAGTATCAGCTGACCAGTAAGGATCCATGCATGGGCACTGAGTTACCTGAAAAGGGCGAAGAGAATCTAAGTCGAAGCGCTTCGCGATGTTTCGACTTCGACGAAGAGTCTTCGCCTGAGGACGCTCGCTGCTCGACAGAAAGCTCGGAGAATTCGATATCCGACGATGAAAATCTCATCGAGATCTCACTCCCTGATGGCCATTTTCTTGCACACGATGAGACAAAGGCATGGTCGAAGCCACTGCCTCTATCGAGTGGATTCCTGCCAAACCCTCTACCAGAAATCAACGAAGAAGAAAACTTGATCGAGATCGACATCGTCAGGGGATCCATCAAATGTTCAAGAGTCGGAATTAGGACGTGAGCTATTTTAATCAGTCGTATCAGAGGCAAAACGTTGGGTGGAAATGAGTTACAAAATGTGAGAAATATTATGACGTTTCTCTTGCTTCACTACAGTCTACAGTTATTTCCCCCCCTTTCATTAAAGCCTGCTGCAATCCTGTTTAAAAGCCTTAAAGCAATGGAGACATTAGTAAGGTTGTAGTGTTTGAGGTGCTTCCTCTGTAGGAGTTTTAAAGCCAATACTTTCTCTTTAACTAACTTTGTTTTCTTGGAAGCTTCATGAGGGTTTCTTGGATGCCTCCAGTTCTCTTATTGTTTGTTTTCGGTTTTTACTGATTCATTACAGAATCATCAACTCGATTAAACTTTGAGGGACTGTTCGGGAACTGATTAATGGTCACGTGCAGCGTGAGAGCGGTTTTTTTAATGAAATATCAGAAGGTATTTAAAAAAACAAAAAAGAAGTCAATTTCAAGGGGCGATAAGAATATTTTATTCATAATTTATATAGCACATTTAACACGACCAAGTTTGAAAGTATTTTCGAGAAACAACTGGACTTTGGTGTAAATTTCTCGTCGTCGCCCTGCGGTCTGAATGTCGATCGAACGTAGGGCCGAGTTTGTCGTCCACGGCGACGCAGCCTCGGAAAGCGGTGCCTCTGCGAGGTTCTTGCCGTCCCCTGCGGCTGTTCCCAGGAGGAGATCCGGTCTGCCTACAGGCGCCTCGCTCTCCAGCTGCATCCCGACAAAGTTGCTGCCTCCGGGTGCTGCTGACGTACCTCAGCCTCAGCCACTGCCGCCTTCCAGGAGCTTCTCTTCGCCTACGAGATTCTTTCCGACCCGAAGGAGTGCGCCTGGTACGATTACCACCGTTCCCAGATCCTCTTCTCCGACCCCTCTGCCTCCAAGGGCCACAACCCGCCCGCTTTTGTCGATCTCTATCTCTTCGATTTCTTCTCGAACTCCGCCTTCTCAGGTTATTCCGACAATGTCAAGGGTTTCTATAGGGTATATGGCGACCTCTTCGCCAAGGTCTACCGACAAGAGACCTGGTTTGCGAAGCAGATGGACTTGGGCGCTTCAGCTTTCGCTTTTGCTCCTCTCATCGGTAATCTTGATAGCCCATATTCGCAAGTGACTGCTTTTTATAATTATTGGCTTGGCTTCTCTACTGTGATGAACTTTGGATGGGTGGATGAATATGATTCTTCGATGGGACCTAATCGGAGATCCAGACGTAGAACAAAAAATTGAGGAAGAAGGCGAGAAGGGAATACAATGATACTGTGCGTGGGTTGGCAGCATTCGCAAAGAAGAGGGATAAAAGGGTGGTTGATATGATGATAAAGAAGAATTTGTAGGAAGAAATGAGGTGGGCAGAAGAGAAGGCGAGGAAGAATGAAGATGAAAGGAAGAAGATGGAGAAGGCAAAGCTGTACCAAGAGCCTGAATGGGCAAACGTTATGGTGTAGGAGGAGGTGTTTGCTGGTTTTGAAGATGTGAATGATAAAAAGAAAAAAGTTGGCGAAGAGTTCTATTGTGTGATGTGCAATAGCAAATTTAAATCAGGCAAGCAGTGGAAGAACCATGAGCAATCAAAGAAGCACAAGGATAAAGTTGCAGAACTGAGGATGACACATTGACATTTGAGAAGGATGAAGAGATTGTAGAACAGGATGATAATCCCCGAGAATCAGATGTTTTTGAGGAGATTGCTGAAAATTTTGAGGATGACTTAGAGTTGTCAGAGAACGAAGAGGAAGCAGGGCACTCTGGGAATGTAGAATTGCAGGAGGATAACAATGAAGAGGAACATGCCAAGGAGGCAGATGATGAGGCTAACATTTTGGAAACAACGGTCACAGGGCGTAAGAATAGGAAAAATGACTACTTTAACCATTATGATTTGTTGTCGAATAACAATCCTAATAATGTTGAACAAAGAAGCATAGAGTTTGGTAGCCAAAAAAGTAGCCACAAGAATAGCACATTAACAAAAGTGAGTAGTGAAGCTGATTCTGAAGTTAAGGAGAGGGTCAGAGGGATGATGTTAGTCGGGAAGAAACAGATGCTCAGAACCAAGAATCAAGTCCCTTATTGAATGATGAATCTCCTCATTCACTGAATGACACATCAGCAGCTAGTAGAAATGATCTATCTGCTCAAAAGAATCAGAAATCCAAAAAACACCAGGCTGATGGCAAAGGTACTGGAAAGAAAGTTTCACCTCCTGACTCTAACAACTTGCGTAGAGGAAAGAAGCAAAAGGTAAAACATATTTTTATTCCATTTAATGCTATTAATATTCACTATGCCATTCCTGAATAAACTCTATTTACTATGATCTTTCTCGTTAACTCTAAAATTAATAAATTCTATAACTTGAGGTGTTAATTCAATTTCTCCATCAAAGTCAAAACATTTTTTGGGGCTGTATTTCTTCTATTTCTTATTTATGAACTTAGTGTTCATGTATTACCAACGACATTAATTTATTCAATTCATGCTGGTATCCTATAGCATTTTGACATTGAAAGAACAAAACTATTTTGGTTTATCTTTTTTATTTTTTTCTTTTTTATTGGGAAAGATATGGTGACTGCCTTTTCTGACTTGAGCTTGTTTAGAGCATACTTTGCTCTAGGTTTAATTATAGTCTTGTACGTATTGTATTCTCAATCATTACTGTTATTTTTTTTATACTGTTAATTTAGTTCTATAATGGAATTATTTGCATCATGAGAATGAGGATACAGTAGAAGCCAAGTTCATTCTTCCACCAGAGAAAGCATAGGTAGACTTCTGCTTGTAAATATAACATGAGAAAATTGTCATTCTTTTAATTGGTAGGATTTTGAGTTGCTCCCTATTGGGGAAGTTTCGTATTCTTGGTTCTTTTATTTTTCCAATACTGAATTTAGTTAACTTTTTTCTATTTTTTCTGTACTGGATATCTAGGTGATATACATTAGAGATCTTGCTTTTGCTAGCTACTAGTAGAAACTCTAAAAGGGTCCGAGCTTGTAGTAAGAGCAATTTTGTCTTGTCTTAATGTAGCCTCAGATTGAGTTTGTGAGATGTTTGATTGATGGCTGGGTGATGGTGGAACATTTGGACGCTCTCTTCCAATTTAAGGGAGGCAATGATTGGTTAAAATTAGTCAGAACCACCTCTATGGTAATTTTGTAATTGCTTGTCTCGTCACTGCTGTGTCATTGCTCTGCATCTGTGATCATTCATGGAAAGACATTTAGAGGAATGCATGAAGGTTCAGCAAGTACCTCATCAATATTGTGGATGCATTAATAGTCACCTGAAGAGAAGATAAGGCAATTGAATTGCCTTAAAGAAATTTTTGTAATGTTTTTCTTTACATGAAGCTTAGCCACTGAATATTTGACAAATAGAGTATGCCAGTATGTGAATAAATAAAAAATGGAAGAGGATACACATGTACATGAGAATATTATAACATGCTAGATGTATCCTAATGTGAAGTTCATTATGCATCTATAGTGCCAAACAAGTAAACTAATGCCCTGGTTTCTGTTAAAATATATCTAATTCATAAGATATTTGTTTGTCATAGGAAAAAATACTTTTGGTTATATTTTGTGTCTTAAAGAGTACTGCTACTAAAACACTACGAGTACCCTGAAAAAGGACATGTACAAACCAAATTAATGGCTTTCAAGTTAATATAGTTACTGAACTTTTAACTTATGTATACATCATCTTCTTGTTCCTGGTTTCATATACCCACTTCTGCAAGGACTACAGATACAGCAATATTACAATGAGTTTTAACCAGTTTGAAAATATCATGTTGTTTACTGAATTCTCTGTGCAATTCTGCATGATACGTTAGTGTTAACTGTTTTTATGAACTCTGCTATTTTAACCAGGCTAAAACCTCAAAAACACTATTTGTTGAGTGTGAGACATGTGGGCAAGCCTTTGCTACAAGGTAACTTATTGCTCTTTCAATCCTTCTGTTATTCTTTATCCTCCTATTTATTATTATCATCATCTTATTATTATTATTATTATTTTATGCTGGAGCACATCTTGGTACTGTCATTTGATGTTAGGAATAAGTTATTTGCACATCTGGGTAACACTGGCCATGCATCTCTGAAGCCCAGATGAAACACAGACTTTTGGATCAAGTAATTATCAAGACAAGCAATTTTGACAATTCTTTTCAGAGAGTTTTCCCTTTGTTTGCCTGCTTTTTTGCTTGGCAAGGAGGTATAGTATGGTTAATGGTTATATCTGAACCCATCGAAGATAGAGGATATTCTTTGGGATTTCAAATATATGCAATGAGACGTATTTTCTGTAAAACTGGCAAGGTATCATATTCTTTTAGTATCGAAATTATATATGTATGATAAATTTTGAGAATTAATATTATTGATTGTTTTTCTTAGATGTCCATGCGTATTCCTTACTGAACTTCCACAGTCGTAATGTTTTCTGCGTGGATATTGAAATTTAGATGGAGAAGTTTGAAGTTTGTGAGCTACAGATGCATTATTTCAATCATTACTTGACAAAAATACCCGCATTCATTCCGTTTTCAATTTTTTTTTCCTTTTCAATTTAAATTGCAAGTTGATTTATAAATTAACTTGTGGCATGATTAAATAGCTTCTTGATGAAATATGAGAGAATAAAGCCTCCTGTCTTTTACGTTCTAAACATGTACATACAAATGATCTCTGTCAAAGTGAATGCTATGGACCAAAAACAATGTTTGCACAGCATGAACGAAGGGAATCGTTCTCTTGAGAAAAGAATTAGTAAAGATTGCTTATGTTAAAAAAACTAGGAGTAGAAAATAAAAAGAAAAAGAAAAATGGAAGTGTCTCTAAAAGGGAGAACTGGAACTCTCCCAAGGATTGAACATCTACAAATATGCTTCCGTAGTTGTCTAGTCGTAGCATTTGAAGACTCATTTGCTGACTTTGTTGATTAGTAACCATTACTTTGGTTATTGTGTTTTCCTTCTTTTCGACTTGAGGCTTAGAAAAAAGATAAAGATTTCCTGCAATTTGGCCTTCAAAAATCTAAGATTGCTAATTTAATTTGATCGTGCTAAGTTACTTCAATTACATTTTACTTTAGTAGATACGATTTGGACTATATTATATCCATCAATTTTCTTTGCAAACCTCTCTCCGAACCCATTTGTTAAAATCTCGCCGACGTCTCTCACCGATTTTATCATCTGTTTCTCTCTTCCTCCATAAAAAGGTTTGAATATAGGTCAATGCGTTTTCCTTGTTCTCTTTTATAAATTCAATTGCAGGAGCAAGAGAAGATCTGGACTTTTTTTTTTTCTTTATATCGTATGACTATGTCAAAGACAAGAGATCTCGACAAACGAATCTTCAAGATGAACATAAAATTTTTATTTTTCACTGTATTTGTGTCTCGAAGATTCCACAAATTGATACGATAAAGTTTTGATGGATATACTTGTGTTTGCCGCAGATTGAGAAGGAGACTTAATGATTTAAGCAATGGTTTAGGAAAATTGAAGAGGATGATTGTCGACTTGGTCCCAGATTGAAAGGTTGAATATATTCTAGAGTTAATTTTTTTTTAAGAAAACAAAATCAGAATTGGAGTCTCTTTATTTAAAAAAAAAAGAATAGCGATCCTATTTTATCTAAAAAAAAACTTTTGTTATAATACTATTATAATAGTTTTGATTTTAATATTAATCCAAACTACTCAAATACTAATGAAAATTATTTTAATTTTGACCAAAACGAATTCAATTTAATCAAAACTAGTTAAATACTATTGGAATATTTTTTAGAAAATAATTTTGATTAAAATTATTATAATTTCAAGCAGTTTTAATAAAAACGGCTACACTAAGTTAATTGATTAAGAATACTTTCTGATCAAAATTCCTTTAATCGTAGAAATACTTTATTATAATAATATTGAGAAAAAAATTATGATAGTGTGCCATTTTATTTTATTTTCAAATAAGGCACTGTTTTGGTATTTTCCTCTTTTTCTAAATGAAATTTACTTGCCACAGACAAAATAAGGCAGTGGATGCGTTACGTGATGACGTGGATGAGCTCCATTCGCGAGTGAAAGGAACAAATCCACGTGCTCGAGAAATACTAGGGAAATAATTGCAAAAACATACTAAAAATTTCTCTCTCTCTCTCTCTCTTTTTAAATTTTGTTTTCATAAAATATTGATGTATTATCTTCATCTCCAACCTGCTTTTGTGGTTACAGTTTTGCATGTGTAGTTGTTTTAATTTTAAGATAATATTCAAATAAAAATAATTTCTTTATAAATATGTTGATACTTTTATTTGCCAATATAATAATCGAAATAATATATTTCAACTTAAAAATATTTTTCATGAATTTAAATTTATTTTGGTTTTATAAAAAAAAAAGAAATAAATTCATGAAGTTCGATGTGTCATGAATGCATTTTGTGTATATAAGAAAATTTCTGAAATAGAGAGGCGATTTAAGAAAAAAAATGACAGCCGAGTGCATTCGCACCACCGACACGGAGCTTCTTCCCCAGGTGACGCCGTAGCGCTTGCGTTCCTGCCTACTCTTCGTCTTCCCCGAAATCAAGATCTCAGATGGCCGGCTCCGCCGCCTCTACCTTGGCTGCCACTGCTTTCCTTCTTCTCCTCTGCCTCTGCCAATGTAAAACCGTGAAGAGAGACGGTACTTTTTGAAATTTCTTCACTTTCTGATGCATTTTCAAGATCTTAGTCGCTTGGACACCCCGAGCCTTCTAATTTCACTTTAAAGCAGCATTTTTTTTTCTTGCATTCGAGTGGTTTTTTGGTTGTAGATTTTTTTGCTTTTTATAGAGATGGATGAGTGTACTTTTCCATTGGGAGCGAGGGTTTGAGACGTAAGCCAAGATATCTTTTCTTCGTAGTTTGGGAGCAGAAGAAAGTCGATTGTGCTTCTGGTTTGTTCATTAATAACTTTCGATTGATTTCTTGGTTGTCATGAGAAGGTATCTCTCTCCGGCAATCTATTGTCCTCACAAGTCATTGCCAACTGATTTTTCGCTAGTTGAAAAGAATCCACCCTTGTTTACTGACATATCATGGAAGTGACCTTTAGATCTACATGGACAGCAGTTTAGTCCATTCTTAGTATTGGAATCTGCACGTCCTTTTGAATCACAGGTAATGGTAAATGATATTGACATCAAACAACTATTGTTGATATCAACTCAAGGGATCAACTCTAATGGGGTAGAATGGTAGATGCTCGAACCAATTTTCTAAGTACGCTTTTTGAGTGAAAATTTTACCACTAGGGAACAAAAGATCAACTTTCTATAAGCTACATAGGTGGACTTTCTCTCGTGCTAGAAGCAATACACTTAACACATGTAGGAGGCACATGGACAAGTCTCAGCCTATAGAACGAACACATCTCCATCCTCACTAGACTCCTCTCATAGTCTTGTGCTTCCTTCATGCCAAAAGCACTCTCTAAGAAGAAAAACTCCTATGCAAATTCTCTAACCTGCAATAAATTTTGCATACAGTTGAAGGCCTTGTTGTAGGTTTGTCATGCTTTTTGAGGTGGAAAAGTTTTGCTCATCTCTTTAGTGACCACAAAGGACAGTCTGGTGCACGAAGCTTCCACCAATGCGGGGTTCTAGAGAAGGGTCTATTGTACGCAACCTTACTCTGCATTGCAAGAGGTTGTTTTTTACACTCGAACTTGCGACCTTTAGGTCACACTGCAATAATTTTACTGTTACGCCAAAGCTCCCTTCATCTCTCCAGTGACCACCACCAAAGAAAAAACAATTCAAAAATCCTTTTTTGATAGGATTTTATCACCTATAGTTTCTCATTGGTTGATTAAGCTACATTGTCATGTGCACTTGCCCACTAACATTTGCTAGGCCATGCACTTATGTTCAACCTAAACTACAGAACATGCAACTCAAACTTGTCAAACCCAACAAGAATTGGCATTGTGGAGTTGTTCCTACTTTAGAATCTTCAACTAAAGCTAAAGAGTAAGGTCACCAGGTAATATCATATACATCTTTCCCAAACTTGTACTTTGAATGGAGTGCATGGTATGTAAAACAACTTCGCTCAGTACTGTTAGTTTGTTCTTATGCTAACAACTTTGTTTTTTTTAAACTTTATTTTGTTTATGATTAGAACATGGGTTCATTTTAATTCATAAATGGAGGATCCTTGACACCTTCCATAATGAAGCTATTTTTTTTTTCTTGCAGTAAAAGCATTAAATGAAATCAAGGCATCTCTTGGTTGGAGAGTGGTTTATGCGTGGGTTGGAGATGACCCATGTGGAGATGGTAACTTACCCCCATGGTCAGGGGTCACATGTTCACAACAAGGAGATTATAGAGTTGTGACTGAATTGTATGTCAAATGCCTATCCTTTTTTCTTTAAATACTAATGTGTTGCAAATTTACTAACTTCCAACTTTTCCACTTCCTTTCTTGGATGCTAAATTTGTTGCATCAGTAGCAACTTATACGAACTTGTCATCTAAGGGATTTTGATAATTAGGTTATCAACTGATTCTGTCTCTTATGTCTTTTTTTTTTTATTTATCTTTTAGCATCACATTTCTTCCATAATTTGATTTTATTATGAGTTTCTGTTTCAGAAGTAAATAAATAATCATTCATGCTATATAAAATGAATAAGATGGGATTACGATTAATTTTTTAATAGTGCACTTACTTGGAATTGTACAATGTTATGGCTTGTTTGGTGGCTGTTACATCCAACAAAATTATCCCTTGTTGTATTTTTTGTATAGCTCTAGCTTTTGCTAACTTATGTAATATGATACCCAAAATAATTTTTTTTTTATCACTTATTACGTTTTGTTTAATCTCTCTAGTTGTCACTACCTCATGGAATATGAATATAGGATGCCCAAAAATATTTTTGAGAAATTTACCTGGATATAAAATTGCGCAGGGTTGCAAAATATAGATTCTCAGCTATATCTAGTTTTTACAGTCTAATCTGTATTGTCAGGATTTATGTACTAAATTTGGAAGTATAGATCTTCTGCTATGTATGTTCATGAATCTACTGGTTTTTTACAATATGATGCTCAAGTTATAGTTGAGAAATTTCCCTAGTGGTGAAACTAGCGGTGGGAGATTTATAAAACATAAAGATTAGTAGTTTGAGATTGTAGTGACATAATTGGAGCATGTTCTGTCATGCTTTTTGTCTACTATAGTAATATGTTATTCACTTCTGGTGATAATTCTATTTCCAATGCCTCTAGCTGGTATGATTTAGCATAGACAGCAAGGACTAATAAATCCCTGTAAGCTCTATAATCTTGCTCCAATTCAATATTAAAATATGTATAGAACATTAGTGACAGCTCTGAAAATACTCTCTTCATAAAGCACTGTATTCTTCATGGTAAATTGTGCATATGCGGTATTTGATGGAAACATAGGAACTCTATGATGTACTAAAAAGTAAGTTGTTGAAAATTTTATACGAGACCTTTTTGTGTCATATGCATTGTTTTCTTGTGCAAACCCTTCACAGAAATTGCTCCGAGTCTTTGAGAAATATCTACTAGTTAGCTATATTCCAGCTTTCATGCTTCCATTCATTATCTGAAGTATCCGTACATCTGTATATGCTAAAGAAGTTCATCCTCATTCACACCAACATACTTATAGTACTTTGTTGAAGAAATTGTTGAAAATGTTGACAAAATGAAGCAACTATCTTGTTTGTAACTACAATTTATAATCTATATTTATCTAACGCATGAGAACAGTGTTGAATCAATGAAAAAATTTATCCATTAAGATAACAGATTTCAGACGTTATAGTTATACAATTAACTTTTGCCCATTATGAATGATACTTGGGTAGGACTAAAGGCAGAGTTTAACAAACAGGATGAACCCAATGCGAATGCCCACATTTCTCTTATACACCGGACGCCCCGCGTCTCGGCTCGGATTTCTCTTATATACCGGACGCCCCGCGTCTCGGCTCGGATTTCTCTTATATCAGGTGCCCCGCATCTGAAGTAGAGTCGTCACAGGCAGAAGGATCCATTTTATTGTAAGCTAAAGAGGTAGGTCATTTCATCGAGTTGAAGGAGCAAATTCCCATAAAAAAGATAAATCACTGACAAGGTTCAGAGGAATGTCCGCGGCATTAATAGAGAATTGTCTTCCATCAACCGCGCAACGCGTATTAATTACTGCTCACGTCTAAGGGCAGATTTCCCTACCAAAATCTCAAGGGATTAGCCGCAACATTAATTGAGACCTGTCTCCTATCAACCGCACGGCGTGTATTAATTACAGCCCACGCGCGGGATGCAGTCCAGGTAACAATGATCATAATGTACGGTCCATTAGGCCCCGTCACTTCTGTGGGCAGAGCTCCTCGGGAATAGAGCCTCCCTTCTATATATAGGACCTTCTTGGGATAGGGGAGGTAAGTTTTTCAAGACATTGAGACTAGTTTCTCTGAGTTCTTTTTCCCCTCCCAGCTAAGTTCTGTCTTGAGCGTCGGAGGGGCCGTGCCGAGATCTCTCTCGGCGCCCTTAACCGGTTGCTACTGTGCAGGCTCACCATTCAGCTCGGCCCGCATTTCTCTGCTCGGCTATCTGGCAGCGCTGATTTTCCAGAATTACCTCACCGATTACGGGCCGCACCTCTCACCGCCAAAGCGTCCACATTTACCGGTTTTCGCTGCCTGGACACCTTGCCATCACGGTCTTGATGGGCATCATAATTGGCGCCGTCTGTGGGAAACAAAAACAAGCAGCGCTGGCCAGATGGCGAGATGGCGGACGAGGCGAGTCGGGTAATCACAACCTCGCGGGCGAAAGCTTGACGAGGGAAAGCATCATGACCCTCGTCAAAACAACCATGGAAGACGTCCTGCGTGACATCCTCCCTCGGGGAAATCCCCCACTGATAATCCCTCCTAGCCCACTCCAGGGTCCTACTCCAGCTTCTATGTCGTCCACTCCAGCTACTCCCAGATCGACTCCCGCCGTTTGGCCACCATCCGAGTCGTCCTCTACCGCCTCGTTTTCACGATCCTCTGGGGAGGCACCTTCATATACGCCATCTGAGAAGGATCCCAAAAAGGGCAAGGCTCCTGCGTCGATCGAATCCCCTCGCTCCCATTATAGCGACAGAATGCCCAAGTCCTTGAGCGATCTGCATAGGGGAATATAACGGCTCGGCTGATCCAGAAGAATATTTGGGAAGGTTTAGAAAAGCGGCATTAATCCATAACTACTCGGACGGAGCAAAATGTAAGGTCTTCTCTCTTAATCTAATTGGCCCGCCTGAGGTGGTTTTAATGGTATCGGTAAGGTCCATTCATTCTTTCAAGAAGCTGTCCTTACTATTCCTCTGATTTGCTAGTAGTAAAGCGATATCGGCGGACAACCCGATTACCTCATGACCATGAAGCGAGGCAGAGGAATCCTTAAGGACTATTTGCACCGTTTTCAACCGAATAGGCTGTGGATGTTCGGATGCCTCGCCGCGATGGTAGGCGCTCTCTCTCACGGTCTCGTGGGGGACTTCTCGAATCCCTAATGAAAAGGCCGCCTCCCACTTGAAGCCTTTGGCTAGGTGAGCATATATCGACTTAGAGGCGAGAGAAGGCGGTGGCCGGACAAAATCGATTGGAGCATCCCAAACCCCGAGCGTCCGAGCCTCTCCGCCTCTCCGACCATCTGGGGGTCCTGTTTACCCCCCACGCCTTGTAAAGGATAGGACCATTCATACTGTCCGAGAACTGCCGGCCATACCACAAGAACGAGGTCCTTTCTGCGCCTTTCATCAGGTATACGACCATTCAACCCGGGAGTGCCGCGTTCTAGCCAATGAGATTAGGCAAGTAATAAAGGAACAGCAAGGCGAAGCCTCTCGAGACGGAAGACCAGAACCACGGGAGCTTGCCCGTCGAAATCCGGCTAGAAGGGCTCCCCGACCAATTCCCGAACAGCAAAGGCCGGCTCAAGCCCCTCGAAGGTCACAGGACACTCCAGAAGAGAACCTCCCTTCCCCCCACTCGCCTCAAGCACTCAACGCTCCACATCGGGGAACGATCAACATGATCGCAAGAGGAGCTACTGATGGGGACTCAAACCGAGCCAGAAAGGCTCACTGTCGGCGGCTAGAAAATATGCAAGTAAGCGTCAATCCAACCCTTGCAGACAAACCAGCAATCAAGTTCGGCCCCGGAGATCTGCAGGGAGTAGTTACTCCTCATGACGATGCCTTGGTGGTGAAGGCTACAGTGGCCAACTACGATGTAGCTCGGATCTTCATTGACACAGGTAGTTCGGCTAACATATTATTTAAAGATACTTTTGACCGTATGCAGCTTGAGAACGCATGACTCCAACCTATGAACACCGCTTTGTATGGCTTATGGCTTCTCGAGGGTCACTCACTCGGCCGGATCAACCTCCCTCTCTCTCTGGGAGAAGAGCCCTCCCGTCGGACGCGGACGGTCACTTTTACCGTGGTGAACGCTGTCTCCGCTTACAACATCATTTTGGGAAGGTCATCCCTACATTCCTTCGAAGCTGTCGTCTCCACTTATCACCAGAAAATTAAATTCCCCGTAGGCAACCAAATAGGGGAAGTAGCCGGAGACCAGATGGCGGCTCGAAAATGCTACGTGGAGGAGGTTCGTACAGGACCCCGAAAGAGCCGAAAGATAGAAAGTGCTAGCATATATACCACGAGAAGTCCCTTGATGAAGGCGAGAAGAAGAGATCTGAAGTATGGCGAATCGTCGGCGGATCCTTGAATAAGGCGGATCTTAGGAAGATATGAAGCGAAGATCAGATTGCGACCCGGCCAACCTAGGCGTCTTCTCTTGGCGAATAAACAACACCAAGGCATCCTCGAGCGATCGTGGGGCGTAAAGCGAGTATCTTTCGAGTCTCGGCCCGTTCGGCAAAAAGGCATTTTGGACGAGAAAAGACCGAATCATCGGGTAGAGATGCGAGAAGCTCCTATGGCCGGATACATCCAAAAATCTGATTCGGTGGGTGGCTAATGTAGTCTTGGTACCCAGCCGAGGAGGAAAGTGGAGAGTGCAGTATAGATTTTAGGGATCTTAATAAAGCATGCCTAAAGATTGCTACCCTCTGCCTCGAATAGACGAATAGTAGACTCACTTTCTTTATTTGTAGAATTGATTTGTATGCTAAATGCACACCAAGGATATCATCAGATTCCGCTCGCCGTTGAGGATCGAAAAGTGGGATTTATCAGCTTTGATGGACCTTTTGTTATAAGGTCATGTCGTTTGGGTTAAAGAATGCCGGAGCCACCTACCAAAGGATGATGAATAAAGTATTCCGACCACAAATAGGCCGAAACCTAGAGGTATACGTAGATGATGTCCTTATCAAAACTGTTAAAGCCGAAGACATAGTCTCAGACATGAAGGAAACATTTGGCACCTTGCGACATTACGGGATTCGGCTTAACCCAAGCAAATGCATATTTGGAGTCCGCGGAGGCAAATTCCTAGGGTACATTGTTACCGAACGTGACATTGAAGTCAACCCCGAAAAAGTCCAAGTCTTACAGAACATAGCTTCCCCTCGCAGTATTAAGGAAGTACAAAAGTTGTTGGGCCGAATTACGACACTCTCAAGGTTCATCCCTAAGTCGGCAGAGCGGACCCTCCCCTTCTTCAAAATACTCCGCAAGTCAACTCGGTTTTCATAGGATGACAAGTGCGAGCAAGCCCTGACAGAATTAAAGCAGAATATAGCCAACTTGCCTACACTGGCCAAGCCGATCCCCGGAGAGTTGCAGCTATACCTAGCCTCCTCAGAAGAAGTTGTGGCGTCCGTATTGCTCCGCCAAGAAGCAGGTAAACAACTGCCCATTTACTTTGTCAGTCATTTGTTAAAAGGTGCCGAAAGCAGGTACACAACCTTGGAGAAGCTAGTTTTTGCCTGCTTATAACGGCTCGGAAGCTTCGACCCTATTTTCTATCTCATCCGGTCACAGTCTTGACCTATAGTGGCATCGGAAGGGTATTAAACAATCCGGAAGCATCCATCCGTTTAATCAAATGGATCACAGAGTTGGTTGAATATGATATCCAGTATCAACCTCGCCCAGCCCTCAAAGCGCAAGTATTGGCAGATTTCTTGGCTGAAACATCTGGTATAGAGAAGAATGAAGAATGGAAGATATATGTGGATGGTTCGGCAACCAAGCAAGGAAGTGGGATAGGATTATTATTAATATCCCCCCAAGGGGATGCCATCAAGGTAGCAGTACAACTCAACTTCCGGGCTTCTAACAATGAAGCCGAATACGAGGCCCTATTGGCAGGGATGCAAGCCGCCCGTCACCTTGGGGCTGCTCGGATTTCCCTGCATTCCGATTCCCAATTAGTCGTAGAACAGCTCAAGGGATCGTTCGACGTCAATAACCCGAGCCTAAAGCGCTACAAGCAAGCTTATCAAAGGTTAGCCGCGGAATTCCGAAAAGTAGTCCTACACAAGATACCCAGGGCCGGCATAATCGTAAAGCGATGAATCGATTGACCGTATGGCTTGTACCCTTGCGCGTGGAGCTTGGAGGACTCGATGAGCGTGCACCATCTCCAGCATAAACCAAGAACCACTGGTATCTCACAGCCCGCCAGATTGGAGGAAGCCTTTAATCGATTACATTAAGAGCAGGGTACTGCCTGATGACCAGGCAGAGGCCCGAGTCGTCAAAAGAAGAAGCACTCATTTCGTCTTAATAGGGGATACATTGTACAAACGATCTTTTGCTCGACCCTTACTCAAATGCCTCGGCCGAGAGGAAGCGGAGTATGTTATGCGGGAAATACATGAGGGCTGCTGTGGAAATCACGCAGGGGGAATCTCCCTCGCAAGGAAAATCCTATTGGCCGGCTATTTTTGGCCCACTCTACAGAAAGATGCCTCACATTGTGTACAAGTATGCCTTAGCTGTCAGAAACATCAAATTTTAACTATCAAGGTCTCATTGTCTCTTGTCCGTTCGACCAATGGGGGATGGACATAGTGGAGCCGCTGCCTACAGGGCCGAATCAGAAGAAATTCTTGTTAGTAGCTGTGGACTATTTCTCAAAATGGGTGGAAGCAGAGCCGCTGGCTAAGATAACGGAAGAAGCCGTATTAAAGTTTCTTTGGAAAAATATAGTATGTCGATTCGGCATTCCCAGGAAGCTGGTCTCTGACAACGGGCGACAATTTCAAGGCCGTAAGCTGAAAGATTGGTGTCAACAGCTGGAGATCCGGCAAGTCTTCACCTCGGTAGCTTATCCGCAAAGCAATGGACAAGCCGAAGTCACCAACCGAGAGCTGATTCGAGGACTGAAGACCAAGCTCGATCACACGGAAGGAAGCTGGGTGGATGAGTTACCTAGTATCTTGTGGGCCTACAGAACTACCTCCAAGGACAGTACTGGCCTCACTCCATTCCATCTAGTCTATGGGGCTGAGGCACTCGTTCCAGTGGAAATCGGTGGAAGATCTCCTCGAGTATCCGCTTACACACCCGCCGATGATACCAACCAAGAAAAGAGATTAATTGAGCTGGACTTGGTGTCTGAAACCAGAGAACAGGCGGCCAGCCGGATGCAAGTTTTCAGAAGGAAAATGGCCCAAGCTTACAACAAGAAAATAGTACCTCGCTCCTTTCAGCCAGGGGATTTTGTATGGAAAAAAGTTCAACCAGCCGGGGAGGTTCGTAAACTATCGCCCCGATGGGAGGGCCCGTATAAGGTCATCAAGAAGCTCAGCTCAGGCGCTTATTACCTCCAAGATGGGGAAGGAAAGGAACTCGGCCGGCCGTGGAATGCTTTCCATTTGCGACCTTATTACGCTTGACAGACTCCTGTATAACAAGGTGCCCTTATAATGAAAATTCCGATTGAGCTATGTTCCAGGAAAGTTTGGTACATAAAAGTCCCAAACCAAGTATTTTCAATACGGCTATCCTCCTGGGGTATCGCTTCTCAGCTGGTCCCAAGTATTTTCAATACGGTCGTCCTCCTTGGGTATCGCTTCTCAGCTGGTCCCAAGTATTTTCAATACGGTCGTCCTCCTTGGGTATCGCTTCTCAGCTGGTCCCAAGTATTTTCAATACGACCGTCCTCACAGTATCGCTTCACCGGTGGTCCCAGTATTTTCAATCGACCATCCTCCTAGTATCGCTTCTCGGTGGTCCCGAATATTTTCAATCGGTAGTCCTCCTTGGGTATCGCTTCTCGGTGGTCCCAAGTATTTTCAATCTGACCATCCTCCTTGGGTATCGCTTCCGACTTGTCCCAAGTATTTTCAATACGACCGTCCTCCTTGGGTATCGCTTCTCAGCTGGTCCCAAGTATTTTCAATATGGCCATTCTCCTTGGATATCGCTTCTCAGCTGGTCTCAAGTATTTTCAATACGACCGTCCTCCTTGGGTATCGCTTCTCAGCTGGTCCCAAGTATTTTCAATACGGCCATTCTCCTTGGGTATCGCTTCTCAGCTGGTCCCAAGTATTTTCAATACGGCCGTCCTCCTTGGGTATCGCTTCTCAGCTGGTCCCAAGTATTTTCAATACGGCCATCCTCCTTGGGTATCGCTTCTCAGCTGGTCCCAAGTATTTTCAATACGGCCATCCTCCTTGAAGGTCGCGCATGTTTCCTTTGAGCGGCCTATCAATGGTAACCTAGGTTTCGAGTACTCGGCTATGCCCCACGTATCGTTAAAGACGGTCTACTCGGCTCCCGAGCCCTCAGGTTAGTCCTCATTTCGGTTAGTTCCTCACTATGCGAAGTACGCTTGATGCTGTATTACAAGAACAGTTAGAAATTACTAGATTTTAAGTTAAAAAGATGGACATTTCTGTTTAGAAAAGACCGCTAGGGCCACAAAATTCCTTAATTACAAGACTGCAAAAAGTAGCTGACTCAACTAGACCGAAACTACTGAGGAGGATCCCCTAAAGCCGAATCCGGTGTCTCGTCGACAAGACGTTGTAAGTCCAAGAAGTCGACGGAGACCCCCTCGGGTGGGTACCCGACTTCCTTAAAGTGCCGGATAGCCCCCTCATAACCTATCTCTAGGAGATCTAGGGTACGACCTCCCAGGATGTCCGCGAACTCCTCCGAAGCTAGGAAGGTTTTCTTCCGTTTCTCCCACCGGCCTTCCTCGCCCGCCCGGTAAGAGATAAGCTCCTCTTTGGCCTTCTCGGCTTGATCCGATAGCTCGTCCCGCCGTCTGGCCTCCTGTTCTGCCTGGGCGGCTCGGGTCCGCTCGGCGTGCAAAAATCGAGCCTCCGCCTCTTGGGCTCTGGCCTTGTACTCCGCCACTTCTGCGGCCTTCGCCTCCAGTTGGGCTCCCTGGAGTTTCATCTCCTGTGCCTTCAGTCGGAGGTCATCCTCAAACCGAGCAGCCCGGGCTTGGAAAAGAGCCGCCTCGGACTGAGCTAAGCCAAGCTCCGTTTCTTTGTCCCGGAGTTGGGTCTTTAGGCCGGCCATCTGTGCCCGCATTTGATGGAAGGCAGCTGTCAGGGGGGGTATCCGAGCCATCAACTCCAGGTGGTATCCCCAGAACTGCGAGAAAGATAAGGATAGTCAAAGTAGCAGAACTCACCAAGGAGAAAACAGGAAGAATAGCGAAAAATAAATTACCTTGGTAAGATAAATGTTCATCTCGTCACTAATCGCCGGGATGAATTTTCCTTTAACAGAGTCACCAACAGCATCCCGGATTTCTTGAAGAAAGCTCCGAGATGGTTGTCCCTGATTTGGCTGCGGTCGGCCGGATACTTCCGGCAGGGGACTAGGACCACGCCGAGGGGAAGAAGGTTCCTCGGGTACCGAGGTGTCCCTCGGCTGTTCCTCCCGTAAGGGCTCTGGAAGGTCTGGCCCCGCGCCGCTAGGCCCTTCTCCACTCGGACCAGCCGAATGACGAGGGCTTGGGAATGGAGAGAGACGGGGGGAGGAGTGCTGGGAGGAGCTCCCCTCGGCGGAAGAGAGCACTTGTCGGCTCCTCTTGCGCTGCCTTTGTTGCTCCCCCGAATCCCCTGAGCTTATCACCTCCGCCACCATGGAGGGCCGAGGTGGAGGGGGAACTCCGGAGCCTTCCCCTTCTGGTTCTTCGGACGGGGCATCCTCGGGGGGAATGATCTGCGCCCTTCTCCACTTCAACTTTTTGCTGATAGAAGCTCGAATCATGACTTCAGCTGTTAAGACGAGTTAGGAAAACTAATAATAATAATAAAGAAAGAAGAGAGAAGCGAGATAAAAATTCTTTACCTAAGGAGCCACTCAGCTCGGCTTCTATTGGACTTATATCAAAATGATGTAAAAGTCCTTCCTCCAGCAGGACGTTCACATCGAACCTCAGGCCGAGTAGAACTGAGGCCATCTCTTGGTAAGTCCTGGACTTTCGGAACGACCGAATGGAAGGAGAAGGGGCTCGAGTGCCATCCGGTTATAGGAAGGGGGATTGAGACGGACGTAAATGAATTTGGACTTCAATACTTGTGAGAAATGTCGGTTCGACAAGAATTTTCTTACTTCGAGCCGAGAAGAAGAAGACACCGACTTCTTTCTTCTTGGGGAAAAAACAGGAGTGGAAAGCTTCGATAGAAAGAGGGAGGTGATAAAATAAGAAGATAATAATAAAACCGTTGATAATACTAAAGGCGTTAGGAGCTAGTTGGTTAATAGGTATCCCAAAGTATATGGATCATTCGGTGAAAAAAGGATGAAGAGGAAACCGAAGGCCGGCTAGCAGTTGATCAAGGAAAAAGGTGATAAATTCGAGAGGAGGTTCGTGGGGGCGCTGGTCCGGTTGAGGGGCTCGAAGCCGGTAGGAATTAGGGATGTGAAAAGCAACCCGTGCCTCGGAACGAATCTCCGTGTCGACGGTGCTGTGAGTTCTCAAAAACCAGAGGTCGGTTTTTGGAGCCATGAAACAAAAGCCGAAAACACAAGGAAGGGGGAGGAATGAGGAACTTACTAGTAGAGCGGCGCCGGGGAAGGAGAAAGGGATAGTCGAGGAACGGTGGAGGAAAACAGCAGGCGAGAAAATGATGGAGAAGTGGGGATGGGGATTTACTTATAGCGGCGACCCTACGACCTCTTTTTCCGAGGCTTCTTCCGGAAAGCCACGTGGTACAACCAGGAAAACCCTAGGGAGAACAAAATGATCATCATCGGATCACCGCATTAAGGGACATTGATGAATGCGTCCAAAAGCGAGATCCTCTCCGTTTCCCGAGGAGCCTTTACCATGCCTCATTAAAAGAGCAATAGGAGGGAAAATCATGGTTTGGTGCGACCCAGTCTAGTCAGTCAGGTTGTGCCTATCCTTCGACTAGACTCAAGGGGGGGAGACTCATGATACCTGGGTAAGACTAAAGGCAGGGTTTAACAAACAGGATGAACCCAATGCGAATGCCCACATTTCTCTTATACACCGGACGCCCCGCGTCTCGGCTCGGATTTCTCTTATATACCGGACGCCCCGCGTCTCGGCTCGGATTTCTCTTATATCAGGCGCCCCGCATCTGAAGTAGAGTCGTCGCAGGCAGAAGGATCCATTTTATTGTAAGCTAAAGAGGTAGGTCATTTCATCAAGTTGAAGGAGCAAATTCCCATCAAAAGGATAAATCACTGACAAGGTTCAGAGGAATGTCCGCGGCATTAATAGAGAATTGTCTCCCATCAACCGCGCAGCGCGTATTAATTACTACTCACGTCTAAGGGCAGATTTCCCTGCCAAAATCTCAAGGGATTAGCCGCAACATTAATTGAGACCTGTCTCCTATCAACCGCACGACGTGTATTAATTACAGCCCACGCGCGGGATGCAGTCCAGGTAAATGATCATAATGTACGGTCCATTAGGCCCCGTCACTTCTGTGGGCAGAGCTCCTCGGGAATAGAGCCTCCCTTCTATATATAGGACCTTCCTGAGAAAGGGGAGGTAAGTTTTTCAAGACATTGAGACTAGTTTCTCTGAGTTCTTTTTCCTCTCCCAGCTAAGTTCTGTCTTGAGCGTCGGAGGGGCCGTGCCGAGATCTCTCTCGGCGCCCTTAACCGGTTGCTACTGTGCATGCTCACCATTCAGCTCGGCCCGCATTTCTCTGCTCGACTATCTGGCAGCACTGATTTTCCAGAATTACCTCACCGATTACGGGCCGCACCTCTCACCGTCAAAGCGTCCACATTTACCGGTTTTCGCTGCCTGGACACCTTGCCATCACGGTCTTGACGGGCATCAATGAACTTGGTGAAAGGACAGTCAAGCAAACTCCTGTTACTTTGAAATATTGTTTGCTCATAAATTTGTTGCTTGGGAATTCATAATAGCTACCTATTTTTAGAAGGAAACTCGGTTTTTCTCTCCAATTATAATGAAACTAATAGCACAGTTTTGAGAATGGCTAGTAGTTTGACAAGTATTTTCTTGAAGAGCTTTGACATTTTGAATTTCCTGAGCAAAATCAATTATGAAATTGAAATTTTGTAATGAAGTTAGAATATAGGCAATATTGTCAGTATGCTACTTCATTATCTTATTTTGAGCTCATGTCTTTATCCTCGCAGGGAAGTTTATGCAGTATCAATCGTTGGTTCTTTTCCCATTGCTGTCACAAATCTCCTGGATCTTACAAAACTGTTAGTACCCTCAACTGTCACCATAGAAATATTTAAACTTGTTCTTTATCACACCTGCTTAAAGACAAATGAGTGATTACACATCTGTTATATTAATCATAAGAACTCTGGTTTAGTTTACAACTAGTCATGGGTGATAACACGTTTCTCTTATATATATATATATATATTGACATGATCAGTTAATTGCATCGTCAGTTTGTCAGAAATTTTAAACTTGCATAGGCAAGTGCTTCATTTTGGAATAAAAATTATTTTAAAATTTGGTTATGCAATGGCAGGGATCTTCACAATAACAAGTTGACTGGGCCTATACCCCCGCAAATTGGGCAGCTGAGACACCTGAAGATATTGTGAGAATCTTCATTGATTTCTCCACCATTACTTTTACTTTTTAGTATATGTCTCCTGTGTAAATTTGCTCTGTTATTTTCTTTTGTAAGATATAATTCACAGGCCTTAGATAATATTTTTAACCTATTCTATTAACTTGTATAGTGATAGATATATTTTCTAGAGCCAAGGAGCAAGTTGGCATTTAAATGTCAGACAAATAGTCCAGTTCTTAACACCATGAACATTGTTTACTGAATTTTAATTGAAGAAAGACTGAGAAACTATTATCCCTATCAAACTAAAATTTTAAGTATTTATTTCTTCTATCTTTTTATTTTTGTAAATACGTTAGTTATTAATTGAATGTTATGCGATCTTACCATGCGCTATGAGGAAGAATGAATAAGCATGGTGATTTTGCAGAGTCCATTACTTAGCCTTACTATTGCATCTGCAACTTTCAGGTATATGCAATTTCGTATTTATTTTTCCCTGAAAAAATATACTTCTCTGACACATACTGAAATATCACATTTATCCTTTACACCTGAAGTGGAATAAATCACCATGCTTATAGTTGCGGTTCAGGATAGCGATCTTCAATGAGAGGGACTTCTAGTATACTTTTGATGGCAAGTTCTTATCTACAACTTTGCTTCTACAAGAAAGTATTGTCAGTCGCCCCTTCTTGACTATGCCTCAGAACCTTGTGCTATCAGTATGAAGCCTTTCATTTCTATTACTAGTGGTTTTGGTAGTTGACATAAACTGGACTGTTTTCATTTACCTATTTTAAAAATGATTGTTCTGACAGGATAAAAGTATGGCAGGACTTGATTACAAAAATAGTTAGGCTGGATTAGAATGGGTGAGGGGTTTGGTTGGATCCAGTTGGCTAAGTGATGCATAATGCCTAGGTTAAAAAAGATATATTGTTGTCGGTAAATTGAGTAAACTTGCGTTCTGTATAAAGTGAATGAAATGATTAACGTTTTGAAGTTGCTAGCAATGAGCATGATAATTTCTCACATCTCAAGGATATGCAAAAAAAAAAAAATTGTCCCTCTAACCTATTTTCAAATAAAGTGAAGAATTTATATCATTATGAGAATGAGATTTAGTTTTTTCATTCTAGTGATGGATCATTTCGACCATTATGTTTTGCCTAAATATGAATCAGACTATTTGAATAATAATCATCTAGGGTAGTTGTCACGTTTAATTCAGATAACAGCTTCCTGACTGATGGTAGGTCATCTTTTAATTTTATTATTAAACTGAATTCTGATGATTGTTATTTTCTTGTGAAAGCAAGATCCATCTAAACAACTTGCCTTTTACATATTTTATACTTTGCATCCTGCAAACTCATTTGAAGGATAGTTAATAAAATTATACTTCTATTTCCATATTTTCTATTGTGCTTTAGGAATCTAAGATGGAATAAGCTGCAAGATGCCATTCCTCCTGAAATTGGTCAACTGAAGAAACTGACTCATTTGTAAGTTCATGTACAATTTGTTTTTCTCTCATGTAGATTTTATTTGTCCATGCTGATTTACTGAAACTGTACAGGTACTTGAGCTTCAACAATTTTAAAGGTGAAATTCCTGTGGAGCTTGCCAATCTTCCAGAGCTACGGTATCTATATCTTCAAGAGAACCGCCTTGCTGGAAAAGTTCCTCCTGAGTTGGGAAACCTAAAGAAGCTACGGCATCTGTACTGCTCTCTCTCTCTCTATACAGTTGTACCTGCTTGATTGTGTTAATTGCAAATTCTTGTGTTGCATACGCATGCTGTGCCCTGCATTTTGTTGCATATTGATTACCCTTCAATATACTAGCTAATCAGGTGACTCGGCTTTCTACTTCTTTGGATGCTGAAACTTCTCAGTTTTTCTTTCTATACTACGGTGGTAAATAAATGGAGAAAATTAATAGCTGGATCTCTTACCAGTGATGTAGGTAACAATCACTTATCAGGGACCTTGAAGGACCTTATAGGCAATGGAAATGGCTTTCCTTCTCTTCGTAACTTGTACGTGGATATCTTACTTCCATCATAATATGTATTCAGTGATAAATATGTCATTGTCTCTGATATGTAGGTATTTGAACGATAATCAAATGACCAGTGGTTTGCCCGATCAGCTTGCCAACATGACCAACTTGGAAATTTTGTGCGTGTTCTATATATCATGAGTTCATGCTTACAATTTCCTTAAACGATGTGGATATTTATTTTCGCACAAATGTCACAGGTACTTGTCGAACAACAAAATGACTGGGCCAGTGACTCCGAAGCTTGTCCAAATTCCGAGATTGACTTATTTGTGAGTTCCCTACCAAGATGTCCAATCCTAAGTAGCTCGGTATCGTTTCATTTTCTGATTAGAGTATATCTTGCTCTTTGCTCCATACGGAATCTCCTCAGATATCTGGATCATAATGCATTTACTGGAGGAATCCCAGACGGATTATATAAGCACCCTTTCTTGAAAGAGCTGTAAGCTTCTTTAAGCAGTCTGCATTCCAACTATTGGCACTAATACCATGATTTAAGTAGGTTTACAATAAGAAAATTGGATGCAGGTATATTGAGGGCAACCAATTGAAGCCTGGGGCAAAGCCTAAAGGCGTTCATAAGGTGTTTGAACTGACCGATGCCGAGTTTTTGTTTTAGGTATTTAGTACCATCCATGCCCAATATCCATGTGTGTTTCCCTCAAATCACTAGGGGGCATGACAATGTTTTTAGAATATGTCAAATATATTCATCTACAATTTTTTTCCCTCAGAAATGCTTAGCTATTACTTGTACTTTCCACATGTAAATTAGAAGTTCGCATCTGCTTTCAGCAGTATTTGCTGCATTCCAAAGATATATTTTTTATGCTTTCAATGAATAGCACTTGCCATGATAATGAAATATATATATATATATGTATAGTTCATTTCAGGTCTCCTATCAATTCATCATATTGAAATATCATTCTCAATCTATCAAACTATTTTAGGACAAATTGTTTGATGAAACATGTGCAAGTGCAATTTGGGACCTCAAATGATTTTCCACTTGCAACCACAGAAAATATCTTCATGATTTAAACAAACCGCGATTGAGGTGGTAGTGATTATATTGTGTATGACTCAATTCTATGTATTTCTTTCTTTATTTAACCTTCGGGATAATATCACTGATGACATTCAAATTAATTAAATTTTTAAATATTTTTTATACGATACATTTTTCAGTTTAATGAATTTAATCATATAATCCATTTGTCATATTTAAATATCTTGGTATTAACTTTTTTTAAAAAAATCATACCTTAAACTTTTTTTTATTCTACTAAAGAAAATAAAAATATTACGTTGAAGATATTTATGATCGGTTTAAATAGATCGAATTCTTTCTAATGACTAGATCATTCTTCTTTTTTTTTTTTATTAACATAGGATGTTCAGCCTTCAATCCCTTCAATCCAACTAATTTTTAGGATGGTCAGGTCCATTTCATGGATCGATTAAATTGGAAGAGTTCGAAATTTTTATATATCTCTATCATATCAATCATCTGAATATATCAAAAAAATATTTACAATTTGACCATCTAATTTGGATTATGTAATCGCATCATCAGACTATTCAACGTCGAAATATCATTCTCATAATATTATCTTAATAAAAAAATCGAATTATATTTTTGATTAACTTTTTGTTTTTGCCTCTGTACAGTCCTGGGGCATGATTAATGACTAGATCATTCTAATATATCAATCCGAGTTAAATTGAGCCGGAACCTAAGTTTAAATTTGTCATCTTTCCTTTTTTATATTTACGATGTGCTAAGTTAGAGATGAATTTATAAGTAATTTGTCAGAGAGAAACATAATTCTAATAAGATTATCTAATTTGATTTACACCGCAATTCATCGTTCATCGCATTCCCTTGCTAGGTCCGTGACACAATCGTCGCCGCAGAAGAAGCGTTCCCGGGAAGCCGGCCATTACGTCCTCGGCCTCGATCGAACTCCCCTGAGCCCCAACGGCACCCACGACGACGACGACGACGACGCAGAACACACCTTTCCAAATAACGCAAACCTTCCGATTGAATTGATGGCAACGGCATTAAAATCTCGTCCTTCATCTGTCTCCCACTTCCTTAACATCCATATGCAACTGGGACGTACGACGCTCGTCAGACGGAGCTGTTTGCCTTCGGTGGATCGCACAGCCACACAACCACTGCGTCTCGTTGCCATTACGAATGACTCTGAGATGACGATGGGGCACTGTGGATGGAATGTGGTACGCTGACATTTCTGCAAACGGCCTCCTCATCCCGCGTCACTGATCGTCAGCCAAGGGGAAGGTAAATTTGATCGCCCCAAAAATTCATTTCGTCCATTTGACAAAAGCAAAAGGCAGCGACAGCCCTTCCTTGGATTGCGCTTTTATGAGACGCGGAGGTCGTCGTCCCTACTCCACCTAATTGCGCGACCGAGTTTTTCAAGATTTCGTACGGTTTTGATGGGGAAGCCAAAGGCTTGTTTGAGCTGGAG
This sequence comes from Wurfbainia villosa, assembly GCA_025175895.1. Taxonomy (NCBI): domain Eukaryota; kingdom Viridiplantae; phylum Streptophyta; class Magnoliopsida; order Zingiberales; family Zingiberaceae; genus Wurfbainia; species Wurfbainia villosa. The sequence goes on along the minus strand of CM045991.1, from coordinate 20,885,887 downwards.
AACGAACATGGCGAGGAGCAGAGTCAGAGCAAGCATGGAGACAAACGATTCTGGACTCCGAGGCTTCTTGTACAGCCAGCCAATCGATCGACGCGGTGCAGTTTGGCTCAGAGGACACCGCACTATCTTTGTCGACCCTGACACGCACTTTATTTTATTGGGCACACACCCATGATGCATGGGGTTTAACTGTTACTGCTTCCTCCTCCGTGTCAGACTTCTGCTCTCTTTTGACTCCTGCGCTCGCGAATTGAATTGAAATAATACAGATTTTGAAGTATTATTTAGTGAGTTAAGATGTCTGCAGTCGCCACCACCATAGTTGGAATTAATTAGATGCATCGTGCATGGCTCTTCTGTACGTACCATTAATAATTCATTCTATGCCTCCTTAATTGGTCCGTCTTTCTCTTCGCTGAAGTCTGCTACTTCTCGTGTCTTGGCAGTTGGCTCTCCCTGTTCTCTCTCCGGAATACCAGTTAAGACTCACTGTTCTTCTCGGCCAGATCCAAGCCCAAAATATACACAGATTCGATCGACTACCATCTCTCGATGAGAATATCACAGGCATTCAGTAAGCTCACCCATGCATGAAGCTAATAAATACGACTGAAATTCCTCTTTACCTCCGCCGCAGGAAACTATAACGCACCCTGCACCAGCTTCTCTAGGTGCTCGATCACGGTGTCATGGCTGGTCATGAGCTGCACTGGCCGGGCGGCCACAATAGCTCCGCTGTGCTGGCGTCGACGACGGCGCTCCGTGGGCTCAAGCAGGGCCTCAAGTGCCCCCGGTGCGACTCCTCCAACACCAAATTCTGCTACTACAACAACTATAGCCTCTCCCAACCCAGACACTTCTGCAAGACCTGCCGGCGGTACTGGACCGAGGGCGGCGCGCTTCGCGACGTGCCCCTCGGCGGTGGCTGTCGCAAGAACAAGAAATTCAGATCCCTGATGGGTGCCAGCCTCCACGGCATTGGTCTGCCACCGATAATCCCCAGACTCACTGATCATCATCAACTTGCTTCTGAGCCAGCAGTGCTCTTCTCGCCCACTGACGCCGCCGGATTCAATTGCCCGCCGATCGACATTGCTGCCGTACAAGCGTGCGGCTCTACCGTCGGCGGCAACGCCATCAATCCCTCTTCCATCGAGTTGCTGAGTTCCATAAACCAAGACCTCCATTGGAATCTTCAACGGCAGAGGCTGGCCGTGGTCTTCGGCGAGGAACTCACTCCCAACGAGGCAATACTACCTTCCGCGCCGGAGCGGACGCCTGCCCTCGCGGCTTGCGGTGGCAGTGGATCCAGAGATCCTCAAGATTCGACCGCATGGCCCTCGGAGTGCTCCCACTACGCTATGCTGCCTTCCTCCGCTGTAGCTAGCATCAGGAACACGAGCAGCAGCGACATGAGCAGCGCAAGCTATTGGAACGGAGAAGTTCAATTCTTGCATGGAATGACAAGCCCAAGCCCGAGTTCACCACACCGCTGCCTTAGGGAAGATTAAAAATCCATGAAATTGGGTCTATGTATCTGTTATCTTGGATCTTTAAGGAATTTTATCATGCCTGATAAATACATATGATCTGATATAAGCTTAAAGCAGTACCGTAGCATTTTTAAATTATCTCAGACCCTTGCGCGCGCGTGTATAATCTTACGCTACATAATTCATCTCTAAGCATCGTATTATGAGCACTTTGATTATTCATTGTCTGATCGAATGAGTACTATAGATCAATCCTTAAATTCTAAGAGATCAAATGGTAAATAATAAAAATGTTTTCGGATAAATTGTATAGCATAATTCGTTCATGTATTCATGAACACTTTTTATGTGAGTATTCACCTGTGTGGTTAGTCACTGTGCGCATGTGCAAGCACAGTGATCATGAACAGTGATTTCACTGATCCCTTCACCTGTGCATGCATGGGCACGCATTGACCGTGCGCGCAGGTGAAGAAATATATATACAGGTGAGATCTCCGGTGCGCCTTTCCTACATGTGTGAGGGAACAACTGATGTGGCAGCTGACTGTTGCATCAGCCTGTTCCCTCACGTGCTGATCTGTCATGTGCAAGAGAGGCGCACGATATATCAAGCATATATATATATATATATCCGTGAGCATTTCTATTATCCACCGTCCGATCAAATTCGCACTATAACTTAATTCTTGAATCCTAGGAGATAGTCCAATGGGATGAATTGTGTTAATACCTATAAGATTTATATATCTTTATAATAGAATGTTATTATTCACTTTACACCTAATTCCTCATAATTTTATGTGTGAGTTATACTTAAAAGGTTCTGTACCAATGAAGATCTCTTTTCCTCTTATAAGTACATGATTTTTTCCATGTCTTATCAATGTGGACTTTGATTGTATTTCAAATATTCCCAATAATTATCCCCTCAAATGAAGAACTACATTTTCTCCCCCTCCTCCTCTCAAATTTATCCGTTCTTAAAGGAATTTCTTTGCTTGATATCCGATCTTCAACCCATCAGGTTTTCCTACTAACCGTCTGATTCTCCCGATCTAACTGAATTTTCTATCAGTTATTCGGTCCTTCTTACCCAACTAACATTTTTTCCAGTTGTCCGATTCTCCTGATCCAATCGAACTTCACGTCTGATATCTAGTTCTCTTGATTCGGACATGAAAATCCTAATTTCTTTTCTTTCGAGATGCACGACTTGTTATAGAGCATGACTCTGATAATAATTATTAATATATATAAAATTCATATATCTCTATCACGGTATGATATTGTCCATTTTGAATTAAGTTTCTATAATTTTATTTTCGATAATTTACCAAACATAGCTCCTAAAGTTCGGAATTGCCCAAAAAGTGCAGCATGGTTTCAGATTTACCAAATCGCGCACCTAATTCCCCTTTTACTCCTCCCGCCAAACAGATCTGTAATTTAATGATGAGAGAGAATTTTCATGCATCCGAGCCACTACTGAAAATTCCGAACCATCTAAACGTGGTGCTGGAAATTCAAATCCCAGCACCACCTTTTTTTTATCTGATTTCTAATTTATATTGGTCTGATTTGCTGTGAATACCTAATAAAATCTCAAATATCAGAAATTTTGGCCATGGATATACAGAGGGACACTATTCAAACTCAATGGACTTGGATTGGATCGAAAAAGAGGTGAATAAGACCATCAATGGGTTTTGACCGAAACTCATTGATGGTCTTAGAGGAGTCCAAATTTCGAAATCTTGACATAGACTGAAAGATCTTACAACATTAATTTTTGATATGTCGAGGAAACTTAGTTTTAATCCTCCTATCTCTCAATTTTAACTTGTGTCGAAAAAAAATGGTACTGAAAGTTGAGAAACTGATGGAAGATAGTGGTGCTGGAAATTTCAATTCCAGCACCACAGTGGTGATGAAATTGCGAATTCCAGCACCTCTGTGGTGATGAATATATTTTTCAGCACCACAGTTCAATTATAATACGTCATTAATTAATTATAATTAATTGCAATTGATAATCTTAAAACTGAAATTATCTAACTTACATGCTAAACACTCTCTTCTTGTAGTTTTGTGCGAGTTCGAAATTACTTCAACTATCGTCATCACGTATGCATAGTAAGTCCACAACGTTAACCCTTTCTCTGATTTCTTATTGGTTTAATGTGATCTTAATCTTTTCTTTTTTGAAAAAAAAAAAATAGGTATTTAAGAAGCTCGGGCCGAGTCTACATAAAATTATGACTTTAATAATAATTGTTAATATATATAAGATTCATATATTTTCATCATTATATGATATTATCCATTTTGCATTAAGTTTCTATAATTTTATTTGTGAACTATTCTTAAAAAATCTTATATCAACATCAATATAAATATTTTTTCATCTTATAAATATACGATATTTTCATATTTTACCAATATATTATATTTTCAATACTCGCCCAATTTCACGAGCCCGCGCGCCTCTCTCTCCACCTTTTCTTCTTTATACTTTTGCCGAAGATCGTGTATTTCCAAATTAATTCACTTCCCAGCAGTTTGGTGGCCACCGACAGACATCGTTGAAAATTTTCTAACACAAACAAATTAATTTAAGTCATCGTGTAACTTATTCTATTATTGTTTTCATTCTATGTACCGTATATTGTTACATCACTGAACTAACAACTTGGAATTATCTTGACAAAAAATAACAAAGAAATAATCAAACAACTCGTCACTATGATTTCAAGTCGAAATTAAGTAGAATGAAAACGTGAAAAAAAACATAGTAGTCATGGTCCTCGTAAATTTCAATGACATAGACCAGTCTGGACAACACACAACAGTAGAGCTAAAGGGAGTGGATGACTGAGCTTTGTGCCTGCTGCTGCTGCATCTTGCCGATGCTCGATCGGCACAGCAAGTCTGTGGATAAAAGCATGAATGATAAAGGAGAATGCTTGGATTAAGAGCGTAGAATGTGGCAGCCTTGCACTGCTCTGCACGCTACGCTGGGACGAAGAATCTATCTAATTTCACTGCTCTGCTGGCGCTGCTTCCCTTATGTTATGTTAATGCAAGAGGGAGCAATATTTTTGCCTTTGGCAGTAGATGAACAGGGAAAGGAAAGCGAGTCCACAAAAGACACCAGAGAAGGCTCGTTGCCTGCATCATTGCTTCCCTTATGGAGTTCCGTGACAGAACCAACTCCCATACATCTGTCTCTCCCTTTTGTTCCTCACCTCACGCCAAACCTTGAACACAATCATCTGACCTGAGTGACACCTCTACCCTTGTTCTTCAATCTAGCTAACCGGCTCCAATATCAGTCACCCTGTCGTCATTGTATTTCTTGTTCATTCGTGAACATGCAATTGTTGATCAGTGAGAAACTTTTCTAAGAGAAAAACAACTTGATTTTGAGCGAAGCCTTTAATCATGAACCTACCTTCTAGCTTTTATAGCTATCTTTCTTATCCTCTACTTTTGGTCCATAATCTGTAACAAAACAGTATGATGGGTTCTTGATTTTGAGATTCACTCTCTAAACTATCCATGACTTTAAAAATCTTCTGCGAGTGAACCACTAGTTAACGCCCCTAGACAAAGATATAAATCTTATAATTCATCTATCTGTAAATGAATTATCATGCACAAGGATTCAACAACAAACATAATCATAGCAGTGCTAGCTATCGAATAGATAACTTAACTTCTAATTATTTTAGCGAATGAACTTTTAATCCTTTACAAAGTGACCTCCTACCTCGCCTTCAATCATGAAGTATAAGTTCGTTATACATTACTGATGAGCGAGTCGATGAGGCCTCCCTCAATCGTGGATGGGTCTTAATTGACGGGGCACAATAAATTGTCATCCCTAAGTAGGAGATGTTAGCTTAAGAGTGGTACGTAGTTCCGGAAGTTTATTTTATTAAAGGACTTTGATTTTTGAAAACAATAGAATTAGGGAGGGACACTGTTGGAACTGCACTTTAGTTTCTTTTATGTTCCCTCAGCCACTAAACGCAGCTCTGTCTTCGCTTTTTTCTTTCTCGGTGTGTGTTTAGAGAAGGAAGGAGTGGAGAATGGGAGCCATGCCGGAGACGTCTTTGCTTTTTCCGGCGATGAAGGCATCGACCTCTCCCCGGTTCTGTGGACCGATCAGCAGGAGGTGATCGATTTTGACTTCGCTTTTTTATACTGGTTTCCTCCCTACCGAATTTATTTCGATTATGCTGTCTCGTCGTAATGGCATCATGTTTGCCCTGTTTTCTAGATCTTAAGTGGGTAAATCGTGAAAAAAAAAAAAGAAGGTTTTTAACGTTCTTTCAGCCTTGTTTTGTGTGTGTCATGCAACGGATGATCGATTAGTGCCAAATAAAGCACTTTTAATTGTCTCTTTCACGCATTTATTTCTGTTTAAGGGTGTTTGCTGCAAATTAGGAAAAGCATCACAGTTTGCACTCTTTTAGAGGTTATGAAACTCTTTAGTAAAAAATCTCTTCTTTCATCTTTGATTTTACCTCGAAATCTGTTTCTTCTTTCATCTGTCTGATGGTTTGTTATTGTTCGGTAGGATCTTTTAGAACTGTGAAATTGCTGTGTTTTCTCTATAAATATATCGTTTTGTTTTGTAGGATATTCTCGGACGTTGCTGGGGATATAACTGTTTATGTGGAAGGGCAGTCATTCCTATTGCACAAGGTATAACTACTTAAACAATCTCTGCATAAGTGACTCGATAGCCTTATTTTCATAAAGTTCATTACAGATAAATACTTGAACTAGCTCTTATTTTCATAACTGTTCATCTGGATGGACAGTTATTCCTACTGCACAAGGTATAGATACTTAAACTAGCTATGCAAATATGTCTTGATAGTCTTGTTTTCATAACATCAACGTTCTTTACAAATAAAAAGCAAAAAAAGAGTTTTTGCTTGCAGAAAGTATGTCTATTGATTTAATTTAGCTATTAGTTTTCTTATGAAACAATAGGTTTCACAGATGGGAATGGTCCACGTTTTTGAATGCTTTTTATCATTTATTAATTTTTTGTGTGCATTGACAAGTTCTTGAGTGTAACTATTAGTTAAATTTCGAAGAGCTTGGAGCTTCTTTAACTGTAAACTTAACAACAGATTTATACAATTTAACCGAGGGAGGAGTTGGCTGACTCTTAAGAATAAAAGCGCAGTGTTCCTACCCAAGACAAATACATTTTAGAAATTCATTTATAGATCTATAGCAGTATCAAAGCGGCTTTTTAGATTTTCTTAAGGGCTGATAATGAACCTTCACTTCCTTAAGTCTTTCATTTTCTTCGTCGTTATGAAAAAGTTTCTTCGAACTCTCTCTCACGCATCTTCTTGATTTGAATAAGATCATTTACCAGACACTCTTTACCTACCCATTCTGATGCAAGCCTTTGTATGTTATCTTGTATTTATCAAGCATAAGATGGCTTCTATTAATAGATATTTAGAAAAATTGTATAAAGATCGACTCAGACTTGCAAAACCCAATTGAATTATATACATAAAATTGCAACTATCATGCATAAGTGTATGTTGTTCAACACGTTAGTATTTTGTTTTCCCTTTGTTCATAGATTATTATCTTAGTCCTTCATCAATAACCTAACCCCTCTTGCACTAGCAAAAAATATCTAACAATCAACTTAAATCACATTACATCCTTTATAATACTAACTTGATTTATTTGACCTATTATTTTCCTAGTTCCCTCTGGTTTCACGAAGTGGGAAAATCTGGAAAATGGTAGTTGAATCCAGGGACCCAGACCTCTCCCGATTGGAGCTTAATGAGGTACCTGGGGGAGCTGTGGCATTTGAGCTTGCTGCTAAATTCTGTTACGGGACAACCTTTGAGATTACAACAAGTAATGTTGCCCAACTTCGTTGCATTGCTGAGTATCTGGAAATGACAGAACAATATCAGGAATGCAACCTAATTGTGAGAGCAGAGGCCTTTTTAAATGAGGTTGTGTTTCAATGCCTTGAAAAGTCCCTGGAAGTTTTATGTTCATGTAATGGTTTGTATCCTATAGTTGATGAGACCGGTATAGTAAATAGATGTATAGATGCAATCGCAATGAATGCTAGCAAGGAGCAACTGGTTTCAGGTTTGGCTCACTTAGAATGCGATAGCAGGTCAGGAAAATTAATGATGCATTGTCAGGACTGGTGGGTGGAAGATCTTTCCGTACTAAAAATTGATCTTTATCAACGAGTTGTTGCTGCAATGAGGAGAACAGGTGTAAGATCAGATACAATTACCCAATCTCTTATGCATTACGCTCAAACCTCTCTAAAGACTGAAAAACGACAGGCTTGGGAGTTTGGCCTTGATGCAGGAGACAATCAAAGAGTGGTAGTGGAAACTCTTGTTGGTCTTCTGGTAACAGAGAATATCAAATCAGTTCCTCTCTCCTTTCTGTTTGGAATTTTAAGGATGGCAATAGAGGTCAATGCAAATTTCAATTGTAGACAGGAACTTGAAAGGAGGATTGGATTTCGGCTAGAACTGGCTTCTCTTGATGACTTGCTTATTGCTTCCTCACAATCAAGTGATTCAGTGTTTGATATTGATACTGTTCACAGGATACTAGTAAACTTTTTGAAAAGAATTGAGGTAGAAGGTTCTGAAGAATCATCACACAGTTCATATGAATCTGAAGGACATAAGTCTCCATGCCACAGTTCAGTATTAAAAATAGGGAGGCTTATGGATGGGTATCTTGCTGAAATTGCACCTGATCCACACCTTAAACTTTCAAAGTTCATGGCAATGATTGAACTCTTACCAGATTACTCTCGTGTTACTGATGACGGACTCTATAGAGCCATTGACATATACTTGAAGGTACCTTGTTAATTGATTTCCTTGGTTTAGTTTGTAATTCTCTTTGGTTGAGATTACTGCACTTCTATCTTTTAAGAGTCATGCGCCACTTAGAAGATCGATGTTAAATGTCTTATTATTTGGAGAATTTTGTGCTGTAGACTGAGTGACAGAATTTGCTCATATATGTTACTTGTAGAAAATGGTTCTTTGATCATAATCCATTATGAGAAGTTGCTCCTTTAAAAGTCTGTCAAAAGTTTCATCATTGTACTGGTAGTCCTAAATTCAGTAGCCAATAGTAAATCTCCTGATTCTCGACACTCTATAGCATTCCTATTACTTATCTAGAAGCTCTACTAGTCTCACAAGGTTGTGGGAACACTTTGTGGTCAAAGACCAAAAGAAAAACATTAGTATCTTGAATCAATATTCGTGTATGATGCACAAACTGTAAAGTTAGGTATGTCTAGTTTTGAATTCATTGTTTTGATATTATCCTGTTGTTCATGTTATGCTCAGAATTTGATTTCCTCTGAGCACAACTAAGAAAACCAAAAAGACTGATTCTTTCATCTTCCTTTCTACCACTTCATATCTGTAAATCGTTTCAGGCCCATCCATCCTTGATGGAATCTGAGTGCAAGAAATTGTGCAAGCTCATTGACTGCCAGAAGCTATCCCAGGAAGCCTCCAACCATGCAGCCCAAAATGACCGGCTGCCCCTCCAGATGATCGTTCGCGTCCTCTACCATGAGCAAATTCAGCTCAAGTCTACACTCTCAGTGAGCTCCGGCGATGCATCCTTCTCGCAGAGGCTGATGAGCACCAGTAGTGTTCCAAGCGGTGCAGTCTCCCCCAGAGACAACTATGCTTCTCTAAGGAGGGAAAACAAAGAACTCAAGCTAGAAATATCGAGAATGAGGGTGAGACTCAGTGAACTGGAGAAAGAACAAGCATTCATGAAGAGAGGGATGACAGATAGCAGGTCAGGAGAACATAGCAGTGCATTCTTTTCGTCCATCTCCAGAGGGATTGGTAAGATAGCAAGGTTTGGTCCGGCACACGGGAGGCCACGGAAAAGCACGAGAAAGTCACAACTTTCCGACGGAAAGAGCCATAGACGGCAAAGACAATCTGAATCCACAAGTCATTGAGGTATTTGATACAAGTTGGATGCACTTAATGTAATCAAGTTAGTTATGGTTAGAAGTTTCTATCTGCCGTGTAAGTGCAACCTCAACTAAAGCATCTGTGAAGAGGGAGGGATTTCAATTTTGCAGGGAAATTTTCCCTTCTTGAATGTACTAATGCTGATTTGGTCGGCCAAATAAGCTTGGTGCTTCCATGTTAACTCTGATCGACTCTCAATTCTCCTCCTCATTTTCATTCTCTTTTGTCATTTTTAGTCATACTTTTCGATCACTGAGTGCACTTTCAAGTGAAACAAAGCTGATGCTTGTCTTCCAAGGGCTTACAACCGTTTTGTCTTATAACAAGAAGACTGGTGTCACTTTGACTATGTCAAAACATCTAGTATTGCAGTCTTTAAATGTTGAGAATGAATGTGAATATATAAAATTGTAGGAGATGAATGAAGAAATGGGGAGGGAAACAGAAATTTTCTCAAACTCTGGTTTGAGACTTGAGAGAGAGAGAGAGAGAGAGAGGAGGAGACCATTTTGCTTCAACAGAACTACGGATTCTTCTTCCTCTAATTTGGCTCGATTCTGCACGATTTACATCGGGAAAGGAAAACCCAGATCTTGTTTTGGTTAGAAGTCTGAAGGAGTGAACTCTGCTTTTTTTGGTTTAGGCAAAGATTGCACTTTTTTTTTTGTTTTCCATTGTCCATTTTCTCGATCCCAGGTATTCTTCTCTAGTATCTATCTCGTCAAGGCTAGCGTTGATGGTCAGTTCGCCTCCCAAGATTCTTGCTTTTGATCCTCCTTTCTCCCCCACTTTTTCTGTTTCATAGTGCAACTTTATCTGGGAATTGTTCGCTAATGCTGGATTTTGGGGGACTGATCGTGATCAAGGGGAAGAGGTTCCTGAGTATTTTCTGAACAGTTCGGATGGTAATTTGTTTGTTGTTCCAACTATGGATTTTCAGTAGTTGATGGAATTGATTACCATTTTCCTGATCGACGAACTATGGAGAACGACATTAGAGATTGAAGATTTCTAGAGTTTGCTTCAGTTCATGGAAATGTTTGAGTATTGAAGCCGTGGAAGCAGTTACAGATATATAAAGGTACACTTCTGAATTACTATCACAAACTCGAACAGTTGATCGGTTCCCTCACGATGATACGTCGCCTTAGCTACAACCCCCTGCTCCGATCCCTCTCGCCGGACAACGCTCTCCGACAATTCGATCACCTTCTTCACCTCTCGCCCTTTCCCTCCGACCACCGCACCTACACCTTCCTCCTCCGCCTCTGCTCCTTCCTCCACCCCGCCCATGGCCTCCAGCTCCACGGCCGCCTCCTCAAGTCCGGCTTCCACTCCCACCTTTTCCTCCAGAACTCCCTCATCAGCTTCTACTCCTCCGCCGATGACCTCCCTTCCACCCGCCGCGTCTTCGCCGGCATCTCCTGCCCGGACGTCGTCTCTTGGACGTCGCTCGTGTCGGCTCTAGTGCGGGCCGGCCACGACGAGGACGCGCTCGCCGCCTTCCGCTCCATGGATGTGTCTCCCAACGCGCTCACCCTCGTCAGCGTCCTCCCTGCTTGCGCTCGCCTCGGCGAGCTCCGCTTTGGCAGGGCTATCCACGGCTTTGCTCGTCGCGGTACCCGCAACGTCATACTGGACAACGCCATCCTGGATTTCTATATGAGGTGTGGGGATTTGCCCAGTGCACGCAACCTGTTCGACGAAATGCCCCTGAGGGATGTCGTCTCGTGGACGACTCTGATCTCCGGTTGCAACGAGAACAGACTCCCTGAAGAGGCCATATCAGCTTTCTGCGCGATGCCAAGAGATGGTATTAGTCAGGTCCAGCCCAACGAGGCCACCCTCGTAAGCGTCCTCCGTGCCTGTACTTCTCTCACAGCGTTGAGCAGAGGCAAGAGTATCCACTCCTACTTGGTCAAGAGTTGGGTCGGTGTCCATGTTCTCACGGGCAACGCTTTGATAAACATGTATGCAAAGTGTGGAGAAATCGCCATGGCCTGGAGAGTCTTTCATGGCCTTGCCTGCAGAGACTCGGTGTCTTGGTCCACCATGATCGCGGGTTTTGCAATGAACAGCCGGGCAGAACTAGCATTCCAACTGTTTGCTTTAATGATTTGCCATGGGCTAAGGCCAGACAGTGTGACCTTCCTTGCATTGCTCACAGTCTGCTGCCATGCAGGATTTGTCGACCAAGGATTGACCATATTTATGTCAATGACCAAGGTCTATCGAATTTGTCCCGAAAAGAAACATTTCACATGTATGATAGATACCTTGGGGAGGGCTGGGCGCCTAAAAGAAGCGGAAGAGTTCCTCAGGAGCCTACCCATAGAACCTGACGATCATGTTGTAGGAGCTCTGTTAAGTGCAGGCAAGAAGCACGGTTACAATCAAGCAGAAAGCAAGTTCTTTTATGACAAGGATTTTGTCAGTCACTTAGGCGTTGGAGGATGCACTTACGCATTGGTGTCTAATATTTTGGCTGATGCTGGTAGATACGAGGATTCTTATCATGTGAGAGATTTAATGAGAATACAGAAGGTAAAGAAAACAGCTGGTTGCAGTAGGATTGGGGTTCATTGACGTTCCTTGAGTTCCAGAATTCGAAGTATGCTCGCTGGAAGGAAGAAGACAGCGGAATGAATGACTAATTGCAGTGTGGCTAAAACCGTCTATTGAAGAGGTACCTCAAACAACTGCAGAAACTTGTATTATTATTATTATGATTATTATTGTTTATTTATTTATTTCTAATTGCTACAACTATACCTTGGTAAAGACTAGAGAATAATTACAATAGATAGGTAGAGAGCTTGTTTCTTGTTTGTCACTGACTTCTCGTCTCAAGTGGTGTTTTATATCTAATACATTCTTAGATTATCATCAGGAGTGTTTCATGTGTTGTAAGAAGCATTTTTAAGTTTGAGATATGCCATCAAAGAATTTATGGCCCATATATTAGAGGTGAGCATTTACAACCCAACTCAGACTGATATATTAAATCAATCTAAATAAAATAAAAATCAATTTATCATCGACATCAAACTAAACAGTTAATATGTATGATGCCTGTTATCTGTCGAGACAGGGACGATGAGATATCCAATGACGAACGCGGCAAAGGACCGATGACTCGGACGGAAGGACAGCTGACGCGGAAGGAAAGCTGAAACGGAAGAGCTGGCGTATTGGGCGAGAGCCGAGCTGAATGACGTGAGACGACCGAATGACGAATCTTGCAAAAAGAATGCAGTTAAGGGCGCTGAGAGAGATCTCGGCGAAACCCCTCCAACGCTCAAGACAGAAATTAGCAAAAACAGATGGTGGAAGTAGTGGAGAGAGTGAGAATGTGAATCTCTCCCTCCCCCTCCTTCAGGAGGGTTATATATATATATAGAAGCGAATTTTCCTGTTGAGTCGTACGGTGGATATGACAGATATGAGCGGTATGACTTTACGACGTATTTATGTCAGCTTTTTAGAGATAACAGAGTTCATTATCCTCATAAATGCCGCAGGGCGCGTGAACTGTGATTAATGCTCATAATGTGGTTGATGGAAGACAACTCCTCATTAATACAGTGGACAAATTGATGAAAACCAGTATGAACATATGTTCCCTGGTCGGAGAGGACCGCTGATAGGGCTGTTTTGTTGATCATATGAACATGAATATCCGTCATGTCACCTAACTAGGTGAGATAAATTATATTTTGAAAAATCATACAACCAATATAGCGGGCAGCTGTCGAGATGCGGGACGTCCGAGATATAATATGACTGAGTTGAAGAGTACTGGTCAAGACGTGAGACGTCTGATATATAATATGGCTGAAATTAACTCCTTATGTGACTCGGATGTACAGAACTGACTTTCATCGAGATCGGGACCAGGTGACTTAGAACCGTTTGTTACTTATATTTTGTACGGACAATTACAAGTCTTTTCACCCGGTATCAATGCCGTATTAAGGTGCTTCTATGAATAACTAAATACAAATTCGATAATATATTTTTTAAAAAAAATCTGTTAATTGACTCCTTCCACAAGTTATCCAATCAAAATGTGTGAAACAATTTGATCTTGCAGCAATATCCCAAATAAACGTGGACTTGCAACATCCAATCGACAGTATGTGTATGAAAAGCAAAACTGGCCCTGCCGCCAGAAACTTATGGCCCCTCTTGAAAGGAAAGGAACGAAACAGCAAAAACAAGGCCTCAATTATTATGTACAAGATTCAAACAAATCTTTCGTGTCCGAGAAAAGCGGAGGTAACAACACAAAATTCGCGTGTGAATTCTATCACTAGATATCAGGAACACAGAGACCAAAAGCATCAAAAAGGATACCAAAAAATAAAAAGTATTATTATTGAGGAATTAGATTCTTCTCATTCCCTGCAGCATATGCCAAAGAGATGAAAAAGAAGAGAAGGCTCGAAGCAAATCGAGCTCCTCCCTGAGCACTGTATGCATTATTAGTGCCGCATAAGAGGTCGATCACTGGTTCCTCGAAACAGGATCGATTACAGAGAATTTTAACTGTATATTTCGATCGATACGATTACGTTGTTGTTGAAATTTCTCAGACGGGAGCATGGTTGGACCATGAGGTGTGGTCCATGGTTAACGCTGCCCTCTCCTCCAGCCTCACCGGGTTCTCCTTCTCGCCGATTAGCCTCGCTGGGTTCCCCACCGCCGTCGTCCTCGGGGGCACTGCCTTGAGCACCACCGACCCGGCCCCGATCTTTGCCCCTTCACCGACCGTTACGTTGCCCAGGATATGCGTCCCGGCGCCGACGAGTACCCCGTCGCCGATCTTCGGGTGGCGGTCGCCGCCCTCCTTCCCGGTTCCTCCGAGCGTGACCCCGTGCAGGATGGAGACGTCGTCTCCCACCACGGCCGTCTCGCCGATGACCACCCCGGTGGCGTGGTCCAGCAGCACGCCGGCGCCGATCCTGGCGGCCGGGTGGATGTCGACCGCGAAGACCTCGGAGGAGCGGCTCTGCAGGAGGAGCGCCGCCGCGCGGCGGCCCTCTGCCCAGAGACGGTGCGCCGCGCGGTGGGTCTGCAGCGCGAGGAAGCCCTTGTAGTAGAGGAAGCAGTGGACCATCTTGGCGCAGGCCGGGTCGCGGTCGACCGCTGCGCGGAGGTCGGCGCGGACGGCGCGGCGGATCTCGGCGTCGCTGCAGAAGGCGGACATCAGCAGATCGCGGACGGCCGCGTTGGGGAGGATGGTGGGCACGGCGAGCTTAGCGGCGAGGTGCGCGGCGAGGGCGAATTCGAGGGTGGGGTGGGCGAGCACGAGGTCGCCGTAGAGCTTGCGGAGGAGAGGCTCCTCCTCGGCATCGCCCCGCGCCTCGTCCTGTATGCGAATCCAGGCCTTATCGACGGAGACGTAGAGGCCGTGGCCGTCGACGACATGGGATCGGGCGGCGTCGACGAACGCGAAGTTAGGGCAGCACCTCCGCACGCGAGCGGCCATGACCTCGCAGGGCATTGCGACCGAAAGCAAAGACGCGAACCGGCGCGATGTGATTTCCAGCGGTAGCAGAAATATATATATATATATATATACACACACACATCGTGAAACAGAACCAGAGCAAAATTTCGTGGGAACGGCAACGATGATCTCATCCGTTGATTAAGCCGCCGCAGGAGTCGTGAACGGTTCCGATCGAAGTCAAAAGCCGTTGAATCTAAAGGATGACGTTTGAGATTACGAAACGGGAAGAGGAGGATCTTTGACTGATCACCGATGGCTGCCGAGCGATCGGCAAATTTAAAAAATTATACTAATTTTTTAACAACTCGGGGTTGACTCGCTTCTGTATGATCGGCCAGTGGCCGTCAGGAACTTACACTGGAATTCTGAAGAAAATTACGTTCACTGCCACGTCAACTCATCCCAAAAAAAAAAAAAAATCTTATAAATTCGTTGCATTTAAAAATTAAAATGTGAATATTTAAAAATTCAAATTGAACGTTTTATCGTTGTACCATAATTACGGGGTCACTGTAACTTTCTAATACTTATTTATTTATTTTGACTAATATTATATATTTAAATTTTCGATCTAATTAATTTTAAAAATGATCGATCCGACCTTATAGATATATGATAGAGTATTAAGTAATTTTTAAGCGAGATATGCTCCGTCGATCATCAAGATTAATATCGTACCTAAGATTTTGATAGCTTGAATTGAATTTTAAAAAATATTATTAATGAATTAATTTTTAGTAGTTAGGATTAATTTTTAGATTTTTTAAAAAGTGATTTATATATCTTTAGAAAGTGAATCTGAGACGAATATCTTCTAGACTTTACCTTAGATCCAGATCTAAATTAGAAAAGTATTTACGATTCAAAAATCTGATGATACGGTCACATCGTCCTTATAAAAATAAATTGGACATTGAAAATATATTTCATTAAAAAAAAAAAAAGTAAACTTGTGATTCGTATTCGTATTAAGATCGTCAATTCAAATCTTTTTAAAATTTAGAATTAAATTTATTTTAAATATGTGAAATACTAATTATACTAATATGTGAAATACTGCTGATCTTAGCACTAGGGTGATGGCGTGATGCATGCAATTATAATAATTAATCATCACGTATGAAATTCACCACGAAGATGATTTATGACAGATATCTCGTGTAACTTCTACTTCACTGTTAACCAAACATGCAATTCATTGAATTTGAGGATCACCATCGATGATAGCGATGAAGTGTATTTTTAGTCTTAATGAGAATGATACATTAATTAATAAATACGATGTAAAATTTATATAAAAAATAAATTTTAATTTTTATATCAGCATATTATTTAATATATGTATCTCATCATGTTTTTCATCGTACTTGTTAATACATCAAAATTAATGATCATATCTGATTTATTTTCTTTTATATTTGTAAAGTTAGAATGAGAGGATCGTTAAATTGACTGTTCCAACTTTTTATATAATGAGAATTTTGTTTTTTGTATTTCACTCCCTTTTATTGCTACAAGAGGAAGTTTTTTTTTTTTTATCTGTACGGACAACACGTTAGTTAGTGCGATATAATTTTATTATGTGACACAAATCGATTCCTCATGATTGTAAGATGGAAAGATTTGTCAAGGATCTCTCTATCACTGTACTAGTCAATGCGTCAAAATAAAAAATTATTCATGATTTATCTCTTTCGTATTGATGGTGAGATCGACTAATAAGAGCATTGGAGGTGAACAAATTGTCTTTTATCACGGAGGAAGATTTTTTTTACCCCTGACATGTCACAATTAACAAGACATCATAAGTGTAAAATCAGATATCGATGATTAATAGTATGGAATTTATTCTCCAAATGGAATGCACATTAAAAGAGTTGGATTAGTGGACTATCTATTATTTGTGCGATTTATCCAAATAGTTGATAGAAAAATTATATGGAATCGAATGAGTCACTCCTATAATTAATCAGGCTTAAAATTTAGATATACAGTGTCAAATAAAAATAAAAAGAAAGATTTAATTTTATAGAGACGCTTTCATGGTTGGATTTTAAATATTTTTAAAATTTATTTTTATGGTCCTTGAAGATTTTACAAGAAATTTATGGGATAGAATCAATCGTATCAAAACTTTAAAAATCTAATGGTGATCTCTATTCGTCATTTTTAGAATTAATTGTAAAGTGCAATTACTTTCATATATAATCGTCAATCTAATGACTGAAATAAATTTCAAATGATCCTATAAATTTTGATATAGTGATCAAAATATATAAAGATTATCTTAATTCAGAATTTTTTTTAAACATTATAATATTATTTATGTATAAATAACTTTGTAAGGCACCTAAAATCAATATAAATTGGAGCATGCCTACTATTTTCAATATTTCTTTATACCGACTGAGTGAGGAAACGTCGCAACCAATAGACTTTAACTATTTATCCGCAACTTATAATTTAATCGCAATGTGTGTAATTAATTTAATAAAAAAAATGTATTTCTTAAATAATTAAAGGGCTTCGAAAATAGTAAATCCATCCCATCACAAAGCAAAAAATAGGGGGAAAATATTAAAACGTATCCAATAGATATAATTGATAAATGGAAAGTTTCCATTCGATGGCAATATAAAACAGATCCGTCGCCCTTTTGTTATTCCGTCCCTCCCAATTCCGATACCGTCGTGTCGAGATCGGTGGCTTGATCGAGTGATGGCCGGACGGCGTGACGGCCTTCTGACACGGCCTCATGGATCGCCGTCGCGCGGATCTCGAATCGCCGCGGCCGTCGCCGTCGGTATCCTCCTCGGCTGCGTCTGCGCTTTCCTCTACCCGGACGGTCTCTTCCGTTCTTTCTCCCGCGGCCAGGAGTCTGCCGCTGGATCGTTTCAGGCAAGTTCGGTTCTTCTTCTCTCCTTTCTCATTGTCTTGCTCATGCAAAGATGGGATCTTCGCGTCGAAACCGAGTCGCAGATCAGATCCTGGTAACATGAGCAAGAAAGATGATTTCTTGGCAATACTTACTAGAAAATGACTATACCACTGACGGATCTGAAACTGTCTTCATCTTTGTTCATCTCGATATTTTCTTTCCTACTTTCATTAGCTCGTCTCTGTTTCTGTATCTCTGATTAGATTCGTACTGTTGATATGCAGTTAGGGTTTTAGCTATGGTTTCACTCGGTATGGATCTGAAAGCTAATGTCGAGGATATTGTGTTTTTGTACTCATTGAAGTTAATAGACTTCTAACAAAGTCTATCTCTCTATGGGCGATGGAACTCTTTTTCTTCTTTGTAGTTTTTCGCGTTTCTTTAGATACACGAATATAAGTTATCAGTATTCGCTGATTTTTATAATTATTCATGTGGTGGCACTGTGTTTGTTTGTGATCAATAAAGTAATATTATTGTTTGCTTTGTAGATTTTTGTGAGCAATTATGTCATGTTATTCTGTCAGTCTTTGCTTTGTACTCAATTATGGCATGATATTGTGTGTGTTTTTTCCTTTAGATAGTCAAACTTATGATGGTATTTCAACACTACATAATCTAAAATTTTGTTCTTTCTTTCTACATAATCTAAAGCTTACTGAACATAAGCACAAAACAACTGAGTTTTTGTTTGCCTGCTACTACCATGATCAAGAGCAGGTCATGTTTGTCCCAATTTTTCCTTAATCATTAGTAACATATGTTAGGTGACTCCATACTGTTTTAGTGTTTCAACCATCGAATTGGAATGTTTGACTTAATAATAGTTGTTTAGATTTTTTCTATCAAAAGCCCTTTAGATAAACAAATATATATTTGCTTGCTATTGACTTTTGTCTCTCAAGTCTCTTTTCTTTGTACATGACGGATATGTTGATAGTGAGCTGATCTCTGAACAATTTGTTAGGGGTGAAAATAATAAAAGGTGGCAGTTCTCTGATGCAAGAAACCAGATATGAGAACTTTGATGTTCTTCAATGTTATCAAGTCGTGAGATGATGAGAATGAAATGAATTATAGTGTAACTCCGATTTCGATTCGAATACTAGTCGGATTAAACTGTTTAAAATTTGAACATTTCAGCAGAAAACTATTAGATCATGTTCAAATGATCATGAAACTAATGTAGTAATATTTGAGATTCAAGGAAATAGAATGTTAGATGAGTAGCAAAGTATCTAACGTTTTTTGTTCTTGAAAAGGAAATTTTACTTGAAAGATTATGTTTATTAGTCGAGCTCCTGAATCAGTGGTAACTCTAATTTCTTGTTCTAAGTTCTGTCTTCATTTGTTGACTAAGGTCATTGACTTGCTACCCTTCAAAAATTTACTTTTCAGCAGGTATCACCACCTTTTTTATCCCAAGCAAAAAGGCTATGCCTAGAACTCTAATTTATTGTTTTTTTGTTGTGTGGCTTAGATGTTATATAAACAACCAAGTATTACTCAATTGATTCTGTTTGTTCTTTTGTTTAGGATACCTTCGTAAAATGTGAGACAAGTGAGAGGACTAGTATGCTGAAATCCGAGAATGAAGAGTTGAAGAAGCAGGTGTCAGAGTTGATTGCAAAACTCAAACTGGCTGAACAGAGTATAAATCAGCCTCAAAAGCCTACCCTAACTTTAGGAGAGCAACCTAAAGCTGGTCCCTTTGGCACTGTGAAGTCATTGAGAACAAATCCTACTGTTGTTCCTGATGAATCTGTGAACCCCAGATTGGCAAACATACTTACAAAAGTAGCTGTGAGGAAGGAGCTTATAGTTGCACTAGCAAATTCCAATGTGAAGGATATGCTTGAGCTATGGTTTCAGAATATTAAAAGAGTAGGTATACCCAACTATCTAGTTGTAGCATTGGATGATGAGACAGAAAGATTTTGTATCTCTAATGAAGTTCCTGTTTACCAAAGGAATCCTGATAAAAGTATTGATAGAATTGGAAGGACGGGTGGAAATCATGCTGTCTCTGGATTAAAATTTCGCATTTTGAGGGAATTTTTGCAGCTCGGATACAGCATTCTTCTTTCAGATGTTGATATAATCTACTTGCAGAATCCATTTGATCATCTATACAGGGATTGCGACGTTGAGTCAATGAGTGATGGTCACAATAACATGACGACTTATGGTTATGACGATGTCTTTGATGAGCCTGAAATGCGATGGGCTAGATATGCTCATACGATGAGGATCTGGGTATATAACTCTGGGTTTTTCTACATAAGACCGACAGTCCCATCTATAGAGCTCTTGGATCGTGTTGCAGATCGGTTGGCACATGAGCAGGCATGGGATCAAAGAGTGTTTAACGAAGAACTTTTTTTCCCCTCGCACCCAGGATATGATGGGCTTCATGCATCCAAGAGGACCATGGATATGTATCTCTTCATGAACAGCAAAGTGCTCTTCAAGACTGTGAGAAAAGATGCTCACTTGCGTCGCTTGAAGCCTGTGATTGTTCACGTCAATTACCATCCAGAGAAGTTTGCTAGAATGAAAGCTGTCACCGAATTTTATGTGAATGGGAAGCAAGACGCATTAGACCCTTTTCCAGATGGTTCACTGCCCTAGTTGCATCTGATACCTTCCATGTTCGGCTTGGAATCTATAAGAGCTACGGATTCATTCTTCTGGCTCGACTCTGTAGGTTATATGCATGCTTGCTTGTTCCTACTATACCTTCTGTAGCTCATCTTCAAAAAACTAGGATAGTTTCTTTTTTCCTAGGATTTTAGTTTTGTTGGCTGTTTTCACCTAAATCCCTTGTGTGTAATCAAATATTAAACTTTCCGAGAGACCTTTTTAAGCTTTGATTTTGTTTTGTTTTGTTTTTTTTTCTTTAGTCGATGTTGTAGGTGTATCCAATTATTTGAAAATTTACCTGCTAGTTATCGTTCCAATAGATGTGTTAGATATGATATCTATGCTCTACTGTTACATCCATGTGTATTCTTTTGTTCCCCGTGTCATATGCGTTGATTTATCCAGCAATTTTCAAACTTCAAGTTCTCTCTTTTGATTCTTGCAGTTTATAAACTTAGGAAATGTATAAATGTTTTTGTCAACTAGTGAATTAAAGAGATTAAGGATTCTGAACACTATTCTGTGTGCACAAGTATCTTCGCCTCTGCATATTCTCACTAAATCTATTTTGTTTCCATTTGCTGTCTCTAGTTTAAATAGATGTGTTCTTGTTCAGTCCAAATTGACTTCAATGGCAATTTCATTATTTTGATTATTTAAAAAAATCCAATAAACTCGATCCCATCGGACTGTTTACTGTAACTTTTTGCATCAAATATTTATTGTAACGTAGAGGAGAGGAATGTTAGAAAAACAATTGTGTCCTATGTTGAGGCTGAATCACTCAGACCAGAGATTTGATTGTGACGAAGATGATTTGGAGGAAGAGTTTTACTGATTCGGTTGAGGATGATTCGGTATGGTCGATGACTCGGTGAGCGGATGAAGTCACCTCCTGCGTTGAGGCTGAATCACTGAGATGAGAGACTTGACTGCGTGGATGACTCGGAGGAAGAGTTTCACTGATTCGATTGAGGATGATTCGGTGTGGTTGATGACTTGACGAGTAGATAAAGTCACCTCTTGTATTCAACGGATTGGATCGGAGAAGAAAGCAAATAGACCTGGGATTTGAACGACAATCAGGATGAAGGGATGAGCTCTGATAGTGTTGGTGGATGATATTTTAGAAGCAACTGAAGCAACAATCTGCAGGAGAACAAGAGTGAAGGAGGGCATCGGAAAGTATCCCGACAACGTCCCTTCGACACTCAAGTCATGACCCAACAAGGGAAAAAGAAAATAGAGAAAAGGGGAGAGACATCGGAGAAAAGAAAGAGAAGAAAGAAAAGGAAAGCCCTCTTTCCTCTTCTCCGATTACCTTTATATAAGCGGGGATGATGATATGAACCTCCATAGGTTTGTACGAAGGGTATGGATTCTCTCGTATGCGGACTTGATATGACAGAGAATAATAGGAGATACTATTTCATTAAATATAACAGACGTTGAAGTTTAATTAATGTCGTCTGCATAGTTGATGAGAGATAATACTCAAATACTCAATTAATGTCGGTAGGGATGCCTATAATTGGCGAAGATGTGCAGATATTCTTGTGGGCCCCCGCGATATGTCAGTCACATAGTAGTCCTGAGTAAAATACATCGAGGCGTACGTGTCTATTGCAATAGACATATTTGCCGAGATATAAATGAAACTTTATGCTGAGACATGGAGTCTCGTCGAGACATAAGTGAATAACTTCACCGAAACATAAATAAAGAAACTTATCGAGACATGAACGAAGACTCTCACCGAGATATTAATGAAGTCTCCCGTCAAGACATGAGTACTGGACCCTTCCGTTCAATTCTGGTTGGGTGATATTGTTGTGGTCGAGTCTAACTTGATCTCACACGGCGAGGAGCACTCTGCCCACGCCACCCTATTTACCGTCTTTGGTCGAAGTAGAGAATAAAAGAGAAAAAAATTATAAATTGTTGATTCACTTGTAAATTGGTGGGCATAGTCTCACTAATCGCTCATGCAGTCGACTATTGTATAGTGCCGATGCGCACTGCACTGGAGCTCTTACAAGTAACCTCGCCGCACATGACCATGACACTTAATCGCTCCGTCATCGTTCACCTCTAACTCTCGCCGATGATCTCACTGAAATTCGACCCCACGTAACCGTGCCGAAGTCACACATGGGCTCGTTGCATGCCCTCGTTCGAGCTTAGCCACGAAGGGAGTGCTCCAGATCCAAACTCTACTATCCTTCTCTAACAATTCAATCGGGCAATTACAGAAAATTTAGAAGAAGTTGTAAGAGCTATAAAAGAGAGTATACGAAGAAGGCTTCACCTCCTCAGAATCCGCATTAGCCCTTGTAAAGTCTGATATCACATATGCATCCTCCGCGCGTAATCGGAGTTCCAGGTAAAGTTTCAGAATTTTAGTTATAAATAAGGGTGTTTCTGAAATCGGCGCCTGGTCTCAAGCCTCTTTTCTATAGCTTTGAAGTGAGAATGGAGCGGAAGAAGACGAACCCTAGAACACCTCCGGTTTCCGTTTCTTCTTCCTGCGAAATGTTGGACATCAACATGCATATCTGGAGCTCGGCCGACAATCGCAATGCCGCCGGTTCGCAGCGTCGAGAATATCGACGAATTAGTCATCCACCTTGACAAAGAATGCCACCGTCGTATTCGCAGTCCAAAATATTTGTTCTTTTTCTCATCGCGTGCTTGTTTTCAGGCGATGCGGACGTCAGTAGTTATATTCGTGTTCTTTTTATGGTCTGTAAGGTCAATTTGAGATCGATCGCCTCCGGGAGGACGCCGATGACTTCGCCGAGAAAACTCAAGACAGTGGGTATTTTTTATACTATGCCGTACATTTTTGACTCCATTAATTTTTCTGTAAAGTTGCCTTTTTCTCATTTCTTCTGGTTTCCGATTAGTAAAGGCTGGGCGAGATGTTGCAGAGCTGATGAATAGCACAGAAGAGAAGCAAAACCTTATAGCGGCGAAAGAATTGGAGGTCCTAGCTAGAATCAAAGGCTACTTTGGAATCGAAGTTCGGGACAATTGGCAATCTTGCGCATTATTCTGTACCAACCAGCAATAATGAGGTCCTAGTTTGTGTATCTGTGTTCTTGGGTCTGAGATTATTACACACATTAACTTCTGTTCATTTTTTGTCTTCTTTCGTAGAAAGATAATAAAACGGGGGAGAGACGCATGGTGGAAATCACGTGGACCTTGTTAGGGCTCCTTGACATTGTAGACTTGGAAAAGGGTACAACATAGAATGAATGCCTTTCCTCTTGTATTGTGGATTGTTGTTCCTGCTTCCTATTATTTAGGTAAGTATTACTAGTAATACTTTGCATTGAGTCCCATGGAGTAGCCAACCTTATATAGTTGGGATTAACACAGGTGCATAAGTATTCGATGGTAAAGTGCGGCGTGAACTGAGATATAATTTTCATGTTGCTTTAAGAGTGTGGTGCATACAGGGGCGGATCTAAAATTTAAAATTTGGAAGGGCCGTAATGCAATTCAGATTTTTTTGCTCTTCGATCTTGTATCGTCTAAGAGAGATTCTCTCCGATCGCATCAGTAAATATTTTTAAAAAATTAATAAGTATTAAACCACCGCCGACCTATCCGATGGTGGCCCTCCGATGCTTAAATCAGAATCATCATAGATAAAAGAAAATATATTAAATACAGTAAAAATAATACAGAGTAAAAAGAAGAGAATTTATCTCATGTGTAGCTAGAAACATATAAAAGACTGCGAAATAATATTTAGATAATACTAGAAGAAAAAGAAATTGTCGAATAGCTAGAAAATAAATATCAGAAAAAACCACAGGTTAATTCTGTATTTAATTAATTAAACTCATATTTAATTAATCAAACACTAGTTAATTAATTAAATAGATTAATTAATCTAATCCAATTAATCAATTGAATCAAAATTTAATTAATTACTTTAAAGTTAATTAATCAATTAAAACAGATTAACTAATCTAAAACCAATTAAAATAAATTAATTAATCTTAATTCATCTAGTTTTAATTAATCTAAATCTAATTAATTATTTAAATCTAATCCAAATAAATTAATTCAAATAATCCGATTAATCAAAATATAAAATTGATTAAATAAAATCTTAATTAATTTAACCTTCGAATGTCGACGGATTTCGTATGCAATCGGGCGGAAGACGATGACGACTAGTGACGCAGTGGCGTGCGATTGTAAATGTGGTGCGACATCGACGGGACAACTTCCGTGATCGCGATATGACTGTGCATGTGAAGTAGAGGTCGACGGTGACCGGAGACGCGACTGGCAACGCCGAATTGGCAGAGACAATGACAAATCGATGCACAACGACGGACTCGCGAGTTGCGACGTGTGAGCAACAGGCGAAGAGAACCTGTGGATGACGATTGTAACATAATAGAAAAAATTGAGAACGACGGTTGTGACATGATCGTTGTATGTAGGAGAGAAAATAAATATATAATAATTATATTTTATATAGTAATTAATTATATAGTATTTTTATAGATAGAAAATAAATATAGAATTTCGAGAAAAAAATTTATAGACTTAATTATACATGGATCGAGATCACATTATTATATAAAATATTTTATAAAAATAAATATAATTTTTTATAAAATAGTGATCGAGGGGCCATGGCCCCTCCAAATCCTTCAGAGATCCGCCTATGTTTTCAATAAGATTCCTTAGTGTTCCAGCATGAGGTAGAGAGCTGCGAGATGGATAGGCAAGAGATACTGATGATTCGGCAATGCAATGGAAGTCCGATTGAACACGGGTCAGGTAGTTCTCTATGAGTCGAAATGGCTGGGTCAACTTCTTTCTGGAGCTTAGCCTTGTACAGTGGTGGAGGGGCTTGAGGAAGGTGATGAACAGTGGCCACTAGGAGCTACAGGTACGTTGTCCTGAAAGAGACTAGCAAATGAGTGAGGGAGGGCGTCGAGAATTGTCTCGACAATGCCTCTCCGATGCTCAAGTCAGGATAGAAAGAAAAAGAGGAGAAACGTAGAATAAAATAGAAGTAGACAGAGGAGATTAGAGGGTTTTTCAGGGGAAGGAATTGATCCTTCTTAGCTTCCTCCGATGGCATTTTTATAGGAAGAATCACTCATGAGAACAATTAGGAGGAGATATACAGAATATGATTTGCTAATGTTGACCTATCCAAAGGATCTAACTTGGCAGGGGCGATGGGAGACAAGGCTCCATTAATACGGTGAGTGGGATGATATGGAGAGGATGTTGACGTGGCTTCATTAAAGAAGTCGGTTGCGAAACATGTTTCCCTGAATGAGGAGACTAGGTCTAATCCGCGGAGATATGTCCCATTATCAGGGAGTATGCTCGATGGCGTCTAGGAATTCTTGAAGGTATTTCCGAGTACCTAGTCTTTTCTCGAGCATTGACTTCATTCCCGAGCACCTAGTTAGAGATCCGAGTCACACAATGAGAGTCGGTTTCCTATTGAATTAGTTGACTGCTCCCCCTACAACAGTCGATTGCAGACTACCCAGTCTGAAAACTGAGTTCTACAGTGGGAGTCAGTTTTGTATTGAACTAGTTGACTGTAGACCGCCTAGTCTGAAAATTGAGTCTCACAACGGAAGTCAGTTTCCTAAACCACCAATCGACCGGGATAAACCATCAGTCGACTGTCGCATCTCAAATGAGGATCAAGCCGAGACATCGAATTATGTTCCTTTGTAGAGCCGAGATATCAGTTGGAGATGACTCGTCAAACCGAGACATCAGGTGTTTCTCTTCGTCGAACTGAGACATTTGGTGGAGATGACTCACCGAGCAAAGACATCTGGTGTCTTTCTTCGCCGAGCCAAGACATCAGGTGGAGATGACTAGCCAAGCCAAGACATCAGGTGTCTTTCTTCGTCGAGCCGAGACATCAGGTGGAGATGACTCGCCAAGCCAAGACGTCAGGTGTCTTTCTTTGCCGAGTCGAGACATCAGGTGGAAAAGACTCGCCAAGCTGAGACATCAGATGTCTCTCTTCGCTGAGCCGAGACATCAAGTGGAGATGACTTACCAAGTCAAGACATCAGGCAGAGTTGACTCGCCCAGCCGAGACATCAAGTGTTTGTCGTGGACTTGAGTTGACCTATGTCGCCCTTGACCTAGGTAGAGCCGAGGGCATCACTTCGGCTTGACTCTGGACTCGACGCGATCAATCGGTCACCAGTATTTTCCTCCACATCACTTAGGTAAATGAGATTCTAACGGTGCTAAAACTACACTCCAAATCCTAAATGATACAGCCAATGATCCCCATTTGTTAAATAAAAGTGGAACTCAACATTCAACTTCTGTGAACTTTGCCGTAACTGAGCATCAGAAAATCTATAAAGCTAGCCTTATATTTTATTGGAATTCCTAGTGTATGCTCCTTATAAAGGGACCAGACTACTTCTATGGAAGAGTGGTTCTTCAAAATCAATATACTATATGGGCATTCCAGAACTTAAAGAGGCATATTTCTAAGATACCAGTCCATCAAGTACCTCATTACTTTATTATTAACTTTTGTTTATTGTTTCTACTTCCTCATGCATAGAGTGCTTCAGTTATTACATATTTAACTAGACGGTAAGCTATCATCGAATTGCTTTATTTATGCTCAAGATTCCCCAATCAGTAAATTGGCATGGCATTCAAGTAGAATGATAGATGGCAAACTTATGATAAATCATTTTTAACATTGTACGCTGGATACTCATCCTGCTTCGGTAGGGAAGTTGGTTCACACGGTCCAAAAGTATCTTCAGAGTTCCCCAATTTGAAAAAGTAGAGCAGTTGTGGATCACTAGCCCAAAAGGTAATGAGTCCTGAGAAATGCTTGAAGAAATGTTTAATTCTCCGTTCTCTTCTTTTTATATGCTACTCCATGTTTTGAAAAAAATGACAATGATTAATTGCAGGTTACAAGGGACCCAGTGTGTCATAAGTACCATGCAATGGAAGCTAAAATTTGCTGATGGAACTTGAATTTGATAAGAAGAGGATGGATGATTACTAAAAGTACAGTAATCAAGTGTATGATCAGAAAGAATAATCGACCGCATTAGTTATGCAAAAGCCAAAAGGTACATTTCTGGTGGACTCCGTCTCCTCCTCGTAAACTGGAAACCGCCGAAGAAGATGTGCATGGAGAAACTAATACGCATTGACTACTTGACATGAATCGCATACGCAGTTGGACGATAAATGGCTTTCTTAGACCAGGCATTCACACATGGGATTGCTGCCGAACTCGTACGATGCTTCCTGTTCTTTGCATTTATGATCCATCCATATTTTCCTTCTACAATGAGTCAGAGGAAAAAACATTTATGATCCATCCGAATTTTCCTTCTACAATAAAACTGAGGTAAAAGCTATATCTATTTGTCGAATTTTAGCAAAATTTTTTTTAAAAAAAAGACATCCTGGTAAATAGGAATAACCAAAAGTGCTACTGATAAGTGCTCCAAATTATATTTTTGATCAGGAGAAGAGATCTCCTAATCAAGGTAAAGATAAGCTTATGGTAACACGGTTTAGTAGGTTTTTAACGAAATTTACGTCTCTTTTTTTTTATCTACGTGTTTTGTGAAAAAAAGGTTTTGACACCTTGATGAGGAGAAGTGGGACGGTCTGTTTCAATTGTAGCAACAACTCTGCAAGGTCTATTTGTAATATTTAAATTTGATTTTTGTTTATTAAGTGTCATTAGGGGTCTTTTGGGAGCTTTCAATGTCAAGACGTAGAAGTTTGCAAGGATGGAGAGATATGGTCAGTGCTTATAGTTTCATTCTTTGTAGAAGAGTGAACAATCACTATCACTATAATCCCACAATCAATTTCTCTCATCGCCTTTTCTTATGTTCATGATATAATTGCCCATATTGAAATATATGATGTGAAAAAACTTTGTTTTTTTGTACTGCAGAAATCTTTCTTTTTTTTTTTTTTTCCTTTTTCTGGCGTATCGTAGGAGCTAGTCATATGATAGTTTTGGAACGCGATCCTTGAAGATGAATTGTCAAACAGATATTTGATGCATGCTAGACATTAGCACCCGATGTCTATTAATAAATTTCTGAGAAAACAAATTAATTTAGATATTTGATATGTTCTTCAGTTGGAAGTTGCAGAAATGGTGGAACAAGAGGATCTTCTACTGAAACTTGAAAATTACGTAGGAAGAAGGAGACTCGGTGACAATGCAAAGAGGAAGGTTGGTCTTCTTCCCCACACAGAGCACCTGTTGGCTGTTGCTCTACCATTCCGGAGGCCGAGTTGCAGAGCACAAAGGAAATCATCAATATGTTTCAGAAATTCAAGGAGTAATTTGTCATTCTCCAATCCATTTCATCTGCTTTCTTCCCAACTAAACGAGAGAGAAGATAGGTCTTAATTAATCCCTTTCCCATTAAAGCAAGGTAAACACATTGTCTTTACGGGGAGATGATATGGTGGCTAAGGTACGATGAAATTTACGGATAAGATAAGAGTCGATTTCGAAGGAGATCTTCAGATAATTCTTCATGATTTATCTTTCTCACAATGATCGTAAGATAAATCAATGAGGATCGCTAGGTAAACAGATTCCATTTCCTGTTATTCTTTTTCATTTCCTTTTCTTTCCTTTCCATGGAAGTAAACATTACCTAAAGTTTATTTAAAAAAAAAAAGAAAAAGAAAAGAAAAACACAGCGGCCTCGAGTGGGTGTTGGAGGTTTAAATGCGACGTGATGGCAACCAGATGTGGTTGTTGGAGTACAAATCGCGGTCGCTTCCTTCTCGCGCTCCGCTCCTCTCTTCCTTTATCAATCTTCGCTTTCTTCCGGTCTCTCCTCGTCGCGCGTTCAGGTGCAGCGTAGCAGCCGAAGCGGATCGAGAGATGGTGGGGCCGGATCGACCGCTCTTCGTGCTCTTCGGGTCTTCCATCGTCCAGTTCAGCTTCAGCAATGGCGGATGGGGAGCCACCCTCGCGGACGTCTATGCGCGTAAGGTATTTGACCTACCCCATTCTGCTGATCGATGATGCCATCTCGCGCCTTCACCCGTGCAAACGCTGGTCGGCTTGTTGCCAGAGGTTCAGTCGCCGTTTTCGTCGATGCACGATTGGCAAACGGTGCATAGTTCCGATCATTTGGGCTGGATAGAAGCTCCGGCCCTTTTTTTTGCTGCTGTTGCCCATGGAATGAGAATAAGCAGCAGCCATGTGAATTTTATTTCCTCCATTTTCGCTTTCTTGGGTCCTTTTTAGCAAATTCCCAACATTTGTTATAGAGGATGAAATGAGTATAGGGAAGGGAAGAGGGAAAAAACGTAGGAGTTGAGGCCTCAGACAGACATAGCCTGCTCATTTTATTTAGAAGTCAATTTCATTGTAAATCGGAATTCACATAGTGGAAGTTCTCCTCCATGACCGATTCAATTCTTAAGCACTTGGAATCCTTCTGTAGCTGCACGAGATATCGAGCACAACACACAAAATGTACACACCAAATCGCAGTTCAACTTCCGCCTAATTGACGAAAAGAAACAATTTATATCATATGAGAGTAAACAGTACAAAAGAACTCAGACTAGCTCTCACTCTCTTTAGATACCATTTTCAAATATTTGAGAAATGTAACAAAAACCTTACTTCACGTGATCTTTAATACAAAAACCAGTGATAGTGTAAAAGTCCTCTTCTCTCAATGCTCCCCGGTTTCCTCACCTCTCACGGTCTACATCGCTACTAAGACAACCAAAAATAGTCTTTAATTGGGTCCTTGAACTACATTGATTGGTGCGTCTAATTAAGACTCCATGGGCAATGCGTCTCTGAAGAGCCAATCACCATTACCCTAAACCATAAAAGCATAAGACTAGGAGAAAATGAACAAGAGTATTGAATGATATATTTTGTAGCTAGAGGGGAGAATTTGTAGCTAACATAAGACTAGGAGAGAATGAAGAAGAGTAGTGAAAGATATATTTTGTATTTAGAGAGGAGAATTTGCAATCCTAAATATCATATTTGTTGCCACAAGATAACCTCACAAAGACCGACTTGTCAACTTGATAGATCAAACAAATTTAGCATCTTAATGATAAGAAATCAAGTTATCAATTCAATGGAGTCTTTATTTCTTTCTTAGATTGCTAATCTGGTTGAATTTGAGGTTAAATTGATATTTGGTTCAGTCTCGTGCAAATTGAGTTTGAGATAGGTTAGGGTTAATCACGAATTAGAGATGAGATTAAAGCTAATCTCATTGTTGTTGATTTTTTTTTTCTTGTTGGTGGTAGCAACTTGATTTTATGTTTCAGAACATTGACTCAGGAGTTCAATCTAGAATATTTTTCGTTTTTTTAATGTTGTGGTATCATATTTTTGATCATTCACATACTCTTTATTTTGTTTATCCAATTAGGCTGATATTTTGCTGCGTGGATACCTTGGTTGGAATTCACGGCGTGGTGTTCAAGTGCTTGAAAAAGTTTTTCCAAACGTATGACCTTTTATTCCTTCTCTTTATCATGATTTGATGACTTAGGGAACATGATGGTTTAGAAAGTTTTAAATGCTCTTGTGCATTTTGAATGCTGCAACAGTATTATGTTATGCTGTCCATGAAACTCTTCCGAGTATTATATACTTTGTACAGTTGGTGGGTTTCCATGTCTAAGTATCCGGTATTCTTATAGGAAACTTTTGTTTAACATTCTATCCTTGGCCGCTTTCTGTGTTTTGGTGCAATCGGAAAGGTTCAGACTCCTTTTCTAGGCATGATCCATGCAGTCGCCTCATAAACCATCTAAGTGTCTATGACAATGGAGCTTTGCCAATTTCACCAAAAACAGTTTGTCACACCATTCCAGACGGGCTGCAATTCATGCCAGGCAATGAACTCACTTCTCAATTTGACTCAGTTTTTTTTTTTTAAATTATACTATTGGAAAATATGTTGTTTTGAGGGACTGAGTTTTATCAAAGTTTTGGTCCTTGTGTATGTTCAGCATTTACAATCACAGAAGATTACTACTTTGCTTGTAAGGGTATAGTTGTCTACCATGACTCTCCAGACCTTACCGTTCAATGTGCTTAATCTTCCACCCATACTAAAAGGATTCTATCATCAGCTGATGGAATCATGGAAGCACTTCATATTTGATCCACCTTTCTTGAATTATTGTGCAATTTTTAATGTTGTCATTTGTCATACAAGAAAATTCGACTAAACTTTTTTGTCATACAATTTCTGGGGAAAAAAAATAATTTATGCTTCTGCATTCATTCTCCTGCATTTATTTTCTTTGGCCTTGACCACATGGTGTCGACACACTACATTGGACCAATGTGAAACTATACAACTCAAGTGTCTCCCCTCTTGTGGATCAGGAGAGTACTATCAGTTGTCAGACAATTTCATCAGTGTTACTTGTACCAGATGTCGGTGCATGTGGTGTAACACTAAAATGTATGTGCATGACTTGGTCTTAGCTTGTGATGCTTTTGTAAAAAACTTCTCTTTATCCATCTTTTAGTGTCAAGCAGCTCTATGTGATTCTTTGTATGCAGATTTTTTGAACAGCAGTCTTCTTTTTTTCTAAAGCTTGCTTGTTGTGCAACAACTTCCAAACTCTTTTTTCTTCCATTCACTTCTTCTTGTGTACTCATTATCTCTTTTTCTTTTACTTTTGCTAAAATTTTCAGTTATTCTTGTTATCAGTGGAAATTTAACAATACCACAAGCTAACACACTTGTGCTAAGTTTAGGATGCAGCAGTGCAACCCTCTTTAGTGATAGTTTATTTTGGTGGCAATGACTCCATGGGCTCTCACTCATCTGGACTAGGTCCTCACGTGCCTCTTCCAGAGTATGTTGAGAACATGAGAAAGATAGGAACTCATCTCAAGGTGACTGTTTTTAAGGCATTGGTGAAACTTGACCATCCACTTACATCATGATACATTGATTTTATGTTCAGAACTTATCTGAAAAGACGCGCATTATCTTCCTTACTAATCCACCTGTGAACGAGGAATTGATCCACCATACGCAAAGGTAGCATATCGATTAGTGTTTGGTGTTGTGTTTTGATTTCTTGTTCATCTGTCTGAAGTTTTAACCGTCTTATTATCATATCCAGTCCTTACCTAACTAAGTTACTTCGGACAAATGAATTATGCCGGAAATATTCTGAAGCTTGTATAAAACTGTGCAAGGAGATGGACATAAAATGTGTTGATACGTTCAATGCAATACAAAAGCAGGATGGCTGGCAGACTGCTTGTTTTGCTGCGTAAGTCTTATCTACCATGCTGTGTGGTTCATTGCAATTAATTTGATCGTCTGGAGTCCTTAATTTTATTGTTGTTCCCAGGCAAATATATGAGATCCACCATATTGTATCCTCATATTGCGTTGCTTTCAACATTTTGTTCTGTGGCACTTCTAGATGCTGGTATTTTAGTGATTACTTGAGAAGGCACTGACATCTCATTTAGGTTAAAAAATAAAAACTTCATTAGTTAATCTTCTTACCGATCTAAGCTAGTTCATATAGATATTTTTATTTTTCTCAAGCAAATGGTAGGGATATCATTCATTCATTTCGACTCTCACTTATCTAGGTCTATTAGATCAACTTGTAATGCTCTTTTACTTGATAGTTCTTACTGATAAGAGCTTCATCACAGTGATGGTATTCACTTATCTTCAGAAGGAAGCAAGATACTAGTAGCTGGGATAATTAAGATCTTGAAAGAAGCTGATTGGAAGCCTTCTCTGTACTGGAAATCCATGCCGACCGAGTTCTCCGAGGATTCACCTTACGACGTCGTTGCTTCTAATGGAGTTTCCACGATCAACATTTCCAATTTGGCTACTCACAGAGAAATTCAATGGGATTGAAAAGCCTACGACCCTACTAGTAAATAAGCTATTTTTGATGTGCTCCACTTGAAACATTCCAGCGCCAAGTAAAATGGTACGAGCATCCTAAGACAGCTTAGAATTAAACATAGTGCTTGGACTAGACCTTGCATTATCATTAATTAGAATTTTATGCGTTTGACTAGTTTCTTTTTTTTTTTAAATTAATTTTTAATCAGTATATTCTTAGTTCTTTATCTTCTGCAACCCAATTTCTTTGACTCGTTATGATTTGGATGTGCAATTGGAATACTAACAGAACAATGTTCGGTAACTATGCATTCATAATTTTTGAATATATGCCGTTTTGTGGCATAAACTAAAACGATATCGGTTAATTGAAGTCAAATCGTCAAGCCACAGGATTCCAGAGAAAAAGACATGCGATGAAACTCCGGCTGAATTAACTACACTGTATTCCTCCATATATAGTTCATATCGGGGGTTTTTATTTCTATAATCAAGAGTCTTCTTCTCTTATGTTTACTTAGGAAGCATTAAATGCTGTATTTATTTATTTTTGCTCTGTATTCTTTTTGTAGAGAGGGGAGACCTTGATGATTTGTTTTTAATTAGAGTATGGTTTGTGATTTCTTGTTCTTCCACATGTATTCAAAACTACACAACTCGTTGCCACAGCGTAATTCTTTTTTTTTTTTTTCCCATTACATTCCAATGGTGACAGACAACAACAAAAACAGCCACTGTCAGAGAACCACCGCCGGTGAGTGTGCTTGTGTACCGGAGAAGCTCCTCACCTCTATAACCTTGTTCACCAACAACTTCCATTTCAGCTCGTCCTTCTTGCTCTGATGCTTCAACTTCTCCTTAAAATTCCTTCATTGATTCATAAGATTATTTTGTTTCCATACAATCGGTGAAGGAGGAGAGACCAAAGCAAATGATGGGCGATACCAAATACCTGCAAAGAGGGACTTTACAGCCGTCGCCAAGAGAGCAGAGCCGCGAATGGAGCTCCAGCAGCTGCCACATTCTCTTGCAGTGGGTGCATCCGCCGAGGACTCGGTTCTTGCAGCCGGCGAAATGGCGGACCAAGGCTTCCAATCCTCTGCACGCCGGGAATTCGCAGGGCTCCGCGTTCTGCCTCAGAACCTTGTCGTGAGGGCCGATCGTCCGGCATCCATCCGTGCATATATGAACAAGGGCCTCCATTGCCTCGTGCAGCTGCAGGTAAATCTTCGTCTCCTCTAATCTCCTCGATCTCTCCGTCTTCCTCTGACGAGTCATGCGATTCGCTTTAAGGCAGCGAGCGAAGTTTCAAATCTTAAGCTGTGTGCGAGAGAGCTTTATAATTACCGTCTCGGCAGCCTTCACGGAGTCGAGCAGCTCTTTTGCGAGCTTGTTATCGCTCTCCCTCATCGCCTTCCACCCGCCGGAGGCCGACACCTGCTCGAAGTTCTTGACGATCAACCGCTGGCAGAGAAGGGAGAGGCGAGGCGCGTCGCAAAGCCGCGCGAGCTGCAGCGCGTCCACCGCATTCTCAGCTGTGAGGAGGCCTTCCTCCAGTCGATGGGCGCACTCCTCCTTCAAAGAGGGGATCATGAACACATGCCCCAGCACCAGCAGGTGAAGCACGAACTGGTCCATCTCTTCTTGCTCGTAGCTATCAGATGCAACACCACACGCCTTAGTTATTGCAGGCTCGAATTTCGACTCCAGCGCCACTTTGAGTTCTTACCTCGACGTGTAGAGGAAGCGAAGGAACACGAGGACTGCACGGTGAGGAACACCTCGGACGGAGATGGCCCTCCGGCCTCGCCTCTTGGATTGCCTCAGCATGTTCTTCAGCACCGGCGAAGCCATGCCCTGTCGTCAATTGTTACGAATCCCACGATAAATTCATCGAAAACGTACGTTCGCTTTGTTCCGAAGAAGAGGATCGAGTAGGGCGTTACGAGAATGCTGGCGTGGGCAGGCACGATTCCATCGTTCGTGTAGACCGA
The DNA here is from genome assembly GCA_025175895.1 of Wurfbainia villosa. NCBI lineage: Eukaryota > Viridiplantae > Streptophyta > Magnoliopsida > Zingiberales > Zingiberaceae > Wurfbainia > Wurfbainia villosa. The sequence continues at coordinate 20,850,336 of CM045991.1, read as the reverse complement.
AACGTCCGCTCGATAGCCGTCGGAAAAAAGCCTTTCCAGTAGATCAGCGTTCGAGTTCCCGGCGGCGGCGGAGCGTCTGCCGTGGGACATTCTCGGCTCGACATCCTTGCTGCTGGTCGTTAAACAGAGCAACGGGGGCGGTCGTGGGCAACGCCTTTCCATGCTCATCTCCTTCCTCTGCTCTTCCATGCCTCGATTGGTTTGCTCTTTGTCGCTTCAAATACAAAACTTCCAGTGGCCCATTCAATCGAACAAGAATATAGCTAACAAAACTACACAGATTCAAAAAAACAAAAACAAAAAAACAAAGAAAGTGTTCTTCGATATCAGAGAGAAAAGGTACCTAGAATTTGGGAGGGGAAGGAGGTAGTCCTCGAATGGAACAGCCCTCGAATCGATCCAGCAAGAGATCTCAGAGACCCTTGATGAGATGATTATTTGTGAAATGGCCCTCCTCTTCTCCCCTCGGACAAAGTGAAGATGCAAATCCAGAGGCTAATCTTTTTCTTTTATACATGTTAAGGTTAATCTTTGATTATCGGCCATGAAACATCCTTCGACATGCAAGAATTAGCCGTAGCCGTGTCGTTCCCTTCCAAATCTTCTGGCGGACAAATTAGCCTCTTTTTAGCCCCTTGCTGTAGTAATTTTAGCTGTCAATAAGGATAACAATGTCAGACAACGGCACAACCCCAAAGATAGCGAGAACAGCCTCACCACGTCTAGTTTAGGTGATCAACATGGATAACGCCGAGACTCAACAAATATATTTCTTGTGTCTAACACTTTTTTTTTTTTTAATTGACATTGGGTATTCGAATCTTCCGTCCGATTAATTTTTAAGATCGATCGATCCTGTTCTATGGATCTTCAAAATGTCTTGTCAACTCCTGAACTGGATAAGATTGAAGTCTAAATGACTTTTACTAATCACCAACTTTTTCATGATTCAGTCGGGACTCCACAGTCGCACCTTTTTGAATGACGATTCAATGTCAAAGTCGTACTCCGCCCATCGGATAAACTCTTGAGTTTTAAAGCCATCCGAATATTTTTTTTAATTCATCGTCGAACAATATCACAGTAAAAAATCGAATTATGTTCTTATGGTGTCTAACATATTTTTTTTATTGACACTAGAGTATTCGAATTTTAGATCCGATTAATTTCTGGTAGTGGTTGGTCCTATCTTACGAATTTTCAAGACACCTCGCCAACAGTTGAAACGGATAAAATCAGAATTCAAATGATCTCTATCGACCACGAGGACAAATCAAGGAAACACTCAATTTTTTTATGGTTCAGTCCGAACTCGATAATCGCATCATTTTTAAACGACGGTTCAATGTCGAAATCATACTTTGTCCATCGGATAAACTTCTAGATTTCAAGACTATTCAAATATTTTTTTTTAATTTACGATCGAATAATATCAGATCGAATTATATTTACACATGGAATACCTTTTGCCGCACCGTGAGGGGCTCCTGTCTAGGGGTGTAAACGAATCAAGCCGGTTCGCGAGCTTTTCGAGCCGGTTCGAATAATATTCGATTCGAATTCGAAATTATCGAATTCGAGCCGAACTCGAATATGTACAAATATTTTTCGAATATTAAATCGAGTATTAATTTTCGAATATCAAACCGAGCTTCATTCGAATATTAAATCGAGCCTCAATTTCGAATAGTAATCGAACCGTTCGAATTAATATTCGAAAATTTCGAATCGAATCCGAACTCGAGCTTTGATTCGAATCGAATTCGAGCCCAAAATTATTAAATTTTTGAATTTCGAATCGAATTCGAATATCTCAATTCGAACTTCGAATCGAACTCGAATATTAAATTTTTTTAAAAATTCGATTCGATTTGGTTAGTTTACACTCCTAGTCCTGTCTAACACATTTCGAGACAGTGAGAGCAGCCTTATCATGTCTAATAATATTGAAACACTAAATAATATAAAATAACAATATCTTCTTTTTTTCCTCAAAAAAAAAAAAATATGAGCTGTGAGTCCACATATGGCATAGGAGAAACATCAATAAATTTATTTTACTTTATAAATTTCCATAAATTTAAAAAAAATGTGGTCTTTCTTTGATAATAATTAAAATAGAAAACTCTTTTTTATGATTTAAAAAAAAATAAACAAACTGAGCTGTTTTATAAATAGAAAAGCTCGACGGATTCGTAGAGAATCATCGTAGCCAGTACTGGCCGTCCGTTTGAATGGGCCCTTCGTGCGAGCCTCATTTACGGCCGTCCATCAGAGTCTCCGTCTCTGAAAGCGGCGTTTCCATTAAAATCCCTATAAATACCTTTGCATAGTTCTTCAAGTGTTTGCGAAGAGAAAGGCCCTATTCCATTCCCCTTCGCTCCGTGTCTCTCTCTTCGCCGCCGCTGCTGCAATGACCGGACCCGGGCTCTTCTCCGACATCGGAAAGAAGGCGAAAGGTACTTTTGTATATCGCTATCCCTTCGTCGCATCCCAATTTCCTCCTGCGTTTTTAACCTAGGATTTTGAATTTGATTTGCTCCTTCTTCCTTTTGTTGGTTACTCAGATCTGCTGACGAAGGACTACACCTACGATCAGAAGCTATCCGTCTCGAGTTCCAGCGTCACCGGAGTGGTAATGAATCCTTCGAGCCTTCCTCCATTTAGTTTTCTTCGCTTTTTTTTTTGTTTTTTTATTCATGCAGTTATTTTTAGGATGCCTTTGCTGTTCTCCGAATTGCTGTATTATAATCGGTGGTCAGGTTATGCTTATTGCCTCTTCAAATATGTTGTTAGCTACTGATCTGATTGTTTAAAAAGAGGATCCTTTTTTGTTGCTTTTATGAAAAGTAATGTTTCCATTTTGATACCTTCTTCTAGCCTCTGTTCCTTCAAGAAAATTAGGGCATACCTGTTTATTTTTATTTTTATTTTTTTTTAACCAGCTCAGGCAATTCAGTTTTTCTGTTCACTCATGAATTTGCTACGGGGCAATTGGTTGCTTGATGTTCTTCTTTCTAATTATCTTACACTTCTGAAGTGGCTTTGAACGTCTTGTTAGATTTAAAACCCTTTTTATGTGTCTATTCATGTCAAGTGGCTCTTTCTGTAATAGTGATTTAGCCATCTTGTTATTTTATTTTATTTTTAAAATTCTACTTGTGCTGTATTTAGTATTAGTGTCTGTTAATAGTGTGTATCTGCTCATTCCTTGCATTGCTAGCTTGCAAGTGTGTTTTACTATTTATATGCAGTCATCAGCATCACTAAGTCCATGCATCAATATATATTGAAAACAGAAGTGGATAGGCAAGTAGATCTGATAGGAGTTACTAAAACGGAAGAGAAGTTTTATATTAATAGAATGACTAACGATTCTTTGTTGGAACCATCAGTATAATGTTATCATATAATAAAATCAATGGAGTATCTAAGGAATTGAAAACTGCATTTTGTGTCAAAGGAGATTTTAATAGGACAGAGTATTTCTAGAAGTAGGCGTGGACCAAGTCTTAGATTTAACATGAGAAATCATGCGGAAGCTTTTATACCTTGTCTTGCTAACATGAGCAGTGTCAATCAGTTATTTATCTGCAATACAGGCTATGTCATCACTTTTTTTTGAAGTACATATTATTTTATCACCATATGTGAATGATTGAAAGAGTAAAATGAATATACTGAAGTTTTTATTAACTTTATTTAACCAACGGAAATGAAATGGTTGCTGACCATACTAGGCAATAGCCTTGTGTTTATTTTCTCGATCATCTCTGTCATAACATATAGTCGGGAGTTGATGTCATTCTGGGATTGCAAATTATTTCTATCACATAAGATATGAAAGAAATGCTAATGGAAAGGGATTTAGTGAAAATTTTGTTTCCATTTGTTTTCATAGATTTGATCATTCACATAATGCCACTACCTAGCACCTTTTGTTGCTTTAATCAAACTATTGTTTCTATCCACTCTGCACACAGATACTCATTCATTTTCCAACAAGTATCTCCCCAGTGCTCCCCTTAATAATATGCCCATATGTCTCTCTCCAAACAAAGAAAATGGAGTTGTTAAATAGTATTTAGTATTTATTACCATATACTTCTGTGGCTTGTCTGTTTATTACATAAATGTTACCAACTTGATTTCAAACGACTGACAAACAATGGAATTCAGCATTGGTGCATTTTGATAATGTAATGAGTATGGTCCCTGTGATTACAACATTACAGCATCTCTTCAGAGACATTCAGTAAAATGGGATGGATACATAGAAATTTTTGTGCCCAAATATAGATCCAACTACTGGCCCAGATATGTGTAGCTTCAAGTTAATGGTATTTCACTTATTAAGCCTATAAACTTCCTCTTTAACCCACAAGTTTCCATGTGGGACTGAACGGTGGTACACTTCAAATTCTTTATTTCACCTAGTTTCTTAGATTTCTATTTACCATGAAATGAAATGATTGCTTTGGTTTGTATATAACTATGTCATTTGAAATTGAGTGTTATGATCAATAACTATTTATTTGGGTATGTAATACTGAAACTCCACGACCTGATCCTTCTACCAAGATTTAGGATCATTCTGTTTTAGTTCTTACCAATAATTGTATATTTGTGTATTTCTCAGCAGACTATATTCAACATTTTCCCATTCTTGATCTAATTAATGAGCAGGCACTTACATCTGCAGCTGTCAGGAATGGAGGGCTTTGTACTTTTGATGTCGGTTCGCAGTACAAGTATAAGAACACCCTCATCGATGTGAAAGTCGACACTGAATCTAATGTACATTTTCTGCTCCATTCTTTCTCAATGATAGTTGAAAATTAATAAACAACTAAGAGTTTTTCATTTCTCGTTTCACTTCTTTCCAGATTTCCACCACTTTGATGGTCTCAGACATTTTGCCGTCCACAAAGGCTATTACCTCAATCAAGCTGCCTGATTATAACTCTGGAAAGGTACTATGGTTTGCTCATTTCAGCCGTTGGCTTTTTAATACTTGAGAAAATAATTTTTGTCGTTCAGCTGGAAGTGCAATATTTACACCACCATGCAAGTCTTGCATCGGTTGTGACTTTGAAGAAGTCCCCATTAATCGAGCTTTCTGGGACAATTGGCGCCCAAGGTATTGCCTTTGGTTCAGAAGTCGGATACGATACTGCCTCAGCAGTTTTAACTAAGTACAATGCTGGAATAGGCCTAACAAAGCCAGAGTATAATGCTTCTGTGATCCTGTAAGCATTACTACTGTTAAATTCTATTTCTTCGACATTTTCATTGAGCAGTTCGTTTGCAATGGCACTTCTCAGGATGGACAAGGGAGACATTCTAAGAGCTTCCTATGTGCGCCATTTGGATGAGACGCAAAGGAACACTGGGGTACTAGAAATTCTCAGAAGGTTCTCTACAAATGAGAACACTGTCACTGTAGGAGGACAATATGCACTGGATCCCCGGACAATTGTGAAGGCAAGGCTCAACAACATAGGGAAGTTAGGGGCTCTTCTCCAACATGAGGTGAGGCCAAATTCAATATTAACCGTTTCCGGAGAGTTTGACACCAAGGCCTTGGAAAGGACTCCCAAGTTTGGTTTAGCTCTCGCGCTCAAGCCTTGATCGTCATCGCCGCCGCCGCGGTGGTTGAGAATGTGTGCATTCATTGGTTAGGTCAAAAGGGTTATGAATAAGATGGTCCACCACAGGCTTGTATTTTTTCTTCTTCTTCAAGTTTTGACTACTGTGGACAACTAATTTGATCCTCCTCGATGTCTCTAGGTTTGCCCTTTCTTTCTTTCTTTCTTTCTTTCTTTCTTTCTTGTGTCATTTCCACTTGTGCTATAAGATTTTGTTTCACCATCTACTTCTCCACAGAATTTGCGATCCAGATTGGAATGGCCAACCGAACACATTTTCAACTCGGGCATCACTCGTCTGAAAGAGCACACGCAGGCACAAGGCCACCTCCTTTATTAGCTAGACTCGGTCCCTCAGGAGCTGGCGGCACTGGCCCATGTTTGCTAGATTGATCAAAAGCATTCAATTCAGTTTGACCATTTCAAAAATGGCTTCTGCTCTTCGAATTGACCTGTTTAACTTCCTACCGTCCTCTTTCTTTGATCTGACAGGCTCAAAGACCAGCTCCACGCCAAAGGTGTGCATGATCAAAAGAATGGGCCATGCTAATACAATGCGACATGACCCTCTGCACGAGTGCAGGGACCGACAATCACCTGCCCAACCACATAAATCCTAGCAACCTGAACGGCTGAACCTAATGCCACATCCGAATTAAATGTGCATGTTTATTGTTGACCCATATAACTGTTGGTGGCCCTTCTTCCTTGTGCCAGCTGCTAGCTATTAATCACTCGTGCACAGCTCCATTCCATCATCATCATCATCCATTATGGGAAACACAGGCCAGGCTTCCTTGGCCTTTCCTCTCCTCGATCCCTTATGTTGGATGATTTCATTCTCTCTTCATTTCACTTGAGAACCAGCTTGAGCCTCCACTGCAACTCACTCACTGTGTCCGTCCTGCGCACTGCCAAATTGAATTATCCTGCTGCTCCTGAAACAATTGCAATGAATTTTAACTTGACAGTGGCTGCTGTGATCTGCGCATCTAAGAAAAATTATATTGCTTCTGTCTTAGTATACATAAGTCAATAAAGTATAACAGTCGAAGTGGGATCCTCGGATCAAATGGTGGCTTTTCTCAGCGGCAGTCATATCTTATTGTATAGGCTACAATTTCAGACCTTTTTTTTTTTCTTTTTAATGCTATTGCAAACGTTGAATTCCCTTATTCCTCCAGCTACCTAGCCTATGACCTACCCTCCTATTCGTAAGTTACCTTTTCCATTCTTCTCGTTTTCTCCTTTTATCGGTCGGTTGCTTCTTCCATTGCACTACTACATTTTTACCCGTTAACAGTCGAGTCGACTCTCCTTGGTTTTTCTTCCTCGACTCTCCTTGGTTTTTCTTCCTTTGCTCTTATGGATGGACATAGTCGAATTGGTACTTAATTGATAAAGTTACTATAATAGATAAAGATCGATGTCATTTATTCAGACATCGGAATTTATCTTTCAAGTACTATAGAACCTATCTAAAGAGAGACTCGAAGTAAAGGTTATCACTTTTATTGTTACAATTATTGTCGCTAGTAGATGACACGAAGAGCAACTTTGTACACGTGGATAAATCAAATATGTGCCTCAATAATTCACAATGATGCACACGTGTGAAGTACAAAGTTTGTCGACAAAAATCTATATTGAACTTTATCTTTGTCACATAGATCTCCTTGTCAATGAGAGTGTTTTGTCTAAGATGCTACTAGTGTTTTTTTTTATTAACATCAGATTATTACACGAGGATCGATTCTACTCATGGTTTAACAATGAAGTTTGATTTTTATATTCACATTGTCGAAATAAAATTATTCAGTATCGAAATTGTATGTCTTATTGTTATTCGTCCGTTTGTATGTTGAAGAATTAATCGTGTATTGCACATGATCATCCGCTATCATCAGAGTCGTACTTATGTTAGACGGGATCTGAAGCGAATAATAAAAAAATAAATCTTTTTATTATGATAAATTACTATTAAATTTAATTTATAAATAACAAATATAATAAATACATAAATAAATTAGAAATAGTATATTACACCAATAAAAAATTAATAAATATTTAAAATAATTATATAAACACCAGTCGTCTAATTTTCATAGACTTTTCTTCCTTTTCTTTGTCTTTTGAATTTTTAAAAATAAAAATAAAATACCATTTCATAAAATCAAATAAATTCAATTTTTTCTCTTACTAATATATTTTTGCATATTTTTGTAAAAAAAATAATTAAGAATCGTTTATGTATAAAACAACATTAGTCCTTAAATGCACGTTACATTGTAAAATAATAATAACTTTATAATAATAAAAAAAGAGTAATTTAAAATTAAGCATGATAATTTGCTTGGTATAATATCAATAAAATCATTTTCCAAGTGTCCTTTCAAATTAAATCTATTTATAAATCATGTCATTGACTTTCGATTTTTCTCTTACACTTCGTTGAAATCAAACAAGTCACTCGGTCAATTTTTTTTTATTAAATAACTAATGTTCTACAAATTCTAAAGTTAAATTTGGCTATCAAAGAAATTTATTTATCTGTAGAAGGATGATACGGATGAAGTATTCTACTTAAAATTAAGAAAGTTGAATGTATAGATTCTTAGGAATTAGATTAAGAATATTGATTTTATTTGTCAGCAAATATTGAATTATTTAAATGCAAAATATATTTTTAGGAATTAGGATTAAGAATAACATAATTAACAAAGTCATATTTCTTCTGTAAAATAAATTATTGTGCAAGATTAACTCCACCTCAAATCCTCAATAATCAATTTAATATGAAGTGAGACGACGACGATGCTAGCAATCGCGACCCGATCGTACAATGATAAGCAATGTCGGTGACGGTGATGATACTGGCAATGATGACGACGATAAAAAATTTATGAAAGAGATGAATTATAATTTAATAAAAATTTTAAGATTAAATATAGACGGAAAAATTAAAGAGGTCGACGGAAGAAGATATTGTGAAGTATGAAGCGGAGGAAGAGGTCAGTCTATACCTTTTAATTTTTTTGATAATATTATAAAAACCCTCACAATATTTTAAAAATTATAATTATGCCCTTTAAAATATTTTTTTTAATAAAAAGCGAAAAAAATTTAATCGGTTGTGAAAGTGAATAAATATACTATGTACTTTAATTATTTTTTATAATATTATAAAAAACTTCATAATATTTTAAAAATTACGATTAAATTTAAAAAAAAATTATGGACCCTTTCGATTATTTTTTTTTACCTCTTGGAAGTTACGACCTTGGCTATCATGGCACTTGACACTAACATCGAGCGCAAAACGCATGTCAGCCTTTCGATGAAACACAGAAAATTTTATTTCAAATATTTCAATCTTCCTATAAAATCTAAATGCTAAATGAAAATCTCCTTAGCACTTTTTTTTTTCTTTTCTCTCCCTCTTTTTTAAATGTTTTGAAAAGCTTTTAGAAAATAATTTTATTTTAAAAATGTTTGTTGGTAATTTGGCAACGACATGATTTCTTATAGGTACGGTACTTCCTCTAATTTTCCATGTGTTTTATTATACTTTTTTTTTTTTTTTTTTTTGCACAAATAAATAATTGCTTTGGAATCTAGCCACCAATCATAAATTTCATTGGAGCAGTCATGATCATGTTTACCCATTTTGATAGTCTGACATCGTGATATAATATAGAGTTATATTAACAAGTAAGAATTAATTTTTAAGAATTATAAATTTTTCGAAAGGTTTGTTCTCCTATCGTACTAGTCTTTGATTGGATAATATATTTTTCGTAATTTATCTCTTTCGTAAGGAATCGATTGATTGAAGCATCGAGAGTGAATAAATCATCTTTGTGTATCAATCAATGTTTACCCATTTTGGTATTTATTTTTCTCAGCAATTTTACCTTCACGTGAGGGGCTTAATGACTAGCGCATACAAATATTGTATTATAGGATAATAGATCAATCCCTTGTAAATACGAGAGTATCGCTCCTCTATGTACTGGTTATTAATCTCAATGGCTAATTTATCTCTTTCGTGTTGGCTATGAAACCGATTGATTGAAGCATGGAGAGCGAATAAATTATCTTTTTGAATCAATCAGTGTTTAACCATTTTGATATTTATTCTTCGCAGTAAATTTGCCTTTGCATGAAGGGCTTAATGACTAGCGCATACAAATATTACATTATAAGATAATGAATCAATCCCTCATAAATACGAGAGTGTCGCTCCTCTATGTATTGGTTATTAATCTCAATGACTAAAGATCTACCGTGATTTATCTTCTTTATGATGATCCGAAGGCAGAGACGGATCCAGAATTTTATATTGGGGAGGCTGTCATACTAAAATATAATAGCGTTAATTAAAATAAATAAATAATTTTTTGATAATAATCATTTAAAAAAGGGGGGGGGCATACCCTCTCAAACCCTCCTAGATTCGCCCTTGTCCGAAGGAATCGCTAGATCGATGAATTTTAACTTTTGCACCATACATTTACTCATTTGTATTTGCTAGCAGGAAGCGGATACAAATATTTTTGTATCTACGGATTAGAGTCATTAATATAACGATACTAACTGTCCAAATGCTTCCGAAATTTATTTCAACAGATAACTAAATCATGTTAATTTGTAAAAATACTGTTCTGCAGCTGCTCAAAGAGAAACAGTGACATTAATTTGTAAATTCACTCGACTGTGAAACCACAATTTACAATTTACAATTTGTGCACTCGATTCATAATCGCTTGAATTAAGCATCTGATTCATGCATCATGTTGAAGACGATTAGGATCCAAATCATTTATAAATCATTTTGTTTTCTCGGCCAGTGTAGTTCAGCTGCATAAAACTGATGCAGTTTGATGACCTCTTTCGTTCTGAAAACTGTACCATGATATCTACTAAGAGAAAGAAAAAAATTATGAATAATTCGGCGCCATCGAGATTTTGTTATTGTCAAAAATTGCAACAGAATACAGACAAATTCAAAAATAAAAGAAAATTACTGTGTAAATTGGAATCGAATCTAAATCTAAAGACGATTTATATCTGCAAAGGCAAGAAAAGACGCAGCAGCGGACGCGGTCTTCTATAAGTTGACAACGCCGATATATATATATATATATATTTTTAATTAACACTGAAATATTTAAATTTTCGATTCGATTAATATCAGAATGATCGATTTTGTCTCATGAATTTTCAAGACTTCTTGTCAACAATTAAATCAGATAAAATCGAAGTTCAAATGACCTTTATCGGTCATCAATAGTAAATTAGAAAAAATATTCATAGATTTATCACGTTTTATTCTAGACTCCGCAGTCGTTTCATCCTTGAACGATAGTCTAATGCTGAAGTCGTACTCCGTCCACTGGATAAACTTCTGAATTTCAAAACCGTTTGAATGGATCTTTCGTAAATTCATCGCCGAATGATATCACAACATAGAATCAAACTGCATTCTTTTATAAAATATCTTTCTATTTTTCCCGTTGCACCGTGACCTTGCAGCGTCCATATTTCATAATTCTATACAGATTAATTGTTCTACGTGATATGAAAATCGAATTTGAATTAAAAAAAACGGAAGAAATCGAACTTAAATTTAAAGACGTCGTTACGTCGTCACTATCGTCTTGATTTTCTACTCTAAAAAGGTGCAAAGACAACAACACTAATATCTCAATCCAATAGAAAGATAATCGTATCATCGATCACATTCATAATAATATATAAATTCCATTAATATTAAATATATAAATTCACATCGAATAACAATAAATTCGTAATGAATATATCAATTAGATCCATTTTTAATAAATGTATATATTATTAATCAAATATATAAATTCATTAAATGATAGAATAAAATTCATAGCCCACCCTATCTGAAGAACCACTGGAACATTTCTTCTTCTTCTTCTTCTTCTTCATTTTTTTTTTAAATTTCCTCCTTAATATTTGTAGGTCTCTCTACTATCGGCTATCTCTGAATTCCCACGTATAATTGTCGTACTTGGATAACTCTCCTCAATGAATGAAGCAACATACACGAGGAAGAGAGATCTTCCCCCTCTCTGTCTCTGTCTCTCTCTCTCTCTCTCTCTCTCTCTCTCTTAGATGTCTCTCGGAGATCACCAGCAAAGCGGCCAATCCCCGTTTAGCTCTCTTAAATTTCATCTCTTCCGAGGAACACAAGGCTACGCGAGTGAAGGATGACAGATGCATGAAGACAAACCTCGCCTGTGATCGCCTTCTGCTGCCTCATCAGCTACTGCCAGTACTGCTGCTGCTGCTGCTGAAATCTCCCCCCCTCCTCCTCTTGCTTTTATATCGCAACCCAATCGCCACCATTGTCCGCAACAACTTCCGATGCTCTTTTAGGGAGGAAGGTAGAAGCGATGAGCTCAGAGTGCAGCAGCGGTTGCCAATCCGGTTGGACTACGTACTTTGTCCACTCATCAGACGAGAAGAACTCTCTTTGTCGCGAAGATGGTGAATCCTTCCGACGGATAGAGGAGGTGGAGGAGGAGGAGGACTTGTCTATGATCTCCGATGCGTCCTCTGGACCGCAACATTTCAACGAAGTTAATGGGAATGGCTACTGCTACCTTTACTCTGCTTTGGTTCCGGCTGACGGTGGCAAGAAGAAGAGAGCTCTGGTTGAGCCCCAACAAATCCAGCACTCCTCTGTTCTGGATGACACTGCCAGTTCCCACCTCTTGAACAACTCCAAGGCATGCTGCTCTCCATTTGTTTCTCTCTCTTTAATTTCCTCCCTCCCCGCCTTGACTATTCTCTGTATGGAATCACAGAATAGCTTCACGGACTGCAACTACCAGATGAAGGAATCCATGGACGAAATTTTGGACTTCTCTTATGACTTTTCCACCACCCAATTTCAAGTGAATGTCCAGCAGCCCTTTTAACTACGTTATAAAATGCTCCTCTATTTCATTCATTCCCTGTGGGTTTACAACGACAGCAAGTTTTGCAGGCAAACTCTGCTCTGAGGATGCAAATGGGGCACTCTCAATCCTCTGCTCGTGTCAAATCGACCGCAACGAGACCGGTTAAGTGGCTAATGATATTTCCATTCCTTTATTTTACCTTTATTCTTACGGTGAGATTTGTTCCTCTTGCGATCCATTCCACAGGGATCGAGGAAAAAAGGAAGGAAAATGTATTAATGAGGCTCCTCTGTTCCGGAGAAGAAAACGAATGCCATGAAGTCTCCATTCCAATATGTCTCCAAGATAGACAGATTTCTTCCTTCCATGTTTTTCTTCTTTTCTTTTCTTTTTCCCCTTCAGTTCTCTGTTATTTTTCCTCTGCATGTCAATGCATCAGGAAACAGCCTGCGCAGATGGGAAGAAAATAAATAAATAAATTTAAACAAATTGCTTCGATTCCACAAAAACAAAAACAAAAAAAAGAGAAAGAGAAAGAAAAACTAAAAAGTATTGTCTTTAATGATTCTCTTGTCATAGAAAGAGGTAACAGAATGGAGCTTGTGCATCTGTTCAGTGTTTTGTCCGCACACTGAAGTCTTTGGAATGAGCCAGCAGGCTTTGTTTCCCTCCTCTCCACCTACTCACAAGCATACTGTTAAGGGGACATAGATTCAAACGGAGACTGATTCCATTACGGCAGTCAGGAGAAGGATTTTAAAACAAAAACAAAAAAACACAAACAATATCATCAATGTCGTCTCAAGATGCATGTTTTGTGCAGAATAATATCATATGGATAATTCAAACTGTACACATCCGAAAGAACTCGAGAGAGTTTCAATAGTCGACAATATTCAGAAGAAGAAGGAAAAAAAAAACATTCATAGATTGCTTTGAGCAACATTCCAGCTTTCACAATGCATCGCTAGGACTGACTACTAATGAGTTGCCAAGGTCCATAACTGCTGCAGGTCTTTAATACCTGGGCCTGTCTCTTTTATTGGGTCACGTGCCATGTAAACATTAAAATAAAAGCACCTTTGCAGTCAATGTGTGGGGTGTTCTTCTTCTTCTTCTTCTTGGAGTTTTTCTTTTCTTTTCTTTTCTTTTCCTTTTGAATCTGAAAGGTGCATTTGGTAATCTTTGGATGTTCCTCTCCGCTTCGACTGATTAAAGATCCTGCCTCACTGCATTCCATCCATCGTTTTGGATCAGGATCAGAAAGAGTTCTTATCGAGTTTTTAAGTTCGAGCATGCATCGATCTTGGGCAAACTCTTTCCTCTGAGCAGGTCATGGATGGCATCATTATTTCCTGCAAGACCTTCATGCATCTTCATTATATTCACTATAGCGATCAGACATCTGATGCACACGGACAAATAAAATTGATTAAGCTTAGCTGGAACTGAGAAAGAACGTAATGGAGCCAATTAATTGAGAACACATCCTTTTTTAAATACTATAGCTGCATCCATCTCACTTCTTGTACTCTTTGAATGAAGCAGTACTTCTCTTTAACGTGATGTTTTTCTTTTTCTTTCTTTTCTTTTCTTTTCTTTTCTTTTTTTCCCTGGAGCTCACCCAGATGCTTAGCGAAGCTGCAGATTAACTCGATGAAATTCAGATTCTTGGGTCCATTGAGTCCAACTGTATATTACTGAGAAGGAAAAACCAAGAACAACCATGATCAGCATGAGAGTAGGCTCCTAACTTGTTAAATCTACTGAAGCTGATTAGAATTTTTGGCATTAATTGTGAAAGTGAGAAATTAGTGGTTCTTAATTCCTCAAGGAGGCTTCCTGGAATATATGGGAGAAGGATCCCATTTGAATTTCGAAAAGAGAAGCCAAAGCATTTAGTATTTGTCCTTGCGATACTCAGCTCAGTCACCATGTGAATGGAGTGAATATACATTTATTGTACTCTTTATACGTTGAGTTTCTGGATTTTTGAAAATGAATATGAAACATGCATGAGCTAAATTTAATTACCTTTCAATCATTAGATTCAAAGGAACAATATATACAAGTTTTTCATTGCACATTTAATTTTGATTTCGATCACAAGATGTATAAGAAACAAGTTTATTTATTTGGTCATAAAATGAAAAACTAAAGATTGTTCAAATTAAAATCTTGCTGCTCATGGTAGATTCGTATTATTGTTGATTTTGCATCGGGGATATCGTTCTTCAACTAATAATGCAGATGTAATTGAGAAGGATAATTAGATCTTTTAGTAATGCCTGGATAAGGGATCAATACATAACGGTTTCACAAACACATGAATATTATAATAGATAAACCAAATGACTTGTATGCAAAAGCACCATATCATGTCTTTGTTTACATGCTAGATGTAAACTCATTTAGAATACGAATACGAGAAATCAAATGCTACCCAAATAATAAATATAAATAATAACAATATATTGTAATTGCTCAAGGAACAGCTTATAAACATAAATGCTGAATGTGCAATCATGAATAATAAATTGATAGGGAATATTTCTTAGGCAACACTAATGTTATACCAGTGAATTAAGGATAACTATAATTGAGAAAGTTTCCATTCTCCTAGTTCCTTGGAACTTGAATCCTTAAAAGTATATATATTCTGCAAGATTTTAAGAGAGTTTGGATCTGGAAAGCTTGTAACTAAGCAACCGATAAAAATTTCCAGTATGAGTGTTCAAACTCGTAGGAAAACTGCATCAGGTCTGCCACTTAATCCTTCGTTACTCGTTTGACATTTTCTTGGAAGAGACTTAAATAAACCTAGGATACAAGAGGTTCTTTGCATCTATTTTTATGGGGATGTCGTGTCAAAACCCTTGGTTCCCCTCTAAATGCCTAAAGCACATTCTGAAAATGATTACATATCGCTCGTCGGAAATGCAATCACAAAGTGGTAAAGTATCTTCTACAATTAACCCAAGCTATATTGTTCATTTTGCATACAGAGATTGTGCATACATGGAACCAAGTTAAGTCATAGAATGATTCAACATCAATATTCACCAAAAATAGCCACATAAAGTCATTAGTTTGGAATTCCATCCATGCTAACTAATGCTAATTATAATGCAAACTACAAACAGATTTGTTAAAGTTCCAGAAATCTATCCATAACATGACAGGGAGAATAAATAATATGGTTGAATAGAAATAACACATCCAAATTAGGTAACACCAAAAACACAAATTGGCACACTGTAAATATGATTAATGTTTAGTAACAGTTGGCCAAGTCAAGCATAGGAGATGGCTGTATTGGTAGAAGAGACAAAAATAGAATTCAGAACATCTAAACTATCCTGATGAAGTTGACTGGGTATCTAGGACAGAATCATATATTTAGATAGAAGATATAAGCTAACAAGATATCTAATTACCTTAACAAATCCAATTGCTTTGGCTAAGGTGCGGACACATTGCCTGCAGCACATGAGACCATACTTCCTTATAATTGCATGAGAATTGCCACAGACACGGATACAACAAAGAAAATCACTTGTGAGACAAAACATTACACATACAAAAGGTCAAAACATAAAAAGGAGACATCTCTGAGGGTGAATCTCAATCTCGATATTAACAAAACATAACAAAGCAATATGTTACCGCATCATATAAAAAAACCTCGCGCATGAATCAAACAAAGATAAACTCACAAAACAAAAATAGATTTTTCATTTTTTTTAATGATACGCGTCAAAACGTCATCGAATGATGGAGCAAACAACTGCAAGAAAACACGCCGAGCTAAATCTACGAAATTGGTGTCCTTTCTGCCCATTGACCAAATAAGAAAGCAAGCTAAAGAAGATGAGAAACAACGTAACAGCAAGGTGAATTGTATTTTGAACCAAAAAATAATTATTTAAAGCGCCTCTTTGACTTTCATCGACAAATACAAAGACATGTAAACCTGAGCAATCAAAATTTTCAGGCGAAACAACGAGAAGGAAAGTGAACATGTACCGAGAATAATAACACGAATTGATAGAATCTCATACCAATACCGGTATCCAGGGCCATAGTTCTTCGGATGGGAGTTCCAATCCAGACGTCCGAGTCAGGGCCATTGTTCTCGGGATGAGTGTTCCAGTCATCTGAGTCCCCCATCTCTGACTAACCTCGCTAGAATCGCAGAGTAAAACCCTAAATCCCGAAACACACGGCGACGGATAACGAATTAGAGGAATCGAGAGATGAGCGGAGTATTTATAGGAAGAGGGAGAAACAATATTTCCTTGCATGAATTTTGTTCATCACAATTGAGATTACTGGGCCCACTTGATTGATTCTTGAAAAGATCAAATTCCTTTTTAAGAACAATACCAAGATTTTTCTTCAAATCTAGATAAGGTCGACTGATTGACCTGGTCAATAAGTTAATAAAATTATTTATTCACAAAAGAAATTTTCTATAATAATAATTTTTATATTTGTGATAGATGAACATTTTAGAATAAAAATAAAGTTTTTTTTGTTAATTTTTAATGTAAAACAAAAAAAAAAGCAACTCTTGATTTCCTAGCAATGATTTGCCAAATCAAACTTAATTCCATCCCATAAAATTCGCAGAGATAAAAGGAACATGACAAAATCTAACTATTAAGTCAACGCCCACCGGCGCCGTCACGGGTCGCGGACTCGCGGTGGCCTTTGCATCGCGATTCGCGACGCTCCTCCTCCCGCCACTCGAAAATCCTACTCTTCGATACACTTTTGGCCGTCCTCAACCTCTCCTTCTTCTTCTTCTTCTTCTTTCTCTTCCTGTCGGTCTTCACTTTCGAGGTTAAAGGGTTCGGCTCAACCGCGTCCTGCGAGGCCTTGCAGTTGAACACAAAGTCCGTCGATCCGCGTCATCTTCTTGTCGAGATCGAATTTCCTAAACGACGACGACGAAATGCTGCCTCTTGTTGAACTGACCAGCTTCGCTGCCTCTGCCGCATGGCTCTTCACGCCGTCGAAGTGGTCGCTGAGGGGTCGCCGCGGCCAAAGTTAATTTGCGGAATTCAGCCTGAGTGGGCAGCGGCGCCCTGGCGAGGCCTGGCCGGAGTAATCACGGCCCGTGAGGGGCTCATCTGGCCGTGCTCCTCCGCACGGCGGAGGCTGTCGTCCTCCTCCTCGCGTGCTGCAGTTGGGGCTTCGGGCTCGGGTTAGCGTAGAAGTTGTTGCCTGTTACTCCAGCTCGCGTCAAGGCCGAGGGTCGAAATGGCCGTGTGTCCATAGAATAATCGTCGCACCGATCGACTCGGGAGAAGGCCTCCTGCCGCGGGATGAAACGGCAGGATCCGGCCGTCGAGGCACACTCGATCGGTGCAGTACATCTCAGCGGCCCGTGCAGGGAGAAGGCCTCCCCCAGACAGGACCTGGAACTCGATATCTTCGAAGGTGACATCAGAGGACAACAGGCAGGGATTTACCTTCTCCTTCGTCTGCCATTGCCCATGCTAGGCGATTGTGAATTGGGCAACCTCCTTCCCGGCGAATAGAAAGAAAGAGACGATAATGGGAAAATTAAAGAGGAGGCAGCATGCCGAAAAGAGACGGGAAGCATTTGGCTCGCAGTCGCAAAGCCTTCGGCTCTGTTTGGAAGGAAGACGATGAAGGAAATAGTTTCAGGGTAAATACGTAAATTGACTAAATTTTCACATTTCCTTTTTAATATTTGTTTTTTTTCATAAATGCCCACCAAATTTTTGTATTTTCTTTATTTTTTTAATATTTGAACAATTACTAAATTTTAGATACAAATGTTTCAATTCCAAAATGGGTCCCTACTGGACGTCCAATGCGAAAGAGTAATAAATATTATTTTATGTTTTGGAATTTTCAGGTAGCGTAACGTGTTATTATTTATTTATTTATTTTTTAACCTCCGTAAAACGGAAGCAACTTCTTCCTTGCCCTCGAGTCAATTGCTGCTGGTGCGCGATTAATGCGCCAGGCATTTGTTTCTTGCTTTGCCTTTGAGATCTCTCTCTCTCTCTGCCCCTTGCTCCATTCGATTCCAGATTCCCGTCCACGGGCACGGCTTGGTCTCCCCCGCAGCGTCTTTCGTTTTCTTCTCGCGATCCAGATTTGTTCCTTAGGGTTTGGGAGAGATGGACTCCGGGGAGGTTGTCGCGCCTGGCTCCGCCGATGATTTACACCCGTCGATCAAAGGTGAGATTTTTTTCTTCTTCTTCTTGTTCTTTTGTTAGTTTCGTCGTTAGGTGAATAAATTTGTTCTCTTTTCATTTGGCTTCGCTTTGTTCGGGGAGCGTTTGTTTAGTTGGTTTTTAGTTTTCATTTGGTTTTTCTTTGTTCGGGGAGCGGTCGGTGAGCGTTCGAAAAAATTTGGGATTCCAGTTTCGTTTGTTTGGCTTGATTTATCAAAATTAGGTGCGTTTTCATGTTTCTCCGCTGCATGTAGGGATTTAATACTAATGGATATGGAAGCATCATTCTTTTAGATCTTACATGATAAACATAATGCATCGAACCCGGCATTATGAAATCCGGAGAGCTGACGTGAGAGTTGAGAAGACGGATAGAGAGGATGCGTTATTCTAGTATCCGTTCTTACAAATCTATAACCATACTTTGTCTTCTTCTTCTTTTTTTTTTCTGGTCAAGTATCACCTTTCGTTTCTTTTGTGACTGTTTTGAGTTGCAAATCATATTTACTATTTGACGATACGCAAACTTAGATATTTCATAAGAAAATACATCAGATGCTTTGCAAATTAAGAGAAGGCAATCATTTTTGAAAATTTTCATGAAAATTAAGGAAGAAGGCGAGTTACTTTCATGCATTTGTTACATTGATTGCTTTTGGAATTATAGAAGAAGACTTTTTGTATTCGTGAGATTGATCAATTTGGGGACTAAGGAAGAGGATTCTTAGATTTTAGCATTTTGTCAAATTTTAATTGACTTTTATGATATAAATGCTTCTTGCTTGAGTACTGTATAGTTCTACATTCTTACTTCATTTTTTGTATTAAGTCCAACTGCTGGGACCAGTTTTTGCTCAGTTTAGAATGATTCTATGCCTGTGCCTAGACACATATGGACGGATTGTGGATATACATATTTATTTTTGAGGTTGAGACAAATAACTTAACTTAAAACCAACATAATGAATTTGCGACTCCATCTTTACCTTTGGAGATTGGTATTGAAGGTATGCACATTGCATACTAGAACACAAAGCTTAGTTTGTTGTTGCGAATATAATCCTGTTTTTATTTTCATTATCTTTTTCATAAAATGATTTGTACTTTGTGAAAATCTCAAACTATTTCAGCAGCTAACATGTACAACTATTTGTGGTTGATTATGTGGATCTTATCCTTTGAGATTCTACAGCAATCAACCACCAAATCAAATTACTGATTTCTTACATTTTTCCTGTTTTAACGAATAATTATTTGTTCCCAACATTACATTAGTGTTTTGTTAGATTTTAGTTTTCTATCTGTTTCAAACATAATTTCCTTTTGCAGAACTCAAGAAGAAACATCAAAGGGATTTGCAGAACTTGACTTTGGCCACTCAACCTTTCAAGACTTTTTATTTGTTTGTGTTTGCTACATTACAATATCTTAGGCAATCACTTATATATGTTTTACGGAAGGGCGGATGGATCATGGCTTTAACAATTCTTTTTGCTGCTCTGGGTTTCTTTCTTGTGAATGATTATGGCTCCAGTGAGAAGGTATCTTACTATCATTTTGATTGTTCACTCGCTTGTAAGCCATAATGAAAGTTGTAAAACAATTGCAAATTTCCTGTAATGGGGAAACGAGCTAAGTTCATTGTTGCTGAAGTAGATAGTAACTCTTTGGTGTTATAATCATTAAACCACCTTTTCTGTTGTTCCTTCTATTTTAACTAGCTAGTATTTCTAATTTTCTTTTTTCGAATTAGATCCTTTACTCTGTTTGTTGTTTAACTCAGTTCCCGTCCTTGATTGCAGCATATTGTGGAATTGCCTCATTATACAAACTATGTTTTGTGGTGGGTGGCACTAGGTGTGGCATCATCAATTGGGCTTGGTAGGTAGATATTGAGTTTGAGGCTCCTCTAAACTCAGTTTCAAGCTTGTTCAATAACTTGGTTTGAAAAAAATCTGCAAAGAACTTTCTTATTAGAAACATAATAATCATATCGGTTCACTATAACTTCTTTTGGCTTCCTTTCCATATATATCATGTTGAGGAAAGCTTTGTTGGTGCAATTTGCCACTGCTAGGCTCCTTAGGATTTAGGAATTCCAATGAGCCAAATTTACTTCGACCTCCACCTCATGCAAATATTGTTTAATTCTCTTTGTTCTATCAGAGAGAATCTCATTTGAACTAATTTCAATTTCTTTTTTGATTCATTAGTTCTTGTTTGATTATCTCTTGTTTGAAAGATGGATCCATTTCATAGATTCTGAACAAGATTGTGTTTTGATAGGATCTGGTTTGCACACATTTGTGCTGTATTTGGGTCCCCATATTGCTTTTTTCACTATCAAGGCCATGAAGTGTGGTCGAGTGGATCTCAAAACTGCCTCATATGATACCATACAGTTAAAAAGAAGACCTTCATGGCTTGAAAAAAGGTGTTCTGAGTTTGGACCACCAGTGTTTCATGCCTTACCTGGCAGTTTAGTTAGGGTTCCAATCCACAGTATTCTTCCTCAGGTTCAGTTGGAGGCGATTCTTTGGGGTTTGGGTACTGCCCTGGGTGAGCTTCCACCTTATTTCATCTCAAGAGCTGGTAAGTTTTTCTGATTCTTTACCATAAATCACAATTCAGGTTCCTGTGACAGTTTGACCTTACTATTCAGCTTCCACCTTATTTCATCTCAAGAGCAGGTTACTTTTTCTTCATATTGTCCTTGAAGATCTTTCATGTAACTATTAGGCTATTTTTTGGATTATGTTCTGATGATTCTGGTAGTACTAATGGAGGAATCTTCATTAGTTTATTCATGAATGCCTTATTATAAATAATTTCCTTTTTCACCAACAATATTTCCCTATAATCGATGTCATTCTGCCTCTTGAAACACATTGGTCTTGTTTCCATTTTTATTACAGTTGTGATATGCTTTATGCTTGTTGTGAATGCAATTTCTAGCACATTAATTTTTATCATTTTTTTTTGGGGAAAAAAGGATCAAGTGTTGAAGTTGTCATTTCCTAGCATAGCTATCAAAATCATACGATTTACAATTCAAATCGTGCAATTCGATTTGTACTCAAAATGGTTCGAACTGTATGGGTGAAACATTTGTTTGCCTGATATGGCATGATTTAAACCAATTCACTATCAATCAATTGATTCTCGAATATGAACTTAGCCATTAATTAGTTCTAATCGCTCAAACAAAAAAATATGCATAATCTTCAATTTGCATGCACATTTTATACAAATCATCAAATACACACACCTAACTTAAATTATATTGGCAAACTATCAAAACATCATGGCTAGACCTAACTACAATGGAGGAATCAGTGTCCTGACATTTTTCACTGGATTTTTTTTATATATTTAGCAGTTCAGAAGATAGATAATTTTCTTAGAAATGTTTTGGAAAGATAATCTAATAATATGTAATCATACTAGATGTCAAATATAATATTCTTAAAAACTTTAGTAAGGGTTTTTTTTTGTTTTTTTTTTTTGAGTCATATGATTCATTATTCACAAATTCACCAAATGATTAACAATCGAGCATCATTGCTCCAGTAACCTTAATTATGTCAACCATGTGATACTGTGATGAGTATAATTTCTTGGGATAGTTTCCAAGGATCTAATCTGTGCCTGCTGTTTTCTAATCACAGCATTGTTTTACTGAGTTTCCTCTTTCAAATTCGTCATTCAAAAGCATTTGTCATCATAGTTTATCCTTTTCCTGTATTCGAGGAGCTGGTATTGCTGTCAGGCATTGAATTTGTTTCATAAATTATACACTAATTATCTTCCTTTTCAATCTTAGATTAATTAGTTTGATTTTCTTTGACAAAACATGCAATGCAGCTAGCTTGTCTGGAAACAAAATGGAGTTGGAGGAACTGGATGCAGTGTCAACAAAAGAAGACGGCTTGATATCTGCTCTTCTGAAGAAAATTAAACGCTGGTTCTTCACTCACTCCCAGCATCTCAACTTCCTAACAATTTTGATACTTGCTTCAGTAAGTTGTCTATATTCCTTTCTGTTTCTAATTGCTGCTTGTTCATGTCTTATTCTTGCCATGGAAAGGTCCGTTTGGTGGAAGCACTTTTATATTCTAGCATTCTTATATCATGTTTTTAGGTTTACATAAAGGATTATTACTTGAAATTTCACCTATTAGTTTGTGGTTAATGGTGCGATTTAGGTACCAAACCCACTTTTTGATCTTGCTGGTATTATGTGTGGGCAATTTGGGATCCCATTTTGGAAATTCTTCCTAGCAACCTTAATCGGAAAGGCATTGATAAAGACTCATATTCAGGTAAGTAATTTATACTTGCTCTATCTTTTAAGATTCTTTAAACTTCTATGTGGTAATATTGAATCTTCATATTAATTAAATACGGATGCTGGTTGATGCTAGATTCTTTATTTTTCATATATTAATCTGCACAATGGCTTTTAAAAAAAAAGATAATTGTATTCTTTCATACAACAAATTTGTACAATTTATTTTTAGAAAATTGGAGGAGGATTTTTTTAGCTTTATGGAAATGGAAAACGTCTAATGGAAACTATCCTACATACTTTTAGTGCAATCCACATTTGTTAAGAATACTGAAGTTCTTTGTAATGGTTAGACCTGTCGCATTGGAAGCATAGTGATGTCTACTGCATTGGTCCTTGCAATATATGGGAAAAGAGAAGGAACTTAGGACGGGTAAGGCACTATGGAATGGAGACAAAAAATATGGGTGAGAAAGTGAATGAGAGAGCAAGGTCAGAGCAGTGACTGTGGAAAGAACAATGAAGACGAATAGCTGTGTTTTAGAATCCACATTTGTTATTATCTTTTAGTACTCACAATTTACTGCTGATTTTATAGGTGAAGTTTGGATTTCATTTAGCGTTTTCCTTGATCCCTTTTACTAAACTTTGATATTCTTTTACTGTTTTACAGACAGTTTTCATTATTTCTGTGTGTAATAATCAACTCTTGGAATGGTTGGAGAATGAGTTAATATGGGCGCTTGGTCTCATCCCTGGTTTATCTTCTGTGCTGCCAAACATTATTGCTAAATTACGAACGGTACAGGACAAGTATTTATCCACCCCAGTTCCAGAATCGCCCCAACCAGATGGAATGGTAGGTCAACAAAAATCGAGACACTTTATACTTGTTGTGGTTGAGGAAGGTATGAAACTTCTTTCAGGGCAGCATTTTGATCCCAATGTTTTTTTTTTTTTGGTTCTTCAGGCGCAGCAGTGGAATCTATCATTTACGATGATATGGAATACGGTGATATTGCTCGTGCTTGTTAACTTCTTTGTGAAAATAGTGACTGCTACAGCTAAACGATACCTCAAGGAGCAGCAAGAATTGGAGTTGGCTAACCAAGAAAAGATGTTGAAATTCACTTGAGCGACAGATTCAATTAATATTTGCTAGTCGAAGCTACATTCGATTCATCCAGCAAGCTCCCTCGGCTACAATCCATTGAAGCACCCTCCCACGGCTAAAACAATGGCCTCGTACAGGGTTACTATTTGATGGCAGGTTCTATTTGTTCACCTGCTCCCAAGGGAACCAACTTATGCATTTAATTTGAAACATGAGAAAATCTAGCAGTTAAAGTGAATCCTCATGTTTAACAATCATTTGTCGTTCATGAAATAGATTGAACAAAGGAATGTTTTGACTCACGAGCTAGAGTTACTGCTGTTTTTTCTTGAAGTCGCAGGTTACAACACTTAGAATGGGGAGCTGCAAATAATCTCTTTCTTGTTTAAAAATGTTATTTCTAGGGGTAAAGGTGCCTTAATTTTAGTTTCTCTACATTTTAAACATTCAATTTTATTTTATTCAATAAGATATATTATTTTTATATTTGAAATTCTTTTCTTGGGTTATAAATAAATCAGACGTTCATGAACAAATTTAGGTGGTGTTTGGTATGTGAAAAATGATTACTTTTTCCATTTTCATTTTCTGGAAAATTGGAAAACGCGTTTGGTTTGCGTTTTTCAGAAAATAAAGGTGTATTTTTTGGAAAACTGGAAAATGGAAAAAAGTCGTTTTCTGTTTTCCAGAAAATGGAAAATGCGCTGTCTTCACCAAACACAGCCTTAATGTTCCATTTGGTAAGAGTCATTTATGTTCGTTCAATATGTATCAAAGTCAATTAATGAATAAGTTTGAACAATTTGATAAACTAAATAAATTTTAATACATACATGTTTGATTTTTTTAATGTCGGTGAATAATATTCTTGAACAGTATTCATGAATCATATTTAAATAAATCAAATTCAATTCAAGATCAAATCAAGTTAAATTTAAATAGATTTTTTAATAGTTTGATTAATTTTAGATTTGATTTTGTTGACTTGATTATTTTATTAAATAAGTATGAACACTATAAAATTTGAATCGGCTTGATTCGTTTATGCTAATTGATCTGATTCTTTTTCTCATTACTAATAGTCACTTCTTTATTAAAATTAGTTGTACTCTTATCGATTAAGACAATTAATAGTATCAATTATAGACATGAACAAAGTAATTGTACTCTTATCAATTAAGACAATTAATAGTATCAATTATAGACATGAACAAAGGATGGATGCTCTTGCTCGATCAAAGGTTTTATTCATTCAACTGCACCGTATGACAATACATTGAATGGATGGCTTCTGCTCGAAGTCTTACAAACATCATCGTTCGGATGCAAACTTTTCAACTTATTAATCATAATGTATCAGATAAAAGAAATTAGAAAAAGAAACACGCAGATCATTTTATTCTAATCCAATTTTTTAAATATTGTTTCTTAGCTCACTTCTTGGTCCACACGCAGTAGTCCTTCCCAGACGCAACCACTTGAAAGTTAGGAGGAACCAGATTCCCGACGTCGAATCGAGGACCGATCTTTGTGATCACTTTTCCGTCGATCATGGCGACGTAGCGATCTGCGTCCGCCGCCAGAATGGTAAGTGTGCTCCCTGGGTGAATCCCGTTTTGCATCCTTATCGCAGCCAGCCGAGTTATCTGCTCCTTCAGTCCCCAGTCGATCAAATGATCGTAGAACTACAGAATACAGAGCAATTTTATGATGATTCATGCTCATGAAAATGGACCGATCGAGAAATTGTATCTGCGAATGTTAATGGATCGCTTACGATGGAAGGGATGCCTGGGTGGGTGAGGATGTAGGCATAGCCCTGCATGACCTTGTCGGAAGGGAACGGCCATAGCTTCTGGGTGGAACCCGTATCGTGGTTGTCGATGAAGGTCACCGCCTTCTCCGGCCACCATCCCATCATCCCCGGCGCCTTCCCCTGCTGATCCTTCATCCTCCACAGTTCACCCTGCACCGCCGCTTGCAGCACCCCTTTGGTGGTGAAGTCGAACGCCACGGCGCTGCCGCCCACCTGCTTCGCCCAGTTCACCAGCTCCTGCCGACTCCCATCTTGATCGTAATCCGGCTTCCCGTCGCCGTCGTACGCCAACGAGCTCCAGAACTCTGCCACCGCGAGGTCCGGCTGCGTACTCTGCACGTACGTTTTGGCCACGCTCGACGAGTAGCCCTTGACGAAGTCGAGCCGCCACCCGTCGAATCCGATGTCGGTCTTTAGCCAGTTCAACCAGTCCGTCAGCTCCTTCTGGACTTGGGCGTTGAGGTGGTCGATATCGGGTGCGGCGCCGAAGTCGGCGCCGGTGTCGGCGTTCCCGGTGCCGTCGGAATACTGGGTGTCGTCGCGGCAGATCATGTGGGGACCCCAGTCGAGCCGGGCGTCGTCGGTGCCGCCTTCGAAGATGCACCAAACTCCACGGCCGTCCTGTTTCTCCGCGCACCGGTGGTTGATCACGATGTCCGCCAAACACTTGATTCCTTTGTCGTGTAATGCGCTGATCAGCGACTTGAGCTCGTTCTGGTTACCGTATTTGGAAGAATTCAAGTCGTATAGTCTCCCCGGCATGTACCCTGCTCGAGCAGATCATGCATGGAACGAATTAAAGAAAGAGTTCTTATATAAACAATCACAACCCTCAAACTTTAACCCTAATTAGCTTTCGTGATCGAAAGACCACCTTGCGGACCGACGGAGTGCGAAGGGGGAGGAAGCCACACGTGAGTAACTCCGGCACCGGCGATGTCGGTGATTCTGTCCTTCAAGAAGTTATACCAACCGCCTTGCTGCTTCCACGACTCCCAGTTGAACCCCTGCAACCAGTTCTTTAGCATACTGGAAACGAACGACGACTAATTAAAACAGATGATCCTCCATCACCTGGAAGAGGATCTGAGCTCGAGCTGAGTGAGGCCCGAGAACAAGCTGCGACAAGAGTAGGAATGCAAAGACGGCGAGTTGCCTCCTCATCTCTCTCCCCCTCGCTAAACGGATACAACAAACAATAAGAGAGGTCAGCTGCAAAGGGGAGCAAGGGATCGATGGAGAAAACTGAGCCTCGCAGTTGACTTATATAGCGTTGGTCGCAGTGGCGCAGGAGATGGGGCATGCAATCCAAGCTCGATTCGTTGGTAACTGAAACATGGACCTCGGTCAACATTGACCAGCTTTTTTTCGTAAAATGCGGCGTATCGCGCACGTATACGGTCCGTGACCGTATCATCATACTGTTTGTTATAGTTACGTATGAATTCTGTTGTTAACGAGGCTAACCATTAATTCGACGAGCCACAAATATACTGCAAAAAAAAAAAAAAAAAAAAAATCTGAGAAAAAAAACAAGAGCAAATCACAATTATACGTTAATTTGCACACAAGTAAGATAGAGCCATAGGAGGAACATAGAAAAGCAATGCAAAATAAGAGTCTGAAAGAAAAACAGAGAGCTTAATTATGATTTACGAACGAGTTGTCTTTCTTATTTTTTATTTCTTTGTTTACATTTTCTCTAATATTGACATTTATTTGAGTTTCAGTGATCGATCCTTGGCCTTGGTCTTGTATTGGAATCTGTAAAGGGTGATCAGAGGGACTGGATCCAAGTAGGAAACCTACGTCAAGCGCCATTCTTTAGTCTTTCTTAGCTTCCCCGATCTTAATAATATGAATTTTTAATTTTTTTTCGATCAGTATTTCGTCCATTTTCAACAGAAATGGCAATGGAGGACATGTCGAAGATGAGGGAAGAAGAGGTGGCGGTGACAAAGACCTAAGCTCAAGGAGCTTTGATCTATTCGCTCATTCTCTTCTTTAATAGTTTTTTTTTTTAAAAGTATGTCAAATTTGTAAAGAGTTTAGTTAGATTTGCAAAACTGCGACGTTAGATTTACCCATTAAAAAAAAAAAGAAGGGAAGTTACTGCACCTATGCATTTGCGCGCGTCAGATTCGGCATTAAATTGTCTGCTCGTCGCTGGGCTTGTTCCAGCGCCAGTGCCAGTGGCCGTGATCTGCTGCTGCTGCTGCAGTGTCGGTGAGGGCCGCTGCTGCTTCTAAAGAGGAGAAAATCTTTGGAGATTCCAAATCTCTTTGATCACCAGCTTTGGATTTGCGTACCCAATTTAGGAGGTCGCCACGCTCCGTCCATGGATTCCAGGAAAGGCAAAGGGAGACGGAAACAGAGATCTGCAACGACGACGACGACGACGACATTCCTCTGCTGTGCTCTCATTGCCTTTGTCTCCATTTCTTCTCTCTTCGCCACTGCTCGTTCAGGTGAGCAACGCCTCACATTTATGGCACACTCTTTTCTTGGCTTGTGTGCTTCATTTTTGCTCAAGCATATGCTTCTTCTCTCCTTCCCGTGGAACTTCACTACCATTTTGAGCAAAGCCTCGAGCGAACTTAACGATAAGTTTGTGCCTTTTGTAGCTTAATCTAGAGTATATGGAATATATTGTTAGGTTTACATTGATTTGTTATTCTCTGTCACAGATCTTGGAAATCCAACACGGATGCCTCGAGTCCAGGTTCGGTTTCGAATCCCAATGTCTGCTCCTCTAGCAGGGAGACCTTGCAGACGAAAGCGCATCTTAGCCTAAATGTGTTGTCTAAGCTAACCTGCGTGGGTGCAGGGAGCGGCGGGACGACGGCGGGGGCTGGTCGGTAGCAGCGGGAAGCCGGGATCATACCCTCCGCTGTGCGCGGCCAAGTGCGGGGAGTGCACGCCGTGCAACCCTGTGCACGAGGCAGTGCCGCCGGGCCAGCCGGCGGTCGAGGAGTACTACCCGGAGGCGTGGCGGTGCAAGTGCGCCAATAAGCTCTACATGCCCTGACCGGCGTATCGCCGCCGCCATTGTCCATTGAACTCTTCCAAAATATGATCCTCGACGCGAAAGCGGCGCAATCCATTGACTAATCGTCGGCCCATAACATTACGCATATGGTCGATCGAGGGAGACGAGGTACGGCAAACCAGTCTTCTTCGCCTCCGGGGAAACCATGCATGTCTGGAACAGAGGAGGAGAAGACTAGCTCGGCTCGCTCAAAGATCCTCTCTCTCTCTCTCTCTCTCTCTCTCTCGCCGGACAACGTGATCTCCCAATATCCAAAACATCAATGTCAGTCGATCGATCTGCACTTCTTTGATTTCTTCTTCCTTGGAAGCGTTGTTTAATTTTCTTCTAAGTTTTGTTGTGCCATCAAACTGTTTGCGTGTGTGTAGGCTAAAGCCAGTTTTGCCTTTCGAAGAAACCTCGCGTATAAATAAGTCATAACTTCAAAAGGTTTTAGCATTATCTTAAACTGAGAACGAGTAGAAATTATATATCACAATTTTAACAAGTTATGTATTGTAATTTAATATATATATATATATATATATATATATATATATATATATATATATATATATAGTCCGTTATGCGAGAAATGATCAATTGCAGATAACTTTATCATCATATTTTTCAAGAAATTGTTTTTAGGATGATATCCATGAGTTTTAGATCACAATATAATAATTTTACTGTGATACTTCAGCTTCACTTAATTATATTTTTTTTATAAATTTAAAAAGCATACAAATATATAAAACTATATTGTATTTTTACGTGAATCAATATATGATGTTTATTAATACAGCACATATTTTTTTTTCTTTTCGAGATTGAGCTGTCAGATGAATTCTCTCTGATAGTAAAAGTCTCATTGATCCTTTCCTATAAAAATTAACACATGTTAGATCACCGTTAGTTTACCCAGCAAAAATCCTTCGATACTTAAATTAGAGTTTGTACAAAAAAAGATAAACAAATAGCATGAGTGAAGAGAATGAATATAATAGAAAATAGTCCGTCTAAATTACATCCTCCCTCTATCTTTCTTCGCTTCCGTCTTTTATATCCCTTCTGACGTTAAGATAAACTGTCGTGTAACCAACTACGAGCATTGCTGTCAACGTGGAATGCTACGTAGGTTTCGGTGATCATGTTGTTATGTCGTTACAGATATTCACTATCGGAAATCTTCTGTGTGATCTATTATGTGTCTTTAATTTGTTATAAAAGATAATAAGTGCCTACAATGACTATAACAAACAATCTCTTTTATGTTTTATAGGGTCTATTTTAACAGTATTAATATTCTTTTTGGCTTTTCGCTAACTTCCCGAGCTATTATCTGTCTGATTCAATTTGGCTTTCTTCTCAAGCTACTACCTTCTCGATTTGGCTTATCTTCCCAAATTGTTCTCGTCTAACTTATTTTCATACTTGCATCCCGAAATGCCACATAACTCGACTCATCTTCCCGAGCTGTTATCTAACTTATTTTATATTTGCATCCCGAATTGCCACATCCTTGACTCAGCTCATCTTCTTGAGTTGTTATCTAATTTTTTTTTATACTTACGTCTCGAGCTGTCACGTTCTTGATTCGACTTATTTTTTCGAATTGTTACCTAATTTATCTTTATTCTTACGTCTCAAGCTATCACATCCTTGATTTGGCTCCTCTTCTTTAGCTATTATCTCTTTAATTTGATTTGATGTCTCTATATTTAATCATATTATAAGAGTATCAAATTATATAAAATTTTAATATATATTTTAATATTATAATTTTTAAATGTATTATAATATTTGCATATGTGAAATCTTAGAGTGGCATTTGCTTCTGTGTACTGGAAGGAAGTGAGATAGTAAAATCGGAAAATTGTAGAAGAGAAGAGAAAAGTGAAAATTGTTACATAAATTTGATATTTTAAATAACATATTTATAATTTTAATAAAAATTAACCATGTGTAGAGGTTCAAAATTATAATACAGTTATTATCGAACGATTTAAATTATTTTAAAAATATAGTTATATTTTAATATTTTCCTATAATTCATCTATATATTTATATTTAAAATTTAGAATTTGAAATAGTCATGTAGTAATTATTTTTCAATAATTGGTCGATTATGTATCAATTTTGGTCTATGTAAATTATGTCTTATTTTTAGATTTAAAATTTTAAATAATAATAATAATATATATATCATTGTTTTTATTTTTTTTTAAGAAAGCAATATTTTCAAATGTTTATTTAAAATTTAGTTAATGGGCATGCTAAACTATATGAGCAAGCAGTTTAATGTTTAAAATAAAATAAAATAATTATTTTTTAAATTAACATTCCTTAAAAAAAAAAATTTAATGTTAAATTGCTTTTTACTTTAATAAGTGCATTTTTTATTATCATCTTGACCAATAGGGCGGCTCCACATCCAGAACCTTCCAAAAGGGTCAACCGTATGATATGAGGTTCATAATAACGGAGATTTTTTTTCTCTCTCTCTCTCTTTTTTTTTTTTTCCCGTTCAATATAAACAGCCGTCTTTTCATTCTCCGGGAAAAGGAGGCCACCGCTGGGTTGATTTCTATGTGATTGGGCAAGATCGTCGACGCGGGACGCTGTTTGAGTCGATCCGAAGGTAGCAGCAGATCTCAATCGCTTCTCGTGAGATTTTTTTTTTCCCTCCCCGATCAATTCGGTCTTCTCATGTGGATGTGGGTTCAGATGAGTAGATAGAGTTGTGTTTTTTTTTTTTTTTTGATATTGTGGGATTTGTGATGCAAATCTGCCCCCTTTTTTTTTGTCTTTAAATTTGTTCTTTCTTTGTTTTTGATAGATCTAGTTTTTTTTTTTCCTTTTTTTGCATCATCCTTCAAAGTTTTTGCCTTTTTGGTTTCTAGATCTTGATGGTGCACCGGCTTCAGTTTTTTTTCTTTTCTTTTCTTCTTTTTCTATGAACATTGAATGGAGATTTTGTATAACATAGATTATTGTTACGTGAAATTTTCCTTCGTTTACTTTCTTCGTTTTGATCGCTTGAAAATTTTCTGTTCCGTGCCCCAGCTTCTTAGCTGCTAATTGTTTTTCTTTGAACTAACAGTCAATTCTACTCTCATTTTTAGAACAAATCGGACAAGGACAATATGGAGTGAGAAAAAACTAAGTTGAGAGGAAAAAAAAAAGAAAGGATTGTAATAGATGGTATTTCGAGGACATGAATTAAATGGAAGAATTAATAGAAAAATTATCCCTTGCGTAGATGGTACCATTGTTATCTCAGTTGCAAGAATAAAGTTTATCACCAATTTTTTGAATTTCTTCCATTTGGTTTCATGTCCTACTTCTGAATAAAGAATAGAGTTTTTCTCCCTTTTTAAGAATCTCTTGCCATTTGGTTCCAGATTTTACTTCTGAATCAGTTGATCAGTTTAGAGCATTCGTCATAACAACAACTAACAATTCGTGTATAGTCACAATCATTCTTTTCAGCCATTAATAGAAAAATTACTGCATGATTAGATTTATCAGGTGTTTGTTAATTATTAAATTATCTTTTCTAAGCGAGTTGTGCCTAAGAAATTAGTACATTAGGAATTTTCTAATTTTTTATTTTCTTTAGCTTGCACGTAATTCCACCTTAATGATGATCTTTTCCTTCCTTTCATCATTTTGTAGGAAATAAAGGAGCATACCTGTCAATGCTGAAAATGTGTTTCAATAAAACTATGACTGATTGTGGTTGCTATTCTCCCCGATTCTGGATGTAACTTGGGAGTATGCCATTTAGTGGTATGCATTTAGGAAAGTTTATCAGGTGGACTGCTCTTAACACATGGTTAAAGCAGCTCTATGAGATTAACTACCTTGCTATACTACAGCAGTAAACACTTTTGGTATTGAGTTGTCATGGAAAATGCAGGGAAAATAGTGATGCAAAGGTTTGAATTAGGGAGATTGCTCGGACAGGGAAACTTTGCAAAGGTTTATTATGCCAGGAATCTTAAAACTGGCCAGGGCGTTGCTATTAAGGTATTTGACAAAGAGAAATTAATGAGAGTGGGTCTTATCGAACGGACCAAGCGTGAGATATCAGTGATGAGATTAGTACGACACCCGAATGTTGTACACCTGTTTGAGGTCATGGCTAGCAAGAGAAAGGTTTATTTTGTCATGGAGCATGTAAAAGGCGGTGAGTTATTTGATAAGATTGTCAAAGGTAAACTAGATGAAGATGTCGCTCGAAAATACTTTCAGCAACTTATCATCGCCGTCGATTACTGCCATAGCCGAGGTGTTTATCATCGGGATCTGAAGCCTGAAAACCTACTATTAGATGAGAATGGAAACTTGAAAGTATCAGATTTTGGTCTGAGCGCAGTTGCTGATTGTAAGAGACAAGATGGTTTACTACACACAATTTGTGGGACACCAGCCTATGTTGCTCCTGAGGTAATCAATAGGTTCGGATATGATGGTGCAAAATCTGATACTTGGTCCTGCGGAGTAATTCTTTTTGTGATTTTGGCTGGCTATCTCCCCTTTCACGATTCTAATCTTATGGAAATGTACAGAAAGATTAGAAAAGGCGAGTTCAGGTTCCCTAGTTGGTTTTCTCTTGAGGTCAGAAGATTGATTGCAAAAATGTTAGATCCAGATCCAATCACCAGAATTTCGATTGCCAAAATCATGGAAAGTAGATGGTTCCGGAAATCATTCGAGGACAAGAAACTGAAAGGCATAGCGGCCAAAGAAGACGCCATTATGGATGTTTCAGCAGCCTTAAGCTCCAGCAGCAACAGCTCTGAGACAAAGCAAGAGTCAAGCGAAATCAAGAGCCTGAATGCCTTCGACATCATTGCTCTTTCACCGGGATTTGACATTTCGGGTTTGTTTCAAGAGGAAAACCATAAGAAAGAATTTTGGTTCACGTCCAAGTCACCGGCACTGACTGTAATATCAAAGTTGAAGGATTTAGCCAAGCATTTGAGATTAACAATTACAAAGAAAGAGGATGGAATATTAAAAATGGAGCAGATATACGAAGGCAAGAAGGGTGTTTTATCCATTGACGCTGAGATATTTCAGATGACGCCTGCACTTCATTTGGTGGAACTGAAGAAAACAAACGGTGACACTGTAGATTATCTGAAATTGCTCAAGGATGGCATAAGGCCAGCTCTTCAGGATATTGTGTGGGAATGCCAAGGTGGTTAATTTACTCACCCAATTGGTTTCTATTTCTTTAATTTGGTCCAGCTTCCTAAAGGCGAAGGGGGAAAAGGGCTTTATGCTACTGTTCTATTCAGTAACAAGAAGCGACATTTGAACGTTAGCTGGGCTGTATACTTATAATTGTGTATATAAACTTTGTAGTTAAAATTGCAAAATCAGGGCAACATTCAATTTGATCTTCGTTTGTTGATGTCTTTTTTAAGAAAGGTTCAGTCCTATAAAAAATCGAAAGAAAAAAAACGTTTTTGATATTGTTCTTTATAGTGCGTTTGGTGAATTAAGTGTGCTAGACCCCACTAGAAAGTGGGGCGTGAACATTCTAAAGATTAGATCTCAGATTCAGCTTGTCATTCAATATAAAATCTATATACGTCGTTTTCACATCAATTTATGAGTTGTATTATACATATAAATGAATTCACATATAAGATTTTAAGTGAAAAAAAAAATATTAGCAAAGTATATATATATTTTTTAAAGAGTCTTAATATAATAATAAAATTGTTACTATGATTTAAAAATTACATATTTGAATTATGAAAATAGTCTTTTAAAAAATAAAATAAGACTATAATAGATGCTATTTTTCATTTTGAAAATTTAAAATAATCTTACTTCCATGTTGAATTAAAAAGTTATAGCTACTGCAGTGAAATTATTTTAACTTATTTAAAATTACTACACTTATAATGATATCGTATCAAAATATTTTGTTATTAATTTGATAAAAATTATTTAGACTTATCAAAAGTTCTCTAATTTGATCAACATCGCTTCAATAACAATTAACATATAGTACTTATTTTGCTCTATCTTATAGTAGCTACTATAGTGGTGGCTCAGTGGTTAGTTATCTTACAAGGGCAGAATGATATTAGATCGTCCTGAGACGTTACAGTTCAATGTACCGAAATCTTCTGATCCTGATGCAAATCACGAAGGATCGTTCCAATTTCAACATTTTGCATCATACTATAGTGATATTAAAATAAGTTTTTAAAAAAAATCATCTTAAGACTTAGCTCAATTGAAAAGTGCATTAAAATAAATTGTAAAAATCTAAAATTTAATCTCCAATGAGAACATCCTTTGTCCATGCACTTTCTAGTTCATGATTTATCTCCCTTATCTCCCTTCTACAAACGTAAAACAATAAAAAACCATTAATGTTGAGTTTATAATTTACCTCCCTCTCTTAAAAGCGTGAGATAAAAAAAATATGATGGGAGTACTCTTATGATATTTTTTTATAATAAAAATAATTTATATCCATTTCATTTTTATCCCATTAAAAAATATAAAATTTTTAGAAATATAACAGAAAGTAAAGCGATATAATTTACAGTAAAACTTTAAAATTATTATATAAATAATAGATTAATTTTTAAATTATAAATTTCAAAAATATAATTTTTTTTTAAAACAAAAAATAAAAGTGATATAAATTTTGATGATTCTATCAAAACTGGTCGGGGAGTTAAAACTAGTACATGACTGTTTTAATTTTTTTTCTTTGTTAATTTGAAAATTCAAGTAAACTCCAAAAACTCAATAGTACATTTATTTATTCATATTAAAAACTGTTATATGACATTCTTTAAAATTATTTAGTGACTTTCAAAATATAAATTCCAATAACTTCACAGTGACTACATATATATACAATTATATCGTTAATCAACCATAAACAAAATAAATTTACAATCACAAATAAATAACACAAGTGATAAGTACTGTACACATAAAAACAAAAAAAAAAAGAAGATATTTTCACATTACAACCAACAAAATATAAAATTCAATGATTTATTACATTGCAAAAAAAACAAAAATCGCATATCTAGTTTATAATTAGTTTCGTACTAAATATCAAAATATAGATAGCTAATGTCAAATGAACCAAGAGCATTGTATTTAAAAAACTAATCTTCTTAACCCCATTTGGATTGCCTTTACAAGTGAGAACCAATAATGGCTACACCCCCCAAAGAATAAGCCCTTTCTAAACCCTTTGCATGACTAAGATTAGATTCATTTTTATATCAAAAGGCATATCCCTTTTGGATGAGACAAGCAACTTGGTCAATCATTGGCATAGAATGTTTAAGGCTGAATCAATAGTAGCTCATTCATCTATGTTTATAAAGTTTTGTCATTAGCCCATAATTCACCATGCAAAATTAAACTAGGGTTGTCACAATGGAAACACATTTATAGTTCACTCCATAGTAATAGTAGGGAGCTAGACGCTAACCTAGACATCGAAATCGGGTAGAGAGCCAACAGGTGCCTAGGAGGTAGCAGTGACAAACTATATTCCCTTTGTCTTGTACCCTCCTCCATCACTTTCAATAAATAGTTCACAATCTCATATCTCTTTGCTTTCCTGCTTTCCTTGTGTATGATAGAATCTCTCTCAGCTCCACACATTTCTTGCTCAGCTCCTGAGCAACTAATGCCAGAGTCAAAAAGGATTTTGAGCTGTTCAAAGATATGATACAAACAAACAAACCCTTTAGAATCTTAAATGTAACACGCACGTTGACTTTGGGATGCAACAACTATGAAGGATTGGACAACTTACAAGCACTAGCAGAGACTAACAAATCTAATGTGAAACCACATGATCATGCTGACAAATCAACTACATTGACTATTTCTCATATCGAAAAAGCACTCCAACAAGCAGTCTGTATCTGGTAATCATCACTTTAATATCTTAGTTTATGCAGGAGTAAGTTCAGAGTTCGCTTTTGAACCAGAAACACCTTAGTATTACCAAATAGCACATCTACCATCCTAGATATGAAATTTCATCAAGCACACCAGATATACATCTTCAAATCTTCATTTTAAACAAGACGCCAAAAATAAAATTGAATAAAGAAATCATGACTATCTTTTACACTCCTGGATAAATGTGGGGGCTCACCAACTTGATATACATACACATGAATACTTACATGTTGAACTGGCAAGTCGAATTTTGTAGTTCTTTCTGGATAAACTACCCAATAAGTGGATGCTCAAAACAAGGTTCTGTTGGTTCACCATAGACGGTAATGAGTGGCAGAGTTTTCAAGATAACTAATACCATCTCCATATATTTTTCTTGTTCAATATATATCTTTCTAATAGCAAGGTCAAGATCAATCAAATGGGGAATATAACTATCAACTCTATCAGATTGGCAAAAAAAAATTAAAAAGAAGATAAAGATGAGATAAATTTATTTATATATGAGATTTTAAAAGAAGTTTAAAGATCTTAAGAAATGGCACACATTGCGTATCATTAAACACCAGATTATTTGCTATAGTGATAGATAATATAAATAACAAAGAAAATAATTAATGAAATTAGAATAAAACATATAAAATATTCTTATGATATTGATAATATATGAGCAATCATATCATACTCATAATTGATAGAATTGTATTATAATTTAAGTCATATCAATTGAATTATTAAGAAATGCTACAATCATAATTATCAATATAAATTACCAAATAACACTAGATCATCCATTTAAAAAAAATATCAAATTATTGCTTAATATTCCACGTTATTAAATCTAGTTGGGTCCTCAATTACATTTTACTCAGATTTCATTTAAAGGAAGAAGGCTTAAGGTCATGGTTGATCTAGGCAAGAGACAAATTCTCTCCAAGTGCAAGTTCAATAGGATTTGAGTTGAGATTATTGAGAACTCAATAAGATTGATTGAGTTTCCAAAAATCAGTTGACTTGGCCCCATTTCAAAACAATTCAAATCGATTCCATCCATTTTCTAGTTAAATGTTAACTCATTTCCAGCAATATCTTCAATTCTCTTGTTTCTTGAATTTCGAAAATCATTCTTCCTGAGATGTTCAATTTCTTAGGAAGGTCAGAATGGCAACCAATGTTATTTACCCAACTCAAACAAACAGTATCAACTGATTTTGCCAACCGTGGATATAGGGGAATCACCAAGAATTTGTAGGAACCACTACCAAATAGAAGAGGAATTAACACTTCCAGCCATGTTATGAACTTTTTATCATCACAGATAAAGGATCTAAGTGCCTCAAGCAATAGCAGGAAAAATTGGTATGACAAAAAGCTTAGCTAAGAGTGGTACAATGTTAGACAGAGTTATTGGCGAATCATGAGCTTGAGAGAGAGAGAGAGCTAAGTGCTGATCAATGTCAGACAAAGCATGCTAGATGAGCAAAAGAGATAGAGAGAGATGGCCTATAGATCTGATGGCCACTTATTGATTAGGAAACAGAACCAACTGTAAGAACATGGAAAAGAAACTATTACAGCAGGTACACTTCGAGAATACATTTGCATAGCGTTTCAAATTAAGGGAACTTAATTCACCCTAATATTTAAGAATTATGAACCATGGAACATTGTTCCAGAGTCCTCCTGATATAACAAAAAAAATTACAACCAAGAATTGTCTATTCAAATTACATGTGGAATCATAAAAATGATGGACCACCATTCTTTTATTGTGATAACTAGACTTTAATTAATTTTAAAGATGCAAAGTCTAGAACTTGCACAAAAGACCACTGGAACTTGAATTGGAGTGATAAAATAGATGACGACATCACTGGATGGAATCATAATTGGTAAGCAAACAAGCAGAATACGGTACTGCCTTCCAAAAAATGAAACTAAAATACTCATCTTTTATAGAATGCAACTCATTTGCAGCTATTCCTCAGCCAGTAGGTGCACTCAGAAGCACAATGTCAAAAAGTTCAGAGGGATTCAATGCAGTGAAGATGAACAATATAAATATATAATTCCAATACAGAAACATAGAATCTGCAAGGAACCATCGTTATGCATATGGAGGACTCACCTCAGCCAACTAATAGGAGATACAATAGAGCAATCAGGTTTTGACTTGTTTGGACTAATTACCATTGCATCATTTTGCTGCATATTATCTATGAGACTCAGAGGAAGTAAATGTTTTTTTCCATCAGAAGCTAATGATTGTGAAGGTCGTGTCTGCATCCAAGGATCACTACCATTCACTGCAGCACTATATGCACCATGTGCGACTCCATTCTGCTGAATACCACCAAGTACATGCTGTGGAGATTTGGCACTCAAAAGTGCAGTGCTCCCCTTCATGCTTTGTGATACCAAAGGGTTGTTTGAGAAAATATTTGATATATCTTGTTCTGAACTCTGATGCCCTCTAGTTGAAAGCCATCTGGAAGGCCCTCCTAATAACCCCATGTTCTGATCCAATGGAGGTTCCCACATCTGCCATGTACCTTGTGACTCATCAACATTTGTCATATATAAATCCCGAGACTTCACATTACATGACACTTGGTCAAAACTAGCCTGCTTTTCTTCTGAATTTTGCAATCTGGAAATAGGACACTCAATTGGAGAAGGCCTGAATATAATTCCAGAAGCAGAAGGATTCTTTAACACTTGAGATTCCACCACCTTATAATTGCAAAGAAAATCAGATCTTGTATCTAATGGAAAATTATCAAGCTCCTCAGAAACTGGACCAAGCAAAGATATCATATCTGGTACATAGCAGGGATCTTCAAAAATTTCTGCTTCTTCTGATGTAAAACTTGATGTTGAATCCTTAACGGAAGGAAGCAAGGATTCAGCTGACAAGCTTTTGGGAGAAGTACTACTAAATAAGACATTGGATGAGGTCATAGAAGTTAAAGGAAATGGTTGTGCAAAGTTAGTTTGACTGTCAAAAAAATTGTCCGATAGCAACTTCTGATTATTTACGTCTGTAATCTGAGCTTCTACTTGACTGTTATTATTTTGACTTGTTGAAGTCGTTGCAGGGTTTGTAGGAGCTGGATTAGTGAATAGTTGATGCCATGGTTTCTTCAGAGTAGCTTGGCGTGGTTGCACATATGAATTCATCTAGGAAATGCAAAGAATCCAACAATCAAAACAAACAGTTATCAGAAACAAGAATACTAAAGAGCTTGATGTGCGACAACTTACAGGCTGATGAAAGTTGCTTTTGAGAATACTACTATCTCCACTTGACACAGTATTAACACTTACATCTCCAGCCACTTGAGAATTTCTTACATTTTTGAAAGTATGATTCATGAAAACTGTAACTGGTTTAATTGGTTTCTTTACCGCACTAGTTGGGTTCTGGGTATTTCTCCCAAAAAATATGGAGGCACCAAAACCTCTTGATGATGGAAAGTTGCCAGTTATATGACTAGGATATCTTGTTTTGCCTGCTATCACTTTATTTCCACGTGAAGTCTCCAAGGCATGTGATTTTGATCTCACTGCTGTATTTCTAACAGCATCATGTCCCTCATTGTGCTTCTTATTGTAAAACCCATGCTTTCTCTCATTCAAGTTGCTCGCCCTTTTCTCTAAATCCTCATCATCAGAATTGCTCTTACTAGATCTCCTATCCTTGTCGTTTCTTCTATCTTTTCTGCTTTTCTTTCCTTGCTTATGACTGTCTCTTTCCTCGTCAACAATGGAACCCTTGACAGTCTCTCCCTCGGCTTTCAATTTCTCATCTCTCATCTTTCTTCTTTCTTCTACCAGCTTTGCAACTTCCTCTCTTTGCTTTCTCTCTTGCTCTTCCAGCATCTCCTTTTCCAATTTTGCCTGACGTTTCTCTTCAGCTTTCTTCCTCGTTTTCTCCCATCTTCTCTCAAGCAGGTTTCCTCCATCATCCTCTCTCTTATATAAGGCCCCTTTGTGGTCTCTGTCAGAACCATCTTCTAACGAACTATTTCTGAATACTACTCTACAAAGCCATCTCATACTGACAAATAAATAGAAAATCAGATTGAAAGGGAAGAAAATGAGGAATGATAAAAATTTCGCAACTGTAGAACAACCCCAGTTGGTGTTTCTCGGGGCTTGCCGATCCTGACTCCATATCCATCCACAATTCCTCATAAGTTCGCTGATCGAAGAGCTCCTAACAGAACATGGAAGATCCAAGATGGGCCTTTTAGAAAATTGGCCGCAGTAAGAGCACTTGAAGCGACCTCCAGTAGGATTCTGGTCCCTGTATGGGGTGTGACAGTTCCGGCAGCGGCGGACGGCAGTCTTCAAAAGCGTCTGCATCTCAATTGCAAGTGCCCGCTGGCGCTCGCGTTCGCGAGCTGCCATGCAAGCCTGCAAATAATTCAATAGAGGTACCAAAGCCTTGTACCAGAAGAGGGTCAGAACGAGGACGCTCAGGCAAGCGATCCTAGGCGAGGTGACCTCAAAGCGGAGCCGCGGAGGGAGGAGCGGCGACATGCCCCAAAACAGGAGAACTGGGAACAACAGCCAAGGCAACAAGGTGGCAATCTTCCGCGACCACCTCGGAACTACACAAAGTATACACATTATTCAAGAACCAGCGCGGTAGCCAGACGAGCCTATCTGAATATCCAAACGAGACCGAACAAATTGCAGGCTTGGGAAACCGAATCTTCTGCTACAGCGTCTCCTGATTCTTCCTCGACCACCGTCCAATCTCGCCGCCTTCAACCTCCAGAAAAAAAAAAAAAACAAAACAAAAACCGCAGAGTTCCAGAATCCCCAAATCCCAATACGGCAAGCAAGCCAATGGCGGCGAAAAGACCCTAGAATCACCCAATGTCCGAAGGAGCCACAATCGAATCGGAACCTCGATGGAGCAAGCGACCGGGAGGGAGAGCTTCCTTAAGCAGCGCAGTCAGGAATAAATAAAGCGAGGACGCCGAACGAAAATGGAGACGAAGGAGCGGGGAATGATGCCGCCGTGGTGGCTCATCGAGAAAACCCTAATTCTGTCTGATCCGCGCCCATGCCTCGGTGTGAGAGAGAGAGAGAGAGAGAGAGAGGAGAACGCGAAGAAGAGTAGAGACACGATCTAGTTATCAAACGAACACTTCAATTTTTCCCCGTGCTCTTGTTTCCCAACGCATTTATTTCCCTATTCATTATGGTCCGTTCTAAGGGAAAAGTACTAAATTTGTCTCTCTCCTCTTTTTTTCTTTATTTTTTTTTTTTTCAAATACTCTTCTGGCCAAGGTCGCGTGTTAAAACTCCCAACCATATTTTGATCGTCGATCTCAAATAAATCTCACCCATTTTTTAATCCATTAACAATATTTCTTATTAATTCCCACAATTATAGGAAAACACTAATTGGTTTTTCCATAATGTTTTTAAAATTGTGTGTGTGTTTTTTTTCTATTTTTTGAGTTTGAAGCGGTGAGTTTTAATTATTCAATGAGAAAATTTTAAGTTCTAAAGTGCGTGAAATTTTTGTGTGTGTGTGTGTGTGGTTTATAGTCGAATTGCATGGTAATAAAGGGAATATAAAAAAAAATACATTTTGAGATTCCTCAATGATTAGTTCTTGATTCGACTGATCTTTTACGAACTTTGATGAAATAGTATAAAAGTCCTGCAATGACCACACAAAGCGCAACCCCATCGACGATCCCACCGCCGATGAGGACCTTCATCGTCAGACCGGAAGAAGGGTCGCGACGCCCACTCGCTTTCTTCGCGATTTTGATCCAGTAGCTAGATTGATCGGCCCCCATCTCGACCTCTCGAGCGCCGCCGACGAGGCCGTAGTGGTAGCACGAATCTCCGGCACCAGCCACGCCATTGCCATTCAGGTACAAAGCGGCAGCGCAAGAACAATCCTCCAAGCAGGAAAATAAACACTCCTTCTTGCTAACGTTGACCGTCGGCGATGGGCTTCTCAGGACGGTGGCGATCCCTTCCAGTTCCACCATCTCGACGTCAGTGGCCGCCGACTCGCAGAAGTTGGCATGGTACTCCAGTCCGGAAATTTGCAGAAAGGAGCAGGTTTCAGCGGTCGAACAGACGCCGTAAGGTCCGCAAGGAAGTGGAAGGTCACAGAACCGGAGAGCTCTGTAGGACGCCTCGAACTCGCCTCGGGAAGCAGAGTAGTAGTAGAGGCCGACGTCGCCTTTGCTTCCCAGGGACAAGAATCTAACAGCATCAGAATTC
The DNA here is from genome assembly GCA_025175895.1 of Wurfbainia villosa. NCBI lineage: Eukaryota > Viridiplantae > Streptophyta > Magnoliopsida > Zingiberales > Zingiberaceae > Wurfbainia > Wurfbainia villosa. The sequence goes on along the minus strand of CM045991.1, from coordinate 20,807,060 downwards.
ATTGCCAGGATTTGAGCGATTTTCTTGGATCTTTTGTCGAACACTTTGAGCCCGTTGGATGCCAGCTTGACGAACGCGATTCTTCTGCCCGGCCGAGGCTGGAGGTCCCAGTAGGAGTAGGCGTTGCCTTTCCAATGCAAGTAGGCCGCGACCTTGTCCTGCTCCACCTCGAAGGAGTAGGACGCAGAGGAATTGACAGGGTGGGACGTGAGCTTGCCCGAGGAATCGAGTTGCTGTCTCCAGAGCAGCGTGTGCGTCGGGTGGTCGAAGCTTTGCCATCTGGTTCGGTTCGTCGCGTCGGTGAGGATGAGATTGCCTGTTCTCTTTTTAAGGCGGAGACACTGTTTCCAGTAAACGCGTAGCGAATCTTTGAACACGTCCAATTCAAGACGATTATGCCGATCGACGAAGATAGCGAGTTACCTGCACGCCTACGCCCGGAGTTCCCGAACGCCATCCGACGCGGCCGGTGCTGTCCTTGATCTGCAGGTCGCCGTCGACGGTTAGATCGAGGATGCAGCTTCCGGCGGGAGTGAATCTCGCAGAATGGTCTGATGACCAGACCTTCAAGCCTCCGAGGAGAACGACCATGGAGCAGGAGTAGCGGCCTTGGACGGCCTCGACGCTGAGCGCCGCCCGTAAGCCCGGCGTGGCATTCCCGGCGGTGAGCACGTAGGCTCTCCCTATGAAGCCCGGCTGGAACGGGGAAGGAAAGCCGACGGTGACACGGCCGCCAGCGGGGAAGATCAAGGCAGAGAGTGCACAGTGGAGGGAGAGGGAGAGGCAGAGACTGAGGAGGAGGAGGAGGAGGAGGAATAAGGGAAAGGCGCGTCCCATATAGGAGTGGATTAAGCATATGCGATATGATTATGGACGGAAGAATTAAGAATTTGGCAGCGAGGCAAAGAAAGGAAAGGCAGTAAATATTGAGCTGGAAATGGTATTGGGAAGAGAGAATTACGCAGCTAGAGCGTTGCTTGCATGGTTGGGAAGGCAAACGGCCCTGCCCTGTTTTTGCTTCGTCAGTGGGAAGGACTCCACCAACGATGAGCGGAGAAAGTGGGAGGGGAACGACAACGCGAGCGTGCAAGGGACAATGATCACGCGCGCCAATGTATGGAGAGTGAGGTGGAATTGCAATCCTCTCCATTTTCAGGGGCGACGAGAGGATTGCCGGCTGGTTTTGGTCCCTTTTTGGGCATTTAATTTATGGGAATCTCCCCGCTAGTGACTACTTGCTTAACATGGCAGAATTGCCAAACTCGCCGACATGGTCTGGGTCAACGTTGACTTTTTTAAACCCATCTGAGGGGAGTTGCTTGTTCGGTCAAAACATCGGTTCAATCGCAATATCTTTCCGGTCAACGAACTGTTTGACCTCGAGCGATTGTTCAAATCTAGGGAAAATATAGTTCTTTCCGCTGCGTGCGATGCTGAGTGAATAATTCGAAGCAAATTTTATTTACCATTAATTTGTATTTATGCGCTTACATGGGAAAAAAGAAAGGGGACAAAATCATAGATATTTTCATCGAATCGAATGATGTAAACTCATAAAAATCTGTGGCAATCATGGAAAATGATGAAGTGGGTCAGCAAACCGGCAGATCCGGGGGAGGGGCCTCGAGGGACTGCAGCTCCGCCGCTCCATTTTCCACCAGGAAGGCCATGGCCAGCCCCCAAGTGATGTGCACGTCCAAGTGGCAGTGCATGAGCCAGATGCCGGGGTTGTCCGCCACGAAGCGGATGACGGCCCAGCCGTTCACCGGCACGCCGACGGTGTTGCGCATCGGCGGGTCGACCAAGTTGAACTTGGCGTTGTCCTTCGCCGGGTTGAAGTTCCCGAACCCCTCCGCTAGAATGTAGAAGTCGTAGCCGTGGATGTGGATCGGGTGATTCTCGCCGGAGACGATGTTGGTGCCCTGGAGCACCAGTTGCACTACCGACCCGTACTTGAGCTTGTACACCTTCGTCCCCGCCACCGGCTGCGACAGGCTACTGCTCACGTTCTGCGCCGTGTAGTCGAAGGCCACCGGTGGCACCGCCGGAAAGTCGGTGGTGAAGACGCCCGGTAGCCGCTGGTAGTGCGCCTGCAGAAGGGAAGTGACCCCTGGGAACACGAACGAGACATTGTTCATACTGGCGGCCATGCGGGTGTTGTTGGGTCCCTCGCAAGTCCTTCCTTCGGGGCAATCAAAAAGGCCGAGACCAACGGTGAAGAAAAGGTTCTCGTCGACGGGGCCGGGGACCTCCACAGAGGAGGGGCTCTTAATCCCTGCGGTGAAGGCGGATACGGCGGCGGTATCGTTGTAGGCCGGGAGTGCGGGAAAGATGGGCTGTGGGGGTGGACCCGGTTGGTTGCAGCCGCAGTCGTACTCGAGGATGGCGGTGGCGGTGGTGTTGTCAAAGGCTACGTTCTTGGCGCTGGAGTAGGCGCGCGCCGCGATGTAGTAGCGGGAGAGAGGTTGGTCCATGGTGACGAGCACGTCGGTGGTTTGGCCCGGAGCGATCATGAGCACGGAGGTGGTGAAGGGCTTGGTGTACGAGGCGTCGGCGGCCACCACCGTCATCTTGTGGTTAGCGATGGCGACGAAGAGCTCGTTGTTGAGCGCAGCGTTAATGAAACGGAGAAGATTCGTCTCGCCGGCCTTCACCGGAATCACAGTGGTCTCTGCACTTAGTCAATCAGCAGGTAATTACCGATGCCATGAATACTTCAGGCGATGGCAGTTAATTAAACTATCGGAGTAGATGAAGAACCTTTGGAGGAGCAATTGTAGAGATCACCGGGCTGGGCGTTGATGGTGAAAGCGTCGGAGATGTTGGGAGAGCCACCTGTGCGCGTTGCTTCTCTGACGACGTCAATGGGATTCTCGTTCCACCACTCCCCTGTTTTCGTTCCACAACTCCACAGTGAAAATACTTGTATAATTTCATGTCATTAGAATTGAGTTTTAGGCAGCGTACCAAGTATGAGAGGGATCTCTCTCTTAGGCATGGCGAATGGATAGGATGCGTTTTCCTTGGGACGGATGATGAGAGCTCCATACACAGTGGCCCGGAGCCAGGAGCTGTGCGCATGCCACCACAGTGTCCCTTCCTGTCCCTGGATCGTGAACCTGTACCTGTAGCTGCCGCCTGGTTTGATGGGGCACTGCGTCACAAACTCCGGCCCGTCCGCCCACGCCGTCCTCAGCTGTCTCACTCCGTGCCTTAACCACCCCATAAACCACCGTCAATTATACAAGTAAATTTGATCACCAATTAATGGCCATCTAAGTAATGTAGAGTACCAGTGAAGAGTGACATTGTATCTCGCTTGATTGACGACATTGATGATGATCGTGTCGCCGTTCTTGACCTCTATGGTCGGCCCCGGAAACTGCCCGTTGACGGTGATGATGTTATGATCCTTGCACAGCCTCTTCACCGGCGTCTCTTGCACCTGCATATATATATATATATACGCAGTCAGTCATTCATGGCTTTGATTCACTCGAGCAGTAGTAGCTCCACAAAGTGGGAAAGATAAAGTGCTAAAGAAAAACTTAAATCACCACAAAGTCATGACGCTGCACTTCTGCGTCGATTCCATAAAATAGAAGTGAATTGAGACATAAAAGGAAGGTAATAACGAGAAGATTGATTTTGGCTAAACACTCCATCGAGCAATGAAGCGATGATGATCACAGCCACAGGCAGTGGCGCTCGAAAGTTTGAGATATCAGAGAGGCAGTGACCGATGTAGAATGAAAAGAAAAGGGCCTACGTCGTCTTATATAGCGATCAGCTAGTGAAGAAAAGGCACGCAGTCAGCATGCATGAGATCTTCGAGAGGTGGTTTGTTGTGGTTGGCGGATTAGGTTTGGATTTGTGCCCTGTTTTTGTTTTAGTTATTTTCACATCGTTCATATTTACATATATATTATATGATCGTACTTCTCGTTGAACCGTGTGGCAGTTGGTGGCTTGTTGCACCCACTTTGCTAGGGTCTTTGTTAGACATAGTAATTTCAGCGATGCTTCCTTCTCAAGTTTCCATGTTAATTCTTTTCGACAACGCATCGTAATGATGTTTCCAACGTTTTCTTCTCTCTAAAAACTATCATATTTGCCTGTTTTTTTTGGCAATTCTTTTGCATGCGCCAATAGATTGCTTTTGAAATGTTCAGTCTAATCAGCTTCTTGGAAGAGCTGTTGAAAGTTTGCAATGATAAAATCAATTAGCTGGTCTCAGGTTTGGTCAGGGTTGGTGGGCAAGATGCAACTTTTGGCTGAGTTGATCTCGTCGATCTGACCTTCAAAAGTCCACAGTGAGTGTTCTCTAATTTTCCTTGCCCTCTCTTGCTTCTAGAGAAAGATAACCACCCTGTCCTTTAATAGTCTGATATATTCCTTCAGTGAATTTCCCCCTCCTAATTTGATATGTAGATAGGAGTTGAGAGTTTATCTTGCTCAAAAATCTTGCTTTAGTAACTTGGTTTAGAAAACAACTATCTTAATTGCTTGTGTAACTTGCTTTTGAAGAGCTTAATCAGTTCGAAATTTCCACCAACTGTTAAAAGTTGATCTTAAAAGCTAGAGTTTGATATATGGTAACTAATTAGGTGCGTGGATGAGGTAGCTATTAGCGACCATAAAGTTGATGATGACATTTACACACAGAAATGCAGAGCAGTCCATTGATGTCGATCAATAGATTCAATGGGATTGGTCTATGCATAGCATATATTCCTTATGATTCAAGGAAATGTGATTACACTATCTATTAGCTGGTGAACGACAACCATTAAATCTCGAAACGAGGTAGGAGACTAGTAGTTCAGCCACAATGAGATGACACCACTGCTGACCCACCCTGATATCTGGAGAGCCTTTTTCATCATCAACATTTAATGGATATACGCACTCGTTTTATCTTAATCCTTGGTTCCCTACACAGCGTACGTATTTACTTTATAATGAAGATCTAATCTCAGTTAAAAACTATTAAGAAGCTACGATGGTATTGCATTAAAAGATAAAACTTTGTTTGACTGGCAGAATTAGAATTGTTGTTAGTGAAGGTAGGAGATGGTGAGAATTTTGATAAGACTGTAGGGAATTCTCAATTAGCTAAACCAACTATTGCCCAATGAGTTAATGGATTAGTCTTTTTTTAATCTATTATTTACATAATTTTCATAAAAAAACTATGTTGAGATACAAAAGATGAGAATAAACATTCATTCTATCACATTAACAAAACTATAAGATACATTTGTGATAAAGTCTGCAATTGATATGATAATGGCTTAATCTTAAAAATAGACTTTATCTAATAGTTAGGCGTGATATCTTTTAAAACTGAGAAATTATGTTGTTGCTTCAACTGAGCAGGAAAAATTAAGTAGAAATTGCATCGTGCTTACAAAACAATGTAACTATAAAGGAGCTCATTCCATGCATCAGGAACTCCTGGAACACACCAATGCGTGCAGTCTGAATAGCTATAAGGGTTGGCAAGTTCTTCTTGCGTTAGATTAACCCAATATCTCCTGTAAACAGAGGGATGCCCATCTTTTCGATACTCTGATAGCTGAGTTATGTTAAGTAACTGCACGCTTACGCCTTTTCTTCTCATTTTCACGATGGTTTTCTCAACCATATGCAGCATCTTGTAATCTGATCCTCTACTCGCATACCCTTCTCTTTGAATTGGTTCTGTTTCATTGTAGCAATTTTGATTGCTTGCTGCGCCCCACTCATCTCCCCTGCCAAAATCACCTTTCGTTCTAAGTGTCTGTATCAATCCATAAGACAGACAATGCAGTAACGAATCTGAATGGCGATACTGACCAAACATGTGTTGGTGATAAGCTGACAAAGAAAAGCTTGGCATTGGGGTTGGGATTTAATTCGAGCCAATTAGACCATTCCTTCAGGGCTAGCTCAAAGCCCTCTACCATCTCCAACTCCTCTACGTTCTTGATCTCGTCCTCAAACGATCCATGCCTTGCCAAAGAAATATGAAACTCAAGTCAGTTAAATTAGGCCAACGAAAGAAGGTAATAGAGCACACAAATGTTTTCTTTGTGCAACTTACAAGACCTTCATCTTCATCCCGGGCTTTTTCCACCATAAATACGAGTTGAACACCAGTATATCTGCGTCTGCCCATTGTTGAGCATGCGTCTCGATCGAATTCGCCCTCATGATGCGGTTTGTCATTCGGTGGTGCACTGGATCATCACAGTTAGATTCTACCAACAAAGGAGACCAGTAGAAGTCAATCGATGCATTGAAATCCTGCAAATTATACTCCAAGGCAAACATAAGTTTCAGAAGCTCAAACATAAGTTACAGTGCAGAAATGGAACGTTTATACGTACCATTGCTCTAAAGGACATCAGTGAGCCATTATAGATCATAGATTTCCTCTCACTGCTTATAGAAGATTCCACCATGCACACCATCGATACCCATTGATTCCGGTTAAGGGAGTCACCCACAAACACCATTCTTTTTCCTATTAATCTCGTCAGAAATTTGCCAGCATCAAACCTGTTTGCCAATGTTTAGCAGTAGTTTCATCGATTGAGATTTCAATTGTAAGTGTGAAGTGCCTATTAAGATTGGAATAATTAACACGATAAAATAAAATAAAATTAAGCACTAATATGACTTGCGTTTCCATAATTACATATAATTGTGTAACTTTCCACCAAATCAGATTCTACCATTGCAATTATGACTCAATTTGCTTGCAGCAGCATCTGAGTTTTTTGGAAGGCAGATTATTGCCCAATGATTAAGAAATATGAAATACACTTTTGGTTTCTCATAATTGTCCAGAAAAGTTAACTTCAGTGTGTCTGATCTCTAATAATGTATCTAATCATGCTTTAAATTCTTAAAAGAAGTAATAATCTCAACAGACAATAGATGAAAAGGAATTTCTTTGAATTATCATATCATGCCTGGGGATGTCGCATCCATTTGGCTGCCACCGCCATTGCTGATGCTTGAGATTCCTCCTGCCATACTTCTCGCAAGCTACCTCATCGTGCATGTACTTGCACTGCAGCCCCGAATACAATGGGCGCCTATCGTCATCGAAAACCCACCTCCCTGAGAACAAGTCACAGCCCTCCAACTCTGTGCTAGACGACGACTCATCGCTCACGGTTCTGTTGCCCATCGTCTCTTGCTCTTGCCGCTCGAGTGCGCTGACTGGGAGGATGCAATTCACTTTGTCGTAGGAAAACGAGATGGCGATCGCCAAAACTAAGATCAAGGAGAACAAGAAGGGAACGAGAAGAGCAGCGGCAGTGTTATTCTTCTTAGCAATGGCCATGTCACCCATGCAAGCATGTCCGACACTAGCGCGGCAGTGCTTTTATCTCTGCGCAAAAAGTTCTGGTGAGGTGCCAATTGTGTGTGAGGACTGAGGGGCGACATGGCGGTTAGGAAATTGGGGTCGCTCGCTCTGTAAAGTGAAGGAATATAATTGAGGGCGAATTACTGTACGAGTAACTGATCGAATTGATAATGTTTGGTGGAGGCATTTATGATAGTGTTTGTGTTGATCGTTCGGTGTTTGAGGATGTGTTGGTGAAGGATCACTGACTCGGAAAGCTAATTAAGAACAGAGTTGCTTTCTGAAGCTTTTTGCGATCGCTTGAAAGGAAAGAAACCAGAGTACGATATTTTTGTGATCGCCTTCAGAAGCTTTTTAAAATATCAAAAGTTCGCCCTCAATTTTACAGAATCTCTGAATAGTAATATATTTTTTTTATTCTACGTTTGAAAATTTTCTTCAATTTTTTTTTGTCGATTGCTATTGTTTCGAGGGGTGAGAAAAAAATTCAGTTAGTAGCCGCAGGGATGATGACGACGTGATGTTTAAGGTACGATGATGTCTATAAAAGTAATATGAATTTATTTGAAAGGAGGTCTATAATTTTTTTTTGAATTCAGATGACCTTACGTATTTTGATCATCACGTTAAGGTCCATAGGACCTCCGTAATTTATCTTCCTCTCAATGACCGTGAGACAAACTGATGAAGCCTACTAGGTTGACGATTTCAATTTTTTACGAATAAAAAATTCTGTTAAACCGAATAAATCAATCGAATCGAATTTTTCGATTTGGTTTATTTGAAAATTCATTTTTTTTTTAAATATCAATTTAATCGATTTATTCAGTTCGGTTTCAATTTCGAAACGAAAATAATCGATTAGATCGAACTAAAATCTATCAGTTGACTGATTAATACAAATCAATCGATTATCTCGAGCCTTATGACCTTCATCGTTATCAGTCGATTAATATTTCACATCAGTCGAGATAATAAAAAAATCAATCTAATTAATTGATTTGGTTCGATTTTATTTAAAAATTTGATCGATTCATTTTATTAAAAAAATTTAATTTATTCAATTTTAATTTAACGTTTCGGTCGATAATTATTACTGCCTAATTAGACGAGTAAAAATTCCTTTTAAAAAAATATTATTTTATTATTTTTTCCATTGAACAACTGAACAAGGCAGCGAGCTGAGGCAGTGTGTTCGACAAATCGAAGGTATTTTTTGCGCGTCAGTCCTCGCCCTACAAAACAGAGCCCTTGGCGCAGCCAATGACGACGACGCTATTCTGCTCCGTCGCCGCGGCGAGTTCACATGTCTCCGTTGATCTCCGAGGGCGTCGCCCTCTTTCGATCTCATCTCCAGCAACGGAGGTACGAGATTGCGTACCGTCTCTATCTCCGCCTTGATGTCTCTCCTTCCCTGCCGCCCTTTATTATTATTATTTTTAATCTTGATCCATCCACTAGATTTGATGGCGCGACGCTTCGTATTTTGGAGTCGATTCTGGTTTCGCGAGATGTTGAATCTCTTCTCGCGAGCAGAGCGGCTCTGCGGGGCCTTCTGCTATCCGAAGCCTCTTCGGTGATGGGAGGAGCCTCGGGCATGAGCGTGGAGAAGAAGCTCTGGATCGTTCAGTTCTTCGTTGGAGCTTTTGCTCTCGTCGGCGATGGTGAAGTGAGCCTTCCGCTTTAGTTTTTTTTTTTTAATTTGATTTGTATTGATCAAGCATTGAAAAACACAGTTACCTCTTGATTCTCCGTTTTCCCACCCTTTTCATTATTATTTTAGGCAAGTGCATTTGATTTTGTTAACCCAAAATGATTGATAAAAACCAATGTTGTTTTCTATTCGTGTCAGAGTAAAACTCGTCGATGCTCACAAAGAATATGTTAATAGGATGCTATCAAATTTACTTTTCTACGGCGGTGCCAATAATGTCAATACCAACAAGAGGTACTAATAAATGATGGTAGCACAAATTCAATCCCAGCTCTACCATAGCAAAGGTTGTTAATTGAATACGTGATGCATCAAGAGTTTCATAACGGGGCAGAGAATTCAACATGTGAGACAATTTTATTTTGAGCATGACAGGGATTTTAGGAAACTGATACCAAGTGGAACTAGGGATGAAGCGGGAGAGTGCCGTTATTCGGAGTGCTCCGCAAGTCAATTCGGTTTTCATGGGACAAGAAGTGCGAGCTAGCTTTCTCCGAGCTGAAGCAGTATATATCCGAGCTGCCCACGCTGGCCAAACCGACGCCAGGAGAAAGTTTACAACTATATTTGGCCGCCTCAGAAGAGGCAGTGGCATTCGTCCTGCTCCGGCAGGAGGATGGTAAGCAATTACCTATTTATTTTATTAGTCATTTGCTAAAAGTTGCCGAAAGCAGGTACACCACCCTAGAGAAGCTGACGCTGACACTACTTATCACGACTCGGAAGCTCCGCCCTTACTTCCTGTCTCACCCCATCACTGTGTTGACCAATAGCAGCCTCGGAAGGATACTAACTAATCCTAAGGCATCCGACCGCTTGATCAAATGGACTACGGAGATGGCTGAATATGACATCCAGTATCAGCCCAGGACAGCTCTCAAAGTGCAGGTATTGGCAGATTTCCTTGTCGAGACATCAAGAATCGAAAGAAATGAAGAGTGGAGAATATATGTCGACGGTTCGGCCACTAAACAAGGAAGCGGAGTGGGGGTGCTGCTGATATCACCACAAGAGGAGATGATCCGAATCGCAGTGCAACTTAATTTTCGGGCCTCTAATAATGAAGCTGAATACGAAGCCTTACTCGCGGGACTCCGAGCTGCTCGACACGTTGGGGCTTCACGGGTTTCTTTGTACTCCGATTCCCAGCTAGCCGTGGAACAAGTCAAGGGTTCCTACGACATCAACAATCAGCGGCTGCAGTTATACAAGGAGGCTTATCAAAAAATGGCTGCCGAGTTCCAGGAAGTCACTCTCAATAAAATCCTTCGAGCTAACAATCAAAAAGCAGACGAACTAGCTCGTATGACCAGTGCACTCACCACCTGGAGTATAGAAGACTCGCTGGCCGAGACACAGCTTATTGCTCACATAGATCAAGAACCAACGACGCTTCGAAGCTCGCTGGATTAGAGGGCTCCCATGATTGGCTATCTGAAAGAAGGAATACTGTCGGAAGATCAAACCGAGGCCCAAATCATTAAGAAGAGAGGGACTCGATTCGTGCTGGTTGGGGATATCCTATACAAAAGGGCTTTCGCCAGGCCGCTCCTCAAGTGCCTTGGTCTGGAATAAGCTGAGTACGTCATGAGGGAGTTGCATGAAGGTTGCTGCGGAAATCATTCCGGAGGTGCGTCCCTAGCCTGTAAGGTTCTCCTCGCTGGATATTTTTGGTCGACCCTTCAGAAGGATGCTGCCCACTGCGTCCGCACATGCCTTAGTTGTCAAAGGCATCAGAACTTCTCTCAACGGCCCGCCGAATGGCTAAAGGCATCAGTAATATCTTGCCCTTTCGACCAATGGGGAATGGATATCGTGGGACCACTATCACTCGGGCCGAACCAGAAGAAATTTCTACTTGTAGCAGTGGATTACTTCTCAAAATGGGTGGAAGCACAGCCCCTGCCCAAGATAACGGAGGACACCGTGCTGAAATTCCTCTGGAAAAGCATAGTCTGCCGATTTAGCATACCCAAGAAGCTGATCTCGGACAATAGAAGGTAGTTTCAAGGACGGAAACTAAAGGAATGGTGCCAGCAACTAGAAATTCAGCAGATTTTTACTTCCGTGGCATACCCCCAAAGTAACGGGCAAGCTGAAGTAGCCAACCGAGAGATGATTCGGGGACTCAAAATTAAATTGGATCATATCGGAGGAAGCTGGGTGGAGGAGCTGCCAAGCATTCTGTGGGTCTACCGAACAACACCAAAAGATAGCACTGGCCTCACCTCTTTCCACCTCGTATACGGGTCAGAAGCCCTAGTCCCGGTGGAAATCGGAATGGGATCACCTAGAGTCTCAGCCTACGCTATGGATGACAATAACAGGGAGACAAGACTAGCTGAATTAGACCTAGTGACCGAGACGAGAGACAACGCGGTTAACCGAATGAGTACCTTTCGGAGGAAGATAGCATAAGCCTACAATAAGAGAGTAGTACCTCGCTCTTTTCAGCCCGACGACTTTGTGTGGAAGAAAATCCAACCTGCCGGGGAAGTCCGCAAAATGGCACCTCGATGGGAGAGGTCGTATAAGATTATCAAGAAGCTTAGCTCTAGAGCTTATTATCTACAGGACCAAGAGGGAAAAGATCTCGCTCGACCATGGAATGCTCTCCATTTACGATCGTATCATGTATAAGGGTTGTACGGTATGTAATGGGGATACCTTTTCTTTGAATAATATAAGCTACCCCTTGTGATTATTGGCAGGTATTTATTTTCTAGTCAGCCACCTATCACGGTGCATCTTGAAATAAGCCGCCTCTTACGGCGCATTCTAGTCAGCCACCTATCACGGTGCATCTCGGAATAAGCCGCCTCTTACGGCGCATTCCAGTTAGCCACCGGTCACGGTGCATCTCGGAATAAGCCGCCTCTTACGGTGCATTCTAGTCAGCCACCCCACCTATCACGGTGCATCTCGGAATAAGCCGCCTCTTACGGCGCATTCCAGTTAGTCATCTATCACGGTGCATCTCGGAATAAGCCGCCTCTTACGGCGCATTCTAGTCAGCCACCTATCACGGTGCATCTCGGAATAAGTCGCCTCTTACGGCACATTCCAGTTAGCCACCTATCACGGTGCATCTCGGAATAAGTCGTCTCTTACGGCGCATTCTAGTCAGCCACCTATCACGGTGCATCTCGGAATAAGCCTCCTCTTACGGCGCATTCCAGTTAGCCACCTATCACGGTGCATCTCGGAATAAGCCGCCTCTTACGGCGCATTCTAATTAGTCTCCTCTCGCGGGGCATCTCGGGATAAGTCGCCCCCTATGGCATAGTCTTATGGAGGTTGTACTTGCCACTCGGCTCCCTCTCGAACATCTTTTATCTATAAGGATCGGCTCCAAGTACCCATCATTCAGGTTTTTCTATGGATGAGTTCTATCGAGGCTAAAGTCATACTGTCGCTCCAGTCAATTAAGAATAACTCGGTTCCTCCTCGAGTCCCTTCTCGTGACCGTATAAAGGTGTCTTTATCGTTTATTCATTAGTACCTTTCTACCACCTTGGCCGTGTTAGTGTAATAACATTTTTTATAAGCTGAAAAGTACGGCTATAAGAAAACTACTAGAAAATGCCGCGTATGGCTACAAAATTTTATAAGAGACCTAAACTACTCGGGGAGTCCGCCGAGTTCTGAGTCTGGGGTCTCGTCTACCAGGCGCTGAAGGTCCAGGAAATCGGCTGAGGCCCCCTCTGGCGGGTAGCCGGCTTCTTTGAAGTGTCGGATGACCCCATTGTAGCCTATCTCCAGATAGTCGGTGATACGACCCCCTAGGAGGTTGGAGAACTCCTCCGAGGCGAGAAAAGCCTGTTTGCGCTCCTTCCACCGACCCTCCTTGCCGTCCCGGTAGGAGGCCAGCTCGGCTTTGGCCGCCTCCGCTTGGGCGACCAGTTCGCCGCATCGCCTGGCCTCAGACTCTGCTTGAGCAATACTGTTTTGCTCCGCCTGCAGTAGTCGGCCTCGGTCTCATCCACACGAGTCCTAAGTGCCTCCGCCTCTGCCGCTTGGAGCCGTAGGAGATCGATCTCTTGTGCCCAAGCTACCCCTTGTGATTATTGGCAGGTATTTATTTTCTAGTCAGTCACCTATCACGGTGCATCTTGAAATAAGCCGCCTCTTACGGCGCATTCTAGTCAGCCACCTATCACGGTGCATCTCGGAATAAGTCGCCTCTTACGGCGCATTCCAGTTAGCCACCGGTCACGGTGCATCTCGGAATAAGCCGCCTCTTACGGTGCATTCTAGTCAGCCACCCCACCTATCACGGTGCATCTCGGAATAAGCCGCCTCTTACGGCGCATTCCAGTTAGTCACCTATCACGGTGCATCTCGGAATAAGCCGCCTCTTACGGCGCATTCTAGTCAGCCACCTATCACGGTGCATCTCGGAATAAGTCGCCTCTTACGGCACATTCCAGTTAGCCACCTATCACGGTGCATCTCGGAATAAGTCGTCTCTTACGGCGCATTCTAGTCAGCCACCTATCACGGTGCATCTCGGAATAAGCCTCCTCTTACGGCGCATTCCAGTTAGCCACCTATCACGGTGCATCTCGGAATAAGCCGCCTCTTACGGCGCATTCTAATTAGTCTCCTCTCGCGGGGCATCTCGGGATAAGTCGCCCCCTATGGCATAGTCTTATGGAGGTTGTACTTGCCACTCGGCTCCCTCTCGAACATCTTTTATCTATAAGGATCGGCTCCAAGTACCCATCATTCAGGTTTTTCTATGGATGAGTTCTATCGAGGCTAAAGTCATACTGTCGCTCCAGTCAATTAAGAATAACTCGGTTCCTCCTCGAGTCCCTTCTCGTGACCGTATAAAGGTGCCTTTATCGTTTATTCATTAGTACCTTTCTACCACCTTGGCCGTGTTAGTGTAATAACATTTTTTATAATTTGAAAAATGCGGCTATAAGAAAACTACTAGAAAATGCAGCGTATGTAGCTCTGAAATTTTATAAGAGACCTAAACTACTCAAAGTCATGCAGAGTTACAGTCTGAGGTCTAAATGCACTGCGGTATTGCCCCCTCTGGCGGGTAGCCGGCTTCTTTGAAGTGTCGGATGACCCCATTGTAGCCTATCTCCAGATAGTCGGTGATACGACCCCCTAGGAGGTTGGAGAACTCCTCCGAGAAAAAGCACATTTAAGCTCCTTCCGACCCTCCTTAGTCGGTAGGGTAGGAGGCCAGCTCGGCTTTGGCCGCCTCGCTGGGCTGCCGGCGCCTCGCAGGCGACTGGCCGCGCATCGCTGGCCTCGGACTCGCTGAGCACACTTGTTTTGCTCCGCCTGCAGTAGTCGGGCCTCGGTCTCATCCACACGAGTCCTAAGTGCCTCCGCCTCTGCCACTTGGAGCCGTAGGAGATCGATCTCTTGTGCCCAAGCTCGGAGATCGTCCTCGTAGCGGAGGGCCTTGGACCGAGACACCGCCACCTCGGATTGTGCCAACCCGAGCTCCGTCTCCTTGTCTCGAAGCTGGGTGGTAAGGGCCGCCACCTGGGCCTGCATCGCCGGGTAGGTGGTGGTCAGGCGGGTCAGCCGGGACATCAACTCTAGGTGGTATCCCCAAAACTACAAAAGATGAAGGGAGTTAGTAAAAAAAAAAAAAAAAAGCCTAAGGCCTAAGGCCGATTACCTTGGTCAGGTGCAGATTCATCTCGTCGCTTAAGGCGGGGATGGATTTTTCCCTGGCCGAAGCCCCGATTGACTCTCACACCCCCTGGAAGTAACTCTGAGCCGGTCGCTCTGGCGTCGGCGCAGGCCCTCCGGAAGGCATCTCGGGAAGAGGACTTGATCGGGGTGGAACCGGCTCGGGCGAAGGCGCGGAGACCTCTGGGTGCTTCTCGGCCGGGGGATCCAGGGCCTGAGAGTTTTCAGCTGCTGTGCCACTCGGCCCCGCCGGATCGCAAGGACTTGGGCTGGGCGAGGCATAGGAAGGGCTATCTTCGGAAGAAGGGGACCCCATCCGGCTCTTCTTCCGGCGTCCCTGTCGTTCCTTGGATTCCCCCGAGTTGATGGTCTCGGCTATCATAGATGGCCGAGATGGAGGAAGTTCTTCTGAGCCGGCAACTGCAGGGGCGATCATTTGCACCCTCTTCCACTTCATCCTTTTGCTGATCGAGGCCTTAAGCATGACTTCGGCTGCAAAAAACATAAAGCAAGTCAAAGGTTAGAAATACAAAAGGAGGATGAAGAAATTTTTTACCTAAGGTGTCTTTCAGCTCGGCTTCTATGGGACTTAGGTCGAAATGGTGGAGGAGCCCCTCTTCTTGCAGTGCGTTGATGTCGAAGCTCAGACTCGAGAGAACCTTCACTATCTCTCGGTAATCCTGAGTCTTCTTGAAACTTCTAAGAGAAGGGGGTGGTGGGAGCTCGAGCTGCCACTCACTCAGCCAAGAGAAGGGAGATTCTGGTCTTAAGAACAAGTATCGGGTTTTCCAATACTTGTGGGAGGTGATGAGTTTCGCCAAAAACTTGGTCTCTTAGCGAGCCATGAAGAAGAAAACGCCCACTTCTTTCCTTTTCGGGACGAAGCAAGCGTGGAAAGAAGCAGCTGAGAGGGGGAGATGATAAAAGAGAAATACAATGATGAAGTCATTGATAAGGCTGAAGGAGTTAGGCGCTAAAGGCTGAATGGGGATACGGAAGTATTAAGACAACTCAGAATAGAAGGGGTGGAGTGGAAAACGGAGACCAGCCGCAAGCTTGTCTTGGAAGAAGGTCGTAAACTCAAGTGGTGGCTCGTGGGGAAGTTGGTCTGGCTGAGGAACCCTAAGTCGATACGAGCGGGGAACTTGCTAGGTGGACCTAATCTCGTTACGCACATCAGGTGTAATGGCGCTGCGAGTTCTAAGAAACCACAGGTCGGAGGGATTGGCCATCGAAAAGGAACGGAGTGAGAAGTAAGGGGACTTACGAAAGCAGGAGCGCCGGAGGAGAAAGGAAAAGGAGAAGGTCGTCGGAGAGGAAGAGGAGGCAGAAACTTCGAGCGAAAGATCGAGAACCCTAGGAGGGGGAAGGGGCATTTATAAAGAAGCCGCGACGCCTCGTTTCTCGAGAGTATCTTCACGGATCGGGCCAACGCGTGGCGCAATGGAGCATAATCTCGGGAAATAAGACCATCATGCCGTATCCCCGCATTTAATGATCCAAAGTAACTGAGATCTCTCCGTTTTCAAGGGGCACGTCCTCGGCGTCACCCCCCCCTCCATCCCTCATTAAGTCAAGAAAGGAAGGTCATATGTGACCAGAGCTCAGTCAAGTCGCACCTCTCCTTCGACTAGACTTAGGGGGGGATGTCTTATGATACCAAATGGAACTGCCTGCCCATTTCCCATATGGTGATGACAGTTGGACAGCCAAGTCACTCCATCACGATACGGTACCATGTCAACTTGCCTACAGCAGGTGTTAAGTCGTCTCGGCACTTCTATTGAGACGCCTTGCGTCTCGGCACCTCTATTGAGACACCTTGCGTCTCGGCATTTCTATTGAGACGCCTTGCGTCTCGGCATTTCTAGTAAGACGCCTTGCGTCCCGGCTATTCTCTGTATCAGCCGTATTATCTCCCATAGGCATGGTATCTCGGTTATCCTTCATCATCTCGGCCCCGTCTCGGGACCGTACCAGGTCCCATCGGCTGTATGTTTCTCCCAAGAATATCTTATCCAAATCAGCTGAAAGATGTGACAGGAAATCATGTTCAGGTGACCAACAAGGCATCCCCCATCATGGGTTCCCTGCAACTAGAGGACAAACGTCAATATTGATCCTCAGAAGTCTGTCCCCTATATTAAAAGAGAGTTGTCTCTCATCAACCACACGACAAACATTAATTGTAACCCATGCGCCTGCTGCATTTATGGAGGTAATGATCCCTATTACCTCTAAGAGCAGGTTAGTACTCTAGACAGTCATACCGTCTACACATACCGTATTTCTCTGCAGGTGGGCTCTTCTATATATATGGCCCTCCGTCAAGAAATGAAGGTAAGACACCTTAGAAGCTCTTCTCTTCACTTTCATTTACACCCTTTTTTTTCTACTAATCTGCCTTGAGCGTCGGAGGGGTTTAGCTTAGATCCCTCTCGGCACCCTTAATTTGATTTTCTGTGCAGGAGCAGTCATTTAGCTCATTTCCTACACGTGGGCCCTTCCTCTCGGATTCCTGCTGCACCAACTGCCCTTCCGTTCGAGTCAGCAAGCCTTTGCCGCTTTCGCCAATTGGACACCTCAGCATCCACGTCTCGACGGTAACAGAAACATTGGAGGATTCTTTATTCAATGGTTTTGTCATATTTTGAATCAGTTCCACGAGCAATGTGCTGCTTTCACACAACCATTGGAGATCCTTTAGGAGATTGAGAGGATGGATCACTCTGCCCCTCTAGTTTCAACTTCCTATGATAGAAGCAGAGGAAGAACTTGGAAGGAAGGAGGGATGACTTTCTCTAGATAAGAAGAAAGAGATAGATTGAACTCATTGGAGGGAATCCAAGTCTTGCACACTAGATTTTTGTACTAAATGCTGATGTCTTTAGACCTCATATTGCTTGTCTATTAGTAGAATTACATTGAAAGCTACTAAAATAACTTGTTCCAATTTACATAACCTAGTATTAACTAAAAATCCAATCGTGATTGAATGATTAGTTTTTATTTATAATTAATTGGTTGATTCCTCATGAGCCAAGTTTATGTGGTTGATGAATTAATCTTCCTTTTAGCTAAATCCATTTAGTTGATTGATACATCCTTCTCAAGCCTAGTCCACATGGAAAATGTATCTATAATAGCTTAAGTGAGAGGTCTTGTTTCTCTTTCTAATGATTGTGGATGTCTCATTTGCTAATATATTAGGACACATGTGGTAGACAAAATTGTGACAAACTATTTGTATCATCTAATTATTTACAATCAAAATAATGCCCATGATATTGCAGTTAACAAGGCTACAACTTTGAATACCATAAAGGTATTGGAGAATTGTTACACTATAAGCAGCTATTAGCTATGTCCATGTTAGCAGGAGGCTATAGAAGTTACACATGGTAGATGAGAGAGATCTAATGGAACAACCTTGACATTTTTCAGGTCTTATTGATAGTTGATTAAAATTGGTGAGGAGATGTCAGATGGCGATTCAACACTTTTTTTTTATTATTTTGTTGTCTGATTTATTCAATTATTCACGTCTGATTGAAGAATTTGAACTGAACCTTAATGATTCCTATTTTTATTTGAGATTTATTTGCCAAGTTTAGCCATATTTATGTAGCTTGTAACATGTATCAGCAATGTTGTTTTGTAGAGTTGCTTAGCACTAAAATATGAAGCCTTAATCTTGCGAGAATCAAATTGTGTTAAAGTTCAAGGTCTAGAAGTTTCGTACGATGAATGGTTAACTTTCGCTAAGGATTCACTTGATAATGGATTTTATCCAATTGCCATACAGGTAAAGTGCAATTTGCTCGTGTCTTTCCACCCGTGATTAACTTGGTTTGTTGTTTGTCTAATTTGTAATTTCTTTGATAGAATGTTTGTTCTTTAGAAAACTTTTCATGTCATACATTTATCTATTGGATTCATTACATGCCAAAAAAGCTATAAAGAAGTTAAACTAAACAAACATTATAAACATGTTTAGCAGATACACGAGACTATTGAATGTAGGCTCACAAGGAGGGAAAAGTGTGCTAATAAAACTAGATTCATATGAAAATTTTTAGTACTTTTATAAATATCAATGCATTGTAAATCAATTACGAAAAATTCTTTTTGATTAACAAACAGACATACTTATATGGTACAATGTGTGAATTTTTTCAATTAGAATGTTATGCGTCAAATCTCAAATACAACAGTGAAATATAAACATTGTTGGCTCAATCTCCAACAAATAACACTTGGACATCAAGTTCAGTTTCAGATAAAAAAATATAGGACTTCAAGTTAACCAGTTTCTTGTTGGTGAATCTTGTTATTCTTATTTATTTTTTTCTTTTCTCCTACTGTTCAACTTCTATATATTTGTATCTTTGTGAAATTTTCTTCGACGAAGGCTTTACAATAAATGTTCAGCAACCAAATTTTGTAATTGTGATGATTCTTCTTTTCAGTTTTCTTTATGTAACTTTGTAGGGTTTTGAAAAGGCCCTTCAATGTATCCAGAGTAAGAAGGTTGAACATAGAGAAGATGGCATGCCTTCCATGATGGAGCATATGACTCTCAAGCATATTGAAAAACTCAGAGACATGGCAGCATCATTAACTGCAGGACGTTCTGGTATCTTATTTGATTAGATATGGGCTAGTTTGATAGAGATAGCATATTGTTGTCATTCTCAATCACTAAATGTTTACAGTTCAAATGAAAAGGATTGTCCGGAACTTGATCTTAATAAATGTATTATTGAACTTCTAGAATCACAATTATTAGGAAAGCCATTGCATGCACTTTAAGTAAGACAGTAGGTAATATGTTTTAGAATTGGTCAGTCGCTTGACTCTCACTATTGTATAGCGACCATATGTTTTGTGTTGAGTTAGTTCAAAAGCATAAAGCAGAGCAAGGTTAGAATAACCATTCAAAGATTGCCCCCATATGGCAATGATTTCAATATAGATTCAATCATGGTACATGAAGATAGTGGATTTCTCTGGGAAATTCAAGCTAGATACTGGCCAATATATTAATGCACTTGCATTAGCGGTTGGAAAATATATGAAATGGAAATTTGATTGAAGGAGTTTGCCAGTAAAAATGGGATCTGTATATCAAAGGAAACCAGAAATCCAGAATATGAGAAAGACAATATTCTCTTGTAGCTCATATTTTTTGTGTGGACAAAATGTTCATTTTTGCATTGAAATTTGACAAATCCAGATTCGTGAAAAATCTTGGGGCTGGGGCATATTTTATATTAGGATATTATCCAACAAAATATCGTTTTAAATGTCAAGTTGCATTTCTCATGCTAAAAAATAATGTGGAGGTCATACTTCAGGTTCATCTTTTTGCAGTTTTCATCAGTGTTTCATGGTAATTCATTGCTAAATAGTTCGAACACAAGATGTTAATGCCCTTTGGTTTACTCTGGAATAGGTTTGTGGATAAGCATTAGATATACTAGTTTAGCATCCCATTTCCCTAGTTAGAATTGTTTTCCCATATGTGAGAGGGTGATGAGGGAACATTCGTTAAAGACGTTAGGATGGTATATTCTAGTTGTTATCATCATCATCAAGCTAAGGTAGTCCCAACTACTTGAAGAGAACTGCATAGTTTTTCTCACCATGTAGCTCTATGCAAAGCTATATGACTGATAATATTTCAAATTATTTTTTTTTGTTGCATTAACTAAATTTTTCTTTGGCTCCCTTCTACCCTCCCGCCTATTCTAGTTGATTTAAATTCTAACCATAGAGTTTATTAGTTATTTACACTTTTTTTTTTAACATAACCATACTATCTCAATGTATGTTTTCTCATCTTTATCGACTCCTAATTTCTTGTAGATACTAACAATGTTTATTTTTTATTTTTCTAGTTACAGTCACATACATCTTAACATTCTTATACAAGTACAAAGGGTTGCAGCATTTTCAAATATTTCTACTCTAAGGCGCACATGACAATCTCAAAAGGCTCCCCAAATCTCATCTCTATATTAACAATGCGTTTGTGACCCTATTTTACACACAATAAGCATAGATGAGGATTTTGAAGTGATCTTTGGTAAAATGGAAGACTCTTAGAAATTACAAGTGCTATAACTCCATAGGAATGTTTAGGAGTCCTTTTTTTTTCTTTCTTTTTGAGACTACAGAAATGTTGTCTTTGATTTACGCCATGCACTTTTTCACTTTTAGGTAGTTATGACTTTAAAAAAAAAAATTCAAGTTGCACTTGTCTCTTCTTTTCTCTCGCTACTTTTTTCTTCTTCCACTCAATCCTCTCTATTTCTATGCTGACCGGTCTGCTAAATGATAGGCCAAATAAGGTTATGTTTGATTGAAACTGCCACTTAACACAGCAATAGAAATGTAGAATTTACAGCAAACTGTTTGGAATTATAACAGAAATGTCTTTAGGTAGTTACTATAGAAATTGTCTATGTTTATGTAGCTCAGTTTATATTTAGTCAATTCATTATCGCTATTCCTGAAGTGTTCGAACTAAGATTTCAATCTAGTTATCATCTGCATTGTAACTTGAGATATTTTAGGTAATCAACGACACTGGTAGCCTTACTAATATCTGCACTCTGTGACAAACCAGTCCAGACTCAGACTGCAGAGTACTTGAAAAGTAAAGGTAGACGAGAAGGCCAAGTATCCAGTTCATTGTCAGATCCCAAAGTCGACGTTGCTAGTTCAACATTCAGATGCGGTATGAACAAAAGAAACTTGCAAATGCTGCAGAGAAGCAGAGGCCTGCAGTAGGAAATAGGCGAGCTCTTGAATTCTGAAATCGAAAACTGCTGTTATTGATCAACCCACTGATGATTCCTGTTTAGTTTTTCGTCCTAGAAGACTAAACCTCTGAAAATGAGATCATATATCATGGAAAAGAATTGCACTATTAGGTGCTTAAACTGCACTGGTGTACGTGGTGATGATGATGGTTGTGGTGTCGAACTCTTCAAAATACGGCAGAAGTATTCGGGTGGCTTGGCTCAGGGAGTTGAATCTAAAATTAATTAAATTATTGAAAAATCTTTCAAATTTGATTTTTTTTTTTGTTAAGATTGAGTTTGAATTAAATATCAAGCTTCTAATCAAGTTCGATTGGTTTATTTAAGTGTTATTCAATTCTTGTTTATTTAAATTTTTAATATTTTAATTATTATTTATAAATGAGTATAAATAAATTTATAAATAATATTTAAATGAATTTAATTATAAATATTATTTACGAGCATTGTTTATAAATATTATTTACGAATATTGTTCATAAATATTAATAAATCGAACTATTTAATTTATCAAATTATTTAAATTTATTTATTAATTAACTTTGATATACGTTGAAAGAGAGTAAATAAATTTTTATCCAGTCAAATATTAAATTTCTGATTTTCTCATAAATTATGGCACTTACACGTTGACGACTAAAAATTACCAATTATTGTGTGTATATCTATGGTTGCTTGGACCCCAGCACCTGAGCGAGCAGTCATGGACAAACGAATTGGAGGGATCGCCACGGAGAGTCCATTTACATCGGCATCGCAAGTTGCCATGATCTACAATTGCCTTCGAATTCGGGAATCAGACCAAGTTACTCGATGGATGTGCTCCGCTATTTAAATACATTGCGTGAATGATCGCTCTTCGCTGTTTTTTTTTGCATTCCAGATCAATCGATGGAGACGAAGGTGGGAAGCGTCGACGGGGTGGCGCGGCCAATGTGCAGCGTCATGGGCGGCCTCCCCTGGGCAGCCTGCCACACCGTCGCCCCCGGCGGCGGCGGCGGCAGCGCCTGCTCCCCGGACTCCACCCTCGGCCGCTACATTGCTCGTCGCCTCGTCCAGGTGGGCGTCGGCGACGTCTTCGCCGTCCCCGGCGACTTCAACCTCACCCTGCTAGACCACCTCATAGCGGAGCCCGCGCTGCGCGTCATCGGATGCTGCAACGAACTCAACGCCGGCTATGCGGCCGATGGCTACGCCCGCTGCCGCGGCGTCGGGGCCTGCGTCGTCACCTTCACCGTCGGCGGACTCAGCGTCCTCAACGCCATCGCCGGCGCCTACAGCGAGAGCCTCCCGCTGATCTGCATCGTCGGCGGGCCCAACTCCAACGACTACGGCACCAACCGCATCCTCCACCACACGATCGGCCTCCCGGACTTCTCTCAAGAAATCCGCTGCTTCCAAACCGTCACTTGCTTCCAGGTACGTGTTGTCCCCGTCGCTCATAACCCGCCATTTCCATCGACGACGCACAAAAGTTGCCATCTTGCGGAATTTTAAACAGGCGGTGGTGAACAATCTCGAGGACGCGCACGAGCTCTTGGACACCGCCATTTCCACCGCCTTGAAGGAAAGCAAACCGGTCTACATCAGCGTCAGCTGCAATCTACCGGGAATTCCACATCCCACTTTTAGCCTCGATCCGGTTCCCTTCTTCCTCTCTCCCAAGTTAGGATCCTCATGGCTTCTCTCTGTTCCTCGCCTGTTCCTTCATCGTTTTCTTGAAGCAAAATTGTGCTGTAGGTTGAGTAATCGAATGAGTTTGGATGCCGCCGTGGAAGCCGCAGTAGAGTTCCTGAACAAGGCCGCGAAGCCGGTGATGATAGGAGGCCCAAAGCTCCGGGTGGCCAAGGCCTGCCCGGCGTTCGCGGAACTAGCCGACGCGTGCGGCTACCCGATCGCAGTGATGCCGTCGGCGAAGGGGCTCGTTCCCGAGAACCACCCGCGGTTCGTCGGCACCTACTGGGGCCGCAGCAGCGCGTCCTTCTGCACCGAAATCATGGAGTCCGCCGACGCTTACCTCATCGTCGGACCCATCTTCAACGACTACAGCTCCGTGGGCTACTCCTCCCTCCTCGAGAAGGAGAAAGCCATCGTCGTGCAGCCTAACCGGGTGGTGGTCGCCGACAGCCTAGCCTTGGGGTGCGTTCTCATGGAGGACTTCCTCCGGGCGCTCGCCAAGCGGGTCACGTGCAACACGATGGCCCACGACAACTACCGCCGGATCTTTGCCCCCGGCGGCGTGGTGCTCGAGTCCCAGCCCGACGAGCCTCTCAAGGTCAACGTGCTCTTCGAGCACATCCAGAACATGTTGTCGAGCCAAACGGCCGTCATCGCGGAGGCCGGCAATTCTTGGTTCAATTGCCAGAAGCTGCAGTTGCCGGAGGGATGTGGGTGAGAAGGCGCACCTTGAACTCTAACCAGTTCAAACTCCGATCATAATCGCTAGCTTCTGTCTTCGTAGATACGAATTCCAAATGCAGTATGGCTCAATCGGCTGGTCAGTGGGCGCGACACTCGGCTATGCTCAGGCTGCAAACGATAAACGCGTCATTGCCTGCATCGATGATGGAAGCTTTCAGGTACGTACATGCATAGATTTTCATCTGACAAGAAATTACCATGTCTGATCTCGCGTGTTCGATTCAGGTGACTGCTCAGGATGTTTCTACTATGCTCAGATGCGAGCAAAGGAGCATCATATTCCTCATAAACAATGGAGGCGGCAAGAACTGGAACTACACTGCTCTGATTGATGCTATCCACAATCGCGAAGGCAAATGCTGGACGACAAAGGCATGTATCTGCTGGATTCAACTTGAAAACTGATTGCTTGCGGTCCAATTTACAAGAAGATTAATTGAGATTTTGGAATTTCTTCCAGGTTCTAAGTGAGAAGGAGCTGAAGGAAGCGATTGAGACAGCAACCAACGAAAAGAATGAATGTTTGTGCTTCATTGATGTGGTCGTGCACAAGGAACATGATGATACGAACGAGGAATTGTTGGATTGCTCAAGGGTTTGTGCTGCCAATAGTAGACTCCTAAATCCTCAGTGAATCTCTTCGACATGCTTCATGAATTATTTCCAATAATTTTTGTTAAGGATCAACAAGGCTGTTTAGCAGTTACATGTGCAGTTTGATGCAGTGCAGCAGTTAAGTTTTCAGCAAGTTTTGAGGTTTAGCCACATTCCTGTGGCTATGTGAATAAGATATTTGTGTCGATTTTGTGAATTGAAAACTTTTAGCGTGCTAAAATTTCTGGAGAGTGGAGAAATGTCCTTAAAAAGACAATAGAAAGTAATAGATTACTTAACCATTTAATGTCACAATTATTTTTCGTCTTTCTTTCAGAAATCAAACGCACAGTAGCTGTCCATTTTCTGCTCGTTTGACAAACCAACCAAGCGGAAAAGGAAAGAAAAAAGAAGAAGCTGACATTGATCTTTCTAAAATCCACGCCATAATTAAATGCAACCAAGCGCGAAGAAAACGATATGATTCCTGGCTGAGGAATTTCAAATATTACTTCCATGAAAATCTCAAAATGCTCAGCCATGTGTTTGCTGAAGCATCCATCCTTTTATTAAGCAAATTCCTCTTGCTACCTGTGCCAATGTGCCATGTACAGAACTGAAGTCCAGTAGCAGGGATTCATGGATTCCATAAGCACCCCATTCTGCTTCCCGGAGGCCATGGAAAAGACCTGGTTCCATGCAAACATCCTCCTCATCCAATGCTCCTCAGAGGCCAGAGCCAAAGCCATGCATCCCCGGAACCAGTTCCAAACTGCAATCCACAAAAAGGCATGAATAACTCTTCGTAATTATCCTCCTCTAACATTAAAGATATATATAGACGAACTGACAAAGAAAAACTAATACAAATCTGCAGCCGAGATATTTAAGAACAGGAGGCCAGCAAAATTGAGCGTCGCTGCAGACCAGCCTCGTTTGAGCCTGCAGGAACCTCCGCAGTCGTGCCCTCCTTTGAGCTGCAACCTCGATGGGAGAGCTAGGAAGCAACTGAGGAGTCAGAAGAACCTGAGTGAGCTGGAGAACTGCGAAGTGAAGGGGTTTATGGATCTGGGTTTTGTGTTCCGCAAGGAGGAACTGAGCTTGAAGATCATGAGCACGATGATACCAAGCCTGCAGAGGCTGGCAATGGACGAGGAAAGGTGCAGGGAGGATGAGGATGATGATGAGGATGAGGAGGGTAAAGGGAAGCAGTATCTTTTGCAGGCTTGGTCGAGCGATGGACGCAGAGGGTTCTCGGTGGTCAGTGTTCCACTCTTTGGAACTGACATGAAGAAACAGCTCCGTTAAATCTACTTTTTAAAAAATAAACTAGATTTAAAAAAAAATACTTTTTTTTATATTAATCCTTTATAATCTCTGATAGAAATTGCATGTATTCGATAGAAAATTGTTGTACTTTGGACGAGCAATTGTAAAGAAATTTTAGAAAATTTTGAATTGACCATCCTCCGTCGGATGCAATTAGAAATTTATTTTTTCTGTATCCACGGGGATGGTGCGATGGTAAAACGAGGATTGTTTGTATAATGGACAGAGATCGATTCCGGATGAGGGGTCTAAAATCCCTCTTGGCTTCAGATGACCCTCCTATCTTGCCATTGTATCAAGAGACCTCGTCCCCCTGCGATTTACCTCCCTCTCGCCGTAGTTCTGGGATGGATGACAAAGAACTGCTAGTTGAACAAATTCTCAACTTTTATATAAATTTATTTTTTCTGATGAAATATATATTCAATATTGAATTTATCTTATATAAAAATAGTATAATTATATTGTCAAATTTAACTGTTGAATCATGAATATTTTTTTAATTTAATATCTATTACTAATAAAAAATATATATATATATAGAAATTCTAATGGAAATATAGGGCGAGATGTATAGATCATCCCAAATTAGGCAGTCTCAGTGAATACATATTTTGATCTTATTCGGTACATGCATAAATAAAATGTCTGTGGTTATAATATATTATAAAGAGACACTAATGGAAGTTCTCAATAATAACGAGATTCTGAAAATCTAAAGAAATTATTCATTCCAAAAAATAGCATTTAGTCATTTAGATTATTAAAAAAAAGTAGTAGTATTTTCTTTGATCTATTAAATTCACGAACATAAATAATTGTATTTCATGTTAAAATGTGTCATATTTATCACGACAAAAAAAAGAGAGTAATTATTTCCCATATTCATTGTCAAGAATGCCCCTGTATTGTTCATTAAGTTATTGTTTTATTTATTGAAATAATTAAGAAATAGTTAAGAAAAATAATTAGCGTACGAATTATCCAGTGCTTCTTAAGGATACTCGCAGATTAAAAATTAAAATCATTAAAAAACAATTGTTAGAAATAAATGATAAAAAAAAATACTCAAAGATAAACACATTTATCAATTATGGGCCGAGAGAAAACGGCGGAGGCCACGGTGGTCATTTTGTAAATTAAAGTCAACGAGTGTATCGTAGAAAAAATTCACACGATCAAAGTAGATTTAAGAAAATACGCTGTTGAATTCTTTCCATATCTAAGAAATTATTGACATCGAAACAAATCTATCCAGACACGAGTATATAAATTTCGAGATATACGTTCCATGTCTCGCATCTCCATTTCAGCCCGACATTTTAAGCTTCATGCTGGATTGCGCTTTGCAGTCAACGTTTTAAATTCGAGATAAGGTTAATTTTATTTTCAAATTTCATCACGATGTTTTTGTTTTGTTTGAGAGTGTTGTTTTCGCTGCAATCGTTACATTTTCGATTCGAGAACGGCGTCGTCGATCGAAAAGATTAATAATTATTGTATTTCTGATGAATTATGATATTTATGGAGACAGTGAGAGGATGCAGAGCAGCAGAGCAGTCGAAGAATTAGATGGCAACCATGAAGCTGGAATTTGTTCTTCCTCGATGCCGACGGCCGCAAATGGCAACTACGGCTCTTCTGCGGAATTGGACGAGCTTCTCGGTGCCCCGCCGTCGAGTTTCTTCGACCTTGAGCCACTGCGGCAAGACGAAGAAGAAGGCGCAGAGATCGATGAGGAGAGACTGAGACTGCGCGTCTGGGACGGTCTCACCCGGCTGAAACAGCTCAAGGGTCGAAGTCGGCGGTCGGAGAAGCTCCCGGACCGCCGCGCCGACGTAGTCGATTACGCGCAGGAGCAGCTGCGGCGGAAGAAGCTAGCGCAAATCTTGGAGCGGATCCTAGAGGAGATGCTTCGGCTGATAAACAACGGGAACGCCCGAGCATTTGTGTACGGCATCGTGCCCAACCGCGGCAAGCCCATGAGTGGAGCCTCCGACAACCTCCGGTCCTGGTGGCAGGAGACGGTGCGCTTTGACCGGAGCAGCCCCGCCGCCATCAGCAAGTACCAGAAGGAGAGCTGGCCCGATTTCGTCGGGAGGGCGATCGGCGCCGACTTCTCCGTCCCCGCCGCTCTGCAGGAGTTGCAGGACACCACGCTGGGCTCGCTCCTCTCTGCGCTGATGCCCTACTGCAACCCGCCGCAGCGCCGGTACCCGCTCGACAAGGGCAGGCAGCCGCCGTGGTGGCCGACCATGGAGGAGAAGTGGTGGCCCGAGACGGGGGTGCCCAAGGACCCCAGCCCGCCGCCCTACAAGAAGCCGCATGACTTGAAGAAGGCGTGGAAGGTCAGCGTGCTGATCGCGGTCATCAAGCATTTGATCCCCGACGTCGGCAAGATCCAACGCCTCGTGGAGAAGAGCAAGGGACTTCAGGACAAGATCACGGCCAAGGAGATCGAGATCCTCCACGCCGTCTTGCGCCACGAGCTCAAGAACTGTCGTCTCGCGGATCAGGAAAACCCGCAAGAGGCCCCCCCTACTACGGAGGTGGACGCCGGGCAACGCGAGGCCACCATAATGGAGCAGCAGCAGCAGCCGCCGCCGCTGCCGGAGACCATGGCGAATGTGTCGCTGACCCAGTACTCGTTGACCATGAAGGTCAACGACGACTTTCCCCAGAAGGAGAGCATCCTCCTCCCCTACCAGATATCCTACAGCCATGAAATCCAACTGCACGACGACTGCGGATACCTAATTCGCCACGCTCTGCCCTGTGCCCCGTGGACGGATTGCAGCAGCCTCGGAGGAATTGCCATCGCACGGCAAGCAATATCGGCCAACTACGCCGACGTGAATCTGTTCCAGAGAAGCCTGAACATGCAGCAGCAATCTCTGCTTCAGTTGCGCCGCACTTCTTCTTCCCTTCTGATGGAGGCGAAGCCTGACCATGATGATAACTCAATTGTGAATGGAGCAAGTTTTGCAGTGGCTCGCCATGAGGAGGAGGAGGCAATTACGGTGGGAAGAAATGCAGTTGTCGATCATGTCCCAGAAGGAATCGGCGAGAACACAATCGAAGAGGCCGAGGTGTTCCCAATTCTGGAGCAGGATCTGCTCTTCGAGCCCAATTATGGCGGACAGGATATTAATGAAGTTCGCATGGACATGGACATGGACGTGGACGATCACTGCTTCGCCGTTGCCCGGGCAAGAAGTGCTGGCAGTCGA
This sequence comes from Wurfbainia villosa, assembly GCA_025175895.1. NCBI lineage: Eukaryota > Viridiplantae > Streptophyta > Magnoliopsida > Zingiberales > Zingiberaceae > Wurfbainia > Wurfbainia villosa. The sequence continues at coordinate 20,777,921 of CM045991.1, read as the reverse complement.
TCGCCGGACAATTTTGCTGAACTGGAGGATTTTTGTGATTGGTGCAAGGATTGATTGTCGATGTTGTTTCTGTATTCGATCGAATGTTAGTTAAGCGCAAGTTTTTTTTTCTCTTTTACAATTTTTTTTTAGATATTTGGTTCGATTAATTCTGGGAGTTATCAATTCGATCATGGAAATTTTTTACGTCAAAATAAATGAAAAAAACAAAATATTCATAATGAACCATCCAACAATTTATTATTTTATTTAGAAAAAAATCTATAAAGTTAGATATTGACTCTAAAATATCTAAAAAAATTAGATGAACTTGCTACTGTTGTATTAGAACCTAAGGGGTATTTAGTTTGTATTTTTTTCATTTTCATTTTCACATATTTTTTTCATTTTCATTTTCACATATTTTTTTCATTTTTTCAGAAAATAAAAAACGATTTTTTTATTTTCCAACTAAATTAAAATTTTATTTTTTAGAAAATAAAAATAAAAAATACATACCAAATAGTGTTTTTCCGTGTTTTCCTTTATCTCATAAAATGAGAAAAATATGTTCTTAAAAAAATATGAAATCATCATATTAATGGTCTCTTTCGACTGTCTCTATCGATGAAAGAGATAAATCAAAATTCAGATGGTAAGTACAAAAGGAGTCTGTCAATGATCCAGAGTTATAATCTCCTCGAGAATTGATCGGGATTCACTTAAAAATTACTCTTTTATATTTATCAACAAGGACTAGGGCTAGAAAAACACGCCCCTAAGCTTTCCTTTTGGTTGGCTATAAAGTCCAAAAGATAGAATCAATTATTGAATAATTCGATCGTGTAGATTGTTTTTGAAAATTCATTTGATCTCTTGATATATGAAATTAACAAATCAACTCAAAGCGGAATATCTACGTAGTTCTGTCTTCAGACATCTTATATTAATCTCCAACTGCCATATATTTATAAAAGTTTTCTTTTAAAATATGAGAATAAATTTTTATTGAATTGTTGAACCGTCCATTGTAAATATTTCTCGATATATCATAGCTACCGATAAAAAGACTTATATAGGATCAAATTGATCGTAGCCGAATCTTCTGTTGACCGGTGGATAAAGATTTTAGACGTCGAAAAGTTTGGATGGAGCCACATGCACTTCATAAATTTATCAAATACTTAGATTATAAAAAAAAAAAATTATTCTACACAATTTAATTCTGTAAGTATCCTTAAACATCTCTATTACCCATTTATTATCTATCGTCAGATCTCTTAAAATTTAAGAATTGAACTATAGTACTTATTTAATTGGAGAGTTGGTAATGAAAATATTTATGGATAAATATATATATATATATATATTTCTCCACTTGCGCGACGAATTTCTATGCATCCGTTCGCTCCATGTCGACCAATGCACATTGTCGCCGTCGCCGCTATGTCGTCCGTGCGTCGCGCCGGAAGCGATCGGACGCTAACTTCGTCGATGGTCCGACGGAGCTCCGAATCCGATCGGTAACGCTAGAATCCGTGCAAACCAATCGAAAATGTAAAGCAAGTGCGATCGAGATAGATTCGGTCGAATTGCGGTAGAAATCTGGCAATGACGGAATGCCATCGGTAGCCGGGTGGCGTCGTGCGAGTTTCGTTCACGATTCCGGCCGTAATTGTCGGTGGTCGGTCGACCGATCGGATCGGTCGGCCAGTCGAATCACGGCCGACCGAGTATACCGGACAGACCAACGTCGACTGTCGATCCATCTAGCGCCGGATTTCGGCCGCGATTCGGCCGAAATCCGACCGCGTGTTTCGGTCACTTTCGGTCGATTTGCGTCGGATTCCGAGCACTAAACTATCGAAATCCGAGCCCCGCCAGACCGCTGGCGAGTTGTGCGTCGATCGTGCCCGGTCCGACGGCCAACGACGGTCGGACGGCACAGCGACGACGATGGCAACGTGCATGGCTCACGCGTGGAATGTATGGGCGCGCACGAGATCGTCGCGTAGGATAAGAAAACTCTCTCTCTCTCTCTCTCTCTATATATATATATATAGAAAAATGATATCATGCGCGTTGGTTTTCTACGTGCTCGTGCGCTCCTCGACGACCCCGCGTCACTGTCGCCGTCGCCGCCGCACCGTCCGAATTCCAGCGTTGGTTGTCGGTCCGTCCGGCGTCGGATTCCGCGATTGGTCGAATCGGCCGATCCTTGGCCGGCGATGCGAGCGCGCCACTACCGGCCGCGATCTTTGGTGATTTTCGACCGGTTAGCGCCGGATTCGGCACCGCCCGATCGCTCCCCGCGGACCGGCCGTGAGTAGCTTTATCGATCGCGTTGGTCCGTGGCGGTGCAGCGATAAGCGGCAATCACGCATAGCTCTCGGTTGATCAGAGAATCGATTTCTATATATATATATATATATGATGCCTGTCGAGACCGTGATGGCGAGGTGTCGAGCGTAGTAAATCGATAGCTTGTGGATGCTTGGCGGAGAGATCATGACCGTGATCGTTGAGTTGATTACGGAAGATCAATACCGCCAGGTAGCCGAGCAGAATGATATGGACCGAGCCGAATGGAGAGTCTGCGTAATAGCAATCGGTTAAGGGCGCCGAGAGAGATCTCGGCACGGCCCCTCCGACGTTCAAGACAGAACTTAGTTGGAAGAGGAAAAAAGAACTTAGAGCAACTAGTATCAATGTTTGGAAAAGCTTACCTTCCCCTTTCCCCGGAGGGTCCTATATATATATAGAAGGGAGGCTCATTCTCGAGGCTCTGTCCTGAAGTGGAGCCTAATGGACCGTACAGTATAATCATTGTTACTTGGACTGCATTCCGCGCGTGGGCTGCCATTACTACACGTCGTGCGGTTGATAGGAGACAAGTCTCAATTAATGTTACGGCTAATCCCTTGAGATCTTGGCAGGGAAATCTGCCCTTGGACGAGAGCAGTAATTAATACATGATGCGTGGTTGATAGGAGACCATTCTCTATTAATGCCGCAGACATTCCTCTGAACTTTGTCAGTGACTTATCCTTTCAAAGGGGAATATGCTCCTCCAACTTGATGACATGGCCTTCCTCTTTAGCTTACAATAAAATAGATCCTTTTTCCTACGACTCTTATATTTCAGAGGCTGGGAGCCTGATATAAAGGAAATCCGAGCCGAAACGCGGGGCGTCTGGTATATGTGAGAGAAGTCCGAGTCGAGACGCAGGGCATCCGGCATATGCGAGAGAAGTCCGAGTCGAGACGCAGGGCATCCGGCATATCTTGAGAGAAGTCGAGTCGAGGCGCGAGGCGTCCGGACATATCGAGAAGTCGAGTCGAGGCGCGAGACATCCGCATATGGGAGAGAAGTCAGGAGTTGAGGCGCGGCGTCCGGCATATCGAGAGAAGTCAGTCGAGGCGAGGCGTCAGACATATCTGAGAAGAAGTCAGTCGAGGCGGGGCGTCCGGCATATATATATAAAGATGGGGCATTCGCAGCGGGTTCATCCTGTTTGTTTAAACTCTGTCTTTCAGTCTTACCTGGGTACCATTAGGTATCACCTGAGTATCACTAGGTATCATGAGTGTTGGTGCAGTGGGCACCAAAGTCGAACCGATATTTTGATTATGGCAAAAGGCTCAATAGTTAAGAGTATATTTGTTATCTTACGAGCTCAATTAAGTGTGCAGAAATGCTAAAGTTGAGCGGAAGGTCTGCGACACCCGGTGGGAACCGAGGTGGTCGGGCAACGCCAGAGGGATTTCGGAGGAAGCCGAGGTACTCGGGTGAAGACCGGAAGCGAGGCTACAAGGTAAGCTCGTGTGAAAGCGAAGCAAGGACGTTAAGCGTAGATCCGACCCAATACCTCCAATGGAAGGTCTAGGTCGAGATCAGTTGGTTAGAACCATCGTACTTTATATTTTAAGCTAACTTTATCTGCGTCAAAACCCTTTGACGATCGTCTACTACGATCAGCTAACTGGTCTAGTTCGACCTCGAGAAGAGCTCGAATTTCAAGGGTGAATTTGGACTTGACTCGTGTTTTGGTACAAAGGGTGATGTGGCATCAAGGTGGACATCAAACCATCACCAAGCTTGGACCCCCAAAATTAGGTGATGTGGCATCAAGGTGGACATCAAACCATCATCAAGTTGGGCGCCCAAAATGAGGTGAGTTGGCACAAGATGGTTGGCAAACCACCATCAAGCTTGGGCGCCCAAAATGAGGAGAGTTGGCACAAGATGGTTGGCTCCCATGATGTGGCACAAGTTGGATGGCTCCAACAAGTTGGCGTGAAGGCCTCCTTGAGGTGGCACAAGGTGGTTGGATGAGCACCTCATCCTTGAGTTGTGGGTGGTTGGATGAAGCACCTCATCCTTGAGTTAGGCAAAGGATGTGGATGAGCAAGACTTGGGGATAAGAACCTCACCTTGGACACTACCTATGTCTAAATTCATAGATCAATATCCATAAATAGACATGTTCACGCCAAGCAAAAAAGATAAGAAATCAAGAGCTCTCAACACGCCGTCGTAACGCCGCTACTACTACTCACATTTGCTACGACGAAGTGCCGCCGACAACGAAAGCTACATCTTCTACTTATAAGAGTTGTCGGTATATTTATTTAAGTTCTACTTCTTTAAATTGTCTTTGTGCTTTAATCGTAACAAGGAAAGGGGGAGTGTCCCTTTGCCTTGATTTCTTTTTGTGATCGTTGCTCCTACTTCCAACGAGGAGGAGTGGTTTTAGTGAATTGCCCTCCGTACGTGATCAAGGATCACTAGGGCCGTGGATTAGCAATCGAAAGATTGTGAACCACGTAAAAATATCTTGTCTACTTTATATTTCCGCTGTGCACTCTCTACTTGCTTTTTACTTATTGCAAAAGTTTTTTTTAACGACACCGTATCGCTATTCACCCCCCCCTCTAGCGACACTTTCGATCCAACAATGAGTTCCCCCCCCCCTTGAGTCTAGTCGAAGGATAGGCGCAGCCTGACTGACTAGACTGGTTCGCACTGAACCATGATTTTCCCTCCTATTGCTCTTTTAATGAGGCATGGTAAAGACTCCTCGGGAAACGGAGAGGGTCTGCTTTTGGACACATTCATCAACGTCCATTAATGCGACGATCCGATGACGATCCTCCTGTTCTCCCTAGGGTTTCCCTGGTTGCACCACGTGGCTTTCTAGAAGAAACCTCGGAAAAAGAGGCCGTCGGGTTGCCACTATAAATAAATCCCCATCCTTACTTCTTCATCGTTTTCTTGCTCGCTGCTTTGCTCCCCCGTTCCTCAACTATTCCTTTCTCCTTCCCCGGCGCTGCTCTACTAGTAAGTTCTTCATTCCTTCTTTCTAGTAAGTTCTTCATTCCTTCTTTCTGTGATTTCGGTTTTCGTTTCATGGCTCCAAAAACCGACCTCTAGTTTTTGAGAACCCGTAGCACCGTCGACTCGGAGATTCGCTCCGAGGCACGGGTTGCTTTTCACATTCCCCACTCCTACCGGCTTCGAGCCCCTCAACCGGACCAACGCCCTCATGAACCTCCCCCTGAATTCACCACCTTCTTTCTTGATCAACTGCCGTGACCCTTCATCCTTTCTTTAAATTATCTATATACTTTGGGATACCTATTAATCAATCGCTCCTAACGCCTTTAGTATTATCAGCGGCTTTATTATTATCTTCCTATTTTATCACCTCCCACTTTACGTGAAGCCTTCCATTCTGTTTTTCCCAAAGAAGAAAAGAAGCGCGTCTTCTTCTTCTAAAAAGTGAAATTTTTGTCGAACTTGATCACTTCTCACAAATATTGGAAGTCAAATTCATTTTGTCGTCCCGAATCCCTTTCCTATGGCCCCAGGATGGCAACTCGAGTTGCCCCCTTCTCCCATTCGGTCGTTCAGAAAGTCCAAAACTTATCAAGAAATGGCCTCAGTTCTACTCGGCCTGAGGTTCGATGTGAACGTCTTGCTGGAGGAAGGACTTTTACATCATTTTGATATAAGCCCAATAGAAGCTGAGCTGAGTGGCTCCTTAGGTAAAGAATTTCTCGCTTCCTTCTTTTCTCTTATTTATTATTAATTTTCTAACTTGTTTCTTTCCTTCTTAGCATTTGAAGTCATGATTGAGCTTCTATCGATAAGAAGTTGAAATGGCGAAGGCGCAGTCATTCCCAGGAGGATGCTCCTTAGAAGCACCAGAGAGAAGACTCAGTTCCCCCTCCACCTCGACCTTATGGTGGCCAGGGTGATTAGCTCGAGGATTGGAAGGGCAACAAAGCGTCGCAAGAGGCCGACTAGTGCTCTCTTGGTAGGAGCTCCTCCCGGTGATCGTCTCCCCATCCTTCTCCCTCTCCAGCCCTCGTCGTCGGCGGGTCAAGTGGCGAAGGACCTGAGTAACGCGGTCGGACCCCCAGGCCCCACGAGAGCAGTAGAATGACACCTCGGTGCGGAGGCTTCGTGAGGTCCCAGTCCCTGCCGGAAGTGTCCGTGAGCCGGCCAGCAGGGACAACCATCCGGGAGCTTTCTCCGAGAGATCCGGGAGGCTGTGGGTGACTCTGTTAAAGGGAAATCCATCGCGGCGATTAGCAACGAGATGAATATTTATCTCACCAAGGTAACTTATTCCCTACTATTCTTTTGATTTTCTTGCCGGTAAGTCCTGCTTAATTCGACTCATCTTTTTGCGATTACGGGGTATCATGCGGGTGATGGCTCGGATACCCCCATGGGCTTCCATCAAATCACGGGCTCGGATGGTCGGCTGAAGACCCAACTCGAGACAAAGCGGGCTTGGCTTGCTCGATCGGCGGCCATCTTTCAAGCATTTGCTCGTTTTGAAGATGATCTCGGTGGAAAGAGAGATGAGACTTGAGGAGCCCAACTAGGCGAGGCGCGGCAGCGAGTATAAAGCGAGCCCAAGAGCGAGGCTCGAGTCTTACCAGCGAGGCTCGAGTCTTGCGGCCGAGCGAGCTCGGGCCGCCCAGGCGGAACAAGAGGCCAAACGGCGGGACGAGCTGTCAGATCGAGCCGAGAAGGCCAGAGAGGAGCTCGTCTCTTACCGGTCGGGCGAGGAAGGTCAGTGGGAGAAGCGGAAGAAAACCTTTCTCGCTTCGGAAGAATTTGCGGACATCCTAGGAGGTCGTACTCTAGACCTTCTAGAGATAGGCTACGAGGGGGCTATCCGGCACTTCAAGGAGTAGGGTATCCACGAGGATCTCGCCGACTTCTTGGACTTACAGCGTCTTGTCGGCCGAGATGCCGGATTCGGCTTTAGGGGGTCCTCCTCAGTAGTGTAGGTCTAGTCTAATTGGTTACTTTTTGTAGTTTTTTGTAACTAAGGAATTTTGTAGCCCCAGCGGCCTTTTTTAAGCAGAAATGTCCATCTCTTTGATATAAAATCTAGTACTCTCTAACTGTTCTTGTAATATAGCATCGAGTGTACTTCGTATAATAAGAAATTTATCAAAACGAGTTACTAACCGGATGACTTGGGAGCCCAGTGTACTATCTTTAACGATATGGGGGACAGCCGAATATTCGAAACCCCGGTTACCATTGATAGGCAGCTCCGAGGAAGCATCCGTGACACCTATAGAGAATAGCCGTATTGAAAATACTTGGGACCAACTGAGAAGCGATACCCAAGGAAAATGGCCGTATTGAAAATACTTAGGACCAGCTGAGAAGCGATACCCAAGGAGGATGGCCGTATTGAAAATACTTGGGACCAGCTGAGAAGCGATACCCAAGGAGAATGGCCGTATAGAAAATACTTGGGACCAGCTGAGAAGCGATACCCAAGGAGAATGACCGTATTGAAAATACTAACGCCCGCCCTTTTCCAGACCCTGAATGTCCGGAGGGGTGGCGCGTGACGCGACCGTACATACTTACATTACATACAGCGGAAGACTTTATGCATACTTCTTAATTCTTACAGCGGAAGACTTTAGACATTTTTTTTTCTTTTTAAAACATAAACATGCATTGACATATATATATATATATATACTTCTTCTTCTTCACATAGAGCATGCATCATAGCATATATAGATACTTCTTCTTGCTTCTTCTTTACTTCTTCTTATTAGCATAGAACATGCATCATAACATAGATAGGTACTTAGTACTTAGTTCAAGTTCTTAACGACACCATCATAAGCAGGCATAATAAGGACATCCATAGACATCATCATCATAGGTAAACACATATATATGTAGACCTAACGGATCTTCTCCACCATGCCACTACCACACACATTTGGCCCCTCCTGCTGCTCCCATTAGTTTATCCATCCCTTACCCTTATCTGCAGTACGAGGGAAAGATAAACTATAAGCACATAGGCTTAGTAAGATCCTGTCCTACTCACAAAAACCATACATCGACATTAATCATGGCATGTAGCATTCATGACATATAAGCAATATAATATGTAACATACGTGGCATCATCAACTTAACATGTAGCATAAGTAACATAAGTAAATATAACATGTATCATCCATAACTTAGCGACATAACATGAATATATGCTTAACCAACATAACATGCATCGTATGTAACTTAGTAACATAAACATCATAGCATATCCTCAAACATAACGGGTAACGTATATAACATAAGCATGTAAACATTCCTAACATATCATCAAACATAACATGAAAACATATATAACATAAGCATGTAAACATAGACATCATATCATATCATCAAACATAACATGTAAACATAGACATCATATCATATCATCAAGCAGAACATGTAAACATAAACATCATATCATATCATCAGGTATAACATGTAAACATAACATCATATCATATCATCAAACATAACATGTAACGTATATAACATAAGCATGTAAACATAACAATCAGCAGGTAAACATATGCAGGATGCTTTGAAAACATATATTTTTAGGTACGTAAACATAAATCTCAACATATTTGGGCCCGGCATTGTACCACTTCTTCATTATCATAGCGCGCATCCCTAAATAGGCCCGAGGTAGCAAGTCTCGAACCTAATAGGTTTCTAGGCCCGAGTCTTATTCCATCGACCTAGGGGCAATCGTCATAGCGTAGAAGCCCATCCTAGGCCCGAGTCTTACTCCATCGACCTAAGGCATCTTGGAGCCCATCCCGTACTAGGCCCGAATCTTATTCCATTGACCTAGGGGCAATCATACATAGAAGCCCATCCTAGGCCCGAGTCTTATTCCATCGACCTAGGGCATCTTAGGAGCCCATCCCTTCTTGGACCTTGTTAAGGTCTTGGTACAAGTCATGCAGAAGGTAAAATACTTATATGCTTATTTGTACAACATAGCTTATTTCATTAACATAGCATGACATACTTCATTTCATAACACATCATGCTTCATTTCATTAACATAGCATAGCATACTTCATTTCATAACACATCATGCTTCATTGCATTAACATAGCATAACATACTTCATTTCATAACACATCATGCTTCATTTCATTAACATAGCATAGCATACTTCATTTCATAACACATCATGCTTCATTTCATTAACATAGCATAGCATACTTCATTTCATAACACATCATGCTTCATTGCATTAACATAGCATAGCATACTTCATTTCACAACACATCATGCTTCATTGCATTAACATAGCATAGCATACTTCATTTCATAACACATCATGCTTCATTTCATTAACATAGCATAGCATACTTCATTTCATATCACATCTTAGATATCACAATACACATAAGGCATGGCATAAGGCATGACATCAAAGTAAGTAAATGCTAAACTATAACATGTTATCCTCATTTAGCATCATTTAATATCATAAGTCAACATGAATTCACCCAACATAAAACACATGTTAACCTAATTCATCACAACAACTTCATATGCATATAGAACATGAATTAGACTTCATCTAATCACCCAAAGTTTATGGTAGCCGAATGGTCCATGTAGGGCTTTTAGGGTTAGCCTTTAACCTAATTCATTAAACATAACAACAACATCATAACCCTACAAAACATGGATTGAAACCTCATTGGGTCATCAATATCTAGGGATGGCCGAATGGTCCTTGTTGGCCTTTGGGTTTAATTTTTGACCTAATCCATTTTAAACCTTAACATCATCATATAGTTACAAAAAATATAGCATATAACTTCATGGAAACCCTAAATCATGGCTTGGCCGAATAGGCTTTAGTGGTTACTAGGGTTAACCTTTAACCTAAACCCTTTTTCCATCCTAACATCATCATCTAGTTACTAAACATAGCATATAACTTCATGGAAACCCTAAATCATGGCTTGGCCGAATAGGCTTTAGTGGTTACTAGGGTTAACCTTTAACCTAAACCCTTTTTCCATCCTAACATCATCATCTAGTTACTAGACATAGCATATAACTTCATGGAAACCCTAAATCATAGGTTGGCCGAATGAACCTTAGTGGCTATTAGGGTTAACTTTGGTCCTAATCCATTTTAAATCCTAGCATCATCATCTAGTTATAAAAAAAACATGGCATAGAGCCTCATTGAACCCTAAATCATGGCTTGGCCGAATAGGCTTTAGTGGTTATTAGGGTTAGCCTTTAACCTAAACCCTCTTTCCATCCTAACATCATCATCTAGTCACTAACAACATCTTCTTCTTACAAACATGATATAGACTTTCAATCAAACACCCAAACTTCATTTTGGCCGAATATGTCATATGGGTTTCTTTTACAAAATAGCAATCGAAGCTACTCGTATGCAGGTGAGGGATACTTACATCCTTTGCTTTGCTTGTAGTGTGAAGAAGATAACCTAACACAAAACCTAACCCTTTCTTCTTGCTTGGAGGAGTTTCGGCCAAGGGGTGGAGAAGGAGCTTGATTTCGGTGAGAAGAAGAAGAAGAAGAGAGGAAGTGGCAAATTAGAACCTTCCCTCTTCTTTATAAAGGGAGGAAGAGAAGTTTCTCTTCTCTTCTTCCATGCCTCTTCATTTACCTTTATCTCCCTTATCTATAATCCCCCCCCTTTCATCTAATGATGTAGTCCTATTAGGCTTCTAGTTAGTGGGTGCATCTATAGGGTTTGGCTATCTCTAGAGGTTTGAAGTTCAATTCCTAGGCCTTGCACCCCCTTTTGGCTTATTTCTTTTATTTTTTGGAAAAAAACCCACATAAAGCCCATGATCATCAAGCCAAAAATTCTTGTAAAATTGCTAGGAATTTTACGGGCGTTACAACCCAAGGAGAATGACCGTATTGAAAATACTTGGGACCAGCTGAGAAGCGATACCCAAGGAGAATGGCCCCAAATTTTCCCGGAAAAGAGATCAGGTGGAACTTTGATTATACGAGCACCTTGTTACACAAGAGTCTGTCAAGCATAATAAGGCCACAAATGGAAAGCATTCCAAGGTCGGCCGAGTTCCTTTCCTTCCCTATCTTGGAGGTAATAAGCGCCTGAGTTGAGTTTCTTGATGACCTTATACGGGCCTTCCCATCGGGGTGATAGTTTACGAACCTCCCCGGCTGGCTAGACTTTTTTCCATACAAAATCTCCTGGCTGAAAAGAGCGAGGTACTATTTTTTTGTTGTAAGCTTGGGCCATTTTCCTCCGGAAGGCTTGCATTCGGCTGGCTGCCTGTTCTCTGGCTTCAGACACCAAGTCCAGCTCGACTAATCTCTTTTCAGGGTTGACTTCCTCGGAATGTGTGTAAGCAGATACTCGGGGAGATCTCTCGCCAATTTCTACCGGAACGAGTGCCTCAGCCCCATAGACTAGATGGAACAGAGTGAGGCCAGTACTATCCTTGGGGGTAGTCCTGTAGGCCCACAAGATATCAGGTAGCTCATCCACCCAGCTTCCTTCCGTGTGATCAAGTTTGGTCTTCAGTCCTCGAATCAGCTCTCGGTTGGTGACTTCGGCTTGTCCGTTACTCTGCGGATAAGCTACCGTGGTGTAGACTTGCCGGATCTCCAACTGTTGACACCAATCTTTCAACTTTCGGCCTTGAAACGGTGCTTGGTTGTCGAGACCCGGCTTCACAGGGATCTTTCGACATACTATATTCTTCCAAAGAAATTTTAATACGGCTTCTTCCGTTATCTTAGCCAGCGGCTCTGCTTCTACCCATTTTGAGAAATAGTCCACTGCTGCTAACAAGAATTTCTTCTGATTTGGCCCTATAGGTAGCGGCCCCACTATGTCCATCCCCCACTGGTCGAACGGACAAGAGACAATAGAGGCCTTCAAGTTCAGGTAAACCGGGAGAAATTTTGATGCTTCTGACAGCTAAGGCATACTTGTACATAATGTGAGGCATCTTTCTGCAGGGTGGGCCAAAAGTAGCCGGCCAATAAGATTTTCCTTGCGAGGGAGATCCCCCCCGCGTGATTTCCACAGCAGCCTTCATGTATTTTCCACATAACATACTCTGCTTCCTCCCAGCCGAGGCATTTGAGTAAGGGTCGAGCAAAAGATCGTCTGTACAGCGTATCCCCTATTAAGACGAAATGAGTGCTTCTTCTTTTAACTACTCGGGCCTCTGCCAGGTCCTCAGGTAGTACCCGGCTCTGGAGGTAATCGATCAAGGGCTTCCTCCAATCTGTTGAGCTGTGAGATACCAGTGGCTCTTGATTTATGCTGGAGATGAGCTGCACCTCGGCTACGGAGTCTTCCAGGCTCCATTCAGCGAGGGTACTAGCCATACAGGCCAACTCATCGGCTTTCTGGTTGTCTGCTCTGGGTATTTTGTGTAGAACTACCTCTTGAAACCCCGCGGCTAATCTTTGATAAGCTTGTTTGTACCGCTTTAGTCTTGGGTTATTGATGTCGAACGATCCTCTAAGCTGTTCAACGGCTAACTGAGAGTCGGAATGCAAGGAGATCCGAGTAGCCCCTAGATGGCGGGCGGCTTGCATCCCTGCTAACAAGGCCTCATATTCGGCTTCATTGTTAGAAGCCCGGAAGTTGAGCTACACCGCTACCCGTATAACATCCCCTTGGGGGGATATTAGTAGTAACCCCACCCCACTGCCTTGTTTGGTTGTCGAGTCATCCACATATATTTTCTATTCTTCATTCTTCTCTACTCCGGATGTCTCCGCCAAGAAATCTGCCAATACTTGTATTTTAAGAGTTGGGCGGGGTTGATACTGGATATCATATTCAGCTAATTCAGTGATCCACTTGACCAGACGGGTGGATGCTTCCGGATTGTTTATTATCCTTCCGATGCCACTGTTGGTTAAGACTGTGACCGGATGAGATAGAAAATAGGGGCCAGACTTAAGTCGTTATAAGCGAGGCAAAGCTAACTTTTCGAGTTGTGTACACCTTTGGTGCCCTTTAATAAATGACTGACAAAGTAAATAGGCAGTTGTTTACCTTCTTCTTGGCGAAGCAATACGGAAGCTACGGCCTCCTCCGAGGAAGCCAGGTATAACTGAAGCTCTTCTCCGGGGACCGGCTTGGCCAATATGGGCAAACCGGCTATATATTGCTTTAGTTCTGCAAGGGCTTGCTCGCATTTATCATCCCATGAAAACCGAGTCGACTTGCGAAGTATCTTGAAGAAAGGGAGGGTTCGCTCTGCCGACTTAGGGATGAATCTTGAGAGGGCTGTTATTCGGCCCAACAATCTTTGTACTTCCTTGATACTGCGAGGGGAGGTTATGTTCTGTAAGACTTGGACCTTTTCGGGGTTGACTTCAATGCCCCGCTCGGTAACGATGTACCCGAGGAATTTGCCTCCGCGGACTCCGAATATGCACTTGCTTGGATTAAGTCGAATCTCATAATGCCGCAAGGTGCCAAATGTCTCATTCAGGTCCGAGATTATGTCCTCAGCTTTGACAGATTTGACAAGGATGTCATCGACGTACACCTCTAGGTTTCGGCCTATTTGTGGCCGGAATACTTTATTCATCATCCTTTGATAGGTGGCGCCGGCATTCTTTAAACCAAACGGCATGACCTTATAACAGAAGGTCCCATCAGCAGTGATGAAACTAACCTTTTCTTGATCCAGACGAGTGGAATCTGATGGTATCCCTGGTGGGCATCTAGCATGCAAATTAATTCACATCCAGCAGTGGAGTCTACTACTTGGTCTATTCGAGGCAGAGGGTAGCAATCTTTAGGGCACGCTTTATTGAGATCCCTAAAATCTATACAGACCCTCCATTTTCCTCCCGGCTTTGGTATCGATTATATTAGCCGACCATTCGAATCAGATTTCGGATGTATCCGGCCAAAGCTCGGACTTGATGATTTGGTCTTTTTCTGATCCAAAATGTCTTCTTTTTTGCCGGATGGGCCGAGACCCGAGAAAGATATTCAGCTTATGCTCCATGACTGTCCGGGGGATGCCGTGGTGTTGTTCATCCGGCCACGAAAAGACATCTATGTTGCTGGTCAGGCAATCTTTGATCTTCTGCTTCAAATTTTCCGGAAGGTCTGCAGCTATTCGAAGGATCCTCTCGGGCTGATTCGGCCATACTTGTACCTCTTCTTCCTCAGCGTTCACAGAAGGGACTTCCCTCAGGGTATATATGCTGGCGCTTTCTCTTTGACTTTTCACAGGTCTGTCATTTAACCTCCTCCACATAGCACTTTCGAGCAGCCATTTGATCTCCGGCTACTTCCCCTATCTGGTTGCCCACGGGAAATTTGATTTTCTGGTGATAAGTGGAGACAGCCGCTTCAAAGGCATGTAGGGCGGGCCTTCCCAAAATGATGTTGTAAGCTGAAACTGCGTTCACCACGGTAAAAGTGACTGTCCGCGTCCGGCGAGATGGCTCTTCTCCTAAGGAAAGAGGGAGGTTGATCCGGCCGAGCGGAGTGACCTCGTGTCCCGAGAAGCCATACAGCGCGGTATTCATTGGTTGGAGCCATGTGGCTTCCTGCTGCATACGGTCAAAGGTATCTTTAAACAATACGTTAGCTGAACTACCTGTGTCAATGAAGATCCGTGCTACGTCGTAATTGGTCACTGTAGCTCTTATCACCAAGGCGTCGTCATGAGGAGTAACTATTCCCTGCAAATCTTCAGGGCCAAACCTGATTGATGGTTTATCTGCGAGGGTTGGGTTGATGCTTACTTGCATGTTTTCTAATCGTCGGTCGTGAGCTTTCCTGGCCCGATTCGAGTCCCCATCAGTAGCTCCTCCGGCGATCATGTTGATCGTCCCCCGATGCGGAGTGTTGAGCGCTTGAGGTGAGTGGGGGGAGGGGAGGTTCTCCCCAGGAGTGTCTTGCGACCTTGAGGACTGGCCGGTCTCTGCTGAATTGGTGAGGGCTCTTCTAGCCGAATTCGTTAGGGCAAACTCTCGTGATTCTCGACGCCGTCGCGAGGCCTCGCCTCTTTGTTCCTTATTACTTGCCTGATCTCATTAGCTAGAACGCGACACTCCCGGGTTGAGTGACCGTATACTTGGTGAAAGGCGCAAAAATGACCTCGTTCCTGCGGTGTGGCTGGCAGTTCCCGAACGGCATGAATGGTCCTATCCTTCCTAAGCCGTGGAGGGTAGACAGGAGCCCCAGAGGATTGAAGAGGCGGAGGGACTTTCTGGATGCTTTTCTGGGGTCTGGGCCACTCCAACCGATGTTGTCCATCAGCTGCCTTCTCGGCTTCTTCTAAGTTGATGTATGCTTCCGCTCTGGCCAGCAAGGCTTCAAAGTGAGGAGGAGGCCTCTTCATTAGGGATTTGGAGAAATCCCCCCGTACGAGGCCATGAGAGAAGGCGTCTACCACTGTATTTGGCGAGGCGTCCGGTAGGTCCACGGCTATTCAGTTGAAACGGTGCAAATAGCCCCTTAAAGATTCTCCCCGTTCATTTTGCTCCATCCGAGTAATTATGGATTAATGCCGCCTTCCTAAACCTTCCCAAATATTCTTCTGGATCAGCCGAGCCATTATACTCCCCTATGCAGACTGGCCTGAAGGACTTGGGCATTCTGTCCGCTATCATGCTAGGGGCGAGGGGGGATTCGGTGCTGATAGCAGGAGCCTTCCCCTTTTTGGGATCCCTCTCAGATGGTGCATATAAAGGCGTCTCCTTAGAGGATCGTGAGGATGAAGCGGTGGAGGATGACTCGGATGATGGCCAAACGGTGGGAGTCGATCTGGGAGTAGCTGGAGTAGGCCGCACAGAAGTCGGAGTAGGGCCCTGGACTGGGCTAGAAGGGGTTGCCAGTGGGGGATTTCCCCGAGGGATGAGGTCACGTAGGACGTCTTCCATAGTTGTCTTGACCAGCGTCATGATGCTTTCTCTCGTTAAGCTTTCGCCTGCGAGGTTGTGATTACCTGAATTCGCTCCTTGGTCTGCCATCTTTGCCTCAGGCGTTTTGTCTTTTAACTTCCCACAGACGGCGCCAATTATGATGTCTGTCAAGACCGTGATGGCGAGGTGTCCAGGCAGCGTAAATCGGTAATTGTGGATGCTTCGGCGGAGAGATGCACAACCCGTGATCGTTGAGCTAATTACGGAAGATCAATACCACCAGGTAGCCGAGCAGAATGATATGGACCGAGCCGAATGGAGAGTCTGCGCAATAGCAATCGGTTAAGGGCGCCGAGAGAGATCTCGGCACGGCCCCTCCGACATTCAAGACAGAACTTAGTTGGAAGAGGAAAAAAGAACTTAGAGCAACTAGTATCAATGTTTGGAAAAGTTTACCTTCCCCTTTCCCCGGAGGGTCCTATATATATATAGAAGGGAAGCTCTGTTCTCGAGGAGCTCTGTCCACAGAAGTGACGGAGCCTAATGGACCGTACAGTATAATCATTGTTACTTGGACTGCATTCCGCGCGTGGGCTGCCATTACTACACGTCGTGCGATTGATAGGAGACAAGTCTCAATTAATGTTACGGCTAATCCCTTGAGATCTTGGCAGGGAAATCTGCCCTTGGACGAGAGCAGTAATTAATACATGATGCGTGGTTGATAGGAGATCATTCTCTATTAATGCCACAGACATTCCTCTGAACTTTGTCAGTGACTTATCCTTTCAAAGGGGAATATGCTCCTCCAACTTGATGACATGGCCTTCCTCCTTAGCTTACAATAAAATGGATCCTTTTTCCTACGACTCTTATATTTCAGAGGCTGGGAGCCTGATATAAATGAAATCCGAGCCGAAACGCGGGGCGTCCGGTATATGTGAGAGAAGTCCGAGTCGAGACGCAGGGCGTCCGGCATATGCGAGAGAAGTCCGAGTCGAGACGCAGGGCGTCCGGCATATGCGAGAGAAGTCCGAGTCGAGACGCAGGGCATCCGGCATATATATATAAAGATGGGGCATTCGCAGCGGGTTCATCCTGTTTGTTTAAACTCTGTCTTTCAGTCTTACCTGGGTACCATTAGGTATCACCTGAGTATCACTAGGTATCAATATATATATATAGCAATATGGTTTAATTTTATCGCTATTAAAAATTAATTGATGTTCCTACTCTAAATAATTATCAAATATGACATTTTGGTGTGATTTTCTTCGATCTTGGACTTATTCGGCTTTGGTCGTAAACTTCTCCACCCCACGACAAAGTTTGACCTCACGATAATGGGATCATTGAACATGTAACAAAAAGTTCACTTCGTCATGAATATATGATTTGCAAATCAATTTATCAACTTAATTTCATCAAAGTCATGAATATATGTTCTTTTGAAGTGCCCCCACGGGCAAGTGCAATTGACATGGGCAAAAAGACTCTTATAATTTTATTTTCGATCAATGACCGAATTCATAAAAATCGTTAGTTAAATTGACAGATTTCAATCTTTTATATTGATAATTTTTTTTTTTAATCTTTGTAGTTATTCGCTAGCTTTTTTATTCCTCTGGAACCGAACTATTTGTCTTTCGATTCCTGCACTTAACGCGATAAGGGAAATCAATCACGACATCAGTGAACATGTAACCCAAAAAAAAAAAAAAAAAAAAAAAAAATGTCACTCCATACCAATTTACCAACTTATTTTCACTATAAGTCTTGTATCGTAAATACAATGAGTTAACAAGTGGATTCATTTTGTGTTGATTCTCGAGAGTTTCTCAATTTTCTATTTCCTAAAAATATTATAAAAAGTTACCATCGACATTTTTTATTAATCATCATGCAATAAAATTTATTAGTGTAAAATGTTTGATTTTTTTGCAAAATAATTAAATTATAAACTTATTGCAAAATAATAAATTCTAAAGATTACTTATTTGGTGGGGAAAAAAAAAGAAAAAATGCATGACTTGAATTTCTTTTACATTGTTTCAATAAAGATTAAATTGAGATATAAAAAATCTCAGAGAAGCTTTTTTTAATTTATTTTTGAAAATGAGATTATATCTTTATTTAGGAAGAAAATGGACGACAGAAAGAAAAATTAAAACAATTTGGTTTCTTTAAAATTCTATCATTTCAATAAAAATGGATAAGGCATGTGCAAGAAAATAGAATTTGAATCCAAATAAACAATGGGAAAAGAAAGGAAGAAATCATCCACCATTTTTTTCCTCCTTTCTATTTTCCATCCAAGAGCCAGAAGAAAAGAAAAAAAAAAAATCCTTGTGGTTCTATGATCCACAAGTTGAAATAGGAACTGTAAAGATCATTTCATCCTTAAAAGGTACGTTGAAGATAAGAGCCCTTGACTACCGTAGTAGTTGTAGAGAACTCTGAAGATGTTTCCCAGGAGAACACACTACACTAATACTTAAAACAAGCATAGAAGCATCATCTTAAATTCAAACAAAATAAGAAACCTAATTGTAGTTTTATCATTCCAACTACGTATCATTATTGATATGGAAGGACATGACCAAATAGGATTCATATAGCAGGTCTTAGGATTTGTTGTTGTAGACATTTAAACTGCACATGAACAAAACAGTCATCACCCTGTATTTCAGAACAGCAGCTCTCCACCACAACTAAAACCCAAATATAGTAACAAAATGAAATGGAATAGAAACAATGCATTCTTCTCTCAGGAATAAACCAAATACCATCTCATTTTACCACCTCAAAGGAATCAAGGCATTTGACATGCATGAGGCATTTTATTCCACTGGTACGAGTCCAGTCCAACTCCCTGCATGAGAGAAGATGATGATTCAACAGGTACAGGTTTGTAGTTGCTGCACACATCTTGACCTAGCAATGTTGCAAGGGAGTCATTCAAGACAGCGTGCTCGTTCACACAACAAGAATCATATTCAAGCCAAACTGATCCGAGTAAAGAATCCGGCCTTGAGAAATCTACTTGGAATGAAGTGCCTCTCTCCCCAACTTTATGGCCAGAAAAATTTTCAGTTGCCATCATGCTGCCTGAACCTGAAGAAACTAACTAATAACTATCTGTTTGATGACCCTATTCAAAGATACTAAACTGAAAGCAAAGCAATGCCCATGCAACAGTGAACAATGATGAGGGCCAAAAGCAATGCAGAGATTAAGTATGATTACCTGAAAGAATGTTAGGATGTGGAAACTCATCTACAGAACCAGCACTGATCAGAGAGGTGCTCGAACTGAAGACACCAGCAGATCGGCTCAAAGGAGAAATAGGGGGATTACTTTGGCTTTCCAACATTGTCTCATTGACACTTTCTAGCTCTAGATCTAGAGCATCCACACTGTTCAGTATGGTGGATGGTTCTTTATTTGTGTTACTTATTGTCTGTGCTTCATGAACCAATGCTTCCAGTAGACCACTTCGCCTTGGTGAAACACACTCAGATTGCAATGAAATAGTTGCTGAGGGAGAATCACCCACCGTATCAGTCACTTCAAGGGTGGATGAACATGGAGGCCAGCAATTACCATCAGTTTCTGTATATTGGAATGAAGGGAGCTCCGAATCCAAAGTCCCAAGAATAGGACCAGGAGCAGAGAATATGCCATTTAGAAGGGCATGGCTACCAGGGATTGCTCCTCCAAAATTTTGTAGGTTCTTCCTGGGATCAGGATCACAGGGATAACCTAATATCGAAGTCAGTTGTTTTCCTGAGGGCTCGAGCACCATATGTTCAAGCCTAGCATGCCCATCAGAGATACTACTGGGGAAGGCTGGGTATAGCTTTTCAGAGTGCTTCATGTAACTCGATGTTGAACTTCCAAAGGCACAGTTCTGGGATCCAAAACTCTGACCGAGTAGACTATTAACTTGTATACCTGAGAAAGGCGAAGCATTATACAGAGACCCATGGTTAACATTGAAGTTGTTCAGTGCAATATCAGGAATTTCAAAGTTGCTTCCTTGAAAGCAATCATTGGGCTGTTTGTCACTGAACATATATTCATTGGAATTCTTGTATTGCTGATTTCCCTCTGGAACTTGATAGCATATATTAGGAGGGTATAGAGGCAAACCAGCACGTTGGCGTCTTTTTATTCTTGTATTCCAGTAGTTTTTTATTTCATTATCAGTTCGACCAGGCATCTGAAAAGGATTAAAATTAACTTCAGATTTTAAAAAAAAAACTATATCTGAAAGAGAAAGTCTTGAGCAAAATTGACATATACCACAAACAGAGATCCAAAAATCAATACATATATCAGCATTGAGGACAACAATGTAGTCTGAAATTGCACCTGAAGTAACATACAAGTGCAACTACTGTTTGTCATACTAAAATATCATTAGATCTCCTTAGTAGAACAACAAGCAGGACGTATTGATATTCTATTAACATAACTAATCAAGCAAGTCAATTGATACTGACAGCCCATAAAACATTGATAAATCATAAATCTATAAAGCATGCAAGTGTCCAGGAGAACAGCAGTCATTGAAAATACAGGTATTATTTGACATAAATATATAAATAGAGATATGCAACAGTACTTAGTATACCAAATTGTCATTAAAGAGTATAATAGCAAGAAGTGATTGACAAGAAATACATTTAGTAAGATATTATTTAAAAAATATTAAGTTTTAAGGAATACACAAAAAGGTAAACATATACCTAAAGAGCATTGTTTTAATTATTAGTAAAATGCGTAATAAAAAGAAACTATTATCCATATCAAATTTTAAAATACCAGTGCAGGTGACTTGTAGAGCAGGCTTTCTTCGCAACTTGCATAAAGGTAGGTCCATGACCAGATGATTCCAGTTAAAAAGAATATAAATGTATAGGTCAGTTTTCTCCCTAATAGTTTCAGTTTCTGAGATTAATGATTAGTCAATCATTTGTAAATTGATCTCACAGCATAAAATCTCAGATCCAATGGTGCAACTGCGGAGTCCAGATTAAACTGTAAAAAAGTTGTGAATGCTTTTCTGATTTACTCTTGGTGGCCAGTGGAGGTTACTTGAGCTCCGGTCTTACCCGGCTCAACTGTTGGCGAGACGTCCCGAAAGTCCTTAGGACAGGGCCGGTCACTCCGAGGGATTAGTCGGATCGAAGGTTCGGATAGCTTGGTGCCAATCAAAAAAAAAAATCTCAGATCCAGATCCTGTTTGTGCCAAAAATAGTATCTCGCTGGTTCATATGTTGGATTTAAGCCAGTGGATGATGCACCTAAGATTGAATTTTCTCAGTGGATGTTTGATTAGACCGAACTATCCTATTACTCATCCATTGATATTTCTATTATTTGTGTTTATCCTCTAGTTATGTAGGAGGAGGATATTCTCAATTTTAGATAAGGTGTTTGGCATACTATTTATACCACAGGAGGTAAAAATAAAGTTGTGTTGATGTGCACCAACTTTGATTCATAAAGAGTGATTCGACCTCTCGATCAACAATGATCAAGAGAGAGAGAGGATCCTACATCTGCTACAGCTCTTTGATGATCTGCATTCCTTTGCCCAATGTCCATCTACTTGCTATCCCTTTGCCCACTTTTGGGACTCAAGTGACAAAAAGTAACAATCTTCTCTCCTTTGAGTTTTGCAATTTGGTGGGTCCTCTCTCCTAATTCTTCTTTTGGTCATTTCTTCCTCCTCTTTTCTGATTTTTCTGTTGTGCCTCTGTAGTGTGGAATCAGGCGATACCTTGGTAGATTAATTTTCCTGTAACACAATTGCAACCAATTTTGCCAAAGATGAAAGTGATTCTGGTAAAAGTCTCTTTTTTTTTTACTGAATGGTTGTTTTATTGAGAAAAACAATCACTCTTTATTGATCCTGATTCAACTCAGTTTATTTGTATTGAGATAGGTTGATTTCGACAACTATGATATTGAGGACATATTTGCAAGGCACAATCTAACGATGTCCACTGCCCTTGCCTTCATCATCTCTGTTGCTCTCAAATTCTCTAATGAAATATATCTTTTTGCTGAAAGAAGGGTACCAACACAGAACTTACACTGTTTGGCATCCTTAAGTTTCCACAAAAAGAAATTAAATCTATCATCAAAGCATCGCATAAAAAACCTCATGATGAATTTTGAATTCTAGCCAATTCTTACAACAAGATTATGTCTTTTATGTTGATTGATCTATCCACTACAAAGTCCTAGAGCATCACTCCTTCAATATCGTAATTTGTGGTCTATTATGACTTGTTAAGGCCAGTTCAACTGTGATTTCACTTATTTGGAGAAAGAATATAGTTCTCATTTTGGATTTGCAGGTATGTGAACTAGTTACACTAAGTGATGAATTCAGCATGATGGGATCAGAGCAGCAAAGATCAAGATCCAAAGCCAAATGACAAAAAATGGCATCAGTGCTTTTGGGATGAAAAGGCATATCACTGCTGTTAAAGGGATTGCCCTTAAGACAAAGATAAAGGCTTAGGATAGTGTAGGCCATTGAGTCTAAAGATGTTATTGCTTTTGGAGTCTCCAAGAGAAAATTGCCCCTTTTGTACTTGTATCACAAAACTGATCCATTCAACTACTTGCAAACCAAATATCACCACATAAACAATGATATGAAATAAACAAAGTTTTTGCGTTCTATGATCAACCTGCCAGGGTAGTTATTTATTGGTAAGATTCAAGTTTGCATATTTTCCATAAACAAGTAAAACAAAATTCATGTATGCAGCACACAATATGAATTCTTCCATAAAACCATTAGAAATTTTGACCACCCAACTGGCTTGTGGGAATTAGAATTACATTAAAAGTTTGTCCTTAATAAAAGGATTGGCTAAGAATTTAGATCAATATGGTTCTTTTACTACTTAAAATGATTAGATAAAGTTCCTCCATTTGCGTTTACCTATATGTCAATTGTTTGTGCCACTATTGGTTTTATACTTCCTTAAACACCATTTTCTATAAGTTATGGATAAGTTGTCGTGTAAAGCATAAATAAATTCATGATGATATCCACTAATGAAGAACTAATAATGTTGTCCTACTTGGCAAGTCTACCGCATAAAAAAAAAATGCATATGCACAAAAGTAGTTGAACTACGAAAAGAAGTATCACATGAAAGGGGTAATTCCATGATACGTAGATATGGATTTTATATTTCATTTAATGTTAAGAACTAAAAAAAGGTTCACTGGCTCCAAAATGATATGTGATATGAGAACTTCATGAGCTTACATTTTAAGAAACTATGAAGAAAAAGGGGAAAACACAACTACAAGGATTTGAAAACTTTCAAAAAAATAAAAATATATATAAATTACATGTAGGTAAAAGAAAGATCTAGTGAATGCAGTAAAACATACACAAAAGTTGACATACAAAAAGGATCTATTATTGTAAGTTTAAGGTCAGATTCATCTAAAAGCAATATACAGAATACAAAATGGTACAGCATAAGTTTGCACAAAATGAAATTATCATAAGTTAAATTCTAATATCTACAATTGTTAGAGCAGTACTTGAGAAAAGGTAGGTCTCCATTAATCTAAGGTATGTCAATATAAATTATCCTGAGAATATCAGTCAAAAAACTTTCGAAGTGAAAAGCATTACTAAATGGTGGGAATGAACTAATATATTAATAAGACACAGAAACAAGAAACCTGTCAATATAAGAATGAAGCTGAAGACTTACAAGTGCAGCCATACGAGCCCATTTGTTTCCCATTTTAGCATGGAGTTCAATTATCAATTGTTCCTCCTCCGGTGTGAAGGCGCCTTTCTTTAAATTTGGCCTGAGATGATTGGCCCATCGTAGACGGCAACTTTTGCCACAACGAGAGAGACCTGTGTGCTTCTGAACAGCATTCCAATTCCCTTCACCATATTTCTTAACATAATTCAACAAAATTGCATCCTCTGCAGCTGTCCAAGGTCCCTTCTTCATGACCCGATTTCCTCCACTTAGTGAACTCAAGCTGCTGCCTTCTTCAATAGATGGTGAACCAATAAGGTTCTCTTGAATTCTTATTTCCTCGCTCTCATTTTGCGTCTGATTCATTTTCTGTGACCCAAGTACGAAAAGTTATAGATGTTTGAATAATAACAGTAACGAAAGTGACAAGTGCAAGAAAGTGAATAGTAAATGGGGAAAAAGTAAATCATTTAAACTGTGTGCAATTATAAGAAACGGAAAGCTGAAGCAACAAATCTACCAAGAAAAAGAACAAAATCACGAGGAAAAAAAAAGATATATATCTAGAGATTATCTAAAATAACAATAAGAGAAAAATTAAATTAATCAACAAGGGAACAGAAAGAGCATAGATGCTAAGTCAATTAGTAGAAATCTAGTTAGCTTTGTAAAGCAATGTTTTTTTATGTTTTGCAAAATCTTTCAAACATTAATACATAGGTCAAGAATTCCATCCAGCCAAATGCACAGCCAGAAAGAAAGCCAAATGGTAAAAATAGTTATCATTAACAAGTCCAAAATTGAATTCCAGGTTGAATCAGAGAAAAACGCTGAGCTAGAAAAGAAATGAGAACCGAGAAGAAAAAAACAACAATCCTAGGATCAATAATTTCTCGAACAAAAGCTAGACGAGCAACAAAAACTGGTGCCGCTAGCACTAAGGGATCTACTCTTAAACACAAAAGGAGAAAAAAAAGGGTCGAGAACAGTAACTTAGAACACAAAACAAAGTTTCCATAAAAAGGATCAGCATACAAAACACTAGCACAAGGCGAGATTAAACGGATCAGCACTGACCAGTCCTCTAAAACCCGCAGCTTTCAGCAAAATTTAAACTCAAATCGCATCAAATCCTCAAATTTAAGCAATAAAGAACCTTTCGACGGGAAATTGAAGAGAAGCAAAAAACGCTAAAAGGAAACGACTACGGCAAAGCTAGAATTTAAGATCCAAAACTGACAAAGAGCTCGCCAGAAAGCAGCTCGAGTAACAAACACGAAAAGTGGTCGAACTGACCAACTCCAAAAACAAAGAACAAATGTGCGCTACCCAGAACGCTCGAACAAATTCGTTCAGACAGACAAAGCTAGAGAGAGAGACAGACAGACAGACAGACAGACAGAAGTACTCACTTGGAAGGTAAATTTTCGGCAGGAGATTGACCTAACCCGCCGGAGAAGTTATCTGAGATCAAGGAAGGGGCAAATCGGAGGAACAAGAGGAGAGAAGAGAAAGCCGCGGAGGTGTAGAGCAGGACAGAAAGGGCGAGATGAGATATAAGCTCCGCCCGCAGAAGAGGAGAAAAAGAAAAAGGAAGGGATTTGTTCATCCCAAAATAACCCCCTTTTAATTTTCACAATATTAAAAAAAAATATACATTTAAAAATTAAAGGGAAAAAAAAAAACTTTCTTTTTTCTTTTTTTCTTTTTAAATGTTTGAATGAGATATTTTTATTCTTCGCACTAAAGTTCAATAAACTGAAGGTTAACTTTTTATAATATATTCTATTGCAACATCATGTCATATTTGAAGAAACCATTTTCAACATTAGAAAGAGTTTGGTAGATTATCTAATTTAATTTTTTTCAAAAACATTTTAATCTTGGAAATTCAATTATTATTATTTTTTGTTATATTTATCAACTAAATTAGAAGCATCAACTTTACTCCTGTTCGACTAAGGAGAAAGTAAAGGAGTTTTTTTATAAAAAATAAAAATAGAAAAAGATTTAAAGAATGTTATTTCCTGAAAGAGAAAATAAAGTGAGAAGAATTTTTTTTTTTTTTTTAAAAAAAAGACTTTAGAAGATCAAAACACACACAACTTTTTCTTCGAAACTTTTTTTTTCCTTATAACTAAAAAGAAAAAAAAAACTTTCATTCCTTTAAAAAAAAAAAAACTTTAGAAGATCAATGACTTTCTGTATTCGTGATTTCAGAAACATTTAAAACTCGTATATTGTAGGTCTTTGCCTTCTTCTGGACACCAAATCTTTTTGGCTATTGTAGCCTACACTCCAAGCTGCCAACGCGTATTGTTTCTTCTTTTACTTTTGATCTCGAAGGGTAACAAGTCACTGTATTTGTTTTTGTTTTGTTATTGACATCGTATATTCAAATTTTCAATTCGATTAATCTCTGGACTAACTCTGTTTTATATATCTTCGAAATACTTTGCCAATAACTAAGTTGAATAAAATTGAAGTCTAAATCATCTTTATCGACTACCAAAGATAAATCAAAAAAGCACTTATAGTTTTTTTACAGTTCAACCTGAATGACAGTTCAATGTTGAAATCGTACTTCATCCACCGAGTAAATTCCTAAGCCGTAAAGATGTCCAAATGTATTTTTCTTAAATTCGTTATCGAATGAGCATCGTATTCTTGAGCGACAGGTCACTGTATTTGTATATATATATATATACTTAGTTAATTGATTATTTTTTTTTGAAATGATTAATTAGATCTACGAAAAATTTATATTAGTTGTCATAATTATAATTGAAAATCAAATTTTAAATACTTAAAAAATTGTATAAATACTCTGCCACTTCATCTTCATAAAAAAAAAAAATTTGTTTCAGTTGATATACAAGGTAATTTTTTAAAAATGTCTTGGGGTATTTATTTCTTTTAAATGTCAACCGATAATTGATTTAAGTCAAAATGACTTTCCAAATGTCACATGAGAAGTGTTTCGACATTAATTAGGTTCTAAAGGGCATTCTAAAAATCAGAGCCGATTTTGATTGTTTAAAGACCTTTACTACAAAACTTAAATATAATTATGACAATCATTACGACAAAATGCACCTGAATTATCACCTCTATTACTCGAGCACATAATAAAGAATTTTTTTTTTTTTTTTAAAAAATCACAGTTTGTAAACAACCTCGACCTATTTTATCTGTCCATTGAGCATGCTTCGCGTATTTCATTGGATGGTTGACCAAGGAAGATAACTATATTTTTATCAATGTAATAATCGTTCAAAGGAAAAAAATAAAATAAATGAATGGCCAAATTACAAGTCAAAGCCCATGCGTCATCTCTCTGAATTTCCCATGGTCACATTCAATATATTCAATTGTAAATATAATAATAATAATAATAATAATAATGATAATAATAATCGAAAACTTTCCTCTCGACTCTTATCTCTTTGGGACGCTACCACCGCCACTTGCCATGCACTCAGTTACTTACCTCATCCAAAATATTATCTCTTCCACTCTCAAACAATCCTTCCTCGCGAGAGCCAGCCATCATCGCCATACCAATCAATGAATGCTCTGCGCTACTTGCTCTCCTTTTTTTGCATTTGGATGCCGAGCTTCGATCGTGAACCTGCTAAAAATTAAAATCAATATGGCTGGAAATCACTCTGCACAGCCGATGAACTGCCAACGAGAGACATTATGAAATTCGTCAATTTCTGTAGAATTTTTTAAAACACCGACTTCTGTGTTGTGTGAGAGAGATAGGAATAAATTAATTAAAAAGAAAAAAGAAAAAAAAAAAGAAGAAGAAGAAGCAGGCACCGGTCAGTTTCGTCCCCTCACTTTTGATTGAGGTCATGTGAAGGAAACCATGTGATGATGTTGTCCATTGGTCGCCATTAATTTCCTTTTGAGTTCATGTGGGCGTCTAATGTAGGCGCGCAGCAAAAGTTCGAGTATTGTTTGGATGGATGGGGAAATGCTGATGCTTGCCTGAGTTAATGGCTGATGCGTTTCTGCTACTCTTTGCCACGGCCGGAATTTGAATTTCCATTCTATCCCTTGGCTCAGCTTCCCAAGCTATGAGGTGAACAGCTTCATGCACACTGCCGCAGTCATTTAAGAGAGAGCCTTGTTTATCGGAACAACTTGCGCTTAGATCACGGAGCTCGAGGGCTCCACTGCTGCAGCATCTTTTTTGAAAAACTGTGGATAGGGAAGAAAGATGGAGATGCAAGTAATCACCGAATTGATTAGAAAAAAAGAAAAAGAAATAAATAATTTAAGAATGAATTTTTTTTTATAAAAATGGGCCAAACCAACCTGGGCTCATCCGAGTTCGTCCGGTTCTTGTTTAGATTGATGAATGATTGAATTCTTCCTTGATGATGACTTCGATTGACTTGTGCCGTCGATAACTCCACGAAATAAAAAAATAAAAAAAACGCTTCTTGTATTTGACACCTATATCGTAACTGGTGAGTAAAGCCAAACAAATCTGATTGCATTCTTCGCTGAACGAACGACTCAGTTATTTTGCGATCGACATATTTTACACACTGGATGTCAGAAACACTGAAGAGGATGGTAAACAATCTAGAGTTAAAAAAAAACCCTAAACACTCGGTCCCTATGTCGAGATGAGACTGCAATGGTGTCCGAGAAAAGAAGTTGAAAGAAATTATGTCCTCCATTCATTGAGTCGTCACGCTCTTTGCAAGATTCCTTGGTTGGTCGACATCATAGCCTCGCTGAACTGTCAGATGGTATGCTAGCAGCTGAAACATGAAATTAACTGATAAGAATGTGTTCATATAATATGGATAAAGACTCATTTGAGGCACTTTGGCACATATCATCATACTTGCTACAAAAAAAATTATATACTTTATGGTATCAAAATCAAGCAAAAAATTCAGCATTTTCATTTCTAAATCTTCATAAAAAAAAATTAATCTCAGATTGGAATTTTCATGCTTTGACAAAATACAAAAAGAAGAAATAGTCTATCTTGTTTCTGCATCATACTTGCTACAAAAAAATTATATACTTTATGGTATCAAAATCAAGCAAAAAAATCAGCATTTTCATTTCTAAATCTTAAAAAAAAAAAATTAAATCTCAGATTGGAATTTGCATGCTTTGACAAAATACAAAAAGAAGAAGAAATTTTTTAAAATTTTCTGTTTCTAATCTCAATTTACAGAAAATCAAATTTAAGAGATTTTTCATCAAATTACCACCATAATTCAAATTCTTTTTTCTTTTTTGGTCTATTTTGACTAAGTTCCTACGTGTATTTTTTACATTTAGTATAATTAAATTTTGATCCATTTGTATATTTATCTCCATGATTCAAATATAACTAATGCTTCTATTGCATCTGGAAGGCCTGAGGCAAATAACCAGGAAACCTCAGGTGAAGATGCTATTTAGACCAGTAAACAAGGAGTGGACCTCATTTTTCATTTTAACAAATGAGGTCGTATGCTAAAATGAAAAATGAGGTCCAGTATGCAGCTTAACAAGAATAAAAGATAACCTAGCATAGCTATCCTAGCATATTAATTTCTGTCATCTACCGTTTCATTTCTATATCGCCATTTTTCCTTAGATAGAGGTTACATAAAGCAAGCAGAAAACATATTGCATTTTTTATGTTGGTGGACAAACTTTTTAAGGTCACAAGGGAATCAGAAATAAAAAAAAAACAACTCTAATTTTAGCATGGATTGAAACTTGAATCATGACACCATATAGAAAAAAAAAAACAGATAGGCTTATGATCAGAGAAGAAGATAAATGGAAAAGAGGGCAGCAGATTGTCCGCAATTGTCAACTTTGATGGTAAGTAACTGATTGATCTATCATGACTGAAATCTAATTAAATAATTCTTTTCAACTTAAGACCAGTTTTTCCATATTCGACTGATAATGTAAATTGTAGAGAGACAGTACTTCTAACGTAAAAGATTAACTAGATAATTTTACCAAAGGTTAACTTTATTTCTTGTTTAATTAAAAACAAGAACATGTTAGCCAGAAATAGCAAGAAATGTCCAGCCAGCATGGCAAAATAAAATGTAAATTATTGTAGTAAATGATTCAGATCAAAGAAAAACAAGTCAAAAAGTTGTGAGCTATGGACCAACCTGCAACGGAATTATGTTAACAACTGGTTGTAAGCAATCAGCAACTCGAGGTACTTCAATAACTTTGCAAGATTCCACTGGTCTCACAGATGATGCATCTCCGTTCGAGCACATTACTATCAGACGCCCTTTCCGTGCATGAAGTTGTTGAATTACAGACTGTTGCTTACTAATGACAAGTAAAAAAAGAGTCAGGGAATAGGCCCTTTCTAAGGATTACAAAAGAAAATGGCAAACAAATAAACCTGAAGCAAGCATCACGAGTGGCAATGACAATGATGGGAAGTGTCTCATCCACTAAAGCCAGTGGACCATGTTTCATTTCACCAGCAAGCATACCCTCACTATGCATGAGTGCAACTTCTTTTACTTTTAAAGCACCCTCCAAAGCAGTCGCATAGTTGTATCCTCTTCCAAACACAAGGAGAGACTGCGTGTCTATCAAAGACTCAGCAAGATCCCTCATTTCACCATCAAGTTTCAAAACCTCTGAAATTTTATCTGCAAGAAGGGGAGAAAAAGGAACTAGGTGAGTCTTCTGCTGAACATCTTGCCATGCAGGACAGAACATACTTGGTAGGTTTGAAAGGTCATCTACTATAGCTTGTCTTCTTGCTTGAGTTGATATTCTGTCAGCTCCAATAGCCAGTGCCATCATAGCCATAGCAACTATCTGACTTGTGTATGCCTATAACCCAGAAAACATCAAGAACATAAAATATGCCATGGTGGCAAAGAAAAGAAAATTGCTCACTCATACCTTCGTACTAGCAACACCAATCTCACATCCTGCGTTAATGTGAATACCGCAGTGTGTTTTTCTAGCTAATGTACTGCCCACAGTATTTGTTACACCAACACATAATGCCCCATTTGCCAATGCATATTCAAGAGCTAGGAGGGTATCAGCAGTTTCTCCAGACTGACTGACAAAAACTGCTGTATCTTCTCTATATATTGGACCTTGTCTGTCCTGTAAATCACTTGCCAGTTCCATGGTAACGGGGATACCTTGTTTCAAAAGAAAACTCACAATCAAGAAAAAGAAAATTAATGTTTACCTTCTAGTCAAAAATAAAGCCAACCAAGATTTACCAGACAGTTCTTCAAATAACGGTCTTGCAGCTAAAGCTGCATTATAACTTGTACCACAACCAATGAAGACGATCCTTCTGCTATGTCTGATTGTTTTCAGATGTTCCTTGAGTCCACCCAAAACAACACTATTATCTTTAAGTCTTCCCCTCATTGTAGTAGTTAACGAATGTGGTTGTTCATGTATTTCTTTCTGCATGAAGTGATCATAATTTCCTTTCTTTATCTGCTCAACTTCCATCTCAAGCACAGATAATGCCCGTTGTACAGATGCAGGCTTCTCTTTTCCATAATCAAACTTCAGTATCGATACACAACCATCCTGTAACATTACAAACATCAGGACAAATCACCAATTCGAATCACATAATATCATACACAATGCCAGTCTCAAAGGAATTACCGTTCTCAGTTTTGCAATGGAAGAGTTCAAGGTATCATGTAGCATTTCTCATAGCAAAGCATAAATGTTGGTTATAATCTACATCTCCATCACATTAACAACAATTTTGTTTTTGATATTGGCTATATGGGCTTTAGAAGGATTCAGTGAAAAGGAAAAAATCAAGCAAACATCATATTCTTCACATAAAGAAAGCATGCACCACATTGCTTCAAATTAGCATCTCTCTTACTGACTGATGTTCTCAAGTAAAGGACAGTCCGGTATACGAAGCTCCTGCCATGCGGGGTCCTAGGAAAGGATCCATTGTAACCTTACCTTGCTTTGCAAGAGGTTGTTTCTAGGATTTGAACCTGTGACTAATGTTCTCAAGTACCCACAACAAATTTGAATAGGCCTATAATAGCAATAGATTCCTGATTATCAAGATAACAAGAAAAACTAGTTCCACACAATCTAGCGGTAAGCCAACATGGTTAAGTTTCACAAACTGCAACTGCAAGAGCAACCATTTTGACAACCCTTTTATTTTGTTCACTATGGTGGATCTGTCTTAAGTACAAACTGAAACACTTTATGGATCACAGGCATGTTCATAATGACACCTATTTTCTTCATCATTTACTAATAAACATGAACAATGCAACTTCTCAGTAATTATTCTCTTGACAAATTTTATGTTTCTATTGATCACAGAAACTTGCCAGGATTAGAAGAGGGAAGAATCAAAATGATTAAATAGATTTAATTTAGTATAATGAAAGTGAGCATAAACTGGTCGATCAAATTCCAAATGGCTACCAACATATTTTTGGATAGAAAACCACAAGGTGTTTGTACACCACTAATAACTCTAGCCCCAAATATGTCGAATTTAACAAAAAACAATCTTGGAAGAAACACCATAATGGCAGCATTGCTGTCCTGAGTGAGTACATGGGGGTCATTGAAGCTTGAAAAAAATTGATCGATAAGTAATAAATACTCGTCTGCTTATTTGCTTAGTGGTCCTGAGCGTGATTCTGACACCAGAGGGGAGATTGATCATCTTTTCATCATCAGTTATCGGGATGTAATAAAATTAATCATCATAGGAATCCAATTGCCCAATACCTCACTTATTAGACAGAGAGATAAACATTAATCATGACAAATGATTTTTTTTTTAAAATGGCATGATAAAGGACTTGGCACAGAAAAAGCAATACAGTTGTAGTATTTCAAGAAACTTAATTAGTCTTGCATTAATTTGGTTTAAGGCCTACATCATGCAGTCCATGATTTAAACAAGAAATATGATCCAGCTATCACAAGTTAGAAACCACATTTGCACACGTCAAACTGAAGGAAGCAACTTCTGTTTTATTTCCTTTAAACATCACATTTATATGGGTTCAAGAACTACAATAAGAAACTTATGATTTAAGGGCCCACAGAGAAAAACATAAGATGATAACTAATTTATTGGAAAATAAATGTTATCATTGCTAATAACAAGAAAGACAAATATTAAAGTCACAAATACAAGAGAGTTGTAAAGTTGAAGTCCAGCAAGATTACAACAAACAAATAGGCAAGTGGAATGCATTACCTTTATGTGTACAACCTCATTATCTTCAATAGCCAAATAGTTTTTTGTGTGTTCCACAATGGCACACAAGTCACTAGAGAAAAAGAGCTCTTTGGGCTTCTCGTCTTTTGTGAGATCTTTTACATCGTGAAATAACTTTCCTCTAACTTTATCGTCAGTTAATTCCTGAAAAAAATGCATTTCCATTATCGTGAAGAGTAGTATTCTAAAATGGAAAATATATGGAAAAAAAAGTATAGCACAACAAAATATCACGAAGGTGACAACAATGGGGTGTTTTCTACATATTGCCATTAACATGGACAGTGGCAATGCTTGTATTAAGTAATACTACTAACAAGACATAAGTTTGATATCCCTAGTTCTGGCCTAGGTGCTCAAGTCTAGAGATAGACAACTTCTGTGACCAAGTAATCTAGAACCCAGTTTTTGAGTGATGGTAAACATCTAATACAATCCAAATAAATTCATTTAATACAATCATGTGTAGACATCAATACCAAAACAAACTTTGTATCTACTAAATTCACATGTCATATATTTTAGATGTAAGTTTCTTAAGCATCATTTTATATATTTGCCCTTAGTCTATGTAATACTTATAAATGATCGACTCCAGCGATCCTCTGAACCTTTCCCATAGATTGTCAATTGAAAGTCAAGATAATAAACACCATCCGTATAAACTTCTAACACACTCGTACTAACAGCTTCTGAGAATAGTGTGATAAGAAATAAAAAATAACGCACTCTCTCCTTGTTAGTTTAATACATAGGTGATTGTCTTGCATCCTTATTCTTTATTAACTTGAAAAGCAATGCAAAACAACAACAAACATAACTGAAAATAGAATAAAGTCATCCTTGAATTCATAAACCACCAACTTAAGAGAAATGAACAAATTCAAGCCTTACTTTCACACCCAAGATCAAAGTGCTACCACGTGTACAAGCAATCAACTCATTCGGATAGTGTGCACTTTTAAATATAAGTGCAAATGCTCCTTCTAGCTGTCTCATGACTTCTGTAACAACTTGACTAAATGTGACAGTCTGTTCACCTGAAATAAAGCCATTAGAAGAAACCAGTAAAAAAATTTCTTGTACCATGTAAGCAAGTAAGCAAAGCTTCTTTATGTTAACATGATTTTTATAAAAGAAACACATATACAGAACTCGTACATATATACGGCGTCACAAAATCTATTGTAGACATAACTAAAATATACAATGCACATTAAACATTAACTCCAACAATAGAAATTTGTTTCAGAAATGCTAAGGCTTTAATACAGTCGTTTCTAAGAAAACACACATATCCTTCATTATATAGTTATTCAATGAAGCCAATAAAAGATTGAAAACTCTCATTTTAATCCATCACCTATAGAAAAGATTGAAAATTAACTAAAACTTGACGACATTCATCTGTGTGAGTATGAACATTAGATAACAACACAAATAAATTAAATATGTATGAATATGAACATTAGATGACATTTGTTGGTACTTATGGTTAAATTAATATGACTTCCCTGTGTGCCAGAGCATAAAGTAGATCAACTGACCTTGTAGATAAAAAAAAACAAACACAATTACAGTATAACATAATACTTGTAACTAGGTCATCACACCTCAAAAGATCAAAGATCAAACGCTACTATTGTAGCTAGACCATCAGTCCCAAACTAAAAAAAAAACAAAAGCGAAAATAACCCCATCCTCAAAAACAATCACAATGCAACATATTATTTGGTAATCAAAATTTGGGAAAACATAGACTGATGAAGAGGTTATAAGAAATTGCTTCATAATAAATACTAGGCTCATCGGATTACAATGGCTTGCTGCAATATTATTGTTGACAATCTAGAAAAATTTTATGAAGTAAACAAGTGGTTCAAACATGAATCCAGACAAACATCTATATTGTATTGCGTCAAAAAAGCTAAGATGGGAAAAGATGCCCTGTCGGAGCATCAAGAGGACGAAAGAGACTATCATTTATGAATGGCACAGCTTTACAGTCAAGCTATCATAATAACTAGGTGGATATATGTTTAATGAATAAACTGAAGAATTTGCACTCTGATTCTGACTTTAGTTAATAATCCATTCCTAATTTTCTATTATTGAATTTAATGCTCAGGATAAGCTAGCTCCTAGAGGAAACAAGTACACCAAGTCAAATTTCAACATGAAAGAAAAATAAAATAACATCAAGGAGGGGTTGCTTTCACTGAGACTTAAGTAATTGAATAGAACAATGACACTATTTTTTTACATGTTTTTCAACTCAAATGTGCAACAATAACAATTCAAAATGATAGTCAGCATATTATTGATAAAATAAAATAAAAAAGAAAAAATATAAGCAGGTTAAATCCATTGCCCTTTCAGAGCATACAGTAACCTCACAAATAATACGGAGAAAAAAGGAGTAAAGACCAAAAAAAATGATAAATAACCAACCCATGCTGAACAAACCTAAAGAAAATGCTTTCGGTATATAGTAAAAATGCCCAGAACATCACCTTAAACATAGCTCTTTTTTCCCCATAATTTCCATTTCCCCCAACCATAAAGGTAAGGTTAATCTCAAAATATCAATCATGATGAAAATAAGTATAAAAATATCATCCTAAATTAAAATTCATATGAAATCTAACCAAAGAACTACACGTCAAATGGTGCATATTTAAACAAACATATTAGTTTTTAGTGATAGCCATTCACCAAAGTGCAATCATATATATAGAGCTGCAGACATCTAGCATTTTTGCAGAGGCAACTGAGGAGATTAAGGTGTACCTTCCTCACGAGCTTTATCAAATACAAATTTTGCGAGCTTTGGAATAACTTCTGTATCAGTTTCTGACTCAAAGGTGAAGCCATGACGAACAAGTGTTTCCTTAAGAACCTGAAACATTGAAAAAAAAATGAAGAATTGTAATAGAACATGGAAATCCTTTTTTTAAAAACCATGTGCTTTTTTCTATAACAATAGTATTTGCAACTTACTTACCAATAAATAAATTTGCAAAACACCCTTAATTTTAATCACATTATTAGAAGGAAAAAGAATATGTCTAGTCAAATCATGAGACGTATCCATACTGGTTGCAAATGTATAATTGCCAATATATATCATACAATACGTTACAATAAAAATGCAAAATGAAGTATGCCGACATATATGGACCAGAAGTTGCAAGGATAGTGGTTAGCTGACTCAAATTAATAAGATTCTTAAAATAGTGAAAGAATGGCTGTCAAAACTTAAATCAGACCCAATAGAAAAACAACTAATTAAATCGCATCCAATGAATTAAAATAAAAATCAAACATTATCAAAGAATGAGGAGAAAATAGGTGAGGGTGGAATCTCAAAATTGTTGATGATGGAGGAAAATATTGCAGAATGAAGACACTGTGGACAATGATGTAGCTGGGCTTAATTTCTAACAATGGCTAAGAAGAACAAATCGGGTCACACCAACATTCGTAGTAGGGTGGAGGAACCTATGGATATTGCAAAGAAACCTTGCCATATCAAAGTTGTATTCCACTTCTCTCTTCATGTAGCATAACTATTGTCTCCATGTTCTTCACTTCAACCATGTTAATGCCATTAAGACATGGAGTGAATGAGAGCGGGATGGATGACGATTTTCCGATTGAGCAGTTGATGATAAATGTCATTGCCTATTTTAATTCACTTCTTAAATGAAACATAACAATTCATATAAAGTGAGTTATGAACCAACATTTTTATTATAAAACAAGATTAGTGAACTTCATGAACTATATTGTGCTTTTAGCTTTTAGGATGTAAAAAATTATTACAAATCAGTAGGAATCTTTTACCTGGTTTTCATTGCATATCTAATATCTTAACCTAAAGTGTCAAATTTGATACAATATACACTTAATATTCCTTCATTGACCTCTATGCAACAATATATTGCAAAAAGTTTTCAAATACAAGTATGGTTTCAACAAGAAGAAAAGAACTAGGAAGTGGTGGAATTTCCAATGACAATTTTTGCAAGCCAGCAAAATTGTTTTGACAGAAAGCTAAAAGGATATTAAGTGAAACAGTGGGACAAGTTAGATTACATCAAAAAGGCATCAAGCTATAAGCATATAAATAAACTTTTTCCAATTTTCTTATCTGGATTCTGGATGATTTACTTAATGTAGTCAAGCTAGAGCATCAAAATCACTAGTCGATCAACAACTAAATAGGTAACAAATATTTTCTTGAATAAATTAATAAAAGCCAACTTGAAGAATGCCAACAAAACAAAATAATATGCCCATAGATCTAAAAAGAAACAATAACAAAAAAAAACATAAAATACAACCAAATGCTAGGGAAAATAAATAAAATGCTCAATAAACCTCATAATTAGTTATGATCCCATTGTGAACAACCAAGAACTCATTCCATGCATCTGATGATTGTGGATGACTATTTCTTGGAGATGGCACACCATGAGTAGCCCATCGAGTGTGAGCAATTCCAGCATGAACAGGAAAAGACTGTTCTAAATTTAGATCCATTGCATCCACCTCTACAAAGAGAATCTCAAATTTTAGACAACTGTTAAGAAGTAGGACAAAGAGAATTTAACCACCACAATGAAGCGTTAAATATGTTTCAGAGGTAATATCATCTATATATAGTAAGCGAGCATTACTACAACAAGAAGAATGTCAAGTTGTGTATTCCAATTTTTTGGGGTTTGACTTTATCCCACCATTTAGGTGTATAGAAGGTAATATCAATACCTAAGTTATTTAGGTACCAACATAGTTTGTAGATACTAAATGGCTAACAATAAAATAAAATATATTATTTAGCTAACCCTGTGTCAGGAAAAACCATGTTTAGTTACTGGTTATATAAAAGAAAAAATTATAAAATTTTTGACATTGGAACACCATAAATTGAGAAATTTCTTCCAAGGCCCTGTTTAGCATCATAGAATCATAGAGAAAAATTGAATCAATAGAATGAAGTAGATGTGCATTTAATTTTTTTTATTTTCACATGGTGGTCACTTATCTAGAACCAACTATATTGAGCAAAATGGTACATACTGCCATCTGATAGCAGTATTTCATAGTTTACTATGACAATGCCATATCAAAGGACCTCTAATATTAAACAATCATCATGGCTTGCTGAAACTAATTCACAATAACTTGCCAGAACCACCTGCCAATTATGGACCAGAAGGTGAATCGAATTTAACTTGAAAAACAATAGTCAACTTATAAAATTGAAAATAACAATTCAACAAACTAAAAGGCTGACTGATGCTGCAAGAAACAGAAAACAGCCACTGTGTTCAGAAGAAAGCATCCAAAATTTAACTACTAATTAAAAAACACGAATAGACAACAAAAGTAACTAAACTACCACATATATGGTTCCCTAGAGATGAGCCGTGTTATTCACTAGGTGGGGACAGAATCAAATTTTTAACCGAGCATGCAATCAAATACAACTTTAGGCGACCTATAGCAAGATCGGGAAGTACGATCACAACGGAAGAAACGTCGACGCACCAAAGTAGACAGATCTAACGAGGGACTCAATCTTGCCCTCCTGACGGAAGACGAGGGGCGGCAGTGAGTCGTACGGTGGCATCATCTCTGCCTCCACACTGCTGTAGCCGGTCTTCTTCTCGTTGGTCACTAGCGGACGGAGATCTGCATCGATGGCGATCCCAGCAGAATCGTAGCCCCTGTACTCGAGGCGCCGAAGACCATTGAAGAGAACCTCCAGGATGTACCGCCTCTCCCTCGCCACATTGTAATTCAAGTACGCAAAAATCCCACACATCTCGCCGCCTCGATCCGAGCACCTGGCCTCCCTCGCTCTCCCTCAAAGCGTCTGAATAGCTTTCTTCAACTAAATCCAGAGAGCGCGAGCTGCAAAAAGGGCAGTTTTTTATCAAATTAATAATAAGCAAGGACACCTGGGAAGGCACGAAAATTATCAAATTTTTTGGTAAAAAAGGTTGCTGCCATATGAATTCCAAAACAATTCTCTTTGATAACTGGTTTGATTGAGAAAGAACCCCAAACGAAAAGGGAAGAAGCAACGACGGGAGGGCTACGAATGCCGGAAGGCGAAACGCTTAGATCTCGAAGCAGAGGTGCCAAGGCAAGGAATTGAAGCAAAACGTCGCAAGAGAAACAGAAAACAGGCGCAGTGTCGTATAGAGATCAGGGAGAAATTCTGTGGAAATTAGAATCGCGCAATTGCCGATCTGATTAGAAGCATCGGGATGGAAACAAATATAGACGACGACGACTACGAGTCTTATCCCACTGGTGGATGGGATCGATTAGATGTTTCCTTTGCATCGTTAAATTTTATTTTTTACTGTATCATCATTAATATTTAAATTAATTTTATTTTATTTTATTATTGTCAATCAAATCTTTTTTGGTATTCTTCTTCCTCGTTTGATGTGTATATTTGACATCATTTCACATCGCCTAACTAGAGCATTTATTGACTGTCTAAGTACCACCTTAAATGTATCTCTCGAAGTTTTCCTTCGATATATACAACACCAACTTTTTCTCTAATGCTTTCATTTCTTATCTTGTCCATCCTCGTATGTCCGCACATCCACCTTAACATCCTTATTTCTGCAACTCTCATCTTTTGTTCATGTGCTCGAGTCGTAGCACAACATTCAGCTCCATATAACATAGTAAGTCTAATCGTCATTTTGTAGAACTTTCCTTTAAGTTTTAGAAGCATTTTACGATCACATAAAACACCCGACGTTTTCCTCCATTTCAATCATCCTGCTTGTATTCTATGTAAGACATCTCTCTCAATCCCTCCATCATCTTACAAAAATAAACCCAAATATTTAAAGCTCTCGGTTCCAGATAACTCGTCATCTCCTATCTTAACACTTGCCTCATTACGTCTAATATTGCTAAATTTAAGTTTCATATATTCTTTCTTTATTTCTATTAAGCTTAAAATCTTTCACTTCTAGTGTTTCCCGCCAAGATTCTATATTAGCATTTACTCTTTCACGTATCTCATCTATCAAAACAATATCATCTGCAAACAACATACACAACGGTACTGTGTCTTGAATGTGTTCGGTGAATTCGTCCATGATTAGTGTAAAAAGATAGGGACTTAAAGTTGATCCTTGATGTAACCCTATCATTATTGAAAATGCTTCAGTTAATCCACCTGAAGTCTTCACTCTGGTCGTTATTTCCTCATACATATCCTTAATTAGTTCAATATATGTTACACTAACAAATCTTTTTTCTAAAAATCTCCATATTATTTCTCTTGAAACTCTATCATAAGCTTTTTCTAAATCAATGAATACCATGTGTAGATCCTGCTTTTACTATCTATACTTTTCAATTAGTTGTCTAAGAAGATGTATAACTTCTATTGTCGACCTTCCTGGCATGAATCCAAATTTTTTTTCGAGAACCGTGGCCTCTTTCCTTACTTTTTTTTCTATTACTCTTTCCTGAAGTTTCATGGTATGACACATTAGTTTAATACCCTTATAATTTTCACAAGTTTGTATGTCTCCCTTATTCTTATATAAGGAAATTAGGATACTTACCATCCATTAATTAGGTATCTTTTTATTTTTAATATCATGTTAAATAATTTTGTAAGTATTTAATACTTTGTTTCCCAAGAAACTTCCATACATCTACTAGAATATCATCTGGTCCAACTATTTTTCCATTTTGCATTCCATTTAAAGCTTGTTCTACTTCCGAAATTTGAATTCTATGATAAAAATTTAAATTTCTATACTCATTTTACCTACTTAAATTACCTAAATTAAGTTAGTCTCCTAAACCTTCATTAAAAAGTTGATGAAAATATCTCTTCCACCGCTTTTTTATTTCTTCATAATGTACTAATACCCTATTATATTAATCTTTAATACATCTTATTTGATTAAGATCTTTTGTCTTCCTCTCTCTCACTTTAACTATTCTATAAATATCTCTTTCCCCTGCTTTTGTATCTAATTTTCGATATAACCGTTCAAAAGTTTCAGTCTTAGCTTCGTTCTCTGTTTTTTTAGCTTTTTTCTTGACTATTGTATATTTTTTCAAATTTTTCTAATTTTTACAAATATATAATTTCTTATATATTGTTCGTTTTTTCTTGACTTTCTCATGCACTTTTTCATTCCACCACCAAAATTCTTTACTCGGTGGTGCATGTCCCTTTGACTCATCGAGTACACTCTTGGCTACTATTTTCAATTTTGATATCATCTTATCGCACATCGTATTAGGGTTACTGTATATTTTGATCTAATACTTGTACTCCTACCTTCTCTTTAAATACATTTAGTTTCTCATCCTTTAACTTCCACTACTTAATTTTATGAGTCGTATATATTTTCCTTCTATTAATATTATATTTGAGGCGTATATCCAATACTACTAATCTATGTTGAGTAGTTAAACTTTCTCCAGGGATGACCTTATAATCTTTACAAATCTTTCTATCTCTTTTCCTAATTATAAGAAAGTTAATTTGTGATTTATTATTTACACTTTTGAACGTGATCAAGTGTTCTTTCCTTTTCTTAAAAAATGTATTAGCTAGTATAAGATCATATGTTATTTCAAAATTCAATATAGTTTTACTTTCTTCATTTCTTGTTCCAAACCCATAACCCCCATGCACTCTCTCATATTTGTCATTTTTCACTCCAACATGTCCATTTAAATCGCCTCCTATTAAAATCATCTCATTTGACGGAATATTTTGTAATACTTCATCCAAGCCCTCTCAAAACCTTAATTTGGTATTTTCATCTAACCTTATTTGAGGTGCATATACACTAATTACGTTCATAGTTTCTTTTTTCACTACTATTTTGAGAGTTATAACTCTATCCCTCTTTCTAATTACTCCTACAACTTCATCTTTTAACGAACTATCAATAATAATACCCACTCTATTTTTATGTTTTACTCTTTCCTGTATACCATAACTTAAAACTCGAGTTCTCTATCATCTTTGCCTTCTCACCTACCCATTTTGTCTCTTGTACATATACAATATTATTTTTTCTCCTAATCATCGTATATACTATCTCTATCGTTTTACCAGTGAGGATTCCTATGTTCTACGTACCAAATTTTAGACTATTAGTTTTTCTATAATATTTGTTTTTATCCAACCTATGGTTTGAGAACTCTTGTTTATTTAACACTACATCCAAGTTCTCATAGAGATGTAGCGGTCCTTGCCGATACGTTGCAGTCGGACCCTACAACGCGAACTATAGCATATTTTTCACTACACCCGAGTTCTGAAAATGTAGCGGTCCTTGTCGAGACGTTACAGTCGGACCTTGTAACGCGTTCCTTTCGGGGAACAACCTAGCATTAGCACAATAGTTTGATTGATCCATACATTGAATATTTACCTTAGTTTAACGCTAGTTGACAACCTAATATTTTTTTTTTTTTGCATCTAGGTTTTCTATATTTTTTTAAACAAATATTGTCACGCCCCGAGAGCATGCCGAACCGAAAATCAAACGGACGACACCTCCCCTGTACGTGGCAACATTTCGGGTTAATACAAGGCCCGTAGGCCCACAATAACAACAATATATATGTATGAAAACAAAACTACACAAGACACAGCGGAAACAAACCACAACAATACAACAATCTCACACATGCATACCGGTATGACTAACACACCCCAACAACATAACAAAACTACTACGGCAAATACACAGCGGAAACGATACAACAACAATACAATGTCACACACTGGCAGCAGGCCCAAAACAAAATACGGAAGCCTCGTGAGATGAGATGACGTCAGTCGGCGATGCTCCAAGCTGTCACGAAGTCTTCTACTGCTACTTGGCGATGAAAACCCAGTGGTCCGGGGTGGTGAGTAAAACTGGTAATAGAAAACATGTATATATGTAATATCACATGTATTTCGACAACATAATCTAGATGTACAATGTATATCGGCATAGTATATAAATACAAGCTTATACCGCCTAACCGGAATGAACAATATAAAATGCAAACATACTCAAGTTCATACGCTACTCGATCCAACTCAACATATATCCAACATATATATATATATAACAGAAGAGTAGATCAACTCAAAATAAACTCTATCTACGTGTCAAGGTATCTATGGTCTATCCAACACATACCAATATCCGACACATTGTATAACATATGCAAGAAACATGCATGAATATGATGTCCACCCAAATGCAAAGAAGCATAGTACAAACAAATGCAACATCACAATAATCGATATATATATATATATAGATCGTATCTATATATATATATTAATCTCAACTATCCATATATATATATATATACATGCATATATGTATATATATATGGTAATATGCAAAACGCCATCGATACTACGGCAATGCAAAGATGCATGGTCATGTCGGCTCACCCTAAAGCTACCACGACCCCAGTGTGGCCTCGGTGGCTCGAGCATGACAACTGTCCCAACTCAACACCAACCACTACTCTCGAGTGGCCGAGTGGGCAGTATGATCGAGTAGCATATAAGCGTAAAGAGCAAGCTACACGATGGGGGTCCCTGCTGTTGGTCACTCCGACAGTCACTACCCATGAGTGGTCGAGTACCACACACGCAGGACTACGACACACAAATCCAACTACCACCGTCTATAGTGATAGAGTGCGGCACTAATGCTTGCCCTCACACGGGTGACTCCTCCATGAGTAACCGCGGAGGCAGATGACCCAACCACAAGGAGACCTCGTCGTCGGTCGTGTAAATGCATGAATGCAATGTCTCACATACCGACATCCACCATAGACTCTCTGTTCTACAGAGAATCATACTAACCAGATCTACGCACTCTCTATCCTGTAGAGAGTCGTACTCAATCGATCATAATACTCTCTATCCTGTAGAGAGTCATATCAATCTAAGCGACACACTCTCTATCCTGTAGAGAGTCAGACTCAAACACACTCTCTATCCCGTAGAGTCAGACTTATCTGATTATAACAAGCTAGGACCATCGGTCCGTAGCGATACCCTAAGTATCATTCCTCTAACCATTTACACAATACATGTTCCGTGGTAACATACAACCTAAGGGTACTAGAACTAATCCTAGGTTAAAGACATTATCTACCTACGGATGACCTTTTTACCCAAAGTACAATCAGGTTGTCATCCGGACTTTACTATTTGCACTTAACTTAAACAAATTCTAAGTTATTTACATCATCTATATGTATAACTCCTAATCATGATAAAATAAACATGATATCAGCAATGAAGTTAATAGCCGACGGTAGAAGATCAAGCATACGATAAAAAGAACATGATCAAGGTAATATGAACACCTAACATGCTCATATCAATGACTAAATCTGAATGAAAAATAACTACCCGGACCAGGTAGGAAATTACCCACCTGCTATGGAGACTTATCTGAGAATCTCCACGCCTGGAATCCTATTCCATATTAAGGTCCTGCAATTAAAATACAAATAACAACAAATTCTATCATTAGTCCAATAATGGTATCAAGTCTCAAATCAAGTCTAAATCCTAATTAGCTAACCAACACATACACTGATACCATTACCGATTGAATCTACTA
Source organism: Wurfbainia villosa (assembly GCA_025175895.1). Taxonomy (NCBI): domain Eukaryota; kingdom Viridiplantae; phylum Streptophyta; class Magnoliopsida; order Zingiberales; family Zingiberaceae; genus Wurfbainia; species Wurfbainia villosa. The sequence goes on along the minus strand of CM045991.1, from coordinate 20,733,012 downwards.
TTTAATCAAATCCAACCCCACCATTATCACAACCTCCATCTATTAACGGTTAATTAACAAATTAATCACCACACAACTATAAACATAATATCCATATCATTACATAACCCAATTTACTTACCAATTTCTTAAGCTTCCATCCCACTGCTTCAAATATGACGCCTAATGCCTTCTTCCTCATATTATCACCACAACTACAGTACACAATCTTCCTCTTCGAAATGATGAAGCAACCCTAAGTTGCTTGTCCAGGATTATCCCAGCACAACTCTAATGTATTTTAGTGCCTACAATAGAAATTAAACTTGTAAGCTGTGATTTACCAATCTAAACTTTTAGATTATCAAAAGATAGAGTTTCTTCTCGCTTACCACGACATCCCAGTCGATAATGCTACTCGTGGTGAAAATAGGAAATCTGACCAAGAAGTAGGTTGTGTCACGACCAAAACAGGGGAAATGGTGATCGATAAGCTACCCCTTTGCGATTATAATCCCGCGATCCCCAACTCAAAAATGTTGTAGAGATGATCGGGAAGAAGAGAGGTCGACACACGGCGACAGGGGGCAGGGAGGCAAGATCAACTTGGCAGATCAGGCAACCGGTAGCCGATCTAGGTGATCCAAGGCTACGTGACGGCGCTAAGGCAAGTCAGCGATCAATAGTGGATGGCAACAGTCGCCGGTTGGCATCGATCGCGATCGACACGCTGAGCAGCCGAAGACGGACGCAGGCGCGGAGCTTCAATCAGAATAAAGCGACAAATGAGCAAATCCACAACGGCAAGAGGAAGGCGACGGCTCTTCTGCTCTTGGAGGTGTTTGTTGCCGTCGAGATCGGGAGGGTCCGCCGCTCGCCGCCGCTTGCAGAGAAGGGGAGACCTGTGGTCAGCCATCGCTCGTGCCGACACTCGAGTGAAACCGAGGGGAACCGCGGCGGCGACAAGCCCAGTGCGGAGATCAGCGCCGGCGACAATCGCTCCTCTCGCGGCGGCGATGGAGCGGCGGGCGGCGGCGTCTCGCAAGTTAGGGCTCTGGAGGCGATATGGAGAGAAGAAAAGGAAACGGCAAGCGGAGAGGGAAGTCGCGATTTCGGAAGAAACGGTCGATCGGGAAAACAGAAAAATATAATAGGTTTTTAATTAAACCTATTAATTCCTAACAGATAGTCTAAACAGGTTTTACAAAAGCCTTTCCACTTTATCCCCATAAAATGTCCATAAGACCTCCGTTTAAATCCAGAAAAATTTCTAAAAATTTTTGAAAAATTCCACAAGGTGTTTTATCAATTACCAAGGAATATTTTTTTTTTTCTGATATTTTACATTCTCCCCCACTTATAAAAATTTGGTCCCCAAATTTCGTACTAACATGCAAAAATTTACTTCAAGCAAGTTTCCGAAAGGACCACATACCTTCCTCAAGTGACCAGATGAGACCATCGAGCTCGGATAGAATCTTCCAGCTCCCACATAGCCTCATCATTAGTATGATGTTGTCATCCAACCTTTACGTGTCGGATGATTTTCGGCCCACTACTGTCGCTCCTTGCGACTCAGGCTCCACCCTGGAATCATCTCGTAAGTTGCTTTAGACTGAGGTAGAATCGGAACCTCTTACAGAACATGGTCAGATCGCGGCACGTATTTCCTCAGCATATAAACATGAAATACGTTATGAACACCCGCAAGTGTCGGAGGTAAAGCCAGCCGATAAGCTACACCTCCATAATCCACGATACAAGATCTAAATAGATCCTCCAACGTTTGAATGTCATGCTCAGACAGTCCATTAGTCCGCGGATGAAATGTTGTACTATGCCGAAGCTCTGTGTCCATAGTCTGGTGCAGACTATGCTAAAATCGCAGGGTAGATCGCGAATCTCTATCCGATTTGGTACTTAAAAGTACCCACGCAACCTGATAATCTTTCGGTAACACAACTCTACCGAATGATCCAACAAGTACGACCCACGAATATGAAGGAAATGAGCTGACTTGGTCAGTCGATCCACAATCACCCAAATCACATCACGTCCTTTACGGATTCTAGGCAATCTCGTAACGCAATCAATAGTGATATGCTCCCACTTCCATTCCGAGATCGAAATTTCCTGCATCGATCCAGTGGGTTTCTGATGTTCAACCTTTACCTGCTGGTATACTAAATACCCAGCAACAAAGTCTGCGGTATCTCTCTTCATACCGTTCCCACCAGTATCAACATCTCAATATCGGTACATCCGAGTACCACCAGGATGCATAGCAAATCTCAAATGATGTGCTTTCTGTAGCAACTCTTCCTTAACTGGATGTGTGTCCGGAACACACTATCCTTATTAGAGACGGAGAATTGTCTTCTCAAAAGAGAAGTTCATCTGTCGTCCAAAAATTCCACTCCGCCACACACTCGGTAAGTGCGTGGGAGACTATAGGGATCAATCTCCCTTGTTGCAATTGTTGCAACTGTTCGCGCTCCAACAACTCCATAGTAGCTAACCGGTAGCTTGTTAAATTCAATGAGTACTTCTGCCCCATACAACTACCAATCCAGATAATAACTACTAAAGTCATGTCATGTTTATGATAGACTATCTCGTAGTTTCTTAACTGTCGTAAGCATAAGATACGTCTCATGCAATCAGATCGGATTCGCTCGATCTCAAACGACGTGACGCATCTGCGTACATCATCCTTTTATCTATTCCAGAAGGATTAACTAATACTTGCATAAAAGTTAACCGTCATCTAGGTCATGTAAACTGGTTTCACCAGCTTCTGACTAAATGATTTCCATCATCACCTTTGTCAAACAAGTCTGTGGTATAGTAATGCCAAACATTCTATCCACATCTACAGTACTAACCAAAACATACAAGGAAAACCACCATCTACGGTGGTCGAGTGCGCAACTCCAATTACCACATCCAACAGTGGCCAAGTTACGCAACTCCCACAACCATAAAAGGATCCAATCGTGTTCAAGATACACGATTCTCAAATCCAGTGACGATTAAATCGTTAATTAATCTAACAACTTAATCACAACTTATAAAATTCATAGTAAGTATGAAATTGACATCTCTACACACCTGCATCCCCCTTACTCTAAGCTGATGATATATATTAATCATCACAACGACTATGATATTTGTATGACACTATGTCACTACAATGTCAACACTCCAGTCGTAAACCAACCCTAGAGTATCTGCAGTGTCTTTAGCTGATCTAAATAGATCATTTATCCATAACGAATGATATTCTTCACAATAACTACTATATTCCATCATCGATAATCGATGCATAATCTCAAATGTCCATCTCTCTTTCAACAAAGAGTTCTGGATCTTCACAAGGAGGAATACTGGGATAGATAAATATCCCCTCCAATATCTCCTATAGTCACAACTTATATTCTTCCAATTTCTATAGTGTTTAATAACACTGATACCAATAAAATTATCACTCGATATGCGATCTTCGATACCAGAACTATTTTCCGCAATCGTTTCGATCGCTTACTCCGCTTGCCTATACAACGGCAAGCCTTGGAGTTCATCCGAAACTACATCCGAATGCTCTCGGATTATACGCACACATGAGAGACATAATCATACCATACCTCCAACAATTTGACCATCCGTAAGGATATGTCTACAGTAAAAGTATGTTTATCACAGTCTAAGGGTCTCCCTTGACTTCTTAATTATTGGTCCACATCTCACCTGACGGTAGAGATACCACCGACCTACCAGTCGATGTAAAGGACCCTTCTAATCCAACTGAGAATGTTCTAGATACAGATACCTGTAACTACAAGCATCTCTCAACATATTAACCTAAAAGGGTAAAACTAGAGTAATACCCTGAACGATCAGATATCTGTTGATCCGATCCAAAAGGCTCCACACAGGTCTCGGCCTTTCTCCGAAGAGAAAAGATCAGATTCAACAGTCCGCGACAAAGCGGTCGCATTTCTGCGACGAATGCCTCGGGGATTTTTCCCTAGATCATCTGATCCATCCCTTAATCCTACGAAAGCCAAATCAGAGAATATCAATAAATACGACCATCGTCGATACTCTCTCCTCTCAGACTAAGCAAACAGAGGATTAACCGTTGTTGTCACGAATCTTCTAAGATGTCTTCTGGCCGATCTTTCGCTTCAGGCCGATCTCCTGGAAGGGGAGTATCACGGAACTTCAACCACGCCTGAGGTAGTAGGTCGATGCTGATAAGATAACCAAGTCTTCGTGGCCGATCTCTGCGCCAAGAGTGCATCATCCTCCGGAACACCATTGGTAGTCTTCAACTGAGTCTTCAAAGTACACCTCCTCCAGTGTATTGGTTGCTCACAATAGCAATAGCTGAACTGCCCCAACAGATAATCTGACTTCGCGTGTCTTCGTGATCTGCACTGCACGCCACAATCCCTTCGGAGTCTTTGTTCTGATTTTGCTGATATCCACAAGAACATTCTGATGATCTGCGATTGGTCTTCTATAATCGGAAAGTAGCCCCAAGGCCTCTGACTCCGATCTTGCTCTTTTTGTCCAACATTCGGAGGCTTCTTACTCCAATATCTGACTTGCAATATCTGCTTATCGATCTTCATCACCTAAACACTTATACGGAGTCATTCCTAAACTCCTGTCTTAATCCAATGTCTTCCGGTAGGATCTGATAGAAGATCCCGGCATCCTTATCGAACTATAAGCCAATAACTCTGGGTGGCTTAAATCATCCATTCATCTTCTTGAGCTATTAGGTGGTCGCAACCTCTGTAAGTCTCACGACTCTACACAGTACACTAATTACTAACCGATTACCCTTTCTTGAAGCTCAAGAAGTTCTTATAATGTGTCACTAAAAGTGACACGGGAAAATACACTCTTTCAACATCACTAATCCATGATCAAGTGATATATTATTTCCCGAAGATTATTTTCTGCATTTATCACCAAATACCGGCTTGATCCCGATAATGGTATGCAAACAACTCTTCTTCCTCATATAACCTGAGTTAAGTACTCAAAAGTACTCTCCAAGCTATACATCTCAGTACGACCAACCCAGGGATAAAATCCCTATGAAACACCGTAACCTAGCCTTCCGCTATCTGCATCACAATAGTCTACAAGTCTGTTCATTATCCACAGGTAATGATCTGACTAGCACAGTTAGTGGAAATCTCTAAGACTGTAGTCTCTGATTTCCATAATAAATGTGACGACTTGTCCCCTGTTTTCTGACTCGGTATCAGTCGGCTCTCAAAGGTAAATTACCTTCTCGACACAGGTTCAAGACTCACAGACTCAATAGATCGTTCCCGTGGTCAACTCATACCACGATTACGAATAATAACCAACACACTACAGGTTACTCCCTGGTATAAGCATCTAAATGCATAGCCAACATAACCGGGAGTATAAACCCTAAAGGTCACTCCGGTTGGTCGCCTCGGTGGACGACCCCTACTACAAGTCTGCACAGGTGTCATAACTCTATTGTATACACCTACTAATCAAGTTTAGATAAATATCTACTAAACCATAAGTTTTTCAGGAATTCTTACCTCGGCCGCTGAGCTCAGCCGCCCATCTCATCTCGTAAAACCAAAACCGAATAAATCGACTCAGAATCCAAGACTCGACTCAAAAATAACATAATATGGCATCGCAGAACCTCGCTCGATACACTAAAGTTGTCACGCCCGAGAGCATGCCGAACCGAAAATCAAACGGACGACACTCCTCCCTCAGACGTGGCAACATTTCGTTAATACTAGGCCCACAATAACAACAATATATATGTATGAAAACAAAACTACACAAGTCACAAATAAACCACAACAATACACAACAATCTCACACATGCATACCTATGACTAACACACCCAACAACATAACAAAACTACTACGACAAATACACGAAACGATACAACAATACAATGTCACACACGGCAGAGTCCCAAAACAAAATACTAAGCCTCGTGAGATGAGATGACGCCACCGGCGATGCTCCAAGTCACACGAAGTCTTCTACCTCATTACTGGGCGATGTAAAACCTGTGGTCCATGCGGGGTAGTGAGTAAAACTCAGCAGGTAATAGAAAACATGTATATATGTAATATCATATGTATTTCGACAACATAATCTAGATGTACAATGTATATCAAAGATAGTATATAAATACAAGCTTATATACCGCCTAATGAACGAATAAATATAAACGCATATACCAAGTTCAAGCACGTACTCGATCCAACTCAACATATATCCAACATATATATATATATAACAGAAGAGTAGATCAACTCAAAATAAACTCTATCTACAGTCAAGGTATCTATGGTCTATCCAACACATACCAATATCCGACAATTGTATAACATATGCAAGAAACATGCATGAATATAATGTCCACCTAAATGCGTAAGCATAGTACAACCAAATGCAACATCACAATAATCAGATATATATATATATATAGACTGTATCCATCTATATATATTAATCTCAACCATCCATATATATATATATATATGCATATATGTATATATATATGGTAATATGCAAAACGCCATCGATATCAATACGGCATGCATGCATGGTCATGTCGGCTCACCCTAAAGCTACCACGACCCGGTGGCAGGCCTCTTGGCTCGAGCATGACAAGCTCCAACTCAACACCAACCACTACTCTCGAGTGGCCGAGTGGGCGGTATGATCGAGTAGCATATAAGCGTAAAAGAGCAAGCTACACGATGGGGTCCTCGCTATTCGTCACTCCACAAATACTACCATGAGTGGTCGACGCAGACTACGACACACAAATCCAACTACCACCGCCTATAGTGATAGAGTGCGGCACTCAATGCTCGCCTCACACGGGTGACTCCTCCATGAGTAACCGTGGAGGCGGGATGACCGCGACACTCTCAACCACAAGGGAGACCTCGCCACGTGCATGTAAATGCATGAATGCAATGTCTCACATACCGACATCCACCATAAACTCTCTGTTCTACAGAGAATCATACTAACCAGATCTACACACTCTCTATCCCAGAGAGTCGTGACTAATCGATCATAATACTCTCTATCCCGTAGAGAGTCATATCAATCTAAGCGACACACTCTCTATCCTGTAGAGAGTCAGACTAACTAATGGACACTCTCTATCCTGTAGAGAGTCGTGACTTATCGATTATAACAAGCTAGGACCATCGGTCCGTAGCGATACCCTAAGTATCATTCCTCTAACCATTTACACAATACATGTTCCGTGGTAACATACAACCTAAGGGTACTAGAACTAATCCTAGGTTAAAGACATTATCTACCTACGGATGACCTTTTTACCCAAAGTACAATCAGGTTGTCATCCGGACTTTACTATTTGCACTTAACTTAAACAAATTCTAAGTTATTTACATCATCTATATGTATAACTCCTAATCATGATAAAATAAACATGATATCAGCAATGGAGTTAATAGCCGACGGTAGAAGATCAAGCATACGATAAAAAGAACATGATCAAGGTAATATGAACACCTAACATGCTCATATCAATGACTAAATCTGAATGAAAAATAACTACCCGGACCAGGTAGGAAATTACCCACCTGCTATGGAGACTTATCTGAGAATCTCCACGCCTGGAATCCTATTCCATATTAAGGTCCTGCAATTAAAATACAAATAACAACAAATTCTATCATTAGTCCAATAATGATATCAAGTCTCAAATCAAGTCTAAATCCTAATTAGCTAACCAACACATACACTGATACCATTACCGATCAATCTACTATTTAATCAAATCCAACCCCACCATTATCACAACCTCCATCTATTAACGGTTAATTAACAAATTAATCACCACACAACTATAAACATAATATCCATATCATTACATAACCCAATTTACTTACCAATTTCTTAAGCTTCCATCCCACTGCTTCAAATATGACGCCTAATGCCTTCTTCCTCAGATTATCACCACAACTACAGTACACCAATCTTCCTCTTCGAAATGATGAAGCAACCCTAAGTTGCTTGTCCAGGATTATCCCAGCACAACTCTAATGTATTTTAGTGCCTACAACAGAAATTAAACTTGTAAGTTGTGATTTACCAATCTAAACTTTTAGATTATCAAAAGATAGAGTTTCTTCTCGCTACTACCACGACATCCCAATGATAATGCTACTCGTGGTGAAAATAGGAAATCGACCAAGAAGTAGGTTGTGTCACGACCAAAACAGGGAAATGGTGATCGATAAGCTACCCTCTGCGATTATAATCCCGCGATCCCCAACTCGTAAATGTTGTAGAGATGATCGAAGAAGAGAGGTCTACACCTGCAGCGGTGAGAGGCAAGATCAACTTGGCGATCAGTGCAACCCAGAGCCGATCTAGGTGATCCAAGGGCGGTGCGGCTAAAGGCAAGTTAGGCGATCAATAGTGGATGGCAACATGTCGCTGAAGGTTGGCATCGATCGCGATCGACGCCGCACGAGCAACGGCGACATCGGACGCAGGCGCTGGAGCTTCAATCAGAATAAAGCGACATGAGCAAATCCACAACGCAAGAGGAAGGCGCGACTCTTTTCCGCTTCTTGGAGGTGTTCGTTGCCGTCGAGATCGGGAGGGTCCGCCGCTCGCCGCCGCTTGCAGAGAAGGGGGCGACCTGTGGTCAGCCATCGCTCGCGTCGACACTCGAGTGAAATCGAGGGGAACCGCGGCGGCGACAAGCCCACAGAGATCGGCCACGGCGACAATCGCCTCCTCGCGGCGGCGATGGAGCGAAGAAGGCGCGCGTCGGCAGGCGGCGGCGGCTTATGCAGTTAGGGCTCGGGAGGCGACGGTGGAGAGAAGAAAAGGAAACGGCGGTGCGGGAGAGGGGAAGTCGCGATTTCGAAAGAAACGGTCGATCGGGAAAACAGAAAAATATAATAGGTTTTTAATTAAACCTATTAATTCCTAACAGATAGTCTAAACAGGTTTTACAAAAGCCTATCCGCTTTATCCCCATAAAATATCCATAAGACCTCCGTTTAAATCCAGAAAAATTTCTAAAAATTTCTGAAAATTTCCACAAGGTGTTTTATCAATTACCAAGGAATATTTTTTTTTTCTGATATTTTACAAATATAGAAAACCTAGATGCAAAAAAAAAAGACCCTAGATAAAGAAATCGCATCCGAAAATACAGTACTTGTTGCTCTACCTTGTTCGTCGCTGAAATGTCAAACCAGTATTGCCCCTTCTCTCGGAGAAATAGGAGTGACTTCCATCTCACTGAGATTTTATGATAATAAATATTAAAAAAAGTATATATAAAATTTTACTAAATAAAAAAAATAGCATTAGTATGTCAATCAGTCCCACATTTAATATAAAAGAGATAAATTATATAGAATATATTATCAAATTCAGAACTAGTACGGTTGAAGAATAGATATCTTAAAAAATATATAGTATTCGAAGATTGATCCTTGTTTATTAGTATAACTCTATTATCGCGTTAGTCGTAAGAACCTCGTGAATATCGAATTGAAAGATTATAGTTTTACGTGGAGATAGTTCACATGCCACAATATATAACTAATCGAATAAAATCGATTGATTTGTATATGAATTACAATTTTGGATATATGATCGACAAGAGCATGTAACTGAAAGATAGCAAAGTATCCTCCACGGAGACGACGTAGTAGTTAAGGCACGACGATGTTTATAGAAATGGTATGGATCGATTCCGAAAAGAGGTTTAAAATTTTTTTCCTGAATTCAGATGACCCTCACATATCTTGGTAATCACGTTAAAGCTCATATGACCCTCCATAATTTATCTCCCTCACAATGAGTATGAGACAGACTGATGTAACCCGTTAGATTGACGATTGTAATCTTTTGCAAAAAAAAATAACAAAGCCATCGACATTTGAACTATTTAATAATAACAATAACAAATACTTATATAATGATAAAAGGTGAATTTTTTCATCTTAAGAAAAATAAATTATGAAATTGTACTCTTAACTCATTGATAAAAATAATAGAAAATTTTAAATCCACTGCCCGCTTATCAAATATAACAAACACAAATTTATAAATTACTTCTTTGTTTTAATTTTGAATATGAAAGCTTAGTTTGCTGTCCTAAAAAAAATACAAATCTAAATACTTGTTTCAACGAAAATAGTAATAATATTGAAATAAGAATATTTTTAAGATGGAAAATCTGATAAATTATTATTCATTTTCTTTAAAAAAAATGATAATAACGGAAGTCTGAATGAAACAATAGAGGCCAGCGGCGCCGTTTCGCGATTAGGGTTTGGGAGTCAGTTCCAAACCTCTCCTATATAGAGATTGCATAGCGTTCCACAAAGTACGTTTCCGCTGCCAGAGGCGTCGGTAGATCGTCGGCAGTCCCGACCATCGTCTTCTTGGGGAGCATCCGTGTTCTTGATGAACGAAAGCCGGAAAGCGATCTCGCAGTGGCCGCGATACTTTTGAAGTTTTTTTTTCGATATCGCTTTATGAGCAATCTCGCCTCTCCTCACCTTCAGTCCTTTGGGGATTTTGCACCCAAAGAGCTCAGTCATGGAGGCACAGATTTATTCGGCGGGGTTAACGTGGAGGCTGTTCTTCCTCAACGAATCTGTCTCTAAAAACTCTCGTCATATCTCTGTTATAATGAAAAATCTTATTTCTTTGTCGATCTCATTCGCGAAGTGAAGTGTCTTCGACGAGATTTGGGCGATGATTTTACCTTACCCGCGCTTCTGACATTAAATCATGAAGCATATGGGAAAATGGTTGAATTTCTTGATATGAGCCCGCAATTTTAGTTTGTTTATCGATGCCAGTTTGCGATGATGATCTACATTACAGTTTCATTAACCAGTTCTGCTTCAGAAAGTTGATGATCGATGAAACTGCTCAAAGTCTGAGTTTTTTTTTTTCCCTTTGGAACTCGTCGCATTATCTCTGTTCGCCTATGATGATTTGTCCAATCGTTCGAGGCGTAGATAGCCCCAAGTTCCCTTTTTTGCGGGGAGAACCTGCTTGGAGCGGCTACGATCAGATGAAATTCCTGGACACTTCTGAGGAAAAATTAATCCCCTTTCGTTCGTCGACGAGATTCCTACTTGGCGATTTGCTCTTTTCCGTTTGTTCTTGCAATCTTTTGTAGGTTGATCTGCCTACATGTGTGTCTCTAATTAGTTTTGTTCGCGATCAAGGTGAAACTGATGAATACATCTCGAGTGAAAACTATCCTCCTGCCTGATACACGAAGATGATCGTGGAAGCTTCGTCTCTTGCTACTATGAGATTGGGGTTGAATCGCAACACAAAATTCTCTCGAGAGAATTAACAGGTACTGGAATGGGATTCAAATCTGGATTCTGGAATGTTAGTTTTACAGATTTCAATTTGTATTTCCGAATCAATTTAGGCTAATTATAATTCAATCAGAAATATTATCATCTTCCCGAGTTTGTAAGCAGAATTAACATAAGATGGAAGGAGGAGAAGAATGCAGCAGTTCCAGCGCCAAGCCAAGAAGAGGCAATATGTGCTTTCAAATGGGGAGTAATTAAGAAGAATCAGTTCTTAGCGAAGAGATCTCCGAAGCCGCCGGACTTCTTTTTTGGGGACGGAGATGGAAGTGGTGCCGGTGGATCTCATTGAGCCGGTGGTGGTGGTGCCGGTCGTCTTCTCCCCTACTTTCTCGAGGATGAGGTCGGTGTCAAGTAGCTGGTCCTCCTTCTGAAGCCCACCCAGGATCCACCGGCGATGCTCCAGGCGCCCTTGGCCGCGGCGGTCGCTGCTGCGAACAATCTCGCGCCGGCTGCAGATGCTCCGGCCAACGCTATGCCCCCGGATGTGTGTGGCTGGTGGTGGTTGCCGTGGCTGGAGCTTATTAGGCTCCGTACGATGTGCATATGCACTGGTTTGTCAAACTAGTGGATTGGAAACCGCACGCCATTGATGTTTGGATTGAACGGATTAAGGCTGCGTTTGATTAGGGGTAATTTATTTCTTAATGTAATTAAGATTACATTATATTTTGTATAATATTAAGGTTATCTTTTAATGGAGTCTGAATTATAAAACATAAGAAACTTTTATAATTTGAATTACTGAATAAAATCCATATAATTCTCATCCCTTTTCTTCTTTATACATTTTCTTTATTTCTCTCCTACGCAGTACGTCTCATGTCTCATCGCTCGCAATCGTCTCTTCTTCTTCTTCCTCCTCTTTTATCATTGGATTGTTTTGTCTTTCCTTGTAGAATTTCATCGGAACGGAGTAAGGTTGAGGAGACAAGGTTTTCTTCTCTTCGTATCTTTTCTTTATTTTCCTAATAGTCGTCCTAATTTCCTTCTCCTCCTTCCGACGAACAAGATCAACCTTCTCTTCTTCTTATCCTCGTCGTCAACAGGCTTAGTTGTTGATCTTCTTCCATGCCAATACAAGCAACATGAATAACTTTACGGGATGAGCTTCTCCTCCTTCCTTTCTTTATTTTCCGATGATATTGGCAGCAATTATTTGTCTTTTCCCTCCTAACAAAACAGCAGCTCTAATTGCTAGGTTTTCCAACCACTTAACAATAATTTTGTTGATTTTAGTGGTTCAAAAATATTTGTTCTCTCCTCGCTCAATCAAGCTTGTTTTTGCTATATTCTAGGGCTTTAAGTTTTTTCTTTTGTCTAATATCGAAAATATGATGAAAGTGACTCTTTTCTTCTTATTTTTCTTAAAATTTCAGCGATTTTTATTCTTAAATTTTTTCATTTATTTTGTAGGCATGACTCGTCTTAGTTTAAAGACAAGTAATATGATAAGAAAAAGAAAACTACTTGTTTGTGATAATGCATTGGTTGGAAATCTTGAATTTAGTGAATTGATTTTTTCAAATATGTTGTTTTTTTCGGAATGGTGTAATAGATCATATTGCTTAAAAAGATGATATGAGAATGATTTTTTTCCTAGGAGGGGGTTGATATATAATTTAGCATATGAGAATGATACTACTTTAGCACAGCTAAGAATGAACAAGAATTGTTTTGCAAAATTGTGTTATATGCTTGAAAGTAAGAGGGGCTTGAAAAGAATAAAATATATGGAGGTAGATGAGCAATCAACAATGTCATTATATTTGATAGCTCATTATGTCAAGAATATAACTATACAATTTCAATTCAAAAGATTTAGTAAAACAATTAATAGCCATTTTTCTCGATTTTTGAATGTTGTTATTCGTCTACAAAATATATTTTTAGAAAATCCAGAGCCAATTGCAGCAAACTCAATAGATTAGAAATGAAAATGGTTTAAGATAATCATTCCATTTGTTTTTAAAGTTAGGATTTCAGATATTTGTTTTTATTTTCTTTTGATTGTTTCTTTTAGAGTTGTTTAGGTGTTTTGGATGGGACACATATTAAAGTTAAAGTATTGTCAGAGGATAGACCTATATATTAGACAAGAAAAGGTGAAATTGCTACTAATGTGATTGTTGCTTATTCCCAAGATATACAATTTACATATATGTTGTATGGATGGGAAGGATCAGCATATTTACATATGTGTTGTCTGGATGGGAAGGATAAGCAACAGATAGTAAAGTACTATGAGATGCAATCATTAGGAAAAATGGAATTAAAGTCCCACATGGTGTGCTGCTCAATTTTTCAAAATGTCCTAAATATCTTATTGTGTTTTGAGTTTGCGATATATTTTAATACATTTATTTAATTTATATATAGGATATTATTACCTTGTCGATGCCGATTACACAAACTGTGAAGGCTTTTTAGTACCATATAGAGGTCAAAGATATCATTTAAATGAATGGAAAGAAAGGCGAGTACCTAGAAGTCCTCGAGAGTTTTTCGATATGAATCATTCAACGGCTAGAAATGTGATAGAGAGATGCTTTGGATTACTTAAAATACGTTGGGCAATACTTAAAAGTTAAACTTATTGTCCCATCCAAACTCAAAATCGGATTATTATGGCATGTTGTCTTCTTCACAATTTTATAAGGAGAGAAATGACTGGGGATCTTACAGAAAGAAGGTTGGAGAGAAGATTGGATAGTAAACAATATGAAGTTGATGAAATATGTGAAAATATGATGGTAACCATTGAGACTTCGAGTGAATTTAGCGTTTGACGAAATAATTTGGCCAATGACATGTTTAATGAATGGGGAAAATCTAGACGAGATCAGTTGTATAATTCTTATTATATCATTACATTATTGTCCATAAGATTATCTTGAACATCTTAAACATAGTTGTGTCAAAAAATATCTTTTTGCCATTGACATCTTAAATCCACACAAACAGTGGAAAAATTTTATATCTTTTCCTTTATTACAATAACTCTTTTCCATCCTACTTTTCACCAAGAGATGACTAGTGAATACTTAACAAGGAGAACATTGATAGGTTGTTGAACATGAAATCTACTGGCCTAATACCAATTATCTAAAAGCTCGCTTATAATAATAAGAAAAAATGTGACATAATCGGGTTGGTGAACTCTAAATAAGGATATTGACTTTGGAAATTCAAGATGAATTTTGGTAATGACAAAGTTGGGGGTTGGGATTGATGGTCGTCTTATTTCCAAAGAATGAAAAATATTTTGTCACATAAATCCGTAGTTGATATGGAAAATATTCAGGATAATACACAAACAACAGTTGAAAAAAAAAATTGGAGATATAAAGAATAATTAAAAGAGCACAGTTCCTCTTTTTTTTGTGAGAATTCAGACAGATTTTACTTATTGCTATTTGTTCTGCAATAGTGTATGAGATGATTCATATCTTCCCATCTAAGAGAGAATTGAAATCTTTTTTGAAAAATCTCATTTATAAAAGTTTTAAAATTATCACAACTTGGAGTACGTATGACATTTGCTTCAATGCATTGTGGTATAGGTAAAATAGTTTTCATCACAAAGGCTTCACATGGTGGTGAATTTTGTTGTTGCCACCATGAAGGTTTTTGTTTGTATAGATATTGTTGTTGTTCGAGCACAACTGCACAAGACATGCTACTAGTTACAGCTTGAGCATTTTCATGAGCCATAATCTTCCATACATACCTAAATGCCTTACGAAGAAGCTAGAGATGGAGTTCGCCCTCCTATTTACTTGCTGGTAGTAAATAGCAGTTTCAACCAGAGGCATTTTGAAACTTAAAAAGAGTGAAGTAGCAGTTTTGGTAGGGACTTAAGAAAAAATGTGTTACAAGTTGAAAAAATCATGTGGGATGAATATCTTAAGATAATTTATTTTATTATTAAAAATTTTCATTTTTATTTTCTTTTGTTTAGTTGGTAATATGATTATTTTTTATAGACTCATGAAAATGCATAACAGTTTAGATATGAGTGATTGCCTTATTATGAGGAACTTTCTGTCCTCTTTGGTGGAGACCATGCATCTGGGAAAAATACGCTCAAGTTCTTGCTGATATCGTAGAAGAATTAGATAAAGTTGTAGATAAAAATGATGATGAAAGTTTAGGTGGTGATGAGAATTCTACTTCATATGTCAAATATTTCATGTTTGAATCAAATGAAGAGAGTTCGAAGCCAAATGAAGAGTGTTTGAAGCCAAAAAGGAGAAATAGTGAGAGCATTAAAGATTTGACCCAAGTAATTAGATAGACAACAACTATTTTTGAGGAATAACTTAACAAGACAAGTAACCGATTTGAGTAAAACATTGCAATACGGTGAAGACACTGAACAATAAAATGAAAATCAACGAGGTTTCAACAAAGTTACCTTACCTTACCATGTTAGAGCAACACAAAACGATAAGAAAAATTAATTGTGATTGTAAGACTGCAAATATTTTCTTCACCATATTATATGATGATAAAGAAATTTGTATAAAAGCATTATTGATGGAGAGATTTGAGGGATAGACTTTGTAGGTTTTGTGACTATTTTGTTGTACAAGTTAAATTTGTAATTTATTGCAAAATTTATAGATTAGACTTTATTTTTTATGCAACATTATCTCAAGTTTATGCAACAATTTTCTAAAAAAACAATTAAGTATATTGCTTAATTGTCTTTTGAAATTTCCCTTGTTCTCATTTGAGGATGTTAGTATTCTTGAAATAATTTTTTATTTGTCTTCGGTGCGATTGATATCTTCCTTATTTCCTATTACACTTCATTTAATTTTTGATTTATAGGTTCATTATAATTATGTTCTTATGTTCTAGCATTTTCTCTATGTTAAAATAGAGTTTCCATTGCTTCACACTTATATGTTGATTTTAGGATTGAATGTAATTTAACGATTTTTCTTTCTATTCGATTTAATTTAATATGATTTAATTCAATCTTATTTAATTTAGTCTAGTTGAATTTAATTTAATGGACGGCAAAATATAAAATCATTTAAATTTAATTATAAAGATATTTTTATCATTTTCTAATAATATAAATTACATTATTTATATAAAATAATGGATATTAAACAAAATAATATAATCATTCTTTGATCAAACATAATAATATAATATATATTATATTTTGTTACATTATAAATTTAATTATATTATGTCTTATCAAATACAACCTAAACGATATTTTTTTTATCTGTCATGTGTAAAAAAAATATTATTTTTTCTTTCGTATTCATTAATTGTTTTTGGAAAAATGCAAAGTAAATTTCGACCTTTTTTTTTTTAAGAATTGATGTTATATTATTTTTTTTTTGGAATTATAGATCCAGCTCACTTGTATCTTTTGTAAAAAATAAATTGGAATCGTTTTTAGCAACCCCAGTTTAGACGTACTGTGTTATACGATTCCACCCTCTAAAAAAAAATATGAAATCCCTACATTAATGATTCCTCATCGTTACCCCCTACGTGTGGAGGGGGATAAATTAAGTCTCGGGTGCCTAGCGTAAAAATGCGGAGTCATCGATAGTCTGATCGTCACCTTCAAAAATAGCTCTCTTGCCCTTTCAAACTTTAACACGACTGTGCTAGCCATTTAAATTTACCCTTGGAGCTACGATTCCACCCTCTAAAGATTCACACAACGGTTGATCTGATCAACCTGACAACCTCTAAATCCGCAAAGGTGCATTGGTTGATGAACAACTGCAAGCACATAGAAACTAAGAAACCTACATGAATGACTAAGAATATTTTAAGTGACATTTGGTTGATGGGATTTGAAATGAGAGAATGAGAATAATATAGAGTGTTTAGTTAATGGATTTGAGAATCAATAAAACTCATCTTAAGGGGTGGGTTTAGATTTCATTCATGTTATTGTTCGTCGTTGCCCATCAGCCACCGTCCATCGCCTACTGTTCGTCATCTGTCGGTTGTCGTCCGTCGACTATCATTTGTCGCCCGTCGCTTGTTGGTCGTCGCTTATCGCTTTACGCCGTCTGTCGTCGCTGTCAGGCACCGTCCGTCGCGCTCGCCTATAGGCACCCCCGTCGCCGTCGTGTAGGAACCCCGTCGTCCGCTGTTTGTAGGCACTTCGTCCGTCGCCGCCTGTAGGCACCGTCCCGCGCTCGTAGGTACCCCGCCCGCCGCTCGCCGACACTCGCCCGTCCCTCGCTGGTCGCTGCTGCCGTCGCCGCTTATCAATCGTCGCTCGCTCGGTGGATCGCCACCCGCCCGTCAGTCGCCCCGTCACCGATTGTCGATAGCCATCGATCGATGCTAGTTGGTGGTGTTGTCGATGGTCGACGATCGACGGTGTTATCGGTCATCGCTCGTCGACGATGATATTGGTCTCATCTCCGTTCATATTTTCAATTTATAAATTAAACAATATTATTAAAATAATTAAATCCATTTCCATTCTAATCTACCGTCAAATTTATTTCTATTTAGTCGGATAAGAAAAGGATCTATATAAAAATAAAATAAATAAATAAAAAAAAAAGCATGTTGAACGGATATACGAGGCAAAGCAGGAGAAGTCATTTCCTTTGAGATAGATAATATCTAGTTTTCCACAACTTGTAACTACTAGTTAAGCGAACACGTTATATTTTGAATGCGTCTTTTTTATTATTATAAATAAAGTTTAATAAAAAAAAGACCATTTAAATTTTGATAATTTATCAACGTGATTTTTTGTTTTTTGTTTTTTTTAAAAAAATCCGTAAATAAAAATTGGCCAAGCAGCCGCAACACAACACGCCAGGCGAGGCGGCTCTCCGCAGGAGAGGAACGGAATTGGGGATCATCCATTTTGCTTTTTTCTCTCTTACCCCTACTGCATGAACGCGGCGATTTGGGATCCGTCTACTTCAACCTGATACCTACCCCGATTCTCATCCTTGTGGGCAGAGGAACGATTGACCCCAGGAGACGGTAAAAATTTCGGCTTCTCCTCCTAGGGTTCATTTCGCAATGAGCAGCGCCGGCCGCGGCGGCATCGTCCCGCGATGCAACCGTGTCGTCGGAGACTACATCATCGGGCAGCAGATCGGGGCGGGCGCCTTCTCCACCGTTTGGCGAGCGCGGCACCGCGTGCGGGGGACGGAGGTGGCCATCAAAGAGATCGCCATGGATCGTTTATCCAAGAAGCTGCAGGAAAATCTCCTTTCCGAGGTCTCCATTCTTCGTGGGATCAAGCACCCCAACATCATCGCCCTCTACGACTTCATCCAGGTCCTCTCTCTCTCTCTCTCTCTCTTTTTGTTTTTTTTCCCCTTCACCATAGATTTCTTTTCCTCGGCTTCGTGCTCTTCGCTGATATTTGGCTCTGGAATTGAGTAATTGCAATCGGTGAATTGTGGTTGCTTGGAGTTGTTCTACAGGATTGTCTTTTGCTTTACCTGCTGAAATGTGCAAGAGCCAATTTTCTAGAATGAATTATCAGTTATTGTGTTACCTTTGAGTCTAAGTGTATACCTTTACCTCATTCTTAAATCTTCAGTTTGATTCTGGGACATATTAAAGGGTATTGCAAGTATGGTATGATAGCAGATGTTGATCAAATGACTTATTTGAGATCGACTACGGGAGGGCAGACGGAATGCATATGCACTCTTAAACAAAAGGGAACCCTCCTGCTAAATTTTAACACGCCAAGCATAATGGATAGAAGCATATTAGGTGTATGGGTTGGTAGCCACGGATATTTAAGATTCAGTTGCCGAGTTTGCATAAGAAATTTATCAATTGGTCTGCAACATGAACAGTTGTTTACAACTATTCCTGTCATCGACCAATTGATCTGATTTAATTGACCATCCTTTCTTATCCACATAACTCATTTGGAAGTTCAATTTTCATATTCAAGAGGTCTATATTCATGTTAGCTGAGAAAGTTACACTATGTTACAAACAAAAGTTGCATATTGATTTCCATTGTGGCACCAAAGAGTACAATACACAATATTATGAGCTTGTCCAGATTTTCAATAGTGCAGGGTTACCTGTAATTATTGCTGGCAGAATCCATTGATGAGCAATGGAGTGATGCAGTTCATAGTGGCCTGTTGCAGTGGATAAAGTGCTAAAATGATGCCTGTTCAATTACCTAGTCATGGCCCATATGATTGGCCAAGTATAGTGCTTTGGCAAGGTCTTTACGAGCAATGATCAAGCATCCAAGGCATAGTTTTGCTAATAATGCCTATAATGTTGTGCATGAGGGTTGCTTATGAGTTGATGCATAATGTTGTATTTGAAGGGAGTCCTGTTAGCGAGTCTATGTGGGATAATAATCCTTCAAGGTTTAAAATTTTTTTTTTTAATAAAATGTAATTTCACATTCTTATTTTGTGGATATCATTTGTATCAGAGACCTGGAAGGATCTATCTTGTATTGGAGTACTGCAAAGGTGGTGATCTATCTTTATATATTCAAAACCGTGGGAGAGTTTCAGAGCCAATTGCAAAGCATTTTATGAAACAGCTAGGTATCCTATTTTGTCTATTGAAAATACACTGAAATTTTTTGTACTCCCTTGTGGGCTTCATATGAAAATTTCTACAAAAAGTGATGATTTTTTTTTTTATCTTTCTACAGCTTCTGGTTTGCAGGTGCTGCGTGATAACAATGTCATCCATCGTGACTTAAAGCCACAGGTTTTGTTTTTCTTGTCGTGCTTTATATTGTATATGGGAAATGTTACTATTAAAGGGGGAATTATTCCACTCACAACCCTAGGTAGTCTTCCTATGTAAATATGTATTATTAATCAATAAGGAACTTTACATATACACCCTTGCATGTTTGATTCATCCATGACAGTAACTTTTGGGGCTGTTTAAACCTGACTATAAGCATGCTATATCATTGTGATAGATTGTAGCTATGGCTAAGATCCCAAGCGATGCTAAGCTAATTTTTCTGTGTAGATTCATAAGTGATTGGTAGAAACCTCAATGATTGATCCTTTTTGTCATGCCGTGTGGGGAAGTATCACCTTCAAGTCACATGATGCTTTCTTTACTAATTTGAAATATTGATCCCCATTTTTAAAAAAATTTAAATGAGTCTCCTATATTTTATGTAAACTCTTGTTTACATTCTCAACGCTTAGTATACAAAACTACAAATGTTTACATCAATAATTTCTTTTACAACCACATGTTGGATGCTATAGCTAGAACAAAGTGAGATGAAAAATAACACACTCTAGGTAGCATCATCAAAGGAAAACACAGATGAATCAATTCCTGTACCCTTCTGAAAGTGTAAAACTCATGACCATAGGCAACAAGAAGAAATCTTGCCTTAATGTGGACATAGGGAGTGGGAATTCTACACATTATATATTTTATATCTACCACAAAAGGGAAAAATCTAAAACTACTGAACCAAGTCTCATCAATTTAATCGAATCAAATTAACATTTAACCCAATCTTGATCAAATGGACAAACTAATCCAAATTTAAGCCAAAATGAACCCTAGTGATCTAATTAGCTCCTGATCATTTTAGTGCCCCTATTAACTCCTAATTTGATTTAGCAGAACACTAAATTAATCAATACAATTAAATAATACATCTTTAAAATGAGATGAAATAAATTCAAGGCAGATAATGCATTTATAAATATTGCAAGTATTTTGTTAAACTAGCTGGGTATAATATTAAGTTGTTTTACAGATAATGAAGACCCACTGAGAAATTTAGCTTACAGTATGTTATTTGTTGGAAACTGGATCATGGGAGATATTCTTTTTAGCTTAAATAATATCCATTTTAATGATTCCAAGCAGTCTTAAATTTGATTTTGCTTTACCTAGTTAAAATACTTATAAATTTCTTAGTAAATTAACCTGGTCCAATTACTTATTGAAAAGTCTGCTCCTATTTTTGTTAGAATCTTCTCCTCGCAACACATGGAGGAAATTCTGTCTTGAAAATAGCTGACTTTGGCTTTGCGAGGTGAGCTTTTTTTCATTTGATGATCAAAAGATTTCTGCACAATATTGTTATTTATTTATTCATGAAAAGAATGTTTTCTAGATGTTGACTAATGCCTCTTTATTATAGTAACAACATCTTGTGTTGCAAGTACTGGATAGATATCATATGTTCTTAGTAGATATTAGCCAATCTAGTATGGTATACTAACTGTACTTGTAATTATTTTTTCCTAGTATCTCTTCTTGCTTGGTTATGTTGTGAACTTCCTCCTTGACATGCTAACTGTGAATCCTTACCTTATTGAATGTCTCTCTTGTTTAATTACTGCTCACACTTTGTATTGATTATTTTATTTTCTTCTGCATCAGCATTTGTAAAATGTGTAACTTCTTGTAGGTTCTTTGTGCTATAAA
Source organism: Wurfbainia villosa (assembly GCA_025175895.1). Lineage (NCBI taxonomy): Eukaryota > Viridiplantae > Streptophyta > Magnoliopsida > Zingiberales > Zingiberaceae > Wurfbainia > Wurfbainia villosa. The sequence goes on along the minus strand of CM045991.1, from coordinate 20,711,169 downwards.
GAGACTATGTCGAACTAGTGAAAAGACTGCTATTCTCCAGCTGATATTGAAATGCAAGAGAACTTTTTAGGTGTTTTTATCAGATAGTGGAGCACATGTCCTGAATGGCTTCTCTCCCTAAGTTTGTCAGCTATGTTACTCATATGCAAGAACAAAATTCAAAAACAAGATAAAAGATTAACAATCGAGAAAGATTCACATTTTAAAAACTATATTCAGGATCCAAGAACAAGATTAAAAAGATTAAAGAACAAGAACAAGAATAACTAACTATTCATGATTAAGTACAAGAATCAACAAGAACAAGATTCAAGATTATTGGTGAATGAGATTAAAACTCATGATTTATAATATAAAAACAAGATCGAAGGACAAGATTAGAGGACAGGATTCAAGAATCATGAGTGAGATTAAAGATAAAAAATTTAAGAGTAAGATTCAATATTCAAGATTTAAGAACAAGATTCAACATGCAACAACACTAAAGATTTAAGAGCAACAATCAAGGGTGAGGTTCAAGATTCAAGAACAATATTAGAGAACAAAATTTAAGATTAATATTTGGAAACAAAATTCAAGATTAAAGAATCAATATTCAAGAACAAGATAAAGATTCAAGAATAAGATTAAAAATCAATGACTCAAGAACAAGATTAAAAATTAACGATTCAAGATTTAACAAGATTGATGATCAAGACTCAAAAAGAAACAAGAACATGATTCAATAAAGAATCAAGATTTAAGAAGCTGTGATTGTCTCAATTGTTAGCCCTTAATGGAAATAAAGTTAATGTTCATGTTAATAGGTTTAAACAAAGTTTGCTAGTTATCCAACTGTCCACACCTCTAGGATCCAAGGCTCTTGAGCCCTATACTTCAGAGAAACCTCCGTGGAGTTGTCTGTCTTAATGAGGTATATAGTTCAATTCAGTTGAGTTTGGTCAAGTTCATGCCTTCAAGTGGATAAAAGAAATTAGGACAGCTGCTTTCCTAGTCTAGGATTACAAGTTGATCTTGTAAACCATCCAAATGATGTTTAAATATGTTCAAAATTTGGTTGCTTACATGCATTTGGGCTTCATCTCTTTAGAGATTTAAAAAGGGTATTTAACCTGCAAAAAATTTTCATCAGATATTCATTGTACTCTCTGATTGTCATCTATGTCCTCTAGATTTTTCTGTTTTTTGATATGAAATATTTTCCACTTTGTTTATTCACCAAGTCCTACATGCAACTTGATATTGATTTTTTTCAGCATTTCAAATATGCAATGACATGCTTATAATCTCGTCTTGAAAATTTATTGAGGAAATTACTGGTCAAATTCATTTATTATTACTATTTATGATACGGTGCTCATTTCTTACTTTCCTCTTAACTCATTTGGCAGATCTTTGGCACCTCGTGGTTTGGCTGAGACTCTTTGTGGTTCGCCTCTTTACATGGCTCCAGAAGTAATGCAGTTTCAGAAGTATGATGCTAAGGTTTGTTAACAGTGCCTATCACATTGTAATTACCATGCACATTTGGTACACTCTTGTATGATGCCTTTTTACTTAAATAATAGGCAGATCTTTGGAGTGTTGGCATTATTCTCTACCAACTTGTGACTGGAAAAACACCTTTTACCGGGAATAGTCAGATACAGGCAGGCCTATATATTTCTGCCAGTGTTTTTATATGTAAGAAATTGTTTTCTTTAAATAACAAAGGCCTTTCTTTTACAGTTGCTTCAGAATGTACTTAAAACAAATGAGCTACATTTCCCTTTTGATTATAATTTGAGTGGCGAATGTGTTGATTTGTGCCAAAAATTGTTGCGCCGAAATGCAGGTACATTCTGCCTTTTCCTATTCCATAAATTACTCAAGCACACATTGTTGTACTCTAAAATCCTGTTCTATTTACAAAGATAAACATGGGATACATTTTGATGGATGACAGGACCATATTACTTATTTTCTTTAATTTTATGGAATCAAGGAGGAAAGTTACTGAACGCTTAGAAATTGGAAAAAGTGTGAAACTTTGTTTCTAAGAGAAATGCTTATATGACTAAACATTAATAGAACTTGCTATATGGCTTGTGGCGAGGGGGCCGTTAGGTTGGTGGTTCCAATCTTCTTACACAACAGTGGACAATTGCACAATGCTATATGGCTTGTTCACTTGACATAGTTTATTTTTTGTTTCTTCTCTTCCTTAATTCCTTCCATATTTTTTTAATGGTTGCACATATTGTGCAAGTGCCTGCTTAGTGAGTTATCTAAGAATACTTTTTTAGCACATCAAGCCATCCTTAACTGCTTGCTTGAATCTTGCACTAGTGTCTCTCTTCTTTTAGAACTCACTGATAGTGTTATATAAGATACCATGTTTACAACTTTTCTTTTTGTAAATGAAGTCTGCTTAATTCTGTTCATGTTTTCCAACTAGTTCTGCTTGAGTATATTATGAGGTACGTTTAGAGGATCAGACAAAAATAATAAAGGCAACACACACCTATAATGAGGTATATTTTTAGGATTAAGTTGTTCTATGTTGAATGTTTTAGGTTTTATAATGTCCTATATACAAGGTAACAGGGCTGTTTATTCTGATACCAATTAATACACAACATTTTTTTTTTCAATTAATGGCCTAATCCAATTTAAATTTGCGAGGGAACAAAGTGCCCTATGTGTGTTTGAATCTTCTCAGTGTGCTGCACATATCAAATTCTTTCCTTGACTGAATTTTTTTCGGACACTGGTCACTTTATCAATTTAACAAGTTGTTTACATTGTTCTATTTTCTTGGTCAGCATCTCATTATATGGTTTCGGTTTGATAAAATTATGTTTATAAGAGAATAATCCTTTCCAGTTGAACGTTTGACATTTGAGGAGTTCTTCAACCATCAATTTCTTTCAGAGCAGCCAACCACTGACACAGCAAGGTTGTGATAACTGTGCTTCATATTTTTCATTGATCACTAACTGATATAAGAGAAATTAATATTTTTAATTGTGCATTTGCAGGATTAAATCTAAAATAGGAGATGACTTTACACAGCTTGAATGCAGTCAAAAGAGGTTATCAGGAGAAATTTCACATGATGACAGTCTGCCTTTTCCTTTAGATGAGGAATCTATTGTGCAGGAAACAAGCATTCCTGATCCCCAGAACAGGGGTTCAGTGAGACGTACGACTGGGTTTACTGTCGGTGCTGAACTTAACAATCTATCTTGCAGTCCAATAAAAGATGTCACTGTTCCTTCCAGATATAGGGCTCATACACATGATTTTAGTGTGTCTCCTGCACCAATTGCTAAAGAGACAGAATTTGTGATAGACCAAAAACCTTCTAATTCCTCCAAAGGTCTCATCTATAATTTCACACTATTACAGTTTCTCACTATATAATTTTTAGATTTACTACTTATATGTCATATTAGATTCTGCAGTTGTCGATTCCTTGGAATTTGTTGATCAGGATTATGTGATCGTTCCTGGACCCCCACTCGACATGTCACCCTCTTCAGTAAGCCCCAGTCCAACCAATTCACCTCGCAGATCAGAAAGTCCACCAGTTGAATCTTCTAAATTTAATGGACTAAGTGCACCATTGCCAATTATTGGCGCAGCAGTGTGTAATAACCATGCAAGTGGAACTCCAGAAAGTGGTTGTTCTGCGTCATTAACTTCACAGAGTTCCATGGACATGATTGATGCTATGGAACAGCCATCGGGCCATTCCATGGTGAGGATTAGATCATTGCAGCAGTTTGCATTTGTTATAACAGACATTGTCAAAGAAAAGGTATTTTATTTTTTTGAATTTGTTAGTTTTTTCCAGTATTGATTGGGATGTATTCTTTTTGGATGGTTAGATTTCTTAAAATCATACTGAATTTGGCCAAGGAAGTAAATTGATTTTTATCATTGATAGTTAGCTGGTATTATATGGTTGAATATGATAGTTATGTTTTAACATGCTGGCTTTATCAGCTGTCATTGATAATTATATTTTAACATGCGGGCTAGCATTCGCTGGGTTTTATCAGGCATCAGTAACAACTACAATCTTGGTGTTTATCTATAGATGCCTTATACAATAGCACTGGGTAGTACATGCCATGCTTTACTTTCCCACTCGACCCTGGCTTCTTGCTGGTCCACCAAGTTATGGGAACAGGTAAAGTAACCCGGTGCACGAAGGTCCCACGATGTGGAGTCCTGGAGAAGGATTCATTGTACACAGTCTTACCTTGCTTTTTACAAGAGGCTGTTTTCAGGATTTGAACCCGTGACCTCTTGGTCACAAGATAACAACCTTACTGTTGCGTCAAGGCTCCCCTCAAGTTATGGGAACTGGTATTAGATAAAATTTTGTTTTGGTTTAAACTCTTTGATCATACGTGCTCTAATTAGCAGCATAATGGAGGATCCTCCAAGAGTCCAAGGTGGGGGTGGAGATTCCTGAGGTGGGTGGCTCATAGTTGCAGATAGAGATGGAGTGGTAAATGGGCAGATGGAGATGGAGTTGGAGTTGTTGGAGATGAGGCAGAGCAGTTGGAGCGGGCAGTGGTGTTCACTGTCCCAAACAAGGAGCAAATGGGGAGAGGATGAAGAGGAAGAGGTGGAAGTGGGTGAAGATATTTTTCTCCATTCAGTGGGGACGGGTTTGTTTAGGGAAAAAAAAATAATTTGAGAGCCCTCTTTGAGAATTACTGATTGGTTGGGCCCTCTTAATGCAATTTCTATGCTTAGTTGTATGAATGCTATAAATAATAAACAAGCAATAAATAACTCTCCATATTGAACAAGTATCTCCTGAAGTTAGACAATGGTTCGTTTGGTCCTCTAGATCTATTTGGTATATCCGACCCCCTTTCTTTCTCCATCATCCCCTGTGTTGGATTCATCCGGTCCATTCAAAATATGTATATTTTATTCGAACTTGAAATAGAAATAACCATTCTTCCGAGAATGGATAGGGTAGGAGTAAGTATTACTTAGAATGGAGCAAGGAAGAACTAAGAAGGATGAATGGGGAGTAATTATTTCATGGGGTTGATATTCCAAGATACTTTTTAACGAAAATAGTATCTCAATGGGAAATAGTTATTCCAGTGAACCAAGCACACCAGAACACTCTTATATTTTGTTTTTCTTGTTCCCTACAGATAGCATTTCCACCAAAGGAGAGCGAAATTTACCAGAGGATAACTTTGTGAGGAAAAAATCTTGTTCTCTTTTTGGGTACAAGATTCAGCCTTATAAGGCTTCTGCACTCTCTGTTTGGCTTTTGCATAAATAGAACTTGTCTATGGGAATTACTAACGCTGAACTTGTCTATAGGAATTACTAACGCTACTCTAAGATATTGATATGGTTCTTCTACTTGTCTGACTGAATTCCTGCAATACTATGACGTTTGATTTTCCTAAAGTTTGTATTTTTGTTTACCTTCTTCCTTCATCCTGGACTGTTATGATGCAATTTCGTCGTTTTCCTTTTTTCCCTCGAGACGTGCGGATTAACTTGATATCTTTATGTTGGACACATTTTGCTCAACCTGCCAAAAGATTGCAAATGGTCAACATCACGAAGCATTCTCAATTCAGCTATTGGTTCTTGCCATCTGGAAGCAAGCACTGCGCATTTGCCATGCAGAGGCTGCATCCACTGCAGATGCCAGTCCCTTACCAGAGCTAAAAATTCGAAAGAACTGCATTTCCAACACTGCCGAATATTTGAATTGCATAGACTCTCGAGTGTCAGATCCAGTTTGCTCGGAGATCGAGAGGGATTTCCTCCTTGCTGTCGAGTATGCTGAGGAGCTTGCCTCAGACATCAAGCAGAAGACAGGTACGCTCGAGAAGTTTGTATCCTGGTTCATATTTAAATGAAAATGTGTAGTTCTGATTCTGATGCTCAAATTAACGATCACGCAGCGCCTTCGGAGCTGCCGGATGCAATTGAAATAATATTCCAATCTGCCCTTACACTTGGCAGACAGGGCGGTGTAAGTAAAATATTTTTAACTCTCACTTACATGCAACAGTCTAGTTTCTCTAATTTCATTGGACTTTAGTCGATGCTAACTTGTTTATCCATCTTAATTTATTGAAGTTTTAACTTCGTACGAGGCCTGTATCTGAGGGCACCTCGATGAAAACATTGTGAAAAACCAACACTTTCATTCTGACTTGTACTTGTAAAAACTATTTGTCTCTTGAAACAAACAGGTGGATGAGATGATGGGGAACATGGAGAGGGCGTCATGTCAGTATTCAAAAGCAGTAAGCTTGTTGCGTTTTCTTCTAGCGGAAGCACCATCTTTAGTGCTCAATCCATCATTTACGCCCACAAATTCAGATCGTTATCGTCTGCGAACGTATATTGATGTGCTCAACCATAGACGCGATCAATCCTCCTTCCAAATATGAAGGGCGATGATCGAGCAAGTCCAAGAAGATTCTACGTTATGCAGTTCCAATTGTTTGTAGTGATTCTTTGGGCTGATGATGAGCGTGTAAGATGTCATCGGTAATGTATCCACCGTAACTGTGAAGTAATAACTAGTAATTATCACGGGATACAAGATGTGGTGGATTCCAAGTCGATGTAGCCTGTTAGTAAACTATCTGGAAGTTTGTGTGGAGAACATAATTATCCAATTTTTTTTTATAAACATATGGTTCCACAAGATAGGGACTTTGATTCTCCCAGCTAATCGAGTTAATTAAATACCCCGCATCGTTTGTCTTTTCTTTCTCACTGTGTTTATGATTATATTTTTCTGACACGACAATTTATTTTGTCGAAACTGGAAACCACCAGCGGTGTTCAATTCGTCCCGATGAATGCACGGTTCTGTCCAACAATTGTGCCGTGAGATCTGGAAGTCACGGTGCAGCCAAGTATTTATATTGTCTTTCAAAGAGAAATATATAATTTTTTTTTTTCGATTCCAATTAAATTCTTCGTCATCGATCGCCATCCATATTATAATCTAATCTTTAAATATGTCGAAATTGTTGTAATCGTTCGGCCGATCGAACTACGATCGGATTTTGATCGTATTAAATAGATTCTGGTAAATTGCGGCCGTTAACATTTTGACCGTGATTCGAAAATCGCAATCAGAATCGATCGTAATTATTGTCGTTAGTGGTCGCGGCGTTGACGACCTCTATCACAGTCAATTTTGTCTGTGATCCGATCGGATTCGAATGTCGATCAGATCACGATCGGAATTTCACCGCTCAACAATGATCTTAAGCGACAAAAACTCTAACGGAATAAAATACTGTATATTTTTTGTTATTGTATATGTTCGGATGCTCGTAGAGCTCGTAGATACTATCGCTCAAGATAGAAATATTTTTTGATTTGATTTTTAATTACGATGTATTTATAATTTTTTTAATAAAATAATAAATTTGAGGTAAATGTAAAAAAAGTTAAATTACTATAGACTTTTTTCTTAACCAAAGGCTAATAGGTGGGAATAAAATAATAAATATTGAATTGTTAAGTCGTTGGGAGTATTTCCCGATTAATCGAATTCAAAATTTAAATATCTGAAGTTATATTTGAAAAAAAAAAAAATACAATTGTGCGGTGAGAGCGGAGGCTCCCCGCAGAAGCCCTTTTTTATTCGATTTCCCGAGCTTTTCATCGCCATGTGGCATCACCAGGGCGACGCCATGTGCCAAACAGAAGATGAGTCCGCGGTCTGATACAAAATCATGGACATTTTGATGGTGAAAATGCCTTTGGTTCGTTTTTATAGATAAAATATAAATTGATTTTTGAAAAGATTTAAATTTCTTTTCTAAATTAAGATGACTCTAATGTATCTTGATTATCACGATAAAATTCATAAAAATTTTTATAATTTATCTCCCTCATAATAGTCATAGAACAGACCGATGAAAGTTGCTAGATTAACAATTCTAATCTTTTATGAATGTTGAAATACTTTTGTCCCCTCGGAGCTGTCGTTAATTAAAACGGTATATATATTATTATAGATGGATAAAAATCGAATTTTAATATAAAATCTAAAATTCTCATTCCAGTTTAAAAATTCTCCGTTATTTCTAAATAATGAATCAAGAGACATAACTTTGTAATTTTTTTTTTCTATATTATCATCGAGATCGAGATCGAGGGTGAAAAACGTTAAAGGTGAAATGTCTGCTTATTGAGTATTTTTATTATTTAATATTAAAATAGATTTTTAAGGAGAGAATCTTGATACAATGCTAAAATTATTTTCTTATAATCAAGAAATTACGGATTCAAATTTTGAAAATAATCTATTACAAAAAAATAAGATAAAATTATGTACAATAAATTCCTTCTTCGATATTCCATATGGTGAGAATTTCGTACATCGAATTGTAATCTTTAATATTAAAATAAATTTTAAATTTGGAGGAAATGATAATTAGTAAATAAATTAATGAATGTATAATAGAAATAAACTTGCATAATGCCTCGTCATTAAATTAATTTGTTTGTAAGATGTTTGGTATTACTAGTATCTTTGAAATCTCAAAATTATTTAGTAAAATCTTAATATTCGATTTTTTCAAATCACCTATATAACTCGTTTTGAATGAATCGCATTCTCGTAACAGAATTATGCACAGCAAAATTCTGAAAATATTTTTTAAAATCACTCTATAAGATTTAAATTGTTTCTTTTAAATTTTACAGATTTTTTTTTTCCATTTTATTTTTGATGTTTACACGTGAGGATTTTCATTATTATGGAGTTCAATTTTCAAAATCGATTTATTTATTTTTTGTTTAGAAAACCATCATATTTTATTTTTTAAAAATTAGAGATTGTTTTGAAGATCTTATTTATTAAAATAATCCTCCTTTTTTTTTAAAATGTTATATTTGTTTTTTTTATCAAAAAGGAAATTAGAGGAGTAATTCACTTTTTTAACCAACCGCTTAGAGTGGGAGGTGGGGCCCGTCTTATGTCCCGTTAAAGTTGGGGCGGACGGACGGTGCAGATACCCAATTCTCGTGTTCGAGCTCCGATCCCGATCGTCTCCTCCGCCGCCTCCTCTCCAGCGTCCGATCTCCTCTCTTCCCTCCCGCCACGACCCATCGCCGCCGCCGCCTCCTCCTCCTCTGCTCTCCCCGCGCGCGCCTCAATTACAAAACCTCCCTCTCTCTCTTTCCTAGGTAGTATCTTCCTCCTCTTCGTTCGATCTAGGGTTTCGTCGTTTGACTCTCGTTTTGGCTCCTCGGCCTCGGCCATGTCTTCCTCAGAATCACGCCCATGGCGGAGGTGCCGGCAAGCCCTCCCGGAGGTGCCGGGGGCGGTAGTCACGAGAGCGGCGGCGACCAGAGCCCGCGATCCAGCGTCCGGGAGCAGGACCGGTTTCTCCCAATCGCCAACATCAGCCGAATCATGAAAAAGGCGCTACCTGCCAACGCCAAGATCGCGAAGGACGCCAAGGAAACCATCCAGGAATGCGTCTCCGAGTTCATCAGCTTCATCACCAGCGAGTTCGAGCTTTTCTCCAAGATTCTCTTTTTTCTTACTCTTATAGTTCGCTGAACTAGCTAAGAGGTCTGGATGTTCGGATGCTTTGATGCTGTAGGGCCAGTGATAAATGTCAGCGGGAGAAAAGGAAGACCATTAATGGCGACGATCTGCTCTGGGCGATGGCCACGCTGGGATTCGAGGATTATATTGAGCCGCTGAAATTGTATCTGCAGAAGTACAGAGAGGTGAGTCTTTCCCTCTTTCTTTGTCTGATCATTTGGTAACTCAGATCGAGTCTTAAAATGTTACCCTTCAAGTATGATAATGGGTAAATAAAATGATGCTGTTCCTTTCTTCTTTTTCATGTACTCTGTTGCGGCTTATGCTGGTCCAGATGGAGGTAAGGAGCCTTTTTATTAGTTCCTTATTTATGAAATTTGATATCGATATCTTTATATATCTTTTTTCGATATATCAAAAGACAAGGCAACTTTTAGCCTATGCTGCTGCTTACATTGTCTTGGACTATTGTTGTTAGTTTATTTAATTTTTTGGTCTAGGCAGTCGATTACAATTTTTCACGTGGTTGATGAAATGTGCTAATTTATCATTGTCTGGTACTCCTAAATTTTTCCACAAGTGAAAAAAGATTTCTTTTCGTCAATAAGGACTGATGCAAGGGGTGGATGCATTATATGGGGAGTCTGGAGTGTGATCGCCCTTTAAGCTCACTTCTGTTTATGGTCTGGGTAGTTTGACACACAAGAAAGATGGTCAATGCATCGGTAGATAAAACTCTTTTTTGGCAGAATTACGCCCTTGGAACCACTCTATATACAAGTTATCTGAAACTTGTATAAATTTTGTATCACCACTGATGGTGCTATCAATATAAGAATAATCTAATAGCATAACTATTTTAGTACATAAACAGTATATGATATATTCGACCACATTTTCACACTTATGTTGACTACTATATCACTTGTACACAATTATTGGCTACTTTTTATCCTTCTATGAATCATATTGCTTTTGGCAACTATACACTTAAATTGGAAATGTGCGCCATGACTGTAGGTTTACACTCCTCAGCAACCTAACCTTTCACGGTCACCATCACTTCTAAGTTTGGCACCAAAAATATTTCAAATGAAGAGTGGAGATAACACACTTGCACTTCAACTAGTTCTGCAGTGTTTGATAGACACAAGGTGCATTACCATTCACAAGAAGATGCTTGACCTTCCGGTTAGAAAATAATTTACATGACATTAACATAGGCCTCCCTAACTCTTGAGTCGCCTTCATCACCTAAGCATGTTTCAACCTCAATTACTTGGATTTCTTCTTCAACATGAGCTTCAGATCCTTATTCCAAAATGAGAGTATACTGAGGTAAACTTAGGCATAATCTCATTTGTACGGCAATAGTAATGCTAAAAAGAAGAATTAGATTGGAAGTTGGAATGGGTTGGAGAATTAGGAATTTTGGGTTAGATATCTTACTGTAATTATGAATGTTGGGTTTCATTGAGTCATCTGAGTTTTGATGATGAATGGGGTATATTTTTTATTACATCTAGATCTCCTGGTCTTGTCGGAAGCTTTCTCTAATGTTTGAGAAAGCCTGAGAAATGTCTTGTTTGAGGTAATGTTACTAATCCGTTTAACAAAATGTTAAACAGGAAATTTTGATTCTCTTCAATATCACATCTAAGCATGACTTCCTCAAACCAAAAGAAATAATCAACTAAACTAGTAGTCAATTGCTTGTAGTTTAACAGAGCTTCTATTGGTTGACTCAAATAGCAGGTCGGCAAGTATCTCTTTCAGTTTTTGTCTTCTCGCCTCCCATTTGACTTTAGGTGGCTTATCCTGATGGTAGGCCGAACACCTTGTCAATATCTCCTAGCTGTAAAACCTTAAGCCTCGCTCAACACAAGCTTGAGCCTGATAATTTAAATTTAAAAATTATAAAAATTAAAGATTCTTTTTAAAAGTTTGAAATTTTTAAAAATAAAAAATATAAATTTGAGTAAATTAAATTTTTATGTTAAAATTCATATTTTTTATTTTGAAATTATAAAAAAATAATAAAGAATTTTTCAGATTTAAAATTATTATTATTAACATTGACATTTTTATTAAATACTATTTAAATGTTTAATACTTATAACGTTATTACTAATTTATATTTTAAACTTGGGCCAACCTTGGCCTGAGGTTGCAACTTTGGTGCCCAGTTTGGCAGCGTTGGATGTTCTGGGCTGGGAATGACATGACCCAAATAGCAAGTCGCCTTCAATTTGCAGGAACAATTACCACAGAACAAACTGTCAAACTTTCAATACTTGGATAGCTTTTATATGTATTTACACACTCAAGCCACGCAAAAATCTATGGTAATAATTATGATATACATGTTTTTTCATACTTTTGAAAAGACTAAACTGTAAACTGCCAAGCATTTTCCTGTACCAGCCTTTGCTATTCAATATAACGTTCACTTCCCAGACTCTCCAGTCTCCACTTTTCAGATGAGGCTTCTAGATCAATCCTTGTAGTTTTCTTTGCTCAAATAAACCTTTCTTAAACCCTTTTAAAGTTGACATCATCCTTTATCAAATAGGCTAATATAATATATACAAATTGTTATCTATTAAGTATCAAAGTTTTAGTTAACAATCTTTCTCCATTGACAGTTCTTATTTTTCTCGATACTTTTGCGTATGTTCGGCAGGGTGACAGTAAGGTGTCTGCCAAAGGCGGAGATAACAAGCAAGATATGACTAGTTCTCATGGTGGAGCTCAATCTGGTTCAATCTCTCAAGGGGTAATACCTACCTCATTTTTCTACTAGTTCAACTACAATTGTGATGTTCTATTTGTCCTTCTTACATGTATAATACAACTTAACTACTCCTAAATAAAATTAGTAGATCGGTCATCAAGGATCTTTTACACAAGGCATGGGCTATTTGCAATCTCAGGTACCATTTTCTCTTGCGCAATGTATAGTTTTGTAATTTGCCATTGGGCATTTCTATCATGATTTAGTTGTTACTCAAGTTCAGAAATGTCACTCTTCTTGTTTGGTTTAACGTTGCCATCTAATGTGTCGCATAACCTCCACTTTACAACTTTTTTACACTTTCGTAAGAGATTTTACTTATTATCATTAAGGGTGATGTACTTCCTTACATGCAATTCCACATGTTTTGAATACATAGGAAGATATACACAATAATTTGATACGTTATGGATGTAAAAGCATAAATGTGATAAATTTATAATTTGTTTGGAATTGTCGAAATAACTTTTCGAACATCAACTTATTGTCATTCTTGTTAGGATAGATGTCAAGTTCCTGTTCCTGCAACCTTCAACCTGCAACCTGCACCTGAATGCTTGACACTCATTAGAAAAATGTAAATTAAGCTTAATTTAAACCTTTTCCCAATTACATTAAAATCATCAATACTTAAGGAACGACTATACCAACAATAGTACAATTGCACCGATAAATCTTTTATAGGCTGTCCATGTGACCACATGCATATGTAGACTCATTATGTATCCTTTGCAAGTTTAAAAAGTAAAGATCATGTGGGTTATATTGTGTGTTTGTGGTCATAAGCTAATTTTTCATCTATGTAATGTTTTTGTCATTTTTTCTCCATTCATACCTTCCAATCAACCAAGTAACGGGATCTTTTATACATTGTAATTATACAGAATCATCGTTAGAACTAAGAAAGCTGGACATTTGACTTACCATGACTTTTGTTTCTAGAAGTTAGGAAACCATGTTACAACTATATATAGTATCCGTTGGGAAGATTCACCAATGAAACAAAGTGAGTACCTAAATTATTAGTGGTTAATTGGTAAGGTGGAGTTTACAGTTTCTTTTGCTCGATCCTTTCCCCATGCTATGAGACATTAATACCTTGTTATGTTTGACTGTTCTGTCGAGATGCGTTCATTGGCAATTACCTACGCTACGAATTTTTCTGATGCTATTTCTCTGTGGTGCAGTAACTAAGATCAGAACCTTGTAATATCTCGAAGTGTGACTTATAGGTGGAAAAGCTTCGTCGCTCTATGTTCTGCTAAGCTTCCTATTATTTGGTGTTTTAGATTATAAAGTAGCCCCAGTTGCAACAATTTACGCTGTGTGTACCAAATTCGTCTTTGTTTATCCTTACTGGATTTTATTTTAGTTGGCAACAGATAGCTTTCGATAAGCCCATTTCATTTCATTCACAGTTACACTGAATTAGCTTCGGAACTATATCATTTTACTGGGTTACAGCTTGAATCTCCAGTTTGATTGTGTGCTGGGCATCATGTTACCAACTAATTTTTCTACCTTGTAAAAGACGTGTGATGCCTTGTGGCTCTTTTTTGTTATTTTTTCTGCCTGCGTTCGATAGTCACTGAGAGTCCAAGACTGCCTTCGTAATCGTATGGATTTCTTCTTGTACAAATTGCGAATTCAATAGACATGCTGAAATCACAATGGTTCTGCTTTTATCTCAATTTAGTTCGATAAGATGAAACACCAGGAGTTGCCAGTAGAGCTGCCAAAGGGTCCATCTATAATGGAACGGGTTAATCCGTCGTAAACTTCAATAATTTGTGGGGATTGTGAATTAGACGAGTCAATTCGTTGGTCATAAGAAATATATTTTTTAAATTACTAAAGTATTGATAGTTTGAATTGATAAAGTGGATAGGGTACAGCAAACATTTAAAACTATTAAAATTTTATAATTGAAATTCAATTATCGATTGACAAAGTTAGATATCGATTTTTTTATTTTTCTAATATTTTAAAATATTCAAATCTTAATAATATGTAAATTCAAATTTTGACTTCTTAAAATAGAGATATAATTGAGATTTTTTAATCCTTATAATTGTTTGACTTTGATATATTATTATTTTTTATCTTAATTAAAATAGTAATGATAAGATAATATACAATAATTCGAGTATATAAAAAAAAAATATATTAGAGTACTTATATCAAATCAAAGATTCTTTTGCCTTATCTTTTAACTTCTTTTATTTTTTTTGAAATGTATACGTGATAGAAGAAGATTGTAATTATGAAAAATTTATCTTGTTAATATTAGAATATTTATAAAAAATTTATATAATTTTATTTTTATTTGTTCTATTTTTTTTTTGATATTTTTTAATCCGCAGACCAACTCAAATCCACCACAAATTGATTCGTTTAGATTCATAATTCGTACTTATTAATCCGTTTAATCCGTCGAAATGATAAATTAATAAAATTTTATTTTATATCGTTTAAATTATTTGATAGGCAGATCCAATTTAATTTGACAGCTCGCCAGACTAAATCATCAAAATGTCCAGTTCAGATATCTAAAAATCACGCTAATTGTTCATGATCTAATATTGTATTTCGGGTATCTCTTGGCTCGATACGAACCTGAAATATTGGTCGGATTCACTAGATTTAGGCAATCCCAGTCATACGGTTTCAGGTCGAACTCTGGCGAATCCTTCCGACTGCAGCGAGAGCGATAGGTCGATCCTTTCGGTCGCAGCGAACGATTGCTAGTAGTTCGGTCGCCTGCCCATGCCGGCTCTCAGGTTGGTTCTGGGATCCGCCGATGCGTCTCCTCTTCGTCGCCGATGCTACTCGCTCTCGCGCCTTGCATCGAGCAGCTTCCGAGCATTCGCCACCAAGCTATCCCCGCCATCAAAGGCCGTCGTCTACGATCAGCACGGGCCCCCCGATCAGGTCACCAGGTCATGTTCTGTGCCCATCTTCTCTTGATCATAGCGTTTTAATTTGGTGGACTCCTGTGGATTATCCGAAGACAAGTTACTGACTCCCCCCCCCCCCCCCCCCCCTGCTTTTCAATTTGATCGTATTACTTGTTTACGAGACGATTTGAGGCGTTGCTTAAAGATATACAATGCCTTTGTTTTGGGGTTTAACAATATTGCGTTGCTGTTCAGGTTGATTGATCTACCGCCAGTGGAACTGAAAGCAAATGATGTCTGTGTCAAGATGCTTGCGGCTCCCATCAATCCTTCAGATATCAATAGGATAGAAGGTTCGGTTTTGCAGAATGTTCAAGTCTCTTGATATAGAATGAATTAGTAGCATTATGTATTGCAGAACAGTTTTTATCTTACTCATTTCCCTTTTGGATTCGAACATAAAAGTTAAGTAACCTGCAAATATTCTTTCCTTGTCACCCGAATTTTGTTTTTTTTTCTAAGTAAAATTGATATTAGTTTTAATTTCCCCTTAATGGGCTTGCAGGTTGTTTACCATTAGCATGAAATGCCTATTTGGCTTACATCCAAATGATTATCTAATGTAGTTGATGCACCTCTTGTGTTTGTGGACCGTTAACTGTTGTAGTTAATAAGTATACACGTGTGTTATGCGTCCAGAAGAAGCAGGTTACTATGCAAGAGGCTGAGCCCTTCAAGTTCCATGCTACGGGTGAGATCAAGGTTCGTCCTGCCTATAAGATCACCACCACCCTCCTCTCTTGTTTCGTCAAGATGCTTTTGTTAAAGAATTCTTCTCTTTTCTTAGACCCATTGGGTACTCCGCCTAACCACAAGCAAAAAATAAAAAGAAACACTGTAGCAAATAGATATATTTTATAAAACAAGAGTGGAATTTTGAAAAAGAAAAGGTCCAAAGGTTTCATTGGATGCCAAAAAAAAAGAAAAAAAGATTGGCGCTTCCCTGTTCTAATATCTCTATTCTATTCAGAGTAGGTATCAAACTGTCTTTCTATACATCTTCTCCTTCACTTGAAATAAACGACCAAAGATTCAGTCTCCTCCCTACTTCTTTCCTCTTAGTGATGTTGGAATCATAATCTCACTTTGTGGGTCATTTTTATCACACTATTGGTTGTAACTGCACACATTGGTTAATATGTCTTTCTTCCAATATCCCCTTCCTCTTGAATAAATGTTTAAATTTTACTTCACCTCCTATCTGACATCTTCTACTTGTCTCTTGAAGTAATATCCAACTTTTCTTAATTTGTTCTGATACTAGCTCTTGTCACAATGGTATAGATTAGATCTCTAATTTTTTTTTTTCTTTTTTCATTTTGCAATCCTTTACTGTATGTTACTTCAGCTTTCCAAACATAAGTGTTAGGAACTAAGAGGATTGCACTCAAAAGTTTCTTGAAGATTACACCAGCTCATTTTTTTGTCAGCTATGCTTTTGTGCTAATCATGGAGACAAAGGGAGAGAAGAGCTCAAACACATCTCATCTTCCCTCAGAGTGTTATTGGGCATATGTGATATGTGGAGAAAAACATAAAGAAGTATACAGATATAACTAAAGTGAATCTATTATTAACTAAAGAGATCCAAAATAATTAAGGAAAACACATGTTAATTAATCAATAATCTGAGGACCTAAAAAACCCAATCTTTATGAGCACCACTATTACACTTCATATTTAAATATAAATAACCTTAGTATTCATCGTGAGGGCTTAGAGCTTTGATGCTGTCATAAATGTCTATTAGCATGCAGTGACCAATTGCATTGTGCTTTTAGCTTGGTCAATGCAAAGTTCTATATTCAGTATGTCCTCGTAATACAATTGTATTTTGTATCTATATGCGGATCCATTTTCTCATTTAATTGCAAAATAAGGTTTGTTTTACTGTTTTTTTATTAGGTTTCATAACGAGATTTTCTGATTGCATTTTTTAGGTGTTTACCCTGTTAGGCCACCAGTACCTGCAATTGGAGGATATGAGGGGGTTGGGGAAGTGTACTCACTTGGATCTGGAGTGAGTAATCTCTCAGTGGGTGATTGGGTCATACCATCTCCTCCATCCTTTGGTAACTAATTCTTGATTATTATCTTACAGTTTCATCTCTTTGATTATAAATTTTCTCAAGATTGTTACATGCTTTGCTTCTCTAATGAATGATGTTCTTAGGGACATGGCAGACTTATGTTGTGAAAGAAGAGAATGTTTGGCACAAAGTAGATAAAGGTGTTCCTATGGAGTATGCTGCTACAGTTACCGTAAATCCCTTGTCTGCTTTGCGTATGCTGGAAGATTTCGTTAAGCTAAACCCTGGTGCTTTCTCATTATCTCGTTACATTGCAGTATGAGTTTTTTTTTTCATGACTCCTAATTGGTTTTTAAATGCAAATCAGGTGATACTATTGTGCAAAATGGCGCGACTAGTATTGTGGGACAATGCATTATTCAGCTCGCTAAAAACCAGGGTGTTCATAGTGTGAATATTTTGAGGGACAGGTACAAGTGAACTTTTATGGATGACAGATATTTAGTTTTCCTGGATTGTATACATGAATATCACACGACTAATACTATGAAAATGGTTTGAATCCTTATATATTTCACGCTTAAGACCATTTCAACCTAAGATACTGTGTTGAATTATAGGGTCATTTTCCTGTCTAACCCAAATCCACATATGGTGCTCAAATTATATGTTCTGTTCTAATAGATTAATTGTGCACTTTGACATATCATACATAGTCTTCAAACTATGTGAGACTGTTTTAGTATAGGTATTGGATAAAGGCACTTTTGTGAAATTTATTTTTGCTCGCTTCATTTATGTAACTTTATGTCTCTATGTAATCCCAACATCCTTTTTTTTTTTTTTGTTTGATCGGTAAACATGATAGAAAGTCTCTGCAAAATCATGTGCATTATGTTACTGATCTAAATAAACTTCAAGTGCCAAACCTCTACAGACTTGGATTAGCTTTACAATGAAGCTCTGAGCCTTAAACACGTTTGAACTTGGTCATAATATCAAGTCACAGGCATAATAAAATGGTCAGTTTGCTTGAATAAAAAAAAAATTCCCGACATGTTAACATTCTTTTACAAGAATACTGTTTATTTCATATATTTTCTTGCATGTATTATTATTTTCTGCATTGCAATGCGCTGTGCATATTCTGTAGGCCTAAGTCTTCTTCATGCGTTCTAGTTTTTTAGATAACTATATTCCAATTTCATTGCTTTTCCTACCTTTTGTTTTGTACATATGAAGAACTGGATCAGAGGAAGTTAAAGAAAAACTTAAGAATCTTGGGGCAGATAAGGTTTACACCGAAAGCCAATTAGAAGTGAAGAACCTCAAGAGTCTCCTGGTAAAATAATGACCTTTAAGCTTGCTATTAGTAAAGGTGTTTAAGATTACATTGGAGACTGCAATAAATCTTTTTTCCCCAATTTGTGATCGTCAATTCATTTTCTTCATAAGATGAAAATCAGTAGAGTCTATCATATTTGTTTAATTACTTCGTACTAATCTTAGCTCATCGTCATTTATTAGGGTGATTTGCCAGAACCTACCTTAGGATTCAATTGCGTTGGGGGGAATGCTGCGTCACTGGTTCTGAAGTTCTTGAGGTGATCCTACAGAAGAGTACACTGCATAGAATGCTCATCTGTACATTTATGATTTGGATTGTTGCATCACACATTGAACACGTGGAAATGTTAATTTTCTTCTGCAGAAATGGAGGCACTATGGTAACTTATGGAGGCATGTCAAAGAAACCTGTCACTGTTTCTACTTTATCTTTCATTTTTAAGGTTACTTCCTTGATCATTGCCCTCAAAGTTTTAAGTTTCTTGCAATGCATGAAATCATGCATCTGACTAAAACAAGCTGTTAATGTCGTATGCTACATGATTGACCAAAGAAAACAAGCTGCATCTCTTAATTCTTCCATTTTTTTTTTCCCTCCAAAGAAAACAAGCTGTTTATGTCATATGCTACATGATTTTTGGCATTATAACTACTAATTTATTCTGCTTGCTTAGGAAAGAAAAAAAAAAATCCAGTTGACTAATATTAGTGGTTATTGAGCTTTCAAATTTCAAATACAATTATTTGAATGATTATTTCTGACTATATCAGTTACCTTTTGGAATGCAAATGCATCAGGATCTTTCCCTGCGGGGATTCTGGTTGCAGAAGTGGATGAATTCAGAGAATGCAAAAGAATGCAGAACGATGGTCGACTTCATTTTGAGTTTGGTCAAGAGTGGCAGCTTCAAGTACGAGTATGTATCTTTTCTCATTCCTCTACCAGCAGCAAGCCCCTGCGATGTTGCATGGCCTGATATCGAACTTCCTTATTCTACCAGTTGGGGGCTTTAGAGTGACAATGCTATTTGTTTTGCAGAATGGAACTGGTTCCTTTTGTCGATTTCAACATTGCCTTGGACAAGGCACTTGGGAAATTAGGGAGTCATCCCAAACAAGTTATCAAATTCTAACTTTCAGTACCATAGTTTTTTTTTGTATCTGCGAGTCTTTGCCCAATGGATGTGGATAATGTTAACAGCTTCGGCGCTGCAAGTACAATAACCATTTTGATGTTGAAGTTGAAAGCCTCATCACATTAATTTTCAACTTTGTTTAAAATCTGGTCTTGATAGACAATTTTGAATCCTGTTTGATGTGTTGTTATGTTGGATTTTGGCTCAATGAAAGACAATCCTTCCTATTTTGACTTGAACTCCACCAAAGACGATTAGAAATTTAAAAAATAAGACATCTTATATATATATATATACATATATTATATTATAACATGAAGTATCCTTTTCACCATTTAATAATAATAATAGTAAAGAAATGTCCTTTTAATTTTTACTCAACAAAATTTAATTGGTTGAGTTGTAAAGCGAAGAGGGGTAGGAATTCTAGTATAACATGATAATATAAAATTTAGAAAAGCATGGTGATAATATTGATAGAATCTAGAGGATGAAAAATTAAATCCACATTTTCATAGAGTATTGAATTTTATAAATTGGAATGCAACACTAAATAAAGAAGGTGAAATGATCACAATAAATAAGGCATCCAAAATCATTTTTTTTTTTAAAAAAACTAGCATTAAACAACACTAGTTTGGCAACATAATGGTACAAAAAGAAATTTGTACAAAGCGAGCGAAAGCATCCATCTTTTTATGCATGCCAGAGCTACCAACAAATTGCCACGGTCCATGGTAATTATACAGAAGAAAATAACGCAAAAAGATTACCAGTTAGAGCAAATTACATAACACAGCGGTAAGTGACATGAGATCCAGTGAGCTCGCCTTCATAGGTGACCTTAACAATCTGCCCTTTCTTCAACCCATAATACCTAGAAACTGGATCACTCTCGAGCATACGAGGAAACTGCAATACAAATATCAGTGCCAACAACAATCAAATCTTATCCCACCAGATAAAATGAACATGAATTTTTTATGGATAGAAAGAAAGTATGTATTCTTATTGAGAAGCGTAGATGAAATAACTATGTCACAAATGCTGACAAGCTTGTAAAACATGTTCGGCATAGGAACAGAACTTTCCTCGACAAACAATGAGTGGCACATGAAATGAACCTAATATCCCTTACTCTGTGAAGATTTTTATGAAACGGTCCAGTTGTAATCTCATCTATCATTGGGACTTGGCAGATCAAAATCAACTATGTAGATGCCCATGTCCAAGACAATGAGTCGATCTTATTCCACACAAGAAGTTTCAACTATTGGAGGTAGACTACGAGCCTACATGAATATTCTTTCTTTTAGTTCATGGAAACAATCATGTTTTTTAAGATAACTAAATAATTTTAAGCGGATTTTACTTTGATCTTGTCTCTCAAGCATTCCATTCCAGTTTATTCACTTTATGCAACTAAAGAATATAGGTGGTCTAGGGTATTTTAATCTATTCTCTCATTCATTCATCTATTGGAACTACATCCAACTATTATGAATTATAATTGGCATAATGCATGAACAATCAAGTGTAACAAGTAGTTGGTAGGTTGTTCATGCTGGTAAGGTTGAACACGTTGGGTGTTATGTTAAATCCGATGAGGCTTATGGCTACAGATGGGAACATGTTTTAACATATAACGTGCCCCTTATATGCACTTCCGGTAACACACGCAAGGCACTTGCGTGCAGGATTCTTTCTTTTGACTCATATACAATCTCTCATGCCATATACCTATGAGACACCTCATATGCTAGGATGTCGGATTGCAACAACGATGGAATACTATGGTGAAGTATGGTACTCAAGCTTGGGTGGGCATGCAGTGCCACTCTCAACAGAGGCAAGAGTGCACAGAGAAACCAATTGGTCGGAACATGCCACGACCTACCAGTATAATCAATTGAAGGTTACAAATGTTATACTTAATGACAATTGTTATAATACCACTAGTCATGTGTTTTTGATGGTCATTTGTTTGGTTGTTTGGTGTTGTTGGTAGCTGTTGAATTGCTTGTTTAATGATGCTGTTGCATTATGCTGGTAGTCGATAATCATATACATGCATTAAAGTTTGTTGAACTCCAACTCAACATCTATGCTGACTTCTTTGTTGCTGCCTCCAATTTCATGTGCAGACTTTGATAGCAATGCTAATTAGCAGAGATAAACCTCCAACACTTTTATTTATGGATGCATTGCTGTTAATTATGATAGATGAAGATGTCAAAATATCTATAGTTTGTTTACACAATAGATTTGATATGTGCAGCTTTTGCAATAGGTGATTAACTGTAGATGAATTGGGGTGTTGTGAATTGTTGTTTAGGTCACCCTGTCGTAGGCATATCTACATTTTAGTGGATTGACCCTAGTTGAATGGGTCAATTGCCATTTTAACAAGAAATTCCTTTCTGATTATTTATGGAACACTTATGTACTAACTCGTACACAATTGGTATTCCAGATCCATCCAGCTATGTCCAACAAGGAACCAATATGGGTAAAAATTGATACTGTACCTTCACTTGAAAATTCAATGACAAATGCACACATTATTGACAGGAGAGAAAAACAATAAAAAGATGGAGTACTTTAAGAATGACTTTTTCTAGAAAAAACTAAGGACAATAGCTTGGACAAAGAAACATGATTGGATAAACAGAAAACACAATTTCATAAAAATAAAATAGACAAAAAGAACAATAGAAAACATGCATTTAACATATACCAAGAAAAATTATAGAAAACATAATTCAATAAAAGCAAAAGTGGCCATTTTTAAATTTAGGAACTTAGAATTTTAATTTGCTTTTACCTGACTTTCACCCACATTGTACTTCTTCAGTAATTCTTGTTTCTCATTTGTAGTTAGTAATTCATGTTTTGGCATCAAAACATGTTTTGTGATATTAACCAGCAATTCAGTTATCTGAGATCATTGAGCAGATTAGGCATCAGGAAATCAATAAAAATCCTACAGTGAATAACTTATTTTTATAGAACAAGAAAAGAAATAACCAAGAATAAGACAGAGATGGAAGAAGCCAACAGTTAAATGATCCATGATAATTTGTGCAAAAAAACAAAAAACAAAAAAAAAAGATAACGCGAACCTTTTGTTTTGACCCCCTGTTCATGTTTACTAGAGTACTTAGCCGACCCCAAATATTTGGACTTATGGTTTGTTGTATGTTTCATGGACTACTACTTTCTGTATTTGAGAATATCACTATTGGCCCTTTGTCCTTTCAAAGATGAAAGACCTTTTTACTTTCTTTTCAAATATATAACTTTCTAAGCCTAAGGGACCTCAAAAAAGTCATTTAGAAGTATAGTTATGAACATAAGGACTAATGTGCTGCGACATAATAGTCTAGAATAAGATATGGCATCAACTCTCAAGTGGTTCAAGGTTTACTCAATGTGTTCTTTTGAGTCGCTCAGAAAAATCCATATTGTATTGAAGGGGAATTCATAACTAATATGCTTCAGGAAAAAGGTGTTTTTTTTCTTCAGCAATTGAATGTTTTATTGGTTTGAGTGACTTTTGTTAGTGGTGTAGAAACTTAAACCATGTAAACCAATCGCTAAAAGATTCTATCCTCTAATATCAATCATCAGTCTTCAAGTTATTCACTAACAAAAAACATAAAAGTTAGTAGTTAAGAAAAAACATAGAATCCCAAAATAATTAGATCAAATATATTCTTAATTACGTTGTAGGCTCTTACAATCCTATGTCTCAAACCTACAAGCTGATCCCATAAAGACTCCACAAGTCCTAAGTAGGATAGAGATCTGGAAAACCTTGCAAATAGCATGTTAAATTTGATTTAAGACACTTATCCTAAAAGTTTAACCTTTCAGAGAAGAACTCAAATCATACTAACATTCTGGATGCTGTCAAGGGATAAGCATTCAATAGCATCTGCTGAAACTGAATGATAACACAAGAACATTGGAAAGTCTATTTACAAGTTTTTGTTGAATGATGCAAACCATACCCCGCATAAAATCAATTAAAAATATCATAGATGCAACTTTACCTAAACAAGTCAACAAAGTATGTTCAAGGAAGATACTAGACAAGATGAATAATCATGTAAGTAGAAAAGAGTCTTAAATTTCCTAGAATTCCCAAAAATAAGGAGTGAAATTAAAAACATATTAAAATAAGGCAATTGAATCACTTGGAATATCTCCACTTTGATCTTCGAAATCTCTTTAATGGTATCTCTGGCTTTGGATGTCATTTTACTTTGTAACACCAAGATTAAATTAGTCAAATTTTCTTGTTTGACGAAGCTATACATCTCACGGAGAGTTGACAACTTGAAAGGCTCAGTTCCAAAAAAGATTACAAGAAGCTGGAAAATGCAGAAAATTCATTAGTATATTAAAGGTAGAAAATATGTGTCACTCAACTGATAAAAATGTAAACATATAACATTATAAGAAACAAAAAAAGAAAGGTATCCCATGAATAAAAAAGGACAGTCCGGTGCACGAAGCTCCAACCATATGGGGTCCCAGAGAAGAGCCTATTGTACGCAGCTTTATTTTACTTTGCAAGAGGTTATTTTTAAGACTCAAACCCATGAACTCTAAGTCATAAAGTATCTCATGAATGATCCAAGGAAAAGAATAATCATGAACTTCACAGAAAGATAAGGGCAATAAGGTTATTAAAACTGTTAAAAAAAACAACAACCAGTTGGACGCTAACAGCCAAGATAAAACAATGTTAAAACCTTATGACCAAGGATCCAATGCCATAAAGTATAATGTTAAGATTAATTCCCTCAACTTCTAATACAACTTTCATTGTATCATCCAGAACTCACTGACTACTCCATGGTACATCCTCTTCTGCATTCATGAATTATTTTCACACTTTACGAGGCACTTGATGGATTGCATATCTTTTTCAAGGGTTAAGATCGATTTTTTGCGTCTTCTGAGAATCACAAATGAAAGCAATCATTGGCAGTAATCTTGAGTTTGATAGAATTTACTTCCTTGTGTACATCCATTCACCATCCCCAATTGCTCTCTCCACTAATGGCATCGCTCTTTTTATCTATGGTATGTTGTCGTCTTGGTCATTATGTGTGTCCAAGGTAAAGGAATTTATAAACTTTGTTCCTCCCTCATCAAGTTTCAAATGAAGGAATATCGCAAGCATTGAGTCACTAATAAAATTCTTGTCTCTAATCGACTGTTTGTTTTACTTGATTAAATTTTGCACTTCTAAGAAAGTGATCATAGTATATATGTAGTATGATCACTCTCTTAGAAGTGCATTACACGCTTGATTTAGAAAGGATAGGATTTCACCCTTGAATGTACAATAGACACAAGCCGATATCACAACTATTTGGGACTTAACTATTAAAAGTATTACACTAAAATATACTTCTAATGGGTGACACTTCGAGTACAGTTAGGGAATGAGGTCTTAGTTGTTAGTTTTCAGTCTATTGAGAATCGAAAATATTTAGTCAGGCTAAAATATATGTTGTATTTTTACACTTCAAACAAACAAAAAAAAAAAAAGAAGAAGCTTCTGATATACCTTATAGAAATCAAATTCACCTAGTGTTTCTGGTCCTCTTCACATAAAGATTGTAAATGAGCAAGTGAAATATGACATAGATGTACTATCATTATCCAATCATCTGTTGAAGTGACATTTTATGAAGAAGTGATTTTTGTCAAGCATCTAAAATGACTAGTCTTTGCTCATAACTCTAGTCACCAACCAGCAATATTAATCTATCAAATATCAATCCCCGATTTACAGCATTGCATCACAAGGTTCCATTATCTTGATATTATCGTGGCATCTTAGACCTTATTTTAACACCACGATAGCAATACAGAAATCCACCTGTGATTCAGATCATGCATTTCCAATCTAAACAGTCCAAGTTTTAAAACATTTAAAAAAAAATGCAGAAGCGGCAAGAAAAAGAGAAAAGAGAACCATAAACAAGCATCAGAAAGAGAGAGAGAGTGGGGTAAGGGAAATATGCAGGCACCTTCTTGGGAGGACTGCCTTTGGAAGGGATGCTGAGGGAGATCCTGAGGTCGTCAAGCTTAGGTGTATCCCCGAACTTGGCGCGGAAGGCGGGAAGGGTGAGGCCGAGTTCGTCGTCTGGAACAGGGAAACCACGGTCACGGAGCATCTCGAGCAGGGTGCGTCGCGCGAGGAAATACCGGTGACTCTCCACCGAACCACGGTCCACAAACGAGCTCAGGCACTCCGACATAGCCGATCCCTCACCTGATTCCGTCTCGGTCGCCTCCATCTCCGCCTCCATCTCCCTCCTCGTCGTCCAATGAATTCGGAGCCGCAACGGCAGCTAGAAGCGAAAAGCGGCAGCGAATGAGTATCTACTTTCCCCTGCGAACGCAGAAGTCGACCAGGACAAGGGCGAAGTTTTTAGACCCGACAAAAAGAGGCTAGGGCATTATATGGGCCTGGGCCCGGGCCAAAAACCAGGACCACTTAGCTCGCATACTGCCCGACCGGGCACGGGCACATATCTCATTGATAAAAATTGTTTTAGAAATTAAAAATATAGAAACTTTAAAAACAGACATAATACTACAATAACAATAAAGTCTATCTTATCCTATTAAGATAGAATCGACTGTATAAATCCTTCTACAGTATTAAATTTTATCCTCAATTATATTATCATTTATATTTAAATAAATTTTATTTTATTTTATTGTTATTAATCAAGTCTTTTTTAATATTCTTTTTCTTTATTTAATATGTATATTTGTCATTGTTTCACATTTTCTAACTGAAGCATTTATTAACCGTCAAATATATATCATAACCACCTTAAATATGTTTCTTGAACTTTTCTTCAATAGATGCAACATCGACTTTTTCTCTAATAATCTCATTTCTTATTCTGTCCATCCACGTATATTCGCATATCCACCTTAACATCCTTATATCTATAATTCTCATCTTTTGTTCATGTGCTCGAGTCGTTCAATGTCATATAATATAGCAAGTTTAATCATCGTTTTATAGAACTTATTTTTAAATTTTAGAGATACTTTACGATCACATAAAACACTCGATATTTCCCTCAATTTCAACAATCCTATTTGTATTTTATGTAAAACATCTCTCTCAATCCCTCTATCATCTTATAAAAATGATCATAAATATTTAAATCTCTCAATTTCAAATAACTCGTCATCTCTTATCTTAACACTTATTTTATTACGTCTAATATTACTAAATTTAAATTCTATATATTTTTTCTTTACTCTATTAAACTTAAAATATTTTATTTCTAACGTTCCTATTAAAATTCTAATTTAACATTTACTATTTTACGTATCAAATATATCAAAATAATATTATATATAAATAACATATATCACATTGTTGTATCTTGAAAAGTTGAAAAAAAACTACAGAGAATTTTTATTTCATCCGATTTCAAATGAATAAAAATATACCGAAAGGTGATCTATACATTTAAAATTCGCCTGAATTTTTTTTTTTTACAGCAACAGAGCAACAAATAAACAAAACGTCATCTTCTCTCATATAATTTATCTTTTCTAGTTCATCCTGGGAAAAAAGAAAAGGATATTAAATAGATAATTAAGGGGCGCTTGATAGAGAATTTATTTTTTTAATTTTTTTAAAAAATAAAAAAATATATTTGATTGATATTTTTCATCTCTATTTTTAAAAAAATAGAAGAATGTTTTTTTGAAAAATTAAAAAGCTTTAGAAAAGTATTTTCTATTTTCATTTTTATTTTCTAAAAAATCAAAAAATATTTTTTTGAAAAATTAAAAAATATTAAAAAATTATTATATATTTTTAAAAAAGAAAAAATAATAAAAAACACAAAATTCTTCCGCGAACCAAACAATATCTTTTATCCGTAAATTTGTCTTTTTTTCTTCTTTAAAATACGATGCAAAAAAAACTGCATGACGTGTCAATCGCCATCCACCTTGCGTACGAAGGCCGACAAAACGATGCGATCACAGCCACACATTCAGAATTCAGTCTCGCCTTTCGTCTATTCTTAGCATCAGCCCAAGCGAGTACGGATGGTAGTCCACGAGTCCTCATCAATCACCTATCCCCTTTCCTCTCCTCTCCTCTCCGCTTCCCATCGCAGCTCTCGCCCTTTTCCCTTCGTCTCTCATCGTCGAGGTACGAAAATCCTCCTCCGAAACAATTTTTTGTTCAAGAAACAGAGACTAGTGCTCGGAATGCTGTTTTCTGTGCTCAATTTTTCTTTTTCTTTTTTTTTTTTGATTTTTATTTGGGGATGTAAAGTATGGATTTACCATGATTTCGCTTGTTGTCTTTGTTTGCAGATTAATTTGAGTTCGTATTTTTTTCGATCGATGCCCTCCGCCTTCATAACTGGTTCCTTGATGATATTTTTTTTTTTTAAATTCCTCCTTCACGAGAAAATAATCCATTAATTTGAAACCCTAACGGAGGAGGAAGTGTTTGCTGGGATATATGTGTGTATACAAACCCATTAATTTCTTGTTACAGTAACGCGTTGTATGTACTACTGCCCGCCTCTATGGTTGGAAGAACCTCGAGGCTAGTGGTAGCTAATGCAAGCTTTTAGATCTGCTTCGCGTCTAGGTGCTCATCGTCAGAAAGAAGATGCAATATAAAATTATCATTGAGTTTGCTGTATTAAAAAGATTACTTCGTTCACTTTGGAATTTCATCCTGATAATGATAATTGATTACTCTGGCTGAATTAAGAGGCTTGGCCTGTTTTATTTTTACACCGATTTGAAAGAAAAATTAGAGAAACTTGCTTTTATAAGTGTACTTGTAATTTCCTCACGACCAGGTTGACTGTACTGAACTTGTATCATCTTTTCTTCCGGATATTTTGTATTCATTTGCTAAGAACATCTGCCCTTTTATCTTTTTTTTTTTTTTCTTTTGTTTCTTGTTGCTTGCATGTCATATATCATTGTAATTTTTAATATCAACAAACTCTCTGTTATTTTGGAATGATGATATTTGGGCAGCTGATCTAATATCGTGTGTCTTCTGTCACTATCTCCCTTTCAATTTTACAAGCATTGAAAACTCACAAAGTGTTTATCTGATTCAGGGTAGTTCACTGAGTGACCGACATTGTAATTGTTTACTTAGTTGAATGCTGAGGAATTTTTTTCCCTGGAAGGTGCAGGAGCGTTGTTTGATTGGGATATCAGTCAGAGATTTGAGCTTTTCAAAGTTTATGGTGGTTTGAAGCGATAAGAAATGTCAAGAGCAAATACACACTGGTGTTATGTTTGCAGGCAAGCAATTCGTCCACACGGAACGACCATGATCTGCCCAATTTGTGATAGAGGATTTGTGCAAGACCTGAATGAGCTAGATGGAGGCCTAAACCCACCTGATTACTCGGGGGAGGACTCTAACAATCACAGTGATAATCATTTCGGAATTATCGATGCTTTGTCAGCCTTGATGAGACAACCTATGGGAGGTCCGGGTTGGGAATTCGATGTTAATACCAGATCCAATCGCTTCCGCGGGCCTCTTCCTTTTCAAATATCAGAGGGCGGGATCGAGATCGTCTTCAATGGAGGACATGGACTCGGCACGAGGCGTGCCAATATAGGTAACTATCTTCTCAGTTCCGGATTCGATAACCTCATCGAACAGCTCACTAGGAACAACAGTCGCGGTACACCACCTGCTTCCCAATCAGCAATCGACTCCATGCCGACCGTCAAGATAAACAGGAGGCATCTCCGGGGCGATTCACACTGCCCTGTTTGTAAGGACAGATTCGAGTTGGGAGCTGAAGCACGGGAAATGCCCTGCAAGCATATATATCACTCGGACTGCATTATTCCGTGGCTAGTCCGTCACAATTCTTGCCCGGTTTGTCGTCATCAGTTGCCATCCCACAGCTCTTCCCATATGCCGACTAGAAACCATCATGGCGGCGGTGGCAGCGCAAGCGGCAACAGTAATACTGGCAGGGAATCTGGCGTTGAGGGCCAAAGCAGGAGGAATACTTCCTCCTTCACTCGGCCATCGCAGACCTCTAATCCTACTACCAGCTCTAATGCAAACGAGTCGAGTGGGAGCAGCAGTGATGGTATTCCTGAACTCCATTATACTGGATGGCCTTTTGATTATTAAGACCCTCTAGTCGTTGTTTATTATTCCATCGGATCTTGTTCAAAACCTTTTCCTGCAAATCCACGCCCAGCTGTTCGTCTGAGATTCCAATGCGAAACATCATGTCATCTTATATTGATTTTGTTTAGCACTTATCCTTTTCTGCATCTTCTAGTTTTTCCTGGCTTAGATTAAATCCAAAAAAAAAAAAAAATAGAAATAGAAAATAAAAAATGGAAACTTCTTGAGCTGCTCTTTTTCAGTAATCGTTCTTCATTTCCTTTCATCTCTGTGCCTGTACATTACTCTTGCGGACCACTGTTTGTATGTCGTCTGAGGAGCTTGTTCATGGAAATAAGTTTGTTCTTGTGCCAGATTTTCTATTTTAGTTTGACCATATGTTTGTGGCACACGTCAAAACTATACCAACGAAGATCTATGTGGTACATCGATGGCACTGAAGTTGTTGTTATTCCATTGTTTTGTTGAGGGACACGTAACTTGCACACTTCGATCGGCTTCTCCATCCATAGCTCGAGATTGTAGAAGAATCGATTCCAAGAGTCTCTAGGAAGAAAATGAGTCGTCTTGAATCAGTGTTCGCATAGATAACTTTGTCATTCTATTTGAAGGCTCTTCTCGTGCTCCATATGTGCAAGATTTAGGGGAACCAAAGTTGCTTAGTTTCGATATGTTTTGTAGTCGGAAGAGATATTTGAATAATTAAAAATGTAAAAAAGAACAAGCATAGTCGATTGACTTAGGAAAGAAAAGCTATGGAGAATTTGTAATTGTGAGAGAAGAAATGCAATCGCTCGCGCAAAGAAATCCTACGAAGTATTTGTCAAACTTATACTTTCGATTAGGACTTCCCTTTTTTATATTTTTTTTCAAAATAAATAAATGAATGAAACATAAATGCTAAAAACACAACGGAGTTACTTTATTCGCGACTAAATTTAGCTTACATCAAACGAAGCACATTAGAATCAGCATAAAAAAAAAAAAAACACCTAGAAAATTAAACTACTTCGGCTTCCTCCAATTCGACTTCATCCGCCGCTTCCTCCGCCTTCCCAACTGCCGGAGGCGCCTCCTCCTCCTCCCTTGCCAGATCCGCCACCGGTAACCGGAAAGTCCCGAACTTCGGCGTCGTCTCGATCGGCGTGGGCCCCTTCGCGTCGAAGAAGAACGAGAACTCCCCTCCGACCGCCCCGATCGATTCCTCCTCCTCCTCACCCGCAGCCGCAGCCGCCGTCGCCACGGACGAGGTAGCTGTCTCGAGCGCCGCGGGGCAGGTCCGCCGCCGCTTCGCTTCTCTAGGGCAGGCTCCGCTATCCGCGGCCTCCTCATTCCTGTCAGTCCTCCTCTCCTCTGTGCGGACGCGGCGCGGCTCCGGATCTGGGCCGGGATCTGGGGAGTCGACCGGAGCGGCGGCGGAGAGCGGCGGCGCGTCCTCCGCCTTAGCCGCCATGGGGAGGACGAAGGAAGCCGGATGGAAAGAGAGTTTATTAAAGAGGAATTAAAAAAAGCAGAGGGATTCCTTCCGCCCGCGTGGGCCTTTTGATTGCTGGGCTATCTCTATTAGTAATAATCCACTAATATTAATGTTAATTACAGTTGACATAGTCGATGCAAATTTGCGAAGTGCAGATGACTCTGACACTCTATTTTAAATTATATAACTGCTAACAAAATATTATTCAATTCAATAAATCTTCTTTTTTTTTTTCTAATTTTTGTTTTTATATAGGATTGAGTTAGCTTCTAAAGAAGGATTAGTGTGTGATTATGGACAAAGCGGAGGAGGCAGATTATGCTATTTCCCTTGAGAATTGCTATCGTTTGATCAGACGGCTCTGGTAGCTCGATCAAAGACCTCATCTGATAAGGTGGAATCTCCTCCCTTATCCGCGAGCGAAACGTAGGCCGGGGCAGATCGAAGTGGCTGCCCGAGTTTGGACATGGCGATGGCATTCGCAGGCGCAGCGCTCGCCGTCGCTTCTCCAACTGCCTCGCTCGCCCTCCTCGCCCGCGGCGGAAGCCTCGGTCGAACCCCTCTCGCCCTTTCCAAGTCTCCCGCGCCTCGTTCTGCGGTGCTCCTGCATTCCTCCTTCCTTTCCTCCCCATCTGCGTCGCTGTCGTTTCCTTCCTCCGTTTCTGGTATGCCTCCCCGTCTTCTGTACTTTTTTTTGCAGACGTTTTTGTTCTATCCGTGCCTTTGGATTCTTATCATTTTGCAACTTCGTGCGGATATGCGTTTCTTTAGGTCAAATGCCAAAAGCGAACATTTTATAACATGGTTTCTGGGTTTTCATGATGAAATTGATAGTGAGCAGTTCAATATCTGTCGAACTGTATATTGTTTCAGAATCGACAATTTTCCTTTATACTGTGCATAACCTTTGATCTTTGTAAAAAGGAAATTACGTAGTTAACTTTTGACATGCTTTATTTGGTTCTAGGAATCGTTTCTTTTATCGATTCTGATTTTTTTTTTTTGCCTATGTAGAGTGCTACTTTTACTATTCTGTGTCCTATTCCACTAGTAAAAGAGTTTTGAACAGATGTCAGAACATAGTTTCTTGATGATGTTGCATTTGATGCTAGTTTTTGGACGATAGTGTGCAGTTCTTAAAAGTTGGAAAACTCTTCAAACGAAGGAAAATGAATGTCCATACGAGCATCGGCAAGTAGAAAGTTGTGATTTTGTTCAAATCTTCTCGGAAGGTGTTAAAATAGAGTAATATCTATTCTAGTAATGTATTTTATGTGTGATGGTGGTGAATTCCATGCTTAACAAAGTTTATTCTTGGTAATGGAAATTAGAAGAGAATTTGTTTTAAAACTACCAAATATAATTATTTAGATATGAAAGCACGAATTGAGTTGTTCTAATTATTCTTTGTATTTGATTATATGTGACATGCCGCAATTAAGTGTGTGGACCATACCAGAACATATGGTATCAGAATATACAGAATCCTAATTGTTAGCCAAGGGGATATCTCTAATGGTTGAAAACATGAGAAACTCAATATTTCCAGGAAGAACAAAAGTTCGTTTGTATTACTCTCATGTCTGCAAGAAAGAAGATTACTAGTAAAATGCAAATGGTTCTTGGTTTTGTATGCCCACCATACTTCATGTAAATACTTTTGTTTATAGAGTGAGAATCACATCGTGAAGGGCAATTCAGGTTCTAGCACATGATACATCCTAGCATCTCTCTAGGACTTGCCCTATGTTTTTGTCTGTTGCATAATAGTAGGTATCTGCACTGATGGATTATTTACTCTGATACTCCTCTCTTAAGTTAGCTAACTGTTGATGAATCGACAATAATATCTGATGTGCAAAACCTTGCATTAGGAAATCTGCTATCTAACTAATGAATTTTCCACGCACACATTGCCCGTGGCATTTAATTTTTTTTTTCTTAATTCCATTGTATAGACCCCGCTACGGTGAGCAGGCCATGCCATTTTTATTATTATTATTGACTTGCATCATTCAGCCAATAGAACAACACTCTATTTCTTGTGACTTTCAACTTTATCCATCATCCCGTTTCAAAATCAAGTGAAACTCAGATTGTTAAAGTTCATCTCACTATGTAGTAGGAAGTCTCAGTGATCCATACTGAAGTGTTGACAACTATTTAGATAGATAAATATCGTTCAACCGATTTGAAATGTTAAGAGTTAAGGTACATCCAGAGGATGAGTCTATTTTTTTTTTATCTGCAGGTGCAATTTTGAGTCCATTAATGACAGAGTGCAATATGTTACTTGCTCTAAATTTCTGATGCGATTATTAGTTTTTTAATCTGACTTCATGATTTCACTGTGGAAACATTGGGAACGTCTGAATTGGCTTAGGGCTCTTGCATTTTTTTTGCAAGTAAATTTTTATGTGAAAATATATGTGTGAACCAATTGCCATTGTAACATCCTAACAATGTTGAAGATTTGATGTTCAGGATTGTCTTTAGGCATTGATTTCGGATGTAATAGAGTTGTGAAACAGAGGTGCCACCGTCTAGTAGTGAGAGCTGGAAAGGCTGTACTTTGCATGACAAAGAGGTCTAGATCTCGAAAGTCACTTGCTCGAACGCATGGCTTCCGTAGACGAATGAGAACAACCGGTGGAAGAGCAGTTTTGCAGCGAAGACGTGCAAAAGGGAGGAAAGTTCTTTGCACAAAGACAAATCCAAACAGTGGCAAGAGGGCGTGATCACAGGTGGAATTCTGCACCATTATTCAGTTGTATTCGTTCAGCGTATCGTGCTAGTCTGACTCTGATCCATGCATGTGGTGTTTTGTCAATTTTCTTGGTTATGTAAACACAATTCATTCTTATTCCGAAGCTCGTTCAGTGTTTTGCTTGATACTAGACGTCCATCTGATGAAAGAACATCATCGATACAGGAAAAAAAATTTGTAGATTACCTGCCCTTTGTTTTTTTTTTTTTTGGTTTTCCTTCTGTCACAAACTCTGACGCATGAAGGTGTTTAATTCTTGGCAAGTCAGCTCTATTGCAGTTGGTCAGTTGACTGGCAAGGCTGACTGTTAGCTCAGATAACTTGATCGATCGAGCTGGTCTGCCCTTTCGTATGTCATGCTTCGTATCCTTGGACCATGAGTTTGTTTGATTTGTTCCATTCCATTAGTTCACTCAGTTTATTCAACTTGCCCAATTTTTCCAATCCACTTGAATTGCTTCTTGAGCTACCATGAATGAATCAATGTAATAAACGATCATTTAATCCCAAATAGATTCATTGGAATTAGAGTAAATCACACGAGTTATTCCATTTTACCAGTGAGTAGCCATAGGCTGTGTATTTAGAAAGAAGAGGGAGGAGTTCCATTCTATATTCTTTCCTCAATTTTCTAAAACTTGTCAAGTGGCAAAAGAATAGCTTTTCTTCGGAAGTAAATCGAGTCAATTTGATATCCTTCAAAATGGGATGAATGAAACCCCACAGGAGATGGGCATGTGGGTGTAGTCCTGCAAAAGGGATGGAGTGAGAAGGTTCACCCAAAGCCGAATAACAGTAACTAGTTAAATACCAAAAGAAACAAACCCTCAGAAGTTCATGCGCCATGATACCCAAATTCCTCAAAAAAACAAGAGGAAAAAAAAAACACACACACAGAATAAGTGGCGTATAGCAAGCAGAGAAGCGTCATAATAGGTCAAGTGCTAAAGTTTTTTCTAACCAGAATGAGTATATCACAGTATCCTTTCCTAACCAGAATGAGTATATCACAGTATCTCTACGAATTCTGAATTCAAACAAAATGTTTTGTCCTTTTTCTTCACCAAAAGATGTAACACTAACAGTTCTGGGTGCTTTCAAAGCCCAAGTGCTGCTGATAGAACGGAGCCTGCACGAGCGGGGCACCATAATTAGGGAAGCTTGGGTAATTGTATGCAGCAAAATTATTTACACCGTCTTACCTGGAACATTGCGTGGCCAAGATGCTCATATGTGTTCGAATACATTATTGTAGGGCCGTGCCACTGCATGTATACAGCATCTTCTGTGTTTTGGTTGCATCCAACAGCATATGGATTGACAGTGGCTGGGTTAGGCATGTTGTAGCTCAGATGACTTTGGTTCCTTAGCAAATGACTGAAGTCGCCCGACTGAGAAATGCTTCCATCGTGCTGCAGTGATGAAGGCTGAATAACACTGCAAGCCTGCAGATTAAAATACTGAGGAAGTGAGAGCCCTCTGACATACCTGCAAAAAAGGTACATGTTAGCACATTGTCAGGCCAGGGAAAATATCAGGAACAAGTTTCTGCTAGTTAAGTCGACCCCCTTTACCTTGAATAACTCCGGTCATAGTCTGGATCACAGCGATCCTTTTCCCTGTCTCTGAAAACAGCTACTCTCGAGGTGCCATCTTTATAAATGTTTTTCTCAATTTCTTCATCATTTCTCTGGTATTCATCATATCTACTCAAGGACAAGCTTCTTCCATCAGCTGAAGCAAGAGAACCTTCAACTTCAGAGTTATTTGAACCATTAAAGATACGGGCTCGAGCTTTGTCATAGTCTTCCTTCCGCTCTTCTACAGTTCTCACCTCACTTTTCAGACTTGGATCCAAGCCATCACCTGAAGAAGATGCCTTGGGTCTTTGGCGAATGGCAATCTTAATCTGCTCGGTCATATCTTTTTCAGGTACTTTTGTCTGTATTTCTGACAAACAAACAGCTGGATATTTACTATCAGATATTTTCCTTGCAACTACTCTGCTGCATGACCCATCCAAAGGATTATCAACTGCCATGGTCTGTAAACCATAATGTTGAGCAACACGATGAGCAGCACATCTCAGATAGGAAGTTGGTAAATGTTGAAATTCAAACTGTTGTTCTTGGGGATTCTGCATGAATCTCTGAATGTCCAACTCCATTCGCAGAACTATAGTGACAAGGAGATTTATAGTTACGCATTTATATGAAGAGGAATGCACCAATAAAGTTATCTCTGGATCCTCATACACTATTTAGTAAGTACTACGGGAAAAACAGAAGAAAAACTATCACACTATATGGACACAGCAGTGTGAAGGTCACAAACTCCTAATAGTTCTAGGACACCATATGATCCACCCCATAGGACACAGCTACAATCTGGAAGAATTATCAGAGAAAAGGATTCATCCCTACCTTGACACATCCTAACAAACCCTTGGTACCCTTAGGTGGTCCAGATACGACAACCACGATGTAAAGTGCTGTCAAAAACAATTTATCAATGAACAAACAACAAAAAATGAAAATACTGTAGCACAACCAAACATGGTTTCAACCATTGCTAAAGATAATTCATTAACCATGTGGATTCATCCTAATCAGGGAAAGGAATTTCCAGCAATCAAAGAATTAGAAAGCAAACTTATGATAAAAAGGCAGGAAAAAGATAAGTGTTTTGGTGGCATATATCTATATTATTTCACCAGCACAAAAACCTGTATAGTAATTTGCACCACATAATACAAATGGATTTTATCCTAAACTTCCTTCAGCACCATCTTCCTGTGATAGAGTCTATTCCTACAGACTATCGGTAGTGTCTATTCCTATAGACTGAGGGAATAAATCCTTCATCAGAACTGTGAATCATGATATATAACATGAAATCTGAATGAACAAACATCTGAATCTTCTGAGAGATTGAAGGATCCACGTCAATTATGAAGTTTTAAGGCTTCACAAAATATTGCCAGCAGACAATGTGAATCAATGCCACCGCAAATCATAATGGATTGTCATTCATTCCCGTGTAAAAAATGAGGGTGTAGTCATTCCTAACGTTCAAGAACATCAAGAAACTATCTTCCTACAATTGACAGTCTTGCCTCAACCAATTCTAAGTTTATACTCTGGGTAAATTAATAATGAACATCTTCTTGCCTCATCATGTTCCAACAAAATTCTCAATCCTGCACCACCTTGGTGAACGCACAAAGCTAACAATCTAACTGTTACACCCATTTGTTTCATTTAGCAACCCAAGAAAAAAATTAAATGGTGCAACAATGATGTAGGGGCAACCCTGAAAATGTTCAAGATCTATGTTAATTGACAAGTGAAAAAATCTGACTTAGATATAGATCTAAGTGCCTAATAAAGATATCTATAAAACTTTATACATGATCAATAAGTGCCAAGTATAGGGTTAAAATGCCAATGGTCGACAATGGGTATGTAAGAGGCAAATGAAGAGTTGAAGTATCAAATGCCTAAGTGGCCATAATTTTTCACCATAATGTTTCAAACAGGATTTAATGAACTAACCAGTACAGAAAACTAGTATGGCGACTAGAAAATCTTGAACTTTCTATCTGTGAACAGAATCAACTAGAAGATAGGCACGATTGACAAACACAACTGTACAGATTGTTCCAGATTCACAAATAAACCAGATATAAAACTTTCCTCGTATAGATTAATTATTTTCCTAGCTTATTTTCCTTACAATTATAGAGATCCATATCCAGAGTTAAAGGAAGAGCTTGTATTAAAAAAAAAAGGGGCCAAATTAGCCACGAGTACAAAACAAGCGAATCCATTCTCCTGCATCTCAATTGTCCTCTATGTTTGTTTCTTATGTTACCACAATCGATCAAAACAGAAAAATCGAGAGAAGAATCTGGATAGACGACAGAACAAGAAAGCAAATAGACAAAAAAAAAACTAAAATTCAACACAAAATCACAATCCGACCACCAAACCAGTGACCAAATTGTTAGTCGTAAAACACAAATCTCATCGAGCAAGAGATCTTAAGAAACAACACAGACCGAATCCAAGAAACCCAAAGAGATCCTGATGAATAGAAATCCTGAGTGCGAATCCACCAATAATAATTTTTTCTTAAAAAAAAACAGGAAACCCGAAGATTAGAATCACAAAAGCACGCGATCCGAATTCCCAAGCCAAAGCGAGAGAAGAAACCTGCAAGCCGATGGCGAGAATTTTCAAGGACCTCGAGCAGGAAAGGGTCGACATGGCCGTGGAGTCCCTCCTTCTCCTGCGCGGCGGAGGCGGCGGAGTCCACCGCAGGGCCATCCGAGCAGGTCGCCACAGGGGACTCCATGAGAAGGACAGGAGAGAAACAAGGATGGGGAGGGCAAGGGAGGGCGCGAGAAGGCGGAACTCGCCTTCGCTCCGCTCCTCTTCTTTCTCCTCCTTGTCTTGTCGCCTCGCTTCCTCTTCGCTTGTGGCGAGAAATAAGGGTTTCGATGGCAACGCGTCGTCCTCATTCCCCACTCTTTAATCCTCTTTATTATTTTCCATTTTTACGAAAATATTTTTTTTTTTTTTAAAAAAAAAAGAAGTAATAGCCCAAAAGAGACAAACGATACAAATTCCCGCGAATAACAAACTCCGCGTCCTTTTCTATTTTCTGAATATTAACGGAAGGGAAAAAAAAAAGAAGAAGAGAATTTGTAATAAACAAGTAAGCTATCGTTGACTTTAACCAGTCAACCAGCTCCCAAATTAAGGATAGAGAATATATTACGATATCCTTGTTCGAAATAAGATGAAAAATAAAAAGATATTATAGTCTTTTTTGAACATTTCTATGAACTAATTTTATGTATATTTTCCAATCTTTTATCCGTCGTAATATTGTGGCCTCGGATGAATTGAGTTAAAGACGGAACATGGGGACGTGATTTATCCACCTCGACTTTTTACGTCCATTATCCACTTCCCACGCATATCCATGCATGGAAAGGGAACCGGAAACGGGAAACGGAAACGAAGACGGCGCGATACAAGCAGTTTGACGTGCCCATCGATCGTTCCTGTTGGAGCTTTATCCCGATGGATTGCCTGCTGCTCAGCTCTCCCTTCTCGCCTCGAGCGGTTGTCAGCTCAAGGTAGAACACACTCCGATTAGCCTGGTGTCTGACTCCTTTTAACCATCTTCGCCATTGATTCTTGGGTAAATTGGTCGTACGTCGCAGCTGCCAAAGATCCTTCATGCGCTTCCACAGCCTGAGCTATCGGGTAATCAAGAAGGGCTGCTGGTCGAGACTCCGATGCGGTTCCATCGGCGGAGCTGAAAACGGATCCGTCGTCGGAGGATTTGGTGGAGCGGCGAGTTCATTCGGCACTCTGAGTGCCGAAATAACGCAGGAAACGGTCGACTTCTTTGTGAGCGACGCGGAGGGCGATCCAGATCAGCCTTCGGAAGGCTTCTGCTCCATTGATCGAGCTGTCGATGCTCTCCGAGAAGGAAAGGTCGGTGCGAATCATATGGCAGTGCCTTTTCTGTTCGATGGTTTGCCCCAATCATGAAATTTAGTTTTAGGAAATTGATGATTCCTGATCTTATCGAAACTTGAAATTTATTCATGGTAAATTAAACTGAAGGGATTATAATAGGAGCCAAGGATCCTTGATTTAGTTTGTAAATCTCTACTTGTTCTTCCCTGAAGCTAGAGAGTCTTTAGCTTCTTAGTGTTATATTATGCTATAACTTTAGCGCATCAAAGACACTTGTTCTACACTGGAGCTAGAGAATTTTGCTGAATTCTTCCCAACAATTTGTTCATTAATTGTCAGGAATAAGAGGACAAGCAGTTAACCGTTCATTATTCTCTAGTTTGTGATTGCTGTAGATGGCGATGAACAAGACGGTGAGGACGAAGGTGACCTTATCATGGCAGCTACTCTGGCAAACACCAAGGCCGTTGCCTTTATGATTAAGCATGGTTCAGGAATAGTATCGGTCGGAATGAAGGAAGAAGACCTGGAGAGGCTCATGATTCCGATGATGTCTCCCGTCACTGAAATAAAAGACCACTCCAACGCAGCTGCCACAATCACAGTGGTAAGCTCAAGTACTTGCTTATTTTGATGAGAATGAGAATCAAGATGATGCTGACCATCACCAGTAACATTCAATTCACTGAATGGTCCTAGGATGCCAGGGTAACCTCCACCGGTGTGTCGGCTGCTGATCGAGCACAAACTATTCTTGCTCTTGCTTCTCCTGATTCCAAGCCGGAGGATTTTAGAAGGCCTGGCCATGTTTTTCCTCTCAAGTATAGAAATGGAGGTGTAATGAAGAGAGCTGGGCATACTGAAGCATCGGTGGATTTGGTGACCCTAGCTGGACTTCAGCCTGTGTCAGTTCTCTCGACTATCGTTGATCCAGAGGATGGTTCGATTGCAGGGCTGCCTGCATTGCACATAATTGCCAAGGAGTTCGATTTACCAATCATCTCGATCAGTGATCTGATCAGGTATGCATACATCAATAGGACGTTGGTTGAATCTTTTTTGTAGTATTAATAGGAGCATATGAAGCTATCGACCATCACTGTGGTTTGACTTTCTATTTCAAAATGGCAATATGGCATTCAAAAGTCCAAGTCTTTTCTTTTTTTTCCCCTCAGGTATAGAAGGAAGAGGGAGAAAGTTGTGGAAAAAATTGCTGTATGTCGATTGCCCACTAAATGGGGACTCTTCCAGGTTTATTGTTATCAGTCCAAATTAGATGGAACTGAGCACATTGCTGTTGTGAAGGTACCCATTGTTTCAAGGCATTTACCTTTAATTTGCAACTATAGTTTTACTATATGTTCGTTGTTGGCTCATGATCAAAAAGTTGGAGGATTGTGTTAAGCCTTCATATCAGACATTGATTCTCCAAGTAGCCAAGGCAAACACTGCTTCATGACGATTGCATTTTTGTTATCTTTTTCTTGCTTTTCTCTTGAAATATGGCTCTTGTCTTTTTGGTTAATCAAGGGAGATATTGGAGATGGCCAAAATGTACTGGTAAGAGTCCACTCTGAGTGTCTGACTGGAGACATACTCGCATCTGGCCGCTGCGATTGCGGCAATCAACTTGATCTCGCGCTCCAACTAATAGAGGAAGAAGGAAGAGGAGTTCTAGTTTATCTCCGCGGTCATGAAGGAAGAGGCATCGGCCTCGGCCATAAACTCCGAGCATACAATTTGCAAGATCAAGGCCATGATACGGTGGAAGCTAACTTGGAACTAGGCCTGGCTGTTGATGCCCGTGAATATGGAATAGGTGCCCAGGTAAACTTCAATCTGCAACAT
The DNA here is from genome assembly GCA_025175895.1 of Wurfbainia villosa. Lineage (NCBI taxonomy): Eukaryota > Viridiplantae > Streptophyta > Magnoliopsida > Zingiberales > Zingiberaceae > Wurfbainia > Wurfbainia villosa. The sequence goes on along the minus strand of CM045991.1, from coordinate 20,669,555 downwards.
AATTTCGCTTACGAAGCTTTAACTCGAATGGTTGAACGAGGTTAAAATGTGATGTCGATCGAGAAAGAAGAACACAGAACAGAATAGTAGAAAAATACTGAAGAACAATTTTGCTTCTTTTTTGTTTTTTTTTCCTGCACTTACAGATTCTGAGAGATATTGGCGTGCGCACAATGCGATTGATGACCAATAATCCGGCGAAATTCATCGGGCTCAAAGGCTATGGACTGGCCGTGGTCGGAAGGGTCCCTGTCATTTCCCCTATAACTGAGGAAAACAAGAGATACTTGGAGACGAAAAGAACCAAGATGGGGCACATCTATGGCTCAGATCTCCCTGGAAGTTCACCGTGATGCTTGAACTCGGATTTGAATCGAGCAGACGCCAACGAAGAATCATAAAATCCATTGAAATAGTCGACAATCTTTGCTTCTTCCCTCTCTTTTTTTTTTTTTTTGGGTTCGTTTCGTTCGTGAAGAATATTGTCGTCCAGTGATATTAAGAAATATAAAATATCTAGCAAATTCTTTGATTCAGCTCATGTTTCTTCCTTTTGAAGTAATTATCCGCTGATACCTTCCCTTTTTTTTTTTTTTAATTGTTTTTGGAGTCTGATTTGTCTCTGTCAGCTTTTGCTTTCCTTCAATTTAATGAATTCTCTAACTTTAACACGCGACGTGCAGACCAAATATGAAAACTTGTCTTATTTTATTTTGTGAATTTGACTTTTTCTTTTTTTTTGGTTGTTGATTTCGAGTCTCCGCCTTTAATTATTGTTTAGATGCGGCGCAACAGTCGATCCAATTTATACTAATATGGTGGTTAAGATACGATGATATTTACAAAAATAATATGGATTGATTTCGAATAAGGTCTGAAGTTTTTTCTTGAATTCAGATGATCTCACGTGTCTTGGTCATCACGTCAAAATTCATAGGATCTTTCATGATTTATCTTCGTTATAATGACCGTGGGATATACCGATGATGATCGTTCAATATTTTATAGATATATAAAAATGAAAAAAAAATATAAAACAAAATATAATGTTTTTTTTGACAAATATGAAAATTTCCATTTTAAGAAATACTGATTTATTCTTATTTTTTTCAATTTATATTGAATAAAATAGAAAATATCAAGAAGAGATGTCCAATTTTTAAAATGAAGCGGTCCGGTTACTCTAGAAAAAAATATAATTTTATTGTGATATCATTCGATGATAAATTTTAAAAAAATTATTCGGATGACTCTAAAGTTTAGAAGTTTATCTGGTGAACGTTTTGGCGTTGAGTCATCGTTCAAAATTGATGTGATTATAAAATTTAAATTGAATCGTAAAAAAAATATTAATACATTCTCTAATTTATTTTAGATGATCGATAAAAATTATTTAAACTTCGATTTTATTCGTTCAATTGTTAAGAAGACATCTCGAAATAAATTTCGTGGAATAGAACCCGAATATTTAGATATACGAGTGTCAATGAAAAATACATAGCGAGAACACGCGTCCTTTGAATTGTTCTTTTTTCCTATTCTCGGTGCACGTTGCAGTTAAAACGATCCAACGAGCCGAACACCGGACACCGTTCCGGTTGGGCGATCGTAACGTGACATCTAGGTGTCCACGTTGGCTCGTCGACGGGCGAGAGATCACTCGGTTTCTTTGATCTCCCAAAATAAACAAATAAATTAAACTTAAAACAGCAAGAAAATGACTGAAATAACCCAGCGTTCTACTTCTATAGGATAAAGCTCTCAAATCTCAATTACAGAGCAAGCGCACGCGTAGTTCGCTTCCTTTCTACCTGATCGCCGATCTCGTCCAGATGGCTGGCTATCCTCCCGGTTCCGGTTACCCTCCCTACGGCGCTCCTCCGGCGGGGCAACCCTACGGCTACGGAAGCCCTTACGGAGTCCCCCCGCCACCCTATGGAGCCCCCGCACCGTCAGCGCCCCCGGCGGGCGAGAAGCCGCCCAAGGAGGGGAAGAACCAGAGCTACGTCCAGGCCGGGTACTACGGCCACTCCGGTCCACCAGTCGCGTCGGCCTCTCAGCCTCCTTATCCTGGGCAGTATGGCGGCGGCCCGTTCGTGTCGCTCTTACCCTCGGGTTTTCCGCCGGGGACCGACCCCAATGTGGTGGCATGCTTTCAGGCCGCCGATCGCGACGGAAGTGGGCTCATCGATGATAAGGAACTGCAGCAGGCGCTCTCGTCCTATAACCAGAGCTTCAGCATGAGGACCGTTCATCTCCTTATGTACCTCTTCGCCTCCACCAACGTCCGCAAGATCGGTCAGTTTCTTTTTCTCGTTCTTTCTCGTCCTTCCTGATAGACACTTTCTTCTAAGTTATTTTCTCTATCGCAATTTTTTTTCCCCCTCCAAGAGTCCAAGTAGTGATGTCCTGAACCCTAGGTCATCCAGCGATTAGCGCCTAATGATACTTTACCCTGATTCGATTAGCATCCGCGTCTTTTTCTCTATTTAATTACTTCGTGCCTAAAATCCATTCTGTAACATAGACCCATTGATAATTTTGCAGACTTCGAATAATTTCAGGACGAAGGAGGTTTAAATTATCTAATTCATTCACGAGAGAACAGTAGCTGAAAAAAGCCTTTGGTTGTTGAGTGCTGTAGTCATTATTTAGCCCAATTGATCTATCACTATGTTTTCTGGTTAGTGATCATGATTTCTATATTTCATATAATTAAAAATATTGTGTCCCCTTCCAACAAAATGATCATTAACCCATCAAGCTCAATGGGGCATTCATTGGATGTAAAGGCTGCTACCTTCTTTCTATCATCCTTCACTGTTTTCACGATCCCAATGTTTTGTCAATTCAAATCATAGGATCAGACAATCCTCAGACCTGAGCGTTTAGTATGATCTGGCATGGATTCAGGTCAACTCGAATGAGACTGATGATTTAACTTGTTAACCAAACTTACCTAATGCGGGGAATAGGGGAGATGATGGGAAGACTAAGGTGGCAGCAGATGAGGAAGCAGACAAAAGATGAGGGTGGTTGTAGGAAGGGTGGAAAGTATTTTTTCACTGGTTTATCAAGACCAAATGTTCTTGGTTTTGAACATTGTATAGCTATTTGATAGTTTGTACTTTGTAATACATGACCCAAAAAATGTTTTATTGTTATCTTGATAATTGAGACAGTATAATAATTTGACGTGTGAAAATTTATTTTAACTTTAATTAATTTTTAGTTTGTTTTAATTATGTCAAAATTCAACAAAAGAAGTATTGAACAGCATTGTAAATATCAGTTTTATTTTATGGTATTCTAGTCAGTAATGAGAATATTCCACTTTCACTCACACAGGTTGCAATGGTTTAATTAATGTTACATCCGAACTGCATAAAAATGAAGACAACACCTTGATGTATTTGGAATTCAATATTGGCATCAAATTCCCTCGGACTTTATTATAACAACAACAATTAAGTTTTATCCCACTAGGTGGGGTCAGCTATATGAATCCTTATATGTCATTGGACTCTATCCCCTACTATATCATCATTTATATTAAAATAAATTTTTTCTTATTTTACTATTGCTAATCAAGTTTTTTTTTATTTTCCTCTTCCTCGTTTGATGTGTGTATTTATCATAGTTTCACATTGCCTAATTGGAGCATTTATTGGTCGTCTAGGTATATGTCTATATCATTTTAAACGTGTTTCTCCGAGTTTTCCCTCAATAGATGCAACTCCAATTTTCTTTCTAATGTTCTCATTTTTTATTTTGTCTATTCTTGTATGTCCCCATATCCACCTTAACATTCTCATTTCTATAACTCTCATTTTCTACTCATATACTCGGACTTTATTACTGTCTAAAAAAAATCCATTGAGTGATTTATTCACTGAGCAATTGTGGGTTGACCATCAAAGCAAATATTTGTAATTTTAGTCGTGTTTCATTACTAATATTTCAAAGCAGCTAAACCTTTTTTTTCTGAAAAATACTTTATTTCTAATTTCTAAAGATAGAAGAGCAAGGAAAGAAAGTGGAGATTTTTTTTTTTAAATAGCCTTTTTTTTTCTAAAACACAAATCCTTTTAAATTGTATATGGGTTTATTTCTCTTAAATATATAGCTGAAGCTAACTACTTAAATGAAAAGGAGGTGCAATTGCCATTGTTAATTGCATTGAATGATACATTTGTTTCCTTTAGAAATAATACTCCAAACTTCTTTTAAACTTTGTAGATTCTATAAACTAGAACAAGTTTCCAATTGAATTGTGCCCGAATCTGGTTCCTCAATTTTTTTATATTCATTGGACCAGGCCTGTTTGCTTCTATTTTCTGGTTTAATCGATTGAACTGGCTCTCCATGATCTTATTCTCGAAGCATTGAAGTAACGGATTCATTTTCTTGACATGTTATCAAATATTTTTCGGGTCCAATCTCAAACTTTTTTATTTCAATCTTGGTTCTACTTGATTGAATTAGATCCGCTCAATGCTGAAATCACAATAATTTTATACGTATATTTATATTGTTTGGATACATAGACTGAAATAAGAAACATTGATTAACTTGCAACTGACTCTCTTTATTGGACATGCTGGTTCAAACTAAAACAATTAAAAAATCTAAAATTATAAATATCCTGACTAAATTATTATACTGATAAATGTATTAGATAAAAATATTTAGAAATAACGAGTAAAATTCTAATGAGCAGTAGGTCTGCCCCCATTTTCATCCCATGCCCATTTTAGAATCTAGAAACAAGTTTACAAAGATAAAAAAAGAACGGAGTTTATTTATGCCCTTGTTGATTTATGGTAGATTTACCCCGATCTGTGGTGTGCTTTTCGCATGCCATCATGCATCTTTTTATTTTATTTTTAAAACTATTCTGCTAAGTTGTATGCGCACAATCACACACAAGAAGAAGAGCTATTTTCCTTGAAAATAATTTCATTATCTGAAAAATAATTTTTTATGACCCAACAAAGACTTAATTATTCACTCTTTCTGCTATACCTTGCATGGGAATTTTAGGGATGTGGAAATTGATGATGCATTTCCTACTTATAACCGCACTATATAATTTTTATGTGCATTGTAGCATTTGTTGTTACTTGGAATTAGATTTGACTTGTTGAACATAGTTATTGCCTTGGGATGCGTTTTTAATTTCTGAAGTTGCGGAATTAGTTTGTCTGTTGGAAGTTGTATTGGCTTGTTGGACTCTGCCTGCTGAAATGCTGTTTCTTGTAACTCAAGATTCCTTTAGCCTATAATTATGATCTATGATGTAATTCAATTCAGAATGGAGAGATTTGCAATAAAACTAACAGCTTATTTTCTACCAGGATTACTCTCTATCAACTGCCTCCACTTCTCTCTTTTATTATGTTATCTTATTGCCTTAAGTTTCCCGTGTTCAGCCGAGCTTTATGTTCTTGAAATTGTCTATTATTTATCTTTGTTGAAAACATTAAGGCTATGTTTGGTATGCCGTAATCTGCCTTGTAATGTAATCCAGATTACATTACAAGGCAGATTCTTTTGTTTGTTATTGTCTTAGAATTGTAATGTAATGTAATCTGGATTACAAAAGACACTAAAGTTTTGTAATCTGGATTACAAAGCAAAACTTATGTAATCCAGATTACATTACAAGCTTCCCATTTGCAAATGTGATTTATTGCATGCATGCAAATGTGATTTATTGCATGCAAATGGGATTTAGGCTGCGTTTGACGATCGGCGACGGTCGATCGGCGGTCGGTCGGCGATCGACGGTGATCGACCGACGACCGACAGCGACCGACCGACGACCGGCGGCGGTCGACCGACGACCGTCGGTGGCCGATCGCGATCGGCGGATCGATCACGGCGATCGACGGTGGATCGGCGGTGACTGCCGACGATCGGCTGATCGATCGGCCGGCGATCGACGGGGACCGATCGACGATCGGCGGCCGATCACGGCGATCGACGGCCGATCGCCGACGATCGGGCGGCCGCTCGGCCGACCGGCCGGCGAGATCGGCGGTGATCGACGGTGATGGCCGGATCGTCCGGCGATCGACGCGGTGACTGCCGGCGGATGAAAGGATGGCCGACGAGTCGATCACCGGTTGGCCGCCGTCTATCATCGTCGATCCATTCCTATCGTCTTTGTAATGGACACAAAAAAAAGAATGTAATGACCTTTGTAATCCAAGATTACATATAATTTGTATCCAAACAATGTAATGTAATCAAGATTACATTGCATTCCATTACAACTTGGATTACATTACAACTTAGATTACATTACGTCCTACCAAACGCAGCCTAAGAAAAAATGATCCACTATAACTTTTGACCATGATATCTAGTTTATAGATCTTAGGCTTTATAACGATTGCTCCCTCTCCTGCTTCATAAGCATATTAAGTAGAAACATTCTCATGTATGGTAACTTTTAAAGCTAAGAAAAGCTTATCCATGCATGTCTTGTTCTGCAATCCACTGATTTTATTTTATTTTGTGCATCAATTTTCGCTTTTACTCATGCTAAATGTGTATCATATCTGATTGAACACAGGGCCTAAAGAGTTCACTTCTGTCTTCTACAGCCTTCAGAGCTGGAGGGTACAAGAGAGAATCATTGTCAGATTTTGTTTGTTGATTGGCTTTTAAAATACAACTTCTATTAATGATCTATTTTCCAGGCTATTTTTGAGAGGTTTGATCGTGACCACAGTGGCAAGATTGACACAGCAGAGCTCCGTGAGGCCCTTCTGAGCCTCGGTTTTTCTGTTTCCCCATCAATCCTGGATTTGCTCGTTGCCAAATTTGACAAATCTGGAGGCAAGAGTAGAGCCATTGAATACGACAACTTCATCGAGTAATAGTTAAATTCATTTATCTTCTCAAATGCACAATAAACAACCCACAAACTGGTTGTCCATATTGCGAAAATGTTCATGATTGATGTTTGTTTTTGTTGCAATGCAGGTGCTGCCTCACGGTCAAGGTGATGCATTGTTCAGATGCTTTTACAAATCTTCTGCCTCATTGCTCTTTTTTTTCCTTTCAAATGAATTGATCACTGGTTTTATTCAGGGTCTGACAGAGAAATTCAAGGAGAAGGACACCAAATATTCAGGTTCAGCAACTTTCACCTACGAGTCTTTCATGTTAACCGTCTTGCCCTTTCTCATTGCTTAAGTGTTTTTGCCTTTCTTTATTGTTTGGCAAAGGGTCAACTACTGCTTGTGTTTGACTGGTATTTGTATGCGAGCACATTCCAAGTTGCAAGCGAACCAATTTGACCATTGTTGCTTGGAACTTCCTAATTTGATGGGCTTGTGTACTAGTAGTGTGCGGTTTAATGGGTAATGTAGACACTGTTGCTATGAAATAATACTAGGCATTGCGACAAAGAAAGCCTGTTGTGGACGAGAAGTGACTTGGTTATTGCATATTTAAGCAAAGGAAAGAATAAAATAGCTGTGCTTTTAAAATGATCAAATGCTAGAATTAGTTTTTGAGAACTTTCTCTTAAGAAAGAAAGAGGTTTGAATCCGTGTTAGAGGAGATTTAACATTGTTGTTTTTTTTTGTCTTGAATATGAAATTGTCTAGGGAGATGGTCAAAGATTTTTTTTTTTAAAAAAAAAATTGATTAGATTATTGAGGAAAGAAAATCATTTTCACAAAAGGGCGTGATTTTGGAGGTAAAAAACGATTTCTTTATCAATAATAATGATGATGATGCATGATTTTTTGTGGAATCAATGTTGGAGCAAAATAATTGTTTTGAAATCAGGCGGAAGCCATTGATTTCCAGTGAGTTGATGAAGTAATATTGTGTTTTTGGCTGAAGAGTTTCAATTGGAATTGCTTTGTTTACTTTGTGTTAATTGGAAGAGAGAAACAAAAGTTATTCTTTTTAAATATTTTGCTCCCCTAAAATAATATTTGTGATTTATTTTTTAGCTCGTAATCCTTAAGTCACTGTCGTCGTCATCAAAACCTGTTTATCCACTTGAACCTTATTCCTGAATTATATCGGCATCGATTTAAATATAAAACCAATCAATTTCCTCCGCCTGATCAGCCACGTTACGACCTTGGTTACTCTTCTATATCGTTGAAATTCAGATGATAAAATTATTTCATTGAACAAAGATGGAGTCCTGAGGATTTTTTTTATTGTAAATCTATTTCAAATCGTAATTTTATTTTCTGTGATTCTACTAAAATTAATTTTTTATGTAGAATGTCCTTCTATTAAAAAGAGTATCATAATTTCTCTTTCTCTACAATCTGACGAGCAAGATCATCTTTTGCTTCATTAGTTATTCTTCTATATAGTTTGCGTAATCAAAACTTTATATTTGTACATTTTAACTATAGTTTACTTGTTCATATTCATTAAAAACGCATTCTACTTTTTGACATTTCAAATTGTATGGTCGAGGTCAAAATGATAGACGAAAGCCTGCTTCCATATCCCTGGAGAAGAAATTCATTTCTGAGACGAAAAGCTAAAACATTCACAACTATCAACTGTTCAATTTCCATTTCTAAGCATCCGTCAATGATGAACATTGCAGAGCTGAACAAGAAAATAAGAGAACCACCATACTCTAAATGAACTTTTCCCTCAATAGAAGGAGATGGATCAAACATTGCTTCATTCAGCTGATCATCAAGTTTTGACCCATTATATCATGAGATTCATCTCTGACCCCATCTTGAGGGGTAAAGGATCACCCACATAATGTACAGATGCACAACTAGTTACTTGAACATCTAAAAGCCTTTGACTACTGTCAGGCCAGTGGTGGTGGCGGCGGCGGCGGCGGTAGTCTTGGAAAAGGTGGTTGGCTGCCATAATTGGACCCCTCTGATGCTTGAAGAAAACCGTATTGATTTCCAGCAGCTGGGTAGGTTGGAAAACCAACCATCTGGTAATTTGGAAAAGGAGGTGCCGTTGCATATCCATAAGTGCTTGCTATAGTCAAATCGGCAAGGGGTGTGAATGCAGGTGCTACTGGTGCTACTGGCGGAGGAGGTGGCGGCGGCGGCGGCGGTGGAAAAGGCGTCGAAGGCGGCGGCGGTAACAGCTCCACAGTTGAGTCTGGGTAAGTAACGGCTATCGGTGGTTGTGATGGAGGCTGATTCAATGCATTAGGATGCAACGGTGGAAAGGGTGGCAGGAACTGTGGCTGCCGTTGAAATGAATATCGCGGATCATCCTCGAGTTTCGATCTTTTATTATTCGACTGAAGGTCTTCTTCAATTGTGGGCCCAACAATGTCGTTCGAGCAAACAAACCGCTGAGCATAATCTTGCATCTGAGTAGAAATTGTTAAGTCTGCAAGCTGTGGTGCACCTGGAGCAGCTTCGAAAGTCGAGGATGTCGAAGCCACAAGCTGTGGCGCACCTGGAGCAGCTTCCAGAGTTGAGGATGTTGAATTTCCTGCCGTCTGGTTCCCTTCTACATATTCAAAAGCACAAGTGTTCGAAAAGCCAGGAGGTCCATGATCTGGCGATTCGAGAAGTCTTCGATCCGGTGAGATATCAATATTAACTCGGTTGCACAAGTTAACAGATAGTTGATACCCAGATTGAGCTGCCTGGAGAACAATTCAGGAAACAGGTTATGAAGAAATCTATAGCTTATAAAGCAGTAAAATATTAGTTTTTATAAAAGTGTCAATTACTGTCAAAGTGTAGAGTAACCTTAACTGACATAAGAGATTTTGCTAAAAAAACAGCACCAGAAGATTCAGGAGTAACGTTTAATCCAACTATGTATAAAAAAAAAACCCGACATTTATAAAATATGTTTCCTCTATTTTTTAGTGAATTGAGATACTAAACTTAATCAAGATGTCAAAACATTCATACAACTATTCGAAATAGATTCTCAGTATCAAGGTGAAGAGGAAGAATGTGTCATGCAGATTCTCAGTATCATGGTGAAGGGGAAGAATGTATCAATCAATATACTCGACCAATAAGATTCCTTTATCAATCACCACTATTAGAACCACAACTTATTTGATCCTCTTGATGTTTATATATATGCCATAATATTCCATCTCTAAAGCTAAATGTTCTATATACTTTTCATGATCTTTTCTTAAAATATTATTATGGAAACATATTTCCATCAAAGCTTACTATATAGAATCATCACAACCTGTTAGAATATGAAACACAACTGAAATTGCCAAGAAAATTTTAATGTTCAAATACAATACCTTCAGCTGTTGGCAAACTTGGCTATACTTCGTTTCCTGTGCACAAACCCATTGGGAAAATATTTAAACTTATGAAATAAGCAACATAACAAGCGGAAAACATTCAAAAGTATGAACCAGCAAACTAATATTTAAACTTATGAAATAAGAAACATAACAAGCGGAAACCATTCAAAAGTATGAACCAGCAAACTACCTGCTCAAGAAGTGCTTCTTTTAAACAGGCAACAAGAATTGCTCTTGTTGATTCAACATCCTTCAATTTTTTTATGGAGTCACTTAACACTTCATGATATTTAAGCAGCTCCTTCACTGTTACAGAACCATGGAAGCTCCCTGCTAATTGATATAAGAATAAATGAAAGACACACAACTTAAATGCGTAAGAAGGATGAACGAACAAGATATGACACGACTTAAAAGCGAAAGAAGGATGAATGAACAAGACATGAAGCCCAGAACAGAGCGGAACATGGTTTGTCGTATGTCACATCACACAATATGGGTTTCATGTCACACTAAATATTAAGGCACAAATAAGTCACACTAGATATGTTAAATTTGACATAGAAAAACATGGAGTTGAAGTCACACTAGATATTTTAACATAGCTGCTGCAGAGGTAGAAACTAGATATGCCAGCGTGATGTCATAATTTTTTTTGAATCAAAAAGAAGAAAAAATAAAATCTATGTTTCTTCAGTTTTATTTGGGACTGAACCTTGACAATTAACAATGACTAAAAAGCAGAATCCTGCTAAATTCCTCAAGGAAAAATATCAAGAAACTCTCTAATTGCAAGTAGGTTGGCATGTTGCCGACTATTAGAAAAATTGGATGATGCACGTCTTATACTACAATGAGCTAAAAGGATTGTTGGTTAGAAAAGGTAGATAGTCTTCTAAAGTAGTTAGTGCAACGACATGGACTTCTACTAATAAGTTATCACTTCTATTGAATCTCTCTCTTTTTAGTCGGTTGTAATTTCACCGCCCTTTTACTATAATTTTACCTTACATGCAAAGGTGGAAGCAGATGATTCTCATGCCAATGAGTAAAAAGCAGATCTATTGTGTATTATGGAAAAGCATAGCACTGGTGCAAAGACATTTTTACCCAACCATTCCGCCTCGTCAATCATGCAAGCAGCATCCAGCCACTTCCACCATACTTGTAGATGACCTTGGATGCTGCTAATTATGTTGGAAAGTGAGGGGCCAGATTAGTACACCATGGACTAAACTGATACTCATTTAAGAGGCAAATTGAGACTGAATTGATACTCATGTAAGGCAAACTCGAGACACTTAATGAGTCAATTGAGATTTTTTTTCCTTCTTTCTTCACTAAATTGGAAATTGTATCGACTAGAATAGCAAGTTGTCCAAATTACATCATTATTAATTACTATATTCACCCAAAAGAAAGGCTCCAACAATACCAGCATCATTATTGCATTTAACTTACAGAAGTAGAATACTAAAGAAATTAGAAACTAATTTTTCTCCATGTAATGCGAGTTATTTAAGAAATACGTCAACTTGGATACGACAACTATTACTCACTGAATTTAGAGCAATTAGCTAAACTAGAAACTTACTTTGATTCCACGTATCCTTTTCAAAGCATTCAACAAAGCTAACGGCAGCTTGACAACTCTCCAATAATGTTTCTTCGTCAAAGGGAAACCCTGATGCATCACTATAAGCTGAAATTAGTTTCTGTAGCTGCTCGCCACCAGGTTGTTTCTGCAAATAAATAAACAAGATGTTGGTGCATATATTCTTGATGAAAAGGTTATGGCGTGTGAAGGTCACTGTTGCATCAACGTGTCTATGTGAGGCAAAATGATTTAGACCAAGTACTTACCAGTTTGTAAGAAATACCCTTCCCATTTCGATTTCTAGTATCAATATTCTTTGTCAACATATCTTGTTTCAAAGATTCATGAGAGCCAAAAACTTTGCGTTGTTCCCATATATTGATCTAAGGATATTTAGAAGAACCAAAAGAGGTCAATATCTTCAGTGACTTAATTTTAATGAACATAAAATAATATATCTCACAAGAGCTACTGAATAAATAGTTTACTGTCCAATTAAATTTGATCAGTGTATATCTTACCAAACCAAGCCTACAACACAAGGCTGCTACTAAATATCAAGTCCAGGAAGCATAGATTTAAGTAGCCTTAACGCAAGCAAAAAGGCATGTGGATGAAAACATAACTAAAAAAATGATGAAAAGAGCATAGCACCATTGATCAGGAAATTCTTAGTGCCCTACAGATAGAAACCGGAGGAAATTTCATTTTTCCCTCTGGTTAATCCTTTTTTGATTCAATGGTTGCCAAAATGCCATGGGAAATTTGTCCACAGTTTAGGTATATGAAGCAAACAAAGGGAAACAATTCTTTCTGTCTGACCTATCTAGTCTTGACTTGAGCTTTTGCTCACTTCAATGTAGCAAAGAGAGTCAGGGCTACATTTTATAGGAAGAAAATCTAGGGAATCAATTATCACTTAATAGCTTTTCAACTAAGGCAAGCAATATTAGACACAAATCACTAAAACATCTACCAACTTGACCTAAAACATTAAAAATCAAAATCCTCAAAGTGTCACAAGAGATCTCGAATATAGATGAATGAGACGAACTGATCTTTTTAAAGAGAAATTAATTTTTAAAATCATTAGTAGTTTTATATCATATAAGTTTATTCTTTAGATGAATCTAATTAATATTTGATCTTATAAAAATATTTTCTAAAATATATAATCAGTTTTCCATATTTTATATGGTTTTATAGGAACTGAAATAACTCGACCTGTATGATACAACTAATATGACATGACATGACATGAATTGTCACGAAAAGGGAGTTCCATTCAACTAAGACCCATGCGCTCACACCCTAACATCTCTAATCCTTTTAAGGTAGCTTATAGTAAGTTTTCAATACAGATAGAAAGCACCATGAACCAAGAAAGGTGCATATATAATTTTAAGATTGTCAAATCGAGGCTCATATAGTGGATTAATTTAGTGAATTTTCATATTAAAAATTGCAAAGCTCAAATTAGTAAATTTCACATTTACTTTTAAATAGGGGTAAGCAATCGGTTAATAATCGAACTGATTAAATTGAAACTGAATAAATCGAACTTTTTTTTAACAAACCAAACTTTTCAACGAAAATCGAACAAACCCAACCGATAAAAAATCAATTAATTAGGTTGAAAACCGAACCGACCGAACTTTTTATTATCAATCGACTGATGATGGTGGAGGAGGTATCAATTGGCATACCAGTTGACTGATTTATATTAATCAATTGACTGATATAACAAATCAGATGACTGATGAACTCCAGTTCGATTTAATCGGTTTAACCAATTGTTTTCGTTTCGAAACCAAAACCGAACCAAATAAACCAAAAAAACCGATATTTTTTAAAAAAATGAATTTCCAAATAAACCAAACCGAACTTTTCGGTTTGGTTGGTTTGTTCGGTTTAACCGAATTTTTGCTCACACTTACTTTTAAATGAGTAAAAAAAGATAATATCCTATTTAGAACACATAAAAGAATTACTGAAGCAAGCAAATTAATTGTAACCCATAATAAAAAATTATAAGTTTGAATAAATTGTTCAAAAAACACAATGTTGTCTATTCATTTTATTTGGCATCAACATTAAAATGGACAAGCGAACATGGACCATCTAATTACTTCTAATAATTGAAAGAATTACATTGACCTCATCTTCAACAGCGATTCTAAGTCTTCATGTCATCAAAGTAAATGAAGAGAGGCAGACGACGACGACATAATGTGAAGATTGCTTTGACACAGTAAGACTTACTATTCTCACTTATTCCCCACTATGAGCCTTTGTGTGTCAAGCTTTGTCTTTTTCTCTACTCTCTTTTATCATCGAGTGTTGATTTTATCCTCGAGTGTTGATTTTATCATCAACTAATTTATAACTACTTATGTTTATGTGCACACCCAAGAAATTAAACCTATGATTCATTCAAACAAGTTTGAGTTGAACAAAATAAGCGCTTTTGATGTAAGCATCATGTAGAAAAGTAGTAGTTATAGCATTGTAGGTCATCCTCATGTGGGTGGGGAGCTGACCCATTGTGCTTATCCTGCACTTGAAGAAGTAGAAAAAGGAAAAATATAGTGATATACTTCTCATAACATGGGTTAGAAAAATAAAGAACAAAAGGTACTTTGTACAAGCTACATTTATTTTCAAAGTGCTCAATTATATGTTTGCTACTTGTATAATATTTTCCACATCGTCGACAATATAAATTGTTGTTTATTATGCATTTAACCACATATGGTTGCACCTATCAGTTTGATAAAAATTACTTAATTTAATTGGTATATATATATATATATATATATATATATAAAGCATTGATCATCATGTTTTTTTCTTCTAAAAAATATGGACCACATAAGCCTCGACGTATTGCATCCTTTTTGGAAATATGCACTATGAAGTTTGTAGATCGGATAATATTTGTTATAATTTGAAATCTTAAGAAGACCTACTATCTTATGCTCGATAATAAGTACTTGCCTTTTTTACAAAATTGCAAACATTCAAGATTTGTTTGCATGTTTAGCAAGATCCATTACAATAAGACTCAACTTTCCTTTAAGTCATCAGGTCAATCTACTTCAATGAAGGGAAAGCACAGTGTGACAACTCCTTCCCTTCATTCACATTAAGTGGAAATGAGCAAGAGATAGAGACTAAAGAGTTTCAAAATAACGTAAGTACCCTCAAAGTGTTCCCATGCCAATCTGCCTCTACAACTACCTTTGTCAAGCTCTCAACTTGGCATCTTGCCATTGGAGGAAACAAGGACACCAGCACAACCACAAAGATTAACAAGCTCATTCTGGTCAATTTCGTCAATGTTCCACAAGTTTGGAAACTTGAGAATGCAATAAGGTTATAATCATGAGTCAAGGAACTTAGCTTGCCAAGGACGTCTCCAATGACACCCTCGCCTATACAATCGCATCCTTCTTCTCTAGCCTCATCCTTGTCGGTTAGATTCAAGAGACAAATAGCCTCCAAATCCCTATCACCAATAGACAAGTGGTTCGCCTCCATAGGATTATTTCTTCATTTAGTCGTTTTCCCTTCTCCTTCATTATGTGTTTCCAATTGTACAGTTACATTAGTTAGTGAAATAAAAAATGACTTAACTGAATTCAATATTACTCAATGATGTAGCCTTGTAGAGAACTCGATAAGAGATCAAATTTATGTAGCATACCTCAAATACTTCGGCCAAACAAATCTTAACGATGATGACATTGACAATTTGCGCACATTTTTTAAAGTGAAACTATCAATTAGATAATGTCAAATAGCATACATATAGTAAGCATCGATCATTTTTTTATTTTTTACTATGGACCATATAAGCCTCAGCTTATTGTGCCCATTTAACACATATGCACTATGTAGTGGTTAGATCGCATACCACTTTCATAATTCAAAGCTTAATAAGGCCTAGTATCTTGCCTTGTATAGGTTTAAAACATTTAAGATTCATTTACATGTTTGGCAAAATCATTTCAATAAAACTCAACTTTCATGCAAGCCATTAGGCCAATTTACTTCAACAGTGAGATCTCTTCTTTGCAAAGAGGTGAGGGAAAGCATAGTAGGACAATTTCTTCCCTCCGTTTCCTTCAAGTGGAATTGAGCAAGAGGTAGAGATTGAAGACTTCCGCAAATTCAATTTGCCTATGATTTGCTTTCGCTGAATGCAGAATGGCAACAAAATGAAATAACCATAGTACCCTCAAAGTGTTCCCAAGATATTCTGCCTCTACGACCACCTTCGTCAAGCTCCCAAGTCAGTATCTCTCCATTGGAGGAATCAAGGATAGCAAATCAACATTACTGACAATTTTGTTTTTGTTGATTTCATGAATTTTAAATGTCTGCAAATTTACTAAGAGTGCAAAAGGGGTTATAGTGGACAATCGAGGAGGTTAGCTTGATGAGGTCACTGATGACACCCTCACTTCCACAACCACATCTTTCTTCTCTCCTCATCTCTTCAATTAGATTCAAGAGACCAACAGCATCAAGAACTCTACCATCATCGTGCTCATCTCAGTAGGAATTATTTCTTCATTTTGTTCTATCAGTCTTTCTCTCTCCCCCTTTAGTGATAAATACAATTACAACTCTCCTAGCCCCCAGGCTATGGTACAGTGATAGGGTGTCCATATTGATAACCAAGAACTCTTGAATTGATACTTAGCTACGACGTATTTGTGGACTTTTCCTCAAATGAGAGTCGGTCCCTTGGGACGCTCAAGTCTGCCGAGGTAGCCCACGCTCGCACCCGCTCGATTTACCTCCCTCTTCGGTTAGGGGAGACTAAGGAGGAGGGGGGCCACTAATGTGGTGGTTCCACATTTTTACAATTACAACTCTCCTTTTGCAACTGTTCCCCCTCCACACACACACATATGGTAAATTTTAATAAGTGAAATTACCATGCAAACTTGATTTCTCTCCTATTAAATTGCAGTTCAACTCAAGCTCAGCCGAAACCCTTGGTTTAACCCTGAAGCTATCCAAAAGAGATTTTAAATTATGACACTAATTCTTTCGATTTAAATTGCTCAAAAAAATATTTAAAAATTTTGGGGGCTCTATAACATCCCATAAAAACTGAAATTTTCGCATACAAGAAGTCACTTTTATTAAAGATATTTTAAAGTGAAATGAGATCTTATGCACTGGTCATATTTCTTCCTTCATAAAACTTTGCCTTCATATTGTTTTGTAGGAATTTTCACTTCGTAGCTATTTACATTTGCTAAAACTAGCATGTTCCTAAGTAGGATTCATGATTCCAACTATCACAAGCCTTCAAAAACAAATATGAGATGGTCAATTTCCATTACACAGAAGACATAAACGAAAGTGCAAAAGAGTGACAAGAAGATCATAATGATTAACAAAAACTGAAATATCTTAAAATAGGAAAAGTAAATTAACTTTTCAGCTATAACAGAACAAAAAGGAATAACTTGTCTTCACTTACCAATCTATGCACAGTATTTTTTTCAACATCATTTCCATTATCAAGAATGCCACTGAGAACATCAGGAAGAATTTTCCAAAATTCCTCGATAAACTCTAAGCCCTTCCTCCTGCTATTTTGAATAATATCATTGGCTAAAAAGAGAAAAGATATTCTTTGATCTCTTGAAGCTAAATGAAATTGATGTAGCCAGATTTCCACGACCTCCTTTGCTTTCTTTCTATGGAAGATACACCAATGTGACAAAGCTATTAAAGTTAAGTCAATTCAACAAGTCCTAAGATGGATGAGTAACCTTAATACGAGTGTGAATTTGATGTAAATACCAACATTAACCAGCATTGTTCAGACGAACAAATGAGAAAAAATAATGAGGGCTCTGCAATAACAATTATATTAAGATTATATTGTTTCTATTATGTGTTGAATGACAGTTTTTTATTCTGTAATAAAGACTTTGGATAAAGTGAGGAGTGAGGGGCACTTACCATACGAACAGATAATAAATCTTCACTAGTCTTTTCTTAATTGTCTTGTTCTTAGTATTGGGTGAGATTTAGAAGGCTACGAGTGACCCATTCAATCATAAAAAGGAATAATGCAAATCTTGGAATCCAATAACAAAGCAAAATAATAAATATATAAATAACTGCATGAAAAAGTATCAAGAACAAATCATACAAAAAAACTGAATAACTGTGCAAAAATGAACAGCTTTTCAAAATGGTAATTTCTGAAGCCGAATTAGACAGAATGTGACAGTTACCTATGTGTGATGACTGATCATTTGAAACTGTTTTTCTTGTCATACCAAAACATGGCATAATTATTAAATTATTTAGCCACCTGAACATTAAGACAGCAATATGATAGCTCATCTCCTGTAAGGCACATCAATTTTCATAACTAAGTAAAGTTGATGACAAAATATACATCAATAGCACTAGTTTCTAAGTAATTCAGTAAAAAGTTCTAAAATCTGAATAATGTCCAACGGGCACAGACATAATGGTAAAACAAATTACTTTCCAAATTGGTATATACCAACAGAAATAGAAGGATACTCTCTATGCTATGTTGTGTGCTGTTGAGCTTAAGAAGTTTGTCCGCCAAAATCTGCTCATTGAATGGTCCATTCGTCATGCCTGAAATATACTTTTGGAAGTTAAATATGCCAGACAAGATAGACATTTCAATAGATCCACTTCAATTAATAAAATAGGAATGCAAAACAAAAAAAAAAGAGAGAAATGTTGGTATGTTAAGAAAAACCAGAAAATAGTATCGAATATCGATAAAAGATTCCTTCAACCATTAGTAATACATATTCCCTTTTTGAATCAGTTTATGAAATAAAAATCGACCAAAGTCCACCGGTTAAACCATCTTATCAAAATAAGTGACACTCACATTAAAAAAATAGAGAAAATCTCATTTCACCCCTTAAGTTCACTTTCTTTTCAATGCATTCTAGAGTTTTAAGATCATCAAAATTATCAGATCATTCTTTGTGTACCTGTGATGTTTCATAGCACTGGCAGTGTGTTACTCTAACCTCACAACAACCAGTTTGTTTAATCATATGTGAAATGTATAAGAAAGATGCATGATAACAATTAAGTTTCTCTTAAAACAACACATTCATACTGTTAAATATCAACTAGCAAGTGTCAGGATGATTAATTAGCGAATATTGTCATGGCTATCTGACACTTGTAAAAAGTATTCAAAGAACATTAAATGAAGAGCATTTTGAAAAATTATTGATCCCTAGAATGAAATCAAGTAGATTACTTTCCAAAATCTACAAGCTTCTATCTGCCTGTTTGAGGGTGAAATAAAAGCTCTCTCGGCACTTGCATGTTAGGAAGTTTTTCTTCTTTTGCAGAAAATATGAGTTTACTTTCGAGTTTATGTCCCTCCTTTTAAGGTTTAACAACTGCTACATTGTACATGTATTCAAAAATAATCCGATGAAGTATATAGACAGAAATTTTGAAACATTATATTTATTGCTTATCATGAAAATAGCAAGTAGAGGATCATGATTAAGACATATCCATACTTGCATGATCTGGAAACATACGGTTAGAAGATCAGATATAGCATTCAATATCTAATTAACCCAACAAGTTACCCTTCCTCGGTGCATACAGAGAAGATAATCTATTACTCAAAAACTGCACGCCGCTATTCAGAATTAAAAGTGAAGGGGGAAAAATAATATCTTTTACAAGATAACAGTTCAGATAAAAAGATAATAGTTTGCACAAGCGCGCATGCCCAAAAACTTTAAAACTTTTCAAATCACACAACGCGAGATTTAAGCTTTCCAAATTACACGAGTTCAGAAACAAAAGGGAATGTGAAAAATACGACACTGGAAGCACAATAATCCAGAACCAATCAAACCTGCAAAGACTACCACCGTCGAGCGGAACCGCAGTAGGTCGTCAATGAAGTGGGGAGATGGGAAGATTGAGACATTCTGGGCGCTTTACGAAGGCAATATAGGCAGTAGGGTGAGATGAACTAGGGTTTCCCCTCCCCCGGCCTTAAATTGGCAGGAATTTTTTCATAAGAGGGAAGAAATCATTTGCCGCTTGGCTGTCGTCGAGGCGGGGGTGAAGCAGTCTGTCCATGCCCCTGCGGGAACGCGCCTCGGGGGTTTTGACGCCCACAAGCGGGATCGGGATGACCGATGGATTCAGGTCGGGCTGCAGAGGGCTCGGCACAAGATCAGAACATGATCTAACGTAGATTTTGCTCCGTGTTCTTGCCTTCCGTTTTGCCCATTGGATCAATCCCCATCCCGCACTTTCCTTCCCTAAAATACCCTTCTTCTTTATAGCTACTATTTTTTGCCTTTTTTTTCCAAAAATAAACAAACTAACACTTTACACCTTGTAATTTAAATTATAGCAAAACCTGTCGGATTTTGTATAATACAGGTTATTTTATTTGATCCAGATTAGGCAGGTTTAATTAAGTACTGTGTGTCACTTTACGTATTTTACAAATTAAAACGAACATAACATTTTACCAAATATATCATATCCATTCGATCCAATATTATTAGATGGACTAGACTCTCTAGAGTTCTCAATGCTTTTCTAAGCTATATAATATCTGAATGGATTTTCAATAATAGATTGATTTGTTAAATTTTGGCGATAAAAATAATAAAAAATATATATATATATAGAATAATAGAGAAGAGAATAATAGAGTAGAACTTATTTGATTCGATTCCTTTGCCTTTTCTGTAGACATTTATTTGATATAAACTTGAGGACAGATGATGAACAGACATCACGCTCTTCGCTCGTACGCATCCGTTTAAGTCCGCATTAATTATTTAAGCGCGTAATTATCACAGTCGCTCAGCCAAAACATCACAACCATCTATCTCGATCAACAATGTGTATAAATGTGAGAGCTAAAGGAACGTCTGCACGGAGACGACGCGATTATAAGACAAGATATTGCTGGTAGAATGGGCAAGATTCGATACTGAATGAGGGGTTTAAAATTTCCTTTGATTTCAAATGGATCTCTCCTTGTCTTGCCGTCGTGTCAAGGGACTTTGTCTTCCTCGCGATTTACCTCCTTCTCGTCAATGTCCTGAGATGGGTGACAGGGGACTGTTAGTTGGGTAGATTCTCAACTTTTATACCGTGAAAGCTAAAGAAACCCAACAACACTATCTACTCGTATCTAATTGATCTCCGCTCGGCTAGATAATTCAATTTCTGAGTCAAATTTTTTTTATTGACATTAAAATATTTAAAATTTCAATCCGATTAAGTCTGTTCCATGGATTTTCAAGATGTTTCATCAACAGTCGAGCTGAATAAGATTAGGGCTCAAGTAATCTCCATTGTCTATCAAAAATAAATTAAAAAAATACTCGTAATTTTTTTACGATTCAGTTCGAATTTCACAATCAGACTATTTTTGAATGACGGTTCAATATCAAAATCATACTCTGTCCGTCGTACAAACTTTTAAACTCTATGATCGTTCGAATAGATTTTTTTTTTTTTTAATTCGTCATCGAACAATATCGTAATAGAATATTAAACTATATTCTTCTCCGTGAAATTCTTCTCCATTCTCATCGTGCTCCAGAGGCTTCTAGGCCGAACTGATTGCAGCTATGAGCCGATGTGTCAAATTGACCTTGCAATTGGACGCATTCTTGGCACTGACCAAGTTTGTATTAATAAGTCTCGCCTTGGTCAGGTTGACCATATCATCTCCCGCATCATATATAACTTAAAAATTAATGGCAAATATATTATTCATTAATCTCGTCCGTCTATTGCCAAGTCAATGACTTGCTAGCTGACGTGTATTGCTTATAGTTTGAATTATTCAGTCGCCTTTGATAAATTTATTTTATATATAGAAATAGTTTGCACCAAAAGGATTTTAACAGTAGCGGTTTGCATCTGTTTTATGTTGCTCGTTGATGTATCAGACTCTTAATTGGTCATACTTAAGGGATCGACTTTGACCAGATATTTTAAAAAGTCAACCCGGGGACTAGGACGTCAACCGAAAGATTTCAGTTCTTTTTCATTTTCTTCTTTAAAAAAACACACGTGAGTGAGATTATTTTGCAAAATCTATTATTCCACGAACTCGTAAAACTAAATCTATACACACACAAAAAAAATATATATATATCGAAATGGCGGCTTGTTTAACAGTCAAACGTAACGTGACGATGGGGCGTTGGATTGGACTACTGTCTACTGGAGGGTTCCTCTGTTATCTGCGAATAGACTATTTTATTCTTATTCCCCGTGTTTTCTAGCCTCTTCTAAGAGAATCTTTCATCCTTATTCTCTCTTTTTTCTTTTTTTTTACCGAGTTCAAATTTTCGATCCAACTACTCCCGAGAGTGATCTTATAAATTTTAAAAATATTTCATTAACAATTGATCCGAATAAAATTGGAGTCCAAATGATTTAATCGACTGTGAAAATAAATTAAAAGACTCGCGGTTTTTCTGATTCGATTCGGATTCTCATCGTATTATCCTTGAACGACGATTAAAATTGTACTTTGTTCATCGGATAAACTCCTAGATTCCAGAGCCGTCTGAATAGATTTTTCTTAAATTTGATGTCAAACGGTGTCGTAACATAAGATCGAACTGTGTTCTTTTATAAGATGTTTTTATATTTTTGTCATTGTACCGTGATCCTGAGAGATTTCATCCTCACTCTTTTTGCTTTAACTAGGCAGTACAAATCGATTATAATCGATCGAACTGATTAAATCAAAATTAAATAAATTATTTTTTAAAATTAAAATCGAAAATTTCAATAAAATCGAACCGATTAAGTTAAAAAAAAATCGATTAATTCAGTTAAAAATAAAAAAAATAATTTCTCATCATCCGTAGATTGATAAATCTATCAATCGACTGATAAACATATTCGTCGAGAGTTCAAGTAAATGAGAAAGCTGAGGTTTGCGTCAGTTTATAAAAAAAATCGACTATATTAACTATAATAAAATATAGAATATTTCTGAATTGACTATACAATTCAATTGTCCAATAATTTATGATTTGCTCGGGGTATTAGGAGTCAAAATGCTCGAAAAATTCGCAATTTTAAAATTAAGATTCGAAGAGATCAATTGACTGCATATCTAATCAGTCGATCGATAGAGTCTATCAATTGATCGATTTACTCAAGTTCGATTAATCAATTAAATTATTTTTTTTTTCGATTTTTTTTAAAAAATATGATATTAAAAAAAAATAAATTTTTAAATAAAACGAATTTGTTAGATTTAACTGAATTTTGTTCACCCTAGCTAGCTTTAACTGTTAATTAAGCGACAAAGCTTTCTTTAAGCTCTGCAGTCTGCACACAAATCAACTGGAGACCAACCCCCACCCACTGCCATGTGATGAATCATTGAAGGTTAGGTGGTCCTTCGGCCTGGCCGTGGCGTCGACATGCCTGTCGTTTCCTCCTCCCATCGATGATCGATGCCACTGCATGCAACCCACCAGAGTGCAGTCATCAGCGGTTTCATCTACGTCGATCGAATTTGGTGGATTTATTAATGACTTTCTCCCTCGCTGTCTCTCTGTCACTTTGACAAAGTGAATAAAGGCAGCGGCCCCCCCTTTTTCTTGATTGAACAAGCCAACTGCTTCTCTCTCAAGTTCCGACTCTCAGGCTGTCGGTGTCACTCCGCCTTGGTTTTCAACTTGCCCCGTCAAATTAGCCACCGAGCTGTTCGATTCCTACAAGCAAGAGAAGAAATTCCCGTCCTCTCTCCTCTTTTCTCCTCTGCTCCGAGGAAATTAACGGCTGCTGCCTTCTCGATTCCTTCGACTGATCATGGAGAAGGGGATCTGGGTGTTGGCCATTCTCATTGTCTGCAGCTTGCCGTCCGGAACGGAGGGCTTGGGTGTGGAGCAGAATCGGCAAGTACTTGCCTTTCGAGGTGACTCGGCGGATTTATTTTTGAGCTTCATGAGTGAGATCGGAGTAAAATAAGTTTCTTTTTACCGTTCTTTTCTGTTCGCGATGAATTGTTCGGTTCCTATTTCTTTTTCATATGGATAACAAATCTGGTTCTTTATCAGCTTCTCCGTGATTTTGTCAATCTTTGCACCTCTTGCTCATCGTCATGTTCTGTTTCTTCTTAACCAAGAGCTGCTATGCACGCTACGGACGTCGTATCGATCTACTTGAATTTCTTCATGAGACGCCACTTCCCGTGAACGCAGGAAACGCTGGCGATGCATTAGACGATGATCCCGTGGGAAGGTTGAAGGTGTTTGTCTACGAATTGCCGAGAAAGTACAATGTGGACCTGGTAAAAAAGGATCCGAGATGCCTGACTCACATGTTTGCCGCAGAGATTTTCATGCACCGGTTCCTGCTGTCGAGTCCTGTTCGAACGCTCGATTCCGAGGAAGCTGACTGGTTCTATGTCCCAGTTTACCCGACCTGTGACTTGACTAAAGATGGCCTTCCTCTGCCCTTCAGATCTCCAAGAATGATGAGGAGCGCAATACAACTAATTGCATCGGAATGGCCTCACTGGAACAAAACTGAAGGAGCAGATCACTTCTTCGTCGTCCCCCATGACTTCGGGGCATGTTTCCATTACCAGGTAAAATTAGTCGAGGGCGCAGTTCCTACTGCAAGTCGAAACTCAGACAGCATTTCTCTCGATCGTATGGTTGCAGGAAGAAACTGCGGTGGAACGCGGAATCCTCCCCCTGCTGCGACGTGCTACACTGGTGCAGACTTTCGGACAGAATAACCATGTTTGCTTGAAGGAGGGATCGATCGTTATTCCTCCGTACGCCTCGCCCCAGAGGATGCATGCACACTTGCTTCCTCCGGACATCCCTCGCTCCATCTTCATCTACTTCCGCGGATTGCTTCGCGACGGTATGAATGATCCCCAGGGCTGCTACTATGCGAGGTATCTACGTCTCGCCTTCGTAGACTGCATGCACTAATTAGCTCGAGAGCTCGAAGCTGATCGTCCAACTTGCTTACGTTCCGTAGGGGAGCTCGGGCCTCGTTGTGGTTGAACTTCAAGAACAATCCCATCTTCGACATCTCGACTGAACATCCATCGACTTACTACGAAGACATGCAGCGCGCCATTTTTTGCTTGTGCCCGTTAGGTTGGGCTCCTTGGAGTCCCCGATTGGTGGAAGCAGCGGTGTTCGGTTGCATTCCGGTGGTCATAGCCGATGACATTGTGCTGCCTTTCGCGGACACAATTCCGTGGACGGACATTGCAGTATTTGTGGCCGAGAAGGACATCGTCAAGTTGGATACGATACTCACTTCGATACCGACAGAGGTTATATTGAGGAAACAGAGATTGCTCGCGAATCCTTCGATTAAGATGGCCCTTTCTTTCCCACAGCCTTCGAGGCCAGGGGATGGCTTCCATCAGATACTGAATGCTCTTGCTCGTAAGCTTCCGCATGGAAGCGGCGTTTTCTTAGAACCAGGGCAAAAGGTTTTGAACTGGACTGCAGGCCCAGTGGAGGACACTTACCCATGGGAGAACTAGATAGCTACGGAGACCCTTCGATACATTTCGACATTGTAGTTATAGCAAATGCATGCACACAGGGATGCAGAAACCACCACCTCACTATCACTATATATGCATTGTTCGAAATCAAACCCAACGATACGTCCTCAATTAAAAGGAAGGGGAAAAAAAAGCTAGAAATACATTGTCGCAGGCACCCCAAATTAACAAAGCAGCCTTATTTCTATGCATGATATGTGCAACTTCACCAGCGCTAACTAATTTCGTAGTCCTCTTGCAAGCGTCTCTTGGAACTCCTTTTCTTGGAAGCAGCACCAAACGACTCTGCTGGTGCAGTTGCTCGTAGAATTTCCTAATGAACTCCTCTGCCTCGTCGTCTCCGTCTGAGATTGTTGTATGAAATGATGTGACAAAATATTCACTTGTGTAAAAGGTTAGAATTCATCAACATAATGCCCCCTATCAGTCCGCTCTCGGGTAATCGTAAGGGAGATAAATCACGGTGAACCTTTGACCTTTGAGACTAGTAACCAGCGCATGGAGGGACGGAACTCTCGCTTTTGTGAGGGATTGACTCGTTGTCCATTTGACATGACAAAATACTCACATGATGTAAAAGGTTGGAATCGTCGGCTTCATGCGACCCCTCTTAGTCGCTCAGAACCCATCGTAAAGTGAAGAGTAAATCGCATTAGATTTGACCCTTGAGACTAGTAACTAGCGCATGGAGGGACGACACCTTCGCATTTGTGAGGGATTGATCCGTTGTCCTATGATGCAATGTCTGTATGCGTTAGCCACTAGGTCCTTCCTACGGGGACATGACAAAATACTCACGAACAACATAAAAAAGGTCAACTTAATAATTAAAATCTATCTTCTGGACATTGAAATGGTCCAGATCTACTTCTTTATAAAAGATTTGAAATTGATTCTCGCGTAGAGCAGCAAGGATTGGAATTTGAGGATACTCATAAACGAATAAAAAAAAAGTAGAGAGAGACCTCGGTCAAATTCTTCCGACGACCAAATCAGAATATGGATAATATGGAGAAAACTAATTAAAGAAGCAAAGTTGAAAGTTAAAGATTATCGGAGAGTTTTCTTTCCTCTTCTTTGTTACTTTTATATAGAAATTGGAGCAAGAGAAGTTTGGCGACGTGTCTCATGGTTGGAACATGACTTCGCAAAGGAGATATTAGAAGATACGATCTAATTATAACGAACATGTGATGGTACGGAGAGAAACTTGGGAGGCATGTCCTCATTATAATGGAGACGTGACTTAATAATGAAGATCGTGGATAAGTTTCTTCCGAGGTAGAGACACAAATATCTAACTCACGAACTGAGCTGATGTGATAGGCCAAGTTGAGATATCAGACTGATATAGTATGCCGAGATAGAGACATAGAAGTGTCTGCCAAGACAAATATGTAAGAATGAGGTATTCTGCCGAGATAGAGACATAGGAGTATCTGCCGAGATAGAGACATAGGAATGAGGTACTCCCGACATAGAAATAAGGTAGTCTGTCACGGTAAAGATATAGGAGTATCTGTCAAGACAGAAACATAGGAGTGAAGTAGTCTGCTAAGGTAAAGATATATGAGTATCTGTCAAGGCATATACATAGGAATAAGACAGTCTGTCGAGGTAGAGACATAAGAGTGTCTGTCGAACTAAGCTATGGTTGAGATGACCGAGATAACCTATGGTTTAGATAGCCAAAGTAATTTATGGTCGAGGTAGCCGAAGTAAGTTGCTGAGGTGGCCGAGGTGATCGGCGTAAGCTGTGCTGAGGTGGTCAAGATAAGCTAATATTTGGCCGAGACAATACTTTGCTGAGTAGAGATAAAGCTAATACTTAGCTGAGCCAAGGTAAAATTGTAGTTCTGAGTCAACTTGTGTTTGCTTTGACCGAATTCAACTTTCGGTTCCACTTGAGATTAACTGTTGATCCGACTCTGTCACATGACAAGGGATATTTCAACCACATCATAGGTATTTCATGCTAGTCTAGTCGAAGCAGTCGTAAGTCCAACTGACTGGACTTGTGTTGAGCTTGAAAGAAACATGTAGAGTTGACCTCTATTACCGAGGTGAAGATTAGTGAAGAAGCCGAAGTGAAAATCAGAGAGATTACTAATGGAGAAAAGACCAAGATGCACTATATATGTTGAATAATTGGACGATGTGGTCAAGACAGAGAGAATATACTAACAAACATCTTAGTTTGAGACTAAGAAAATAGTAGATTATGTCGAACTGACGACTTTGTTGATGAATGCATTAGTTCGATTGACTACGGGAATATAATGCGTTGAATGATGACTTTGTTGATGGACGCTTTAGTCCGAGACTACGAGAATATAGTGCGCCGAATGACGACTTTGCTGTTGGATGTTTTAGTCCGAGACTAAGGAAATATAATGCATCGAACGACGACTTTACTGTTGGATGCCTTAGTCCAAGACTAAGGGAATAGAATATGTCGAACGTGACTTTGCTATTGGACGCCCTAGTCCGAGATTAAGAGAATATAATGCACTGAAAGACGACTTTGTTGTTGGACGACTTAGTTCGAGACTAAGGGAATATAATGCACTAAATGACTATTTTGCTGATGGACGTCTCAGTCCGAGACCAGAGGGAATAGACGACGCTGCCGGGGGGGGACTTTGTTGATGAATGCTTCGGTCCGATACCAAAGGGAATATACGTCATCGAGAAGACGACTTTGCTAATGGACGTCTTGGTCCGAGATAAGAGGGAATAGACGACACCGAAAAGACGACTTTGCTAATGGGAGTCTTGGTCTGAGACCAGAGGGAATAGACAACGATGCAAGGGCAACTTTGTTGATGGATGTCTCGATACGAGACCAGAGGGAATAGACGCCGCTGCGGGAGGGGGGCGACTTTGCTGATGGACGTCTCGGTCCGAGACTAGAGGGAGTAGATGATGCTGTGGGGGCGACTTCCATGACCAGAGGGAATATACGATGCCGCGAGGGTGACTTTGCTGACAGACACCTCTATAGAGAGAGAGAGAGAGTTTTCTTCTCCTGCGCGACGTTCTCGTGTGTGCCCGTACGCTCCACGTGTGAGCCACGCTCGTTGCCGCCGTCGCTGCTGGGTCGTCCGGCCACCGTCGGTCGTTGGACCGGGCGCGATCGACGCGTAACTCGTCGACAATCCGATGGGGCTCGGATTCCGATCGGTTAACGCCCAAAATCCGGCGCAAACTAGCTAGAAATGACCGAACCACTGTCGACCACGATCAGACTGGATTCCAGTCGAATCGCGGACGAAATCCGGTGTCGGACGAACCGACAGCCGACGCCGGTCCGTCTGGTATACTCGGTCGACCGGTCGAATCGCGGTCGAAATCGGCCGCCAGAATCGGGCGACGGATTTCGGCCACGATCGGGCCGAATTTCGATCGGAATCCGACGGCGGATGGACCGACAGTCGACGCTTGCCCGTCTGGCGTCGGATTCCGACCGCAATTTGGTCGGAATCTGGCCCGATCACGGCCGATAGTGGTCGCGCCACTGTCGGTCGCATGTTTCGGTCGTTTCCGATCGGTTTGTGTTGGATTCTGGGCGCAAATCGGCGGGAATCCGAACCTCGTCGGACTGTCGGCGAGTTGCGCATCGATCGCGCCCGGTCCGACGGTCGGCGGTGGCCGGACGGCACAGCGGCGACGAAGACAACGGGCGTTGGTCGGCGTGGAGCAGATGGGTGCAAAGAAATTCATCTGACTGACGAAGAAGTTTTTATATATATATATAAATTTATATATCTGCTGCGCACCTTATGCTGCGCGACTCGTGCGTGACAACATCTCAACCGTCGGATCAAAATCACGATTGCACAGTAACGAGAAACGCACAGTGTTTTTTTGCGCGATTTTCACCGTTGTCACCGCCGATTCACTGTCGGCCGATCGGATTGCGATCGGACTCCGATGTCGGTCGGATTTCGATCAGATCGCCGTCGAATTCTGATCGAATCGGGGTCGATTCGGTCAGAATCCGGCCTTCCGTCGGCGAGATCGATGACGTAACGCGCTCGATTACTGTACGTCATACACAGTCAGGCAGCGAATCGGCGCTCAACATATCAACTCTCTCTCTCTCTCTATATATATATATATATATATGGAGAATATCGAATGACGTTTTAGTCCGAGACTAAGAGAATAAGCTTGATCCCTCGACTCTCGAAGATCCGCGAAGTCGAGGAGATAATCATAAGTAAGCTCAATCCTAGGAAGATCCAACTTCAAGGATCACTTGGTACCAGGATTCATAAACTTTAGTACTTAACCTGAAGGTCTAGAGTTCGAATCCTAGGGAAGGCAAAAACTCACTTCCAAGGGTGGGAAGACCAGGTGAGTAACGACGGGCCAACAAAGGCGACGGTCGTCGACCAATAGAGGTCGCCGAATTCCGCCAATAGGGGCCCGGTCGTTACAATAAAAAGGCGCCTTTGATTGTAACGACCTGACCCCTATTGGCACACAGCCCCTATTGGCGAATTCGACCCCTATCTCATCGGCGACGTCGCCTATTGGCATCGTTACTCACCTGGACTTCCCACCCCTGGAAGTGGGTTTTTGCCTTCCCCAGGATTCGAACTCTAGACCTCCAGACTAAGTACTAAAGTTTATGAATCCTGGTAACCAAGTGATCCATAAAATTATCACGCCCCGGGGGCCTATTCGCCAACCAAATGACGGAGGAGCCCCTTAGTGACAATATTCATAAACACAATACTGGAACCAGATTTGGTAAAAACTCCGAAATAATATAGAAATATAATTATTTTATGGATCGCATGCATGCACGACTAAGTACCAATTAATTAAAAGTAAAATACATTTTAACACTAAATCCAATTTCGACAAAATCCAAAATGAGTAAACAAATTACGATAACAACAAAAGAAAAATCGAACGACATCTCGATTGAATGCTATGGGACCAGCATGGCCAAGGACTCTCTGAGCGACGCAATGGTAAGTCAACTGGACTCATCCTCTATCAGCTAACCTGGAGAATATGAGAAAAAGGGGGGGATGAGTACAATCAGTGGGTGGATAGAATAAAGTGCATAATCATAAGGGACATAATGGATAGCTGGACATAATGAACATCATGAAAGTCAAAGAAACCAACTAGAGTAACTCAAACCTCAGAGTATCTGTATCAATCCGCCACTAACCTGGACAACAATATAATAAATACATCTATAACACATAACCAACTGCAAATCTACAAGTAATGAATATCAAGAAACCGCGACAAAGCCTCGGCTCTCGAGGTAATGCAAAGAGGTACTATCTACTAACTACCACGAACGAGACTCGTGGATCAACAAACAAAACACGAAGTACTGTCTATGAAGTGTAGGCCATACTAGCAGGAGTAAGGTCATCAGACCAAATACAATATGTATCCTATATGCATGTCAATCATATGCAACAACCAAGGCAGCAACCAAAGTGCAGCAAACACAAACAAATGCAATCCATGCGATATGCGTGCAATGCAAATGACATGGTCACCCCTGACGCCAGTCAGCCGCCTCACACGCGATAGTGAGGCCGAGTGGGTAGGGCTATGACAACTGTGCACTCTGCCATCACTGCTCCTGAGTGACCGAGTGGACAGGATGCTGTCGGAGTACACCTATCCTCCTACCCCAAACAGAGTGGGAGAGCAAAGCTCTCATCTCCCGGTGTCGTAGACCAGAGGAGGGATCCCTGCCCGCTACCACGCTGCATCACAGCTACCCATGAGCGGACCAGCGGAGCCTGACAGAGCAACTGCACACACCCTCCTGATGTACCACTAACCCATGAGTGGCAGTGTGCAGCAGTAATGGCTGCAGGCTCACTACAAAGGAGTCGCTACTCGCCAGCATGCAATCATGCAAGATGGTGCATGTCCCTAAAGCATGTAACACCAACCAATATACGTCTCCAAATAATATGTACAAAAAAAATGAGTACATATAAATAACCTAGGTATACAGGGAAAGTATATCTAAAAGTTAGTCAAGTGCATGTCACAACTCCTAAAATAAGTATATCAAGGTAGTTAAACCTAGGGTTCCAACCCTTCTAACATGAACTCCTATCACGGTCGATAAGAACATAAACATTTTCATAACACATCGAGACGATCAAGTCTAAATTA
This sequence comes from Wurfbainia villosa, assembly GCA_025175895.1. Lineage (NCBI taxonomy): Eukaryota > Viridiplantae > Streptophyta > Magnoliopsida > Zingiberales > Zingiberaceae > Wurfbainia > Wurfbainia villosa. The sequence continues at coordinate 20,637,932 of CM045991.1, read as the reverse complement.
TACCATTTCTACTTCAATCCTGCATGCTACCACGAACAGGTCGCGTGAGTACTTAAGATGTAAGGTAGTGATTTAGCTACAATCGATATACGATTCCAATTATCACTAACTCCGAACGGACAATACCAGAGTATGACTTTACGGTAAGTCATCTCATCCATGATTGGGAAACACGATCGACCCCGGATATACAAAGCGACCATAGAGAAACTCTACTGTAAACTTTCTCAACTATGAATGAGAGACTTAGTTGACAGCCGAAATAGGAGAAAATAGTATATACCCTCTAAGGATCATACCACCTCTGATAGTTCAATCACAATATCCACCGAACCAATAAGTAGATCAAACCTATACCAACAACAACTACCAATAAGCATGTCCGAATTATTATGTCTAAGATTCCAACACCTAGGGTTATATCATTGTCGTTTCATTCCTTAGATTCGCTCCTAAGAGATAACCTCATCTAAATTATATTGTCTCCATAGCAATTGGATGTCCCTATACCAATGAGCACGTCTGAGCTATTACACCTAGGATTCTACTAATGTTGTTTTATTCCTGAGATCTGCTCCTACGGAATCACCTCACCTAAGTTATACTATCTACTGATCTCAATCATGGTATCAATCGCGACAATACATAACCAAATAAGCATTTAACCATGATGTCCAAAAATTACAGCAAAAACATATTAATGGAGATCAATTACAGAAGTTAATTAAGTTATAACTAAAGGGGTCATGTCTATACGAAATCAAGACAATACTAAAAGGAGCATCCAGTGCAAATACACCATAAACCACATAAGCAACGTAATCATATTACCATGCACAAAAATCTAGAGAGTCAAAGAACCAATATATACCTTCTAAGCATTTATCTCATCTTAGTCATATTATCCTACTAGTCCAATCCTAATACTAATCCAACCAATAATAGGTAAATATCTACCAATAAACATCTAACAATTTATATCACAGCGAAAACTAGGCGCATATAATCGTAATAGCAATCAATAACTATACGCTAACAAATATCAAACAACCTAGAACCTAGGTTCAACAGTTATAAGGTTAAAGCAATACTAGTCAGATCCCCAAGTGAAAACATAATACAACCTATGAAAATAGCATAACCAATATAACCAATACAAATATGCACTAAATTCTGAAATTATAAAATCCACCCACCTCTGATTTTAGAAAGTCCTAGTTATCTTCCAATCCGAATAGTTGCTTCGACTCCGAATAGAATCTTCTGGCTACAATGTCTGCCGGTAGCACGAGAAGTTTGGGAACTTCAAGGGAACACTCCTTATCAGCAATTGTAGTTGCAATTGTACTACCACCTGAGGCTCCACCCTCAACATAATTCTTTATCCTTTCCTGATCATCCCAACGCAATTAGTCTATATGCCTTCAACATCATCAAGGGATTTTATCCGGTTTTGTTTCTTGAAGATGCAACCAACGTGATTCCACCCAATATCCCTAGTTTCACCAGAAGGCATTTCCAAAACCTTAGCAGCATTCGTTTTCAGAAACAACGACAATGGTCAAAGAGGACCTCCACATAGCCCAATCTCGACTACAGAACAAGCAGAGAAAATCTACCGAAGGGTCTTCCTTGTCAGATTGCCCGTCATCCCATTGCTCAATTAGCTCCGAAGCCAGCCTCTCAAACCCAACGTCGGCAGTTACAAATCTGGATGTGAGCTCTCACTACAAAACAGGAACTAGTGCTAGAAGCAGAGGGGGCAGCGGGCATTGTGTGTGGGGTGGCCCGACGGTGGTCAACGCTAGCCGGCATTGCATACGGGGTGGCCGCAGTGCCATCCGCAACGGTGAAGGCAACATCGTTCGCTTCTGCAGAAGAACTCGACGGCGATGACAACTGGTCGGAAGGCAGTCGCGTGCGTGCGTCCGACGCAAGGAAGGGACAGCGGCTGCAGGGCTGAAGCGGGAGCAGCGACGGTAGTGAATCAGGAAGAAGGCAACGCAAGGAAGGGGTAGGGGAAAGCACTGCGGCGGAGGTGGCAGCTCTCGGCGGCGACGTCGGTGTGGCTGCGGACGCGAGGAGAAGAAGGAACGGCGATTGGGAAGTTTGGGTGGCGGCAGCTTGATCGCGAGAAGGGAAACAGAATTCCTAAATTAAAGTCTTAGGAAAAATTTTAACCTAGGCTTAATTATATACCTAAGGTTTAATTTGGATAACCTTAGATTTAATTAATATCGCGATTAATAATAATTTGATTTATCCCCATCTAATAAATTTTTTTTTTATCCCGAAATCATCGACTAAATTACTAATAAATAACTAATTTCCATTTAATAAATTAGATAAATAAATTTATTTTATTTATCTCGTTTTTAAATTATATTATTATTATATTATTTTTAATTTTTATTTAATTAGTTATTTTTATAAAAAAAAATTCTCGATATATTACATTGCTAATGGACGTCTTGGTCCGAGATAAGAGGGAATAGACGACACCGAAAAGACGACTTTGCTAATAGGAGTCTTGGTCTGAGACCAGAGGGAATAGACAACGATGCGGGGGCAACTTTGTTGATGGACGTCTCGATACGAGACCAGAGGGAATAGACACCGCTGCGGGAGGGGGGCGACTTTGCTGATGGACGTCTCAGTCCGAGACTAGAGGGAGTAGATGATGCTGTGGGGGCGACTTCCATGACCAGAGGGAATATACGGTGCCGCGAGGGTGACTTTGCTGACAGACACCTCTATAGAGAGAGAGAGAGAGAGAGTTTTCTTCTCCTGCGCGACGTTCTCGTGTGTGCCCGTGCGCTCCACGTGTGAGCCACGCTCGTTGCTGCCGTCGCTGCTGCGTCGTCCGGCCATCGTCGGTCGTTGGACCGGGCGCGATCGACGCGTAACTCGCCGACAATCCGATGGGGCTCGGATTCCGATCGGTTAGCGCCCAAAATCCAGCGCAAACTAGCCAGAAATGACCGAACCACTGTCGACCGCGATCAGATTGGATTCCAGTCGAATCGCGGACGAAATCCGGTGTCGGCCGAACCGACAACCGACGCCGGTCCGTCTGGTATACTCGGTCGGCCGGCCGAATCACGGCCGAAATCGGCCGCCAGAATCGGGCGACAGATTTCGGCCACGATCGGGCCGGATTTCGATCGGAATCCGACGGCGAATGGACCGACAGTCGACACTTGCCCGTCTGGCGTCGAATTCCGACCGCAATTCGGCCGGAATCTGGCCCGATCGCGACCGATAGTGGTCGCACCACTGTCAGTCGCATGTTTCGGTTGTTTCCGATCGGTTTGTGTTGGATTCTGGGTGCAATCGGCGGAATCGAACCTCGCTTGATCGGCGAAGTCACAGATCGATCCCGCCTCGGCCCGACAGGCGGTACGGTGGCGGACGCGGGCGACGAAGACAACGGGCGTTAGTCAGCGTGGAGCGGATGGGTGCAGAGAAATTCATCGTGCTGACGAAGAAATATATATATATCTGCTGCGCACCTTATGCTGCGCGACTCGTGCGTGACAACATCTCAACCGTCGGATCAAAATCACGATTGCACAGTAACGAGAAACGCACAGTATTTTTTCGCGCGATTTTCACCGTTGTCACCGCCAATTCACTGTCGGCCGACCGGATTGCGATCGGACTCCGATGTCAGTCGGATTTCGATCAGATTGTCGTCGGATTCTGATCGAATCGGGATCAATTCGGTCGGAATCCGGCCTTCCGTCGGCGAGATCGATGACGTAAGGCGCTCAATTACTGTGCGTCATACACAGTCAGGCAGCGAATCGATGCTCAACATATCAACACTCTCTCTCTCTCTCTCTCTCTCTATATATATATATATATATATATATATATATATGGAGAATATTGAATGATGTTTTAGTCCGAGACTAAGAGAATAAGATTAATCCCTCAACTCTCGAAGATCCGCGAAGTCGAGGAGATAATCATAAGTAAGCTCAATCTAGGAAGATCCAACTTCAACATACCTAACTTGAGAAGAGTTATCTTTGGAAGAGTTTGAGAAGAGCTAATTTTGAAAGAGTTCATGAATAACTAACTTGTAAAGAGCTTGGGAAGAAAATTTCGGAAGATCTAGCTTTGAAAAGAGCTTGGAAGAGCTAACTTTGAAATAGCTTGGGAAGACCTAACTTTGGGATAGCTCGACAGAGCTAACTTTTGAAGAGATCTGGAAGAGATAACTTTAGAAAGAACTCTGGAAGAGCTAACTTTGGAAGAGCTTTGGAAGAGACATCTTTAATAGAGATAGCTTTGAGAAGAGCTCCGGAAGAGATGGCTTCGGGAAGAGATACCTTTGGAAGAGTCTAGGACCATCTGACATTATGATATCACCCATCTCAACGTCTCAACTCAGATACTCCCACATACGACACTATTTATGTTGCAGTCTGAGACTGCTGGATGGAATGGCATGGTAGAATACTCATAGCCAAGGTAAAAGAGGCCAACTGAGTACAGATTAAAATCCATCTTCTGGGCAATGAAATGGTCCAGATCTGCATCCTTAAAGAGATTTGAAATTGATTCGTTGTTGGAGCTGCAGGGATCGGAACTTGTGGAGACTCACAAATGGATAAGAAAGGGGGGGGTGGTGAGGAGGATCTCGACCAAGCCCTTCTGACCTCCAAATCAGGACTTGGAGAATATAAAGAAAACTGCTTAAAGAAGCAAAGTTGAGGATTAGAGATTACCAAAGAGTCCTCTTTCCTCCTCTTTGTTATCTTTATATAGACAATGAAATAAAAGAAGTCTACTGACGTGACTCTTGATAGGGACGTGATTTCGCAGAAGAGATCTTAGGAGACATGATCTAATTATAATAGAGATGTGATAGTGCGGAAAGAATCTTGGGAAGCATAATTTCATTATGATGGAGACATAACTTAATAATGAATATCGTGGAGAGGTCTTTTCTGGGCAGAGACATAAATATCTAAATGACGAATTGAGCTGATATAATAGGTCGAGCTGCGACATCAGGCTGATATAGTCAGCCAAGGTAGAGACATAGAAGCGTCTGCCAAGACTGAGACATAGAAATGAGGTAGTTTACTGAGATAGAGACATAAAAGTGTCCGTCGAGATAGAGACATATAAATGAGGTACTCTGTTGAGGTAGAGACATAGGAGTGTCTGCCGAGACAAAAAGATAGGAGTGAGGTAGTTTGTCGAGGTAAAAACATGGGAGTATATGTCGAGACAGAGACATAAGAGTGAGGTAGTCTACCGAAATAGAGATATAGGAGTGTCTGTCAAGGCAGAGACATAGAAATGAGGTAGTCTGCAAAGATAGAGACATAAGAGTGTCTGCCGAACTAAGTTATGATTGAGATGACCGAGATAAACTGTGTCTTAGGTTGCCGAAGTAAGTTATAACTGAGGTAGCCGACGTAAGCTATAACTGAGGTAGCCGAAATAAGTTGCTGAGGTGGGCGAGATAAGTTACGATTGAAGTGGCCGAGATAAACTAATACTTGGCCAAGCCAAGGTAATATTTTACTGAGCAAAGATAAAATTAATACTTGAATGAGCCGAGATAAAATTGTAATTTTGAGTCGACTTATGTTTATGTTTGCTTTGAACGAATTTAACTTTCGATTTCAGTTAAGTTTGACTACTGACTCGATTCTGTCGCATAATAAGGAATATTTCCATAGGGAGAAGAGTATCGATTTGGCGGCCGCCGGAAAAATCACGACTGCACACCGAGGCAAGGTGTGTCAGCAGTAATCCTCCGGCTCCGGCACCGCCACAGCGTCGTGCAAGGACGGAAGCAAGTAGCCATGGAGGCGCTTGCCGGCCTTGTAGCGGCAGCGGCGGCCGTAAAAGATGGGGTGATTGGGGGTGTTGCTGCAGGAGAACTCGTGCCCACGCGACCCAAAAGGAGGCCTCTCCGGCCGGCGGCCGTACATGAAGTCGCCGATGGATTCACCGAGCAGCTTGAGTTCGAAGCTCCATTCACTTCAAAGTGGTGAATCCAAGGATGCGGAAGAGCAGAGCAGCAACGAGCTTATTCATATAGAACTGGCGAAAACCAAAGCAGTCCAAAGGCCATGCCCGCGGCCTTCTGAAAAGGACTGCTCATCGGAGACACCGCGTTGCCTCGGCGAGTAAACTGCAAAGAAATTGGCCAAGCGGTTGAGTTGACTCATGCTCAGTGCCGGAAGGAACTGCATTTGATCTCGTTGCTCGGCAGGTATCGAGCGAGAAGCTTCGAGCTGGACCTTGTTTTGCTCCAAAACAACAAAAATATTCTTAAGAAATTAACCGACCATAAATATTTTTTGCGGAAGAAGTACCTATGCATTTTCTTCTTAGTAGATTTATAATAAATTAATTTAATAACTAATCAAAATTATGAGTAAAATGATGGTTTAAGATTTTTTTTTATATTTTAAAATAAATTTAAAGAATAATATGAAATTCTCGATGGTTTTCTACGTGCCCAACTGCTCGTTGACTTCTATAAAATATTTTGGTGATTTAATTAATTGATATATATATATATATATATATTAATTAGTTATGGTGTCAATTAAATAGACAAAAAAAAAAAAAAAGGAAGATAAATATGTAGATGGATCGCCCACTTGAGGATCAAAAGCAAACTCCACATACGCTTCTTGCTCTTCTTCAATCCACCAAGTCAACTCCCAACTATCCTAAAAGAATCAAGAGGGTTTCCATTCGAGAATCACTAAGATCCAGCCCTCCGTTCATGTCCCCCACTCCGGGTCCCGCGCCTCCCAGTAGATCTCAGCCCTTCGTTGGATTTTTGCCTTTCCTGATATAATAATGCATTCTTCTTCCTCATCGCGCCGCCCACACCCATTCCCCAATAAGGAAGCTGTTCCTGTCTCTCCCTCCTCCCTATTCTCTCTCTCTCCCTCTCTCTCTGACTCCCTCTCGCGTGCTCGGAGGTGGCGATGAACCATGCGCTGCCGGAGGGAGGCCGGCCGGCGGGGATGGGCCCTCCGCCAGGGCTCGCGCGCTACGGCTCGGCTCCTGGATCCTTCCTCGTCGGGATCGCTGACTCTGTCATCGCTTCCAGCGGAGGAGGCGGATCGGAGCGGTCTCCAGCCTCCGCCGGATCGGAGAGGATGATGACCCGGTTCTACGCCGGCGATTCGCACTGCCTGACTTCCGAATCGAGCTACCGAGGTCCGGACGGCGACGCCACCGCCACCGCCGGATCCCCTCTGGTCCGGCATAACAGCCTGCCCTCGGCCTTCTTCTCCCATCTACTGGCGGATCACGGTGAGCATCTATTCCGTTCCCCTACGCCTTTCTAATCCTGTGATCGACGAGGATGGCCTACGTTTCGGGTTACTGGTGGAACGGGCTTCCTGCTCCGTGTTTGTGCTGTGACAGCTGATGGAACTACGCCCCGTGTACATTGAACGTGGGTTCATGTGGATCTCCAGTGCACTAAACGATAGAAAAATAATAATATCATATTAGACTTCTGATGCGTTACGTAGGCCATGGTTCATCGTCATCCATGGCGGCCACATTAGTCTCTGTGCAACAGTTTAGATCTGTACTCGTCTTGTGAATCCCACAGAACTGAGATCTCAGTTAACATGAGTTGACTTAGTGGCTTGCTGAAACTTGAAAAACTCTACCTGGTTTGTAATGTCGCTTTTGCTTAGACTCACTCCACCAAAACATAAAAAGTACAAGTAGAAATTAAAATTTTTTCAAGTAGGGCTTTCATTGCTTATCTGAAACCAAGAAACTTGGTGGTTGCTGCTGCATCAAATTTTTACCATTCTTTTTCTACTTTTATGCTGCGTCTGTTTCATTTCCTGCTTCTGAGTTAATAATGGGATCGTTCATGTCCTATAATTCTTAAACTGATTGAATTTGTTGTCACTATCAGCAGGTCTTTCTAGTGCGAGGATGATTGGGAATTACTCTCAAGCAGGCACAGAGAACCTCCATCTATTGGCACATAGAAGGCAACGTGCCCAGTGGGGCTTCTCAAGGCAAGACTCCTTGTCGCAAATTTCTGAATTGAGCATCCCGGAAGTGGAAGAGAGTGATACATACCATGATTCCGACGAAGCAGCTGGGAATGCTAGCCAATCCTACATTTCTAGCAACTTTCAATTGGGCTCGTGGGATGATACCAACTCCATTACATTTTCTGCTCCGCAAAGCAAAAGGATTAAGTGCAATAACGGGGATATAGTTGCTAGCCTCAGTAACATTCATTCACAGGTAAGGTGCTCATTACTGACAAAAACATCAAGGATGAAACACCATCACTGACGAAACATGTCTTAGAATGATAATTTAGATTCAGCTTAATTAACTACGGCCTATGATACTGCCATACATTTTTATCATTAATCACAGTCATCTTGAAACGAAATTCTATTGATTTGGACAATGAGGTCTGATAAAAGCTCATCTGCTGTGAAGTTGGCTGTCAACAGATGCTGAAAGGATAAGAAGAAAATATAAAGCAAATGTAGTGAAAGCTTACCCAAATGTCCTGCATTGGGTCGAGATAGTAGTAGACCCTTAGGAACCAGTTTGGTTTATTGTTATCTTCATCTGCATCGCCTAATCATGGATTATCTGATGGTTGCAGTTTAGCCTTCCAAGCACATCATCAGAATTGTCTGAGTTAGAGAAATACGTTCAGATCCAACAAGATTCAGTCCCTTGCAGAGTTCGAGCTAAGCGTGGTTGTGCAACTCATCCCCGGAGCATTGCCGAGAGGGTTAGCTCATATTTCTGCATTTCTTTCTTTTAAGCTCCTAGACAAGTAATCTTTTTATTATAAAAAAAGAGAGAAAAGTAGATATATGCTCGAAACAATATGTGTAAGTTAATAAGCTTTGAAATATTTACATATATTCACAGGTTTATTTCTGATTTATGGTAATTGATTAGTTAACATGTTGGTTAATCACATTTTGAAACACGGAAAAAAATCATTGGCTTATCAAATTTTCTATCGAGCCATGAAAAAGATTCGACAAAAGACAAAAACAAATCCACTATTTGTTTTACGTCCAGTAATACATAGAGTAACTCCCAATGGTCTTGATATTTGATTTTTTTTTTGGGTTTGTGAAGTATTCTATTTTCAACATTTGTTTTGTTTTTTCAGAAATGAAATTTGAAAACCGAACAGAAAAATGAAATAAATATAACATTAATGAGAGATGAATGTTGTCAAAAAGTTAATGATAGTTTTTTTCCCTGTTCAATTTTTGTATTTAAAATAGTGGAATTAAAAAGAAGAATTTTCTTACAATTAAGCAAGACCTTAATATTCTTTTAGTATGAAATTTATGATATTGCAATTTGCCCTAGCGTTATAAATCCGGTTGAATTAAGTTGAATAAAAATTAAATGCTAAAATTATTTATGCTTTAGTTTGGAAACACTTTCCAAGTTTAGACTCAATTAAGCATTTTAATTTAAAGTTGACTGTAAAAGTCAATTTGAATTTGTGTTAGAAGGGAAATATCATGTGAAACTTGCCATTCAAATGGCCATGAAAATACCTGTACCTAAATGTTGCCCTGGTTTTCAAGCTCTGAACGTCATAATCACCAGCGCTTTTTTTTTTTTTTAATGATTTTGTTTCTGTCCACTCAACTAACGAGCTATTTATTAAATTTAGTCTTGTTGTCATTGTCAGGAAAGGAGAACACGAATTAGCAAAAGGCTGAGGAAATTGCAAGATCTTGTGCCTAACATGGACAAGGTACACACTAGAACATGCAAAAAAAGGTGTATTGTGTTTCCAGTTGCATCCATCTTTAAGTGAGATAATAGAATGTAGATAAACAGGTTTTCGCAAAAGTCATGCTTAATCTCATTACATACGAGTTAAGAAGATAATATAGGCACTGCTACTTAGTGATGTTTCTGTCGAATTCATTGAAGCAAACGAGCACCTCAGACATGCTGGAACTGGCGATTCAACACATCAAAGAGCTGCAGAGCCAAATACAGGTGAGTTTTGATACTCGAAAGAGAACTCTTATAGACAATAGTTACCCTAACCTCGAAGGTGATTTTTTTCTTTTAAAATGCATGAACACGCATATTCAAGTATATGAATATATGTAGACGTTGACTGTTATCCAATATGGCTAATCACAACCGTTAGATAATGTAATATTTTCCCACAAATGTGACTAAACATGACACATTTAGTTGGTATTAAGCATTTTTCGTGCGTCTTTGTTTGTATTCGTATGTTAGATTTATTGTTCCTATAGCACTTGGCTCCGTTTACTCTAAAAGATGCAAAGATGGATGAATTAAGCATGAAAAAAAAAACAACTTGTTCATCCATCTACTTATCCATGAGTAAATGAAGCTTCTGAGCGTTTAGCCAACTAGGTGTATTCATTTACACTTTAACCAACATCAATATACAAACTGCAATATCAGTAGTCCAAAAGAAAATGTGGTGAATCATGAATTATCATTAAAGTCTGAACTAGGAAAAGGCATCAAAATTAAATTTGGCTCAACATTTAACCATGAATTGACCATGTATGTGACATCTCTAACACTCTCCCTTTTTTCTCCTTTTCTTTTATTCTTTCAGAACCTTAAACAAGAACAAACCAATTGTACATGCACCGCGAAGCAGGAAAAGGCTTGAGCCTTGAGGGTCAGTGACTATGCATGCACACGCTGTGCATTACTTGTTGCTGTGTTCCTTGTTCTCTTTAAACAATATATCAAAGATACAAGACCACATCGAGTACATCGTAGGCTACATGGATCTAAGGAACCATGCCTGGATGCGCAAACTATACAAGGGAGTTGTGCCCTGTCACTGTCGTGCTTCAGTATTTAAGTTGGACAAAATTCCTTGCAGCAAGTATATTGAGGGTTATAATGATGTCGTATAGGACTTTGTTGATTGTAGGTGACAAGTGCACGCTAATAATATCAGCTTGTCATTCGGGCAATTGGCTACTTGAATCTGGTTCTTGCATCTCTTTTCTAATGTTATACCTACTCGGATGGATTGCAATTTACCCTGGTGAGCAGGTCTGGATAACACACAAAGCAAGCTCGATGATATTCCATTTTTTTTTAGAATGCATGCTTTATTTCGTGTCCCTCTAGCTTACAAGTTAGAGGCAGCAATGGATCACATACAGACCGAATATGAGCAATCCTGGATGTCCCTGGTATGACCAAATACTTACCGCCGACCAAGCAGATTGAGCCCTGACATGAGCCATCCCGGAAGAGCTCAGGATAGCCCAGGGTGATCTCCTTCACTTAATTCGGTTATAGATCGATCGTGATTAACCGTAGGATAAATCAGAGAAAAGCTCCCAAGATAAAAGATCTCACCCTTTGCATAAGCAATTCAAGAACCAGTGGACGTGTGTAACGTTGATGATAAAATAAAAGAACATTCAATCGTACCAATGAACAATCCACCAAAACATCAAACGCTCAACTTTCTTTAACAGAACTTAAATCAACTATGATACTTAGGCCCGGAGGATCGAGGTGAAACATAGACTGCTCGAAGAGCATATTACAGCAGAAGACGAGTTAGCCAAAGAAGAAAAACGCTGAAGAAGCAAATGTTGAACTTCAACGGAGCTACTACCATGGAGCATCGGGAGTGAGAGAGGTTTCTGTAAGCTCCAAGGATTTTCTTTATGTAACTTAGTTTTTTCCGCTATGGTTGAATAAAACGCCAACTATTGCCCATCTTTCACCCAAAATAATAATAATGATAATACTTGTTGGATTCGCGTCATTTGGAACCAAAGCCAAACCATTTTGCCAAAAAGAACTTGTTTTTCCCACGGGTTTCACGTTCCTTCCCTGGAAGAGGTCCTGGAATTGGAGTCCGAGTTGGGGCCACAACGGGCAGAGGTTTTTCCTTTGCTGCAACAAAAATATCACACGCTTAGGGAAGACTAAACTCAGTGATAAAATGAATATAATTTTTTATGCTGTGATTTCTTTTCTTTTTTTTAAACAAAAAGGCATGATTTTACGGGCGAGCTGCTTCGTGAATTTGCATATTTAATGCATTTGTACTCTTTGTTTTTTGGCTAACCATGGAGATTGCAATATGTTTTTATTCTGAAAATAAGTGAAAGAAAAAAGTTAAAACTTCATGGTAATATGGATGGCTACGTACGTTGCCACTAGCAGAATTTCCCATTGAATGTTCAAAGTAGTGGCAGGTGATTAATTGGGGAAATGAACATGGCTTTCAAAAATAAACAAAAATAACAGTGTTTGTAGCTTCCCAGATGCTAAAGTCCAAACTGTTGGAACTAACAGAAATCTAGAAAATAAAAGAAGGTTAACCGAGTTTAGTCGTTTTTGACATTTCTAAATTTAGGAATTAACTTTCAACCTCTTGGAGGATCAGTTTTTTTGGTCAAATCAATCCACAATCAAAGTATGGTCTGCACCCACTAAATATATTTCCATATATATATATATATATATATATATATATATATATATATATATATATATATCCACAATCAAAGTATAGTATGCACCCACTAAATATATTTCCTGCCACTGCCACTGAATTGATGTAGCATAGGATTTAGGGTTTATATACTTTTAGTGGATTTAGGGGAAGGTTCAGTGGGTAATTTCAATATTTAGCAAATAGTTCGTCCAATTCTTTCACTGGGAAGTTCTATCATTAAGATGGTAATTCTTCCTTTAGTAAATCCTTCTTAGATGCTCCTCTCTTGCTTCACATCTCTCACTCTACCCTCTTCCTCCACGCCCTCTTTCTTGTGGTTAGTTCATAGCAATTCACTATTGATCATGTTGTATCTATTTTCTCTGATGAACACTCATCTAATACAGTGATAAACTTTTAATATTTGAGATTAAAACATGTCCAGACTAATTAAACTTGGAGAAGTAGTGAGCCTGAAGTAAACAGCCGACAAAAGTAAACAAAAATTAAACTTTCAGGGGATAATTTTGAGGAAGAAACATAGACTGACCTCATAACTCGCAATTACTCGGAAAATGGTGAAATTAAACAATTTACGAAAAGAGAACCATTTCTATAGGGCCTAGAAAAACCAAAAACAGGAATTTTGCATAACTTACAGTCATGAGTAGCCTTTCCATAATGCTTCTTGAGAGCTTCAAGAAACAAACTGTCCTTGTGATCTTGCATCACTAGTTTAAAAAAGATGGCAAGAAGATAACAAACTCAAAAAAGAGTTAATAAATAGGTCAAAATAAATATGAGTAATTAAAGATTACATTGCTCAAACAATTCATGTCTGTAGTTGGCAGAAGAACCAGCTGAAAGCAATCGTACTGCCTCTGCATCTCTCTTTGCAACAAATGAAGATGTGGCATTAAGATTATGTGTATCCAAGAGAATTCCTGCAAGCTGGAGACAGAATAATGTATCCTATTTTGCTGGAACTTGCAAAAGAGGGCGAAATCAACAATAAATATGAAAGATTGTGGGTTTTACCAATAGTTTTTTCAAGTTATGATTCTGAAGTAGATCATAGGCTTCTTCACAGTAATTATCTGTGAGAATTGTGCACAGTGAACCCACCTATGCAAGAGAGAATGAAATGAGAACTTCATAGACAAATTGCTTCTCAGATTTTCAAACAGTGATCAATCACCTCATTCTTAGTTTTAAGCACATCTTGCCCGATAACAAGCATACTTAATTGTCTGTTCATCAAAAAATTCCCGAGATCTACCTGATTCACGCATGAAACAAGTAAATAGTCGTGAGAAATGAACACATGATTATTGACAATAGACTAAAAAGGTTAAACTACATCAAGCATCTTAACCATCAGATACTAATGTAATTTTCTTTGGATATAAAGGTATAACAGTGAATATCATGAGTCGAAACTTCAACTGTCACTGCAAATACAAGCATACAAAAGAGTAGTGAGGCCTCAAGCATATCACTTCAGCATTGATCACAGAGGAGATATTGAACTTATCGTGCATCATGGAGCCATGGAGGCTCCAATATGAAGATTGGCACCAGAAGACGTGATAGGTGATGTTTGGAAGCACTCAAGCACACATGTAATGCTGTAAAGAAAGAGTAGATCTAGTACCTCGTCGGCAAAGAGCAGTGCTGAAGCATCAATGCCGACATGGAATAAGAGCCAAGCAGCTTCTTCATGCTTGTTCATCGTCCCTCTCTCAATGTTCACCACAGGTATCACGGCCACATCTTCCTCCTCTCTATTCTGCAGTAACCACGCATAACATATAGCCGCCACCATTGTACTCGCCGTGCCTATCAAAGAAACAAAACCCCAGTTGGAGAAATTCGGTAGATATTGTCGAATGACATGGAGAGAAGGAGCTTATATGAATTTACTTAAACCATTCGACGATCCGGAGAGGATGATCTTGGCCTTGGATAGGACTTCTCCACGGGAGATCCTCCCGATCATTGTCCTCTGCCCGTTAAGGAACGCGTTGATCTGATTCACGTCCCCTGGGGACAGCCCCTCCCCTAACCGATACCCAGAATCCAACGCGGACGAGATGGACCTTCGGTGGGAGAATCCCTTCTCCTCCTCCGGCCGAGAGAGCGTCTCCAGTGAACACGTCGTGGAGGAGACAGACCTCCGATGCGCCGACTCCACCAGATTCCGCGGGGGTGACAGAGCCAGAGGCACGACATCCTCCGGCGGAGGTGGCGCCGGGGAGCGGCTGCGGAATGTTCGACGAGAAGTAGCCGCGGGGGACTGAGGCTCGCAGGGAAGATCTTGGCGGAAGCGGGAGGTCCGACGAACTGGAAGCTTCGGTGGGAGAGACGGTGGCGAATTGGAGGCAGTGGGAAGTTGGGGTTCGCCGGAGGGCAGCAAGGAATCGGAAGAGGAAGGGTTTCGATTCTGGCGCGAGGAGGACCGCCGAAGAATCTCGTCGCTGATCCCTTCCAGCGACTTGTGCCTAAAAATTACCCTATATTTTAATTATTATTTAAAAAAAATACTTATAATAATAATATTACCATTCATCATTTGCATTTGGATAAATTTTTATTAAAATAACTTTTATATTTAATCACTCACGCTTTTAAATGACTCACATTCCAAAAAGGATAATATAATTTTCTAATTACCATTCTATAAATAGACAATTTAATAATTTTATCGAGCTATTCCATAATTATTATGAAAAAAATAAATCATAAAAATTCTAATAAATTTTAATATGGTCACTAAAACACGTAAATATTATCTAAATTCAAAAAAAAATTAAAATCTTTTTCAAAATCAATTCATATTATTTCTATAAGTACCATTGTATTAATCATCACACTGTATACTTAATACTTATTATTGACTCACTCTTATAATTAATAAAATGGTAATAGCAAAATGTAAATGAGCATGTTAATAATATTCATAAGTCGGAGGATAAAAATGATGGAATATTTTTTAAAATAATAAAAACGCTAAAATTTATCTATTTTTTATATCCTAAAGAGAATAGTGATTTGCCTCCCAGCCTCCACATTGCACGCATACCTCCTCGCGGATCTCGACAGGGGATCCTTCCGATCAAGCAACGGCGTCTTCGCCGCCTCTTTCTGATCGGCGGAGGCGAACCTCGGCGACCCAAAGAACCTTGTTGGAGAACCCGGCTGCCCGGCTGACGAAACAGCCACTACCTTCTTCGCCTCCTCCAGCCACTCCTGCGTCAGCCGACCGGTGTGATTTCTGCCACTGACGCTGCGCAAATTCCTCTCCTCCTCCACCTCCTCCTCCTCCTCCTCCTCATTTGTATTTCTTTCACCGCCCATATAATACTCTCGCATCTTGTTCGCGTCGGCGGTGCCGAAGAACCAGTCGTTCATCAAGTCCGGCAGGTCCGGGAGTAGCTCGCCGGCGGCCACTTCCCCTCGCTTCTGGGAGCTCATTTTCTTGGAGTTGCCTCCCTGCACCATGAGAGGGAATTAACTGGGGAACTGGGAAGCGATGGCTGGGGCTGGACATCGATGGACAAACTGGAGTTTTATGCAACAAAAAGACTGAGATCACGAGGCGAGAGGAGTCCAATCAACGCTGCAGATGGTGGTTGATTGGGAAGGCCGGCCGTTTGAATCAGTCTTTCTGTTGCGGAAAGGAACATGCATGGAAAGCAAACATCCCATCGGCAATTAACCAGTCGACCGGCGGCCGTGAATGGCCGAGCTCGGCCCGTTCATGTTTGGCCCTGAATCCGCCCAGTTAACAGTGCGTTTGTCGGATTCATTAACAAAATCTTCACCATGATTAATTATTAAGCTTACTATTGTGTTTAATTAAGTCTCTTCGGCGATAAAGTAACTGCTCATTTTGCAATATTGCATCTAATTATTTTATTTTTTACGTGAAAATATTAAATTCAATAATTTCAGTATTAAACGAGCATACGAATTCCTCCATTTAAAAGGTTAAATAATTCGAATACTATACAAGCTAATTTGGAAATGTGATACTCCAAAATATTTCGTCGTATTATATATTATGATTAAATATTAAGAAGTGATGGTTGAGGAAACATCGAATTTACTATTTGAAGTTGGATGGTAAATGTTATAATTATTTCTATGACTGTCATATGAAAAATCATACATATACATTTTTCAATTGTGAATATTACAATAATTAAGATACGATCGAGAATATATCAAATTGTAGACGGAGATTTTAAGATAAATAATAACTCTTAAGAGTGATTGCGAATGGATATATATACAAAGTAAAACAAGATTATTACTTTTGAAGAATAACATTTATAGATGGAACAAATAATTTATAAAATTAAAATTATGATTTTTAGAATTTTATTTGTAATGTATGTGTGAAAGTTTAATCCTTATATGAAGAATATGAAATCAATGTTAGGGAATAAAATGAATCATATAAGTAGTAATTATTAATGTAATCTAATATAGCATGAATGTAACTTTGTAAGTTGACTATTTACCTGATATATTTAAATTTATAAATTAAAATAATAATAATAATAATAATAATGCTTCCATTGGTAAAATTATGATCTAGAGGCCACGAATTTAAATCATAAAAATAATCTCTTATCAAAATAAAATAAAATTATATATAATAGACCACTAAACTGTCATGTAATAATAATACCTCACAAATATAGTGCAGGAAGAAAAATAAAATAGATAGATCAAAGTTTAAAATCTAAATGGAATAAAAATTTTAGAATGAGTATAAATTGTGCTATAATTTTATCCACAAAATCTGAACTTATGAATTATTAAAAATAATAATAATAATGATAAAATAAAATAATTGCTGATATATCTTTGCCGTTGCGACATGCGCGTTGGCATTCCAATTTCCAACGAAGGAAAGCCAAAAAGAAGGTAATCAAAGGCGCAATCAAAGGATTCCAAATCCGATCGTTTCCAGCTGCTTTCCAACCGGATCCGTGTTCGTCGTTTTCGTTTTCCAGAAATTGTTGGGTGTAATTGCAAATTGTAATCCTTTCATCTAATTTAATAATTAGTAATATACTAATATCATTATATAATGATATAACATTTTAATCCTTAATATTTATATGCGAGAAGTAATCTTCCGCGTCATTCTCCTCCGGATACGCCTTTTCCACCGCACCACCTCTTCGCCGGACGCAATGTTCTCCGACCACGTCCACCCTCACTCTCCTCCAGACACGCCTTCTCCTCCTTCGCCGGAACTCTCCCTCTCTCCCCGCTCCTCCGCCTCTTCATCCCGAAGCTTCATCCCCAGACTACCGCCGCCGCCCGGAGACTACGTCATCAAGGTCAAGAAGGACCTCATCCTCCGCGTGCCCCCGCCGGAGAAAGCCCAACTCGTGTCCCTCTATGCACGCCGCTCCGCTTCCTGCCGCCGCCGCCGCAGCCTCTTCAGCTGCCTCGCCTGGGCTGTCGCCTCCCTTTCTGTTCTCCTCTTCCTCGCCGCCGCAGCCGCCGTCATCCTCTACTTCGTCTACCATCCTAAAGAACCCGCAATCTCCATCGACGCTGTCTACGTTAGGAACTTCAACCTCACCGCCGCAGCCCTCTCGCCGAAGTTCGTCGCCACCGTTCGAGCGCTCAACCCCAACAAGCGGTTGGGCATCCATTACCTCGGAGGGGGCGAGGTGATGGCGTCCTACGGTGGGGTCAAACTCGGCGACGGCGCTTTGCCGGACTTCTACCAGGAGCGGCGCAACGTGAAGGTGTTCGACGCAGACCTGACGGCGTCGGGGATCCTGCTGTCGTCGGCGATCCGTGAAGACTTGGTGACGGCTGAGGAGCGCCGTCAGGTGTCGTTACTCGTCGACGCGTCAGTGCCGATCCAGTTTAAGGCCGGTTCCGTCTCGAGCTGGACTATCACCGTCAAGCTCCGGTGCGACGTGACGGTGGATCGTCTAACGCCGACCTCCAAGATCGTGTCGCAGTCTTGCGGAGTCCAAATGCAAATTTAATTAATATTATTATGTTTTTTTTGTGAGAGACTTGCAAACAATTTTTTTTTTCACAAAATAAATAAATAAATATAATTTCCCTGATTAATAATTCAAGTGTTACTTTTCTACTTGCTTTACATATTTCAATTTCGAATTGGGTTTGATGTTGAAAAATTGCACCGAATATTAAATGTGTTAAAATTATTTCAATATATCGAAATAAAATATAGAAATTTTTTTCCTTCGAGCATAAAATATTTAGTTTTATGAAAAACTATTTAAACTCAAAAATATTTCCTATTATATTCTCTAAATAATAATTTCTTACCCATTATATTATTCAAATAGTGTTTTTTTCTTCCAATAAACTAAATTTAACTTTTAAAAATATATTACATTTTGTTATGAAAATTATATTATGAAGAAAATATATAATAAATTATGCATTTTTTCAAGAAATAAAAGAAAATTAATTTATACAGTATGTATGAACTTTTTATATAATTTATTTAAATGCAAATATTTAAATATATGAAAATGAAAGGCTTATTATGCACATATATTGTTGAGTTATATTTTAAAAAAATTAGAAAGTAAATCAACTTTAATAAAAACATTAGCTTCTTTAAGACAAAAAAAAAATAAAAAAAATTGTGTTTTAAAAATAATTTTATAAAAAAAACTAAATATCAAGGATAAAGTTGAATTTTTCCTTGATATAAAGTATGCATGCTTATGTTGAAATATTTGTACTTTTTTTCGTTACATTTCTTTTTGTATTCTTTCCTTCCGTTCGACGGGAGAAGAGGAAAGCAGAGGGGGAAGGGTTAGCCATGGCGGACGCCTGCAACTCTCGGAGCCTTTTGTGGCTCGTAAAGCCCTGCCGGCCCGATCCCCGCCGCGAGATCATGGCCCTGACGCCGCTGGATATCATCCACCACCTCAGGCCGTCTTCCGCCGCCCCAATCGCGTCGCTGCCTGATGATCTCCTACTCGAGTGCCTCTCCAGGGTGCCGACGTCCTCCCTACCCGTCCTCTCTCTCGTATGCCGCCGTTTCTCCCTCCTCCTCGATTCTCCCGCCTTCCTCCGTGTCCGCCGCTCTCACGGCCGCCTCCGCCGGACCCTCCACGCCCTTTCCCTTTCCGATCTGGGTCGACTCTCCTCTGCTTCCCTCTCCGCTGATTCTTCCTTCGACGCCTCCTGGGACCTATTCTCCACTTCTTCCGGAGCTGTCTCACTTGAAGCCCTCGAGGGATCCTTTTCCTTCGCTCATGCCCGTGCGGCGGTCCTCGGACGCTCGATCTACATCATTGGCCGCGGAGCTACCCTCCGGTACGATACTTGGACTGGGGCGGTCTCTCCTCGGGCTCCGACCA
This sequence comes from Wurfbainia villosa, assembly GCA_025175895.1. NCBI lineage: Eukaryota > Viridiplantae > Streptophyta > Magnoliopsida > Zingiberales > Zingiberaceae > Wurfbainia > Wurfbainia villosa. The sequence continues at coordinate 20,618,063 of CM045991.1, read as the reverse complement.
TTTTCCCTCGCAAGAAATTCGCCGCCGCGGCAATCGGAGGCAAGATCTACGTGGCCGGGGGCGCCGCCCGTACTTCAGCTGTTGAAGAGTACGATCCGGTGGCCAATGCGTGGCGGGTAGTCGCGGAGGCCCCAAAGCAGCGTTATGGCTGCGTCGGTGCCGTTTCCGGAGGGGTGTTTTACATTGCCGGAGGTTTGCGCGTCGGCGGAGGCGGGACTGTAGTGGAGGCTGGGAGGCTGGACGCCCATATTTGCGCTGGATCTATGGATGCTTACCACGTGGAGGCGGGTGCGTGGGTGAGAGGTCGGCCGGGCGCCGGGGCAGGGTCGGCGGCTGCGGTGCCCGGAGGTTGGTGCGTCGTTGGGGCATGCGGATCGGGGCCGTACGTGTACGTGGTAGCAAGCCACGCGGTGGAGCTGTCCTTTTGGCGTTGGGAGGGGAAGGTGCGGAGGGGCGGCGGCGGTGAGTGGACGCGGCTGGTACCACCGCCAGTGCCGGCCCGTGTTGGCCTTGGCGGGGCTGTTCGCTTCAGCTGCGCAGCCGTGGGGGAGGAAAAGGTGGTGGCGCTAGTCCACGTCTCGGTCGGGTGCTCAGGCGGTGGCGGTGCAAGATGGGGTTCCGACAATTTAGCGGTGGAGGGTGCGTTGCTTGTGTACGACATAAGGAGCGGCGAATGGAATCGAGGCCCGGACCTACCTACGAGACTCCGACGAGCCGCTGTTGTCTGCGTTGAGTTCTGACCAACCCACGGTACCACCTACCATGTCCCGTCATTAAGCATTCACCAAGAGGTTGATAGTTTTAGATGTGATCGACTAAAATGATGATCAAATTCAATGTTTGAGATGTGTCTAAGTAGTCTATGGTCAATTGCTTGCTATTGAAGCATGCTTAATGAGATTGGTGATATCTTCTTGACAATTATCTTTTCAGGTATTTGAACAAGCTGCTCCTGTGCCTGTTCATAAGCTTGGCATCTGTTGGGATTAAGTTCATATGACTACTGGTGAGATTTTTTTATTTGTTTCCTTTCGCTCTTCTAGTTTTTGAGTTCTCTTTATTCCACTGGAAGTATTGTGAATCAAGCATTTAGTTTGTGCAAATCTATCTTTGCTTGGACTCGATTACTTAATGGTTGTCACTGGAGGCAGCCATGTGATTCTTCTACATTTTTTTCTTTTTCAGTTTCAGAATCCCGAGCATTCATGTAGTGTCTGCAGTATGCTGCTTGCCAATTGGCAAGTACAATATCTGCACTGCATCTGGTGAATTATTTTTCCATGAACACATGAAAGTTGCTCTACATGGTCAAAGCAGAAGATTAATATTTGAATTTTTGTCACATGCTGGTACATTAAAGTAGTTTGGTTTGTTTGTTAACGTTAAGTCTGGTATTAGTATATATCATGACAAACCTCATTTTTTTGCACATGAAAGAATGAACTCGCTGTTGAACATAAATGGTATTCTGCAGGATTGATTTTTCTCACATTTAAACCTTTATTATCCAGTCTTATGAAACTCCTTGGAGGCCATAGAAATTCGGATCTAACACTATCTCTCTGTCACGCTTCTTGTGCATCTACTGTTTTTTCTAGTCGATCTGCTCAACGTAGTTGGATAGCGTTTCTGATGGACCAAGGCTTTGTTTTTGTGATATGAAAGAGCAAATTGTAGTTTTCCTTCTGTATCGACTTATTCATGAGTATCCTTGTTTGAAGAGTAGAGCATGTAGGCTGTGATATGAAAGAGCAAATTGTAGTTTTCTTTTGTTGCTGAAAGATGGGAAGAAGGTATGATCATGACTTAGAGCATCTATATCAAGCTTTATTATGGATCTCTCAAGTGGTAATGAGTGGCCCCTCGCTATCTTGAATGGTAGAGACGTTGGCAGATAAGATAAGCCAAGTATTCCTTCATGAAAATAAAAAAGGAAAAAGAAAAAAAAAATGCAAATTAAATAAGACGGAAGCATTGAGCATCATCCTATGATTCTCTTAGAGCATGTGATATGATTCATATGTTTGTGCCCTTTCATTGTGGTTGGTCCCAAGAAATAATGAAAATTTAAGGGGGTGTTTGGTAGAGAGAAAATTTTCTATTTTCTGTTTTCATTTTCTGAGAAAACGTGTTTGATTAGCATTTTTCATCTCCGTTTTCTGAGAAAGAATTTTTTAGAAAATTGAAAAATAGAAAAAAATTATTTTCTATTTTTCAAAAAATAGAAAATGAGAATGCCAAAAGCCCTAAGCATCTTGTTCATTTTTTTTTTTAAATTTATCTCGCTTAATTTGCTCTGTTCGTTCGACTCTGCATGCTTTGTCTATTTGTTTTGACTCGATGTGACTTGTTTGATGCTCTTGACTGAATCCATTGAATTATTGACTTGTTCCCAATGTGTATTTCTAAAATAAAATGGAGTTAGAAATAGTTGTTCTTGATAATAGTTTAAGAAACAAATAAAATAATAATACCACTAAAATTATTAATTTGAATTTAGGCTTAAAAACAAATATATTTTATGAGAGAAATCAAGCAGTTTTGCTAGCCTTTGACTTGGTTGGGCCCACATAACAAATCGGCTCGGATAAGATTATAAAAGCGTGGCTGCTCTTATTTGCTCCTTCCTAATCCCTCGCCATGGCCAACGTTTCGGTCGCCCCCCTCACTCTGCTTCTCGCCTCCGGCGTCTCCACGGCCGCCTCCTCCCGATCGCCCCCCTCCCCTCCAGAATCCATCGCCGTAGTCGCGAATCCGAGCAAACCCCTAGACAACAACCACTGCCACTCCGTGCACAGGTACTGCCTTCTGGCTCGGCGGAGGGACCTCCTCGCCGGCGTTTCCTTGTCCGCGATCTTGTGGAAGGAGCCTCTCTCTTCTCTGGCCCGCGAGGTGGAGGTGGGTTCCTATCTGCCGCCGTCCCCCGCCGACCCTTCCTTCGTCGTCTTCGAAGCAACCTCCAAAGATACGCCTGCTCTTCGCGCTGGTATGTACCCCCCCTGCTCCGTTACAAGTTCGTAGAACATTTGATTCGAGATGTCTATATCTTCTTCCTACATTCTCGATTGAATATCCAATGTGCGGTTGGTTTGATTTGGGTGCTTAATTCTAGATCGCAACTGCCTGTTCTTGTTACTCCTTTGGTTATGTTAGAGAACTAGTAGCAGCTTTCAACATACTTGGGAATAAAAAGGCACAAGGTCCATAATTATCCTTTTAACAGTTGAAAACATTCCCTTTTTTAACAGTTAAAAAGCATTCCTTTTTCTGCTGTGTGCAACATTATTGAGCTTGTGTGATAGAAACATTTTAGTATTCACAAAACAACATAAGGACGGCGACGCCATTATATTACATGTGAATGTGATGCATCCATTTTTGTACTTTGTTTGATACTGGTTCTTATTGCTCTTCAGCATCTCATATATTTTCCTGCGCAGGCAATGTGCAACCATACAAATTTATACTCCCACCAACTTGGAAACAAACACGAGTTGCAAACATACTCTCAGGGAATTACTGCCAACCAAAATGCGCTGAACCATGGGTAGAGGTGAAATTCGAAGATGAAAATCAAGGTAAAGTTCAGATTGTGGCTTCGCCGCTGATTCGACTGACAAACAAACCCAATGCTACAATTGAAGACATTGGAAGCCCTGAGAAATTGATTTCTTCTCTCGGACCTTTTGTCACTGGAAACACATTTGACCCCGATGAGTTACTAGAAGCTTCTGTTGATAAGCTTGGTGATCAAACAGTAAATTTCTTAACTTTTATCTTTCTTATACAATAATTCTAGTGCTTGTTTATGTGTCTTTTCTTTTTAACCTAACACTTTTAAGCTTATTTTAAGAAGGTAGCGATTTGAGAAATTATAGTATAAACATAGAAATTGTAGTTAGCCTTTCATGATCTCAGAACGGTGATCATTCTCTAGTTTACAAGTTCCTTTATTTTCTTGTGGCTTGACTGAATTGCATCTTTGGCCATCTTTCATCACCATTGGTTAAATTACATCAGTCAGGCTATTTTTCACAATAATATTCTTGGTTCTTTACGTTATTCAAGAATATCAATTGAATGAGCTTATTAGCTTATCATCTTTCATTATCTCAATTGCAGTATTACAAATATGAACTCGAGACTCCATTTGCTTTGACGGGCTCACATAATCTAGCAAAGGCCACTGCCAAAGGAAATACAGTAATCTTGTTTGTAGCAAGTGCTAATGACAAACAGTGGCCAATTTCTCAGAAGATTCTTAGAGCAATGCTCGACTCATTTCAAATATGAGTATCCTCGTGATGAAAGCCCAGTGTGACTACCTAATTCCTTCTACTCTAATGTTGTTAATGTCATCATCTTCTCTCCTCGAATTTAAGTCTGAAAATTTGATTTTGGCGTCTCCTAGAGGCAGACAACAGAGCGGAGCTATTTAAAGCCTTGCTAAGAGTTTGCTCCTTTAATCTACAAGATGCAGATTTTTCCTATTCTTCTCAAAGTTACGAGACTTTTTCATATTTTTGTCTATACAAAATGTCTAATTTTTAAGTACCTTTTTTCCTTTGTGAATTCAATTGAATTGAATTGCCACAGTAAAAAGAGTTTGACATATGATTATCAACTAATCCTCGTTTTTGATTTATTGATGACTTTTTTGTCCAACTGATGGTCTAATCTTGTGATAGGTGATATTATGAAAACAGGATTATTTTCATGATGCTTCGATTTGTTTGCTAGATGGCACGCGTCATTTATAAGAATTTTCAAAACATAAAGTATAAGAGTGATATAATTCTATTATTTGCCTGACGTAAAGAAGTCACATGCCAAGGATGAGACGATTCGTAAATAATTTAACATAATTCTATTGACTAGCCGCACACTTTTTTTTGCCCGCTTTGTCCTGCATTCCTGCGTCACAACGTGGGTCTCTGCAATTTCTCAGGTTTGGTCTCCATATTTCTGATACATCTCTAGATTTTCCTAGTTCACCTGTCAAATAGTCTCTAAATATACAGAGATATTCGTTCGTACAAATTCAAATTCAAACTCAAATTCTTTATTTATTTCTTTGAATATTTTACCACACTCGTGGAACATACGATAGTCAAATCTATTAAAAGTAGAGTTTACATATTAGTTAGTCACTAAATTAACATTCCATTACATAATTTACCATTTTAGTTCCTCATCACGGGACTAGACAATGACAAAAAGACAATGTAGTAGTAGCCGAACGAACACACTCGACGTTGGTAGAACAATCAACATACTTGAGGCAGTAAAAACAAGGTTCAGAAACGATCATTCCAAAGCTAAAACTGCAGGGCGACAACTGAGCAATAGAAATTTCTTGTAGCTGCTCCTTTCATGGTACTTAGCCAGCCTTGGCAACTGAGAATTGCATAGCAGCAACAGACTCGCCATAGGCACTATTTCAACATTTCACATCTGTCAAACCAGAGTAGCCCGGGATTTCCACCTTTGACTGGTAAGCACTTCTTTCACGCAGCAGTGCTAACCTGAAAACAACGAAGGCAACTATAAATCAGACATTTATTACATGCTAAAATACTAGGAATGCTAAATGATTTGAGCATCAGGGTTTTTGGACATGACATGATCATCCGGGAGTCGACATTGCTTTTCTGAGAGTGAGATTTCCTGTCGTGGCTGCTGCTTTTGTAGGACTTGTTTTTACTATGTTTTTGCTTCCGAGTTTCTTTCTTTATAATCTTGTAACGTCGATGGTGCCCCTTCACAGTGTGGCAGTCAGATGTAACTGGTGGGTCATAGACATCTGGTGCCCACTTGACTGCCAATTTGGTATTCCGCTGCATGCCTAGTTGTGCACGGCTTCCTTTCAAGGCTGAGATAAGCTTTGGAGTAGACTGGGAAGCCAATAAGAGCCATTATTTATGTATTAAAATGATAAAGCTATTTACGTCGACTATTATTCATTAAATAAAAATTGATTGTTAGATAAGTTGAGCGCCCTACAGATACATGGACAATGTAAACCGAGTTTCTTAATCAACATGGAGCAGAAAATTTTCCACCAACACCTTAACTCTGGATCAAGTTTAATCAGATTCAAGTATACGTTAAACTAAGAAGCAATTCCACAAGAACTTAAATAACCAGGTAAATTCATTCAAGTATACGTTACACTAAGAAGCAATTACACAAGAACTTAAATAACCAGGTAAATTCAGATAGGTATTGACGGCACTAAAAGGTGACACGAAGAATGTGCCATAGAACTCTAATTATGGTGAAAATTACAAAAAAACCAGACAACCCAAGTCAATAAATCAGGCAGGTTCATTAAAAACTCAAATAAAATCATTGTCCTTCCCTATCTCGTATCTATGGCATTTTCCCCTTAGTGGGCCACTTTCTCATTTAATAAATGTGTAAAGCTTTGGGTTACTCATTGGAGGAATACCAACAATCTGAAACTTTCTTAAATCATATTTAAGATTAACAAGTCGACATTGGAATATTACAGTGGCTGACATGTATTACAAGAATCATATTCAAAAGTACACCTACGGATTGTTTTAATGTCTATGACCCTTTTGTAGCCATAAGTGAATGTGCAATCCCTCTCTGCATAAGCTTATACAGCCACAAGCAGCTTGACCAGAGGCCTTTAAAGCAATGATCAATATAAGGATGAGGTTCATCCTAACATTAGTAAGGAAAACTATAGAAATGTGTGGAACATGGTTTTTCCTTACATTATAAGCAACCACTAAATGCAACGTCTCTTTGTAGCATAATTTGGACAGCAGATAGATATACAAATTGGTGTGGAAACGAACTTACAGGTTTTTCAGAGTTCTCAACATCTCTTGTTATACTCAGTGGTTCTCTCGTGTCCGGGGAAGGAGGTGATAGCAAATATTTCACCATGTGTCCAGAAGAATGCTTGTTAAAATCCTCTAATTTATTGTCATCCATCAGAGTTATGTCAACCTGATTGACAGCACAAGTTTCATCCTGATCTGTATCAAGGTCACTATCACATCCTGCCTTATAAGAATCACCAACATGAAGGATTCCATTTAATAACTGTCCAAGTTCTCCAATTATCAGTTCATCCTTCTCATTAATAGACAAAAGGCCAAGATCCTCCCAGGCTACATTCTTCAAAATATTTTCACTGATGGTAGGAGTACTGCATTCATGCTCCACAGATGATTCCATGAAGTCAGGACTGCAAGATCAGTCTCAAAATCTTTAGAAGTTATCTTTTTGCAAGACAAACAGCTGGCCGTCGATTGAACCCTGTAAAATAGTTTTCTTTTAATAATCAATAATATCTATAATAAGTTAATGGAAGTAAAGTAAAAACAAAAAAAAAACAAAAAAGTTATATGTCGCAGCTAAGTTCCAGATCATAGTTGTAATAACCGATGTTACAACAGAGGGATTTTTGTTAAAAAAGAATTCACCTCACAAAATATTGATAACTTTGAAGTGGTGATACAAACATAATGAAACTTTTGATGCACATGTAAGAACCCAAAGTGAACATAACATCAGAGAAAATGATCTTTCGAACCTGAAATTTCATTCACTTTCCATACTTGCAATATGCTGCGAATCGCACAGATATTTATATTGAGTTAGTTTTAAAAAGACATAGTTCCACGGAAAAGAATCACATTTCGAGGAAGATAGGATCTGCAATTACCATTCCTCGTCAAATGAACAAAAAAAAAAAGCCTTAATCATCCTTTCGTTTGTAGACAAGAGAAAAAAAAAATTTCCAAGCAGCCAAATCTGCAAACGGCAGAAGCAAGGATTGAGCAAGTACATTAGAATAGCAAACATCCTGTGGTAAACTTTTGGTTTCCTGCAGCAATTATGAATTTCATCTACCAAAAATGCAAGAGGATTATTAGTTATGTTTTTATGGCCATTTTCCTAGACTACCTTTAAACTATTTGGTTGAATGAACTAGACCTACAAATTGTTTAATTATACAAACTCATTGAAAAAGTGCCACCAGGCATATTACCAACTATTGAGTACTGGCTATCTGATGTTCCTTTCAGTTCACATCGTGACATGGTCAAGCAACCTCGGGGGAAAAAAAATCCCGAGACAAACAAAACCCTCAATAACCCTCAAATTAAACGTCTTAAGAACAACAACAACAAAAAATAAATCTAATCAAAAAGCAAATTTTCTTAGAGTACCTAAAAGATCTATACTCATTATGCAGAAATCTATACAGTAATAACAAACCAAGAAAATACCTCGGTCAAGTTTCTTTAGTCAGCACCAAGAACAGCAAAATCCCAAACTTTAAGATGCCCAGGCAAATCGAAGCACGCGAAGGTACCACAAACTGAAGAATGAAGAGAGAAGGCAAGAGGGAACAGGAGAAGAAAATCGAATGGAGAAGAAAACCTAATTTGTTCGCAACCGAGGTGAGATTTTAACACCCCTCGGAAAGCAAATGTTAGCTAAGATTACTGCGACGATTCCACTTATTACGCGTGTGTTTAAGACGGCTGGAACTGGATTTGCTATAGGAGGTGAGCGAGGACGAAGAAGAGTAGAAAGTCGGTCGCGGGTTGAGGGTTTCTCCGAGCACCGAAGGCATGGTCGATGCTCTTCGAAACTAATGGCAAAAGCCCTAATCCGCCGCCGATCCCAGGGTTCCAAACTCGCCCGATCGCATGCAAATCGAGAGGATCAAAATCTCCAGGAGGAGGGAGGAGGAAGACGATGCAAATTGCGCAACCCGACAAATAGATCGGAAGGAAAGCGCAGGAGGAGGATTATAAAGGCGCCGTTTTTATTGAGCGAACAGTTTGCAACGACGTTACCCTAACGGGACCTCGTGTCCTTATGGCTTAGTCCAATAATTACAAGGGTAGATCTGTGTGTCCAATCCATAGGTGAGCATAAATATCATTCCGTGGAAGGATAAGGATGAGGCTGGAGACCGTAAAAATCGCCGCTGTACCATCCCAGCCACCAAACTGCGGACAAAGCCTTGTCAGCGGAGAGAGAAGAGCCGCGGCGGTGCCAGCGGAGCAGTGACGTCTCGGGACACTGTTGCGAGGCGTATGATTGGTTTCATTTTCCTGTTTGGTGCTTTGGACCAATAGCAAGCACGCAGATTCTTAAACCGGCAGACGCAAAAGATGACTAGGCATCGGGTTCGACGGTTTCGTGTCAAGCCAACGCGTTTCTTGTCCAAGACCGGACCAAATAAATCGATTCGACCGATTAAATAATTTTGTTCGATTGGAATTTTAAAACTGAAAGCGGGCTGGCGGATCCAAATCGTGACGGGTCCGAGTCCGTCGTCATGGCAGTGAAGAAAAAGGGATCGGCGGCTCTCTGCGGTCGCTGCGCAGCGCGGAAACCCTACGCGAGGTTCTTGCTCCATCGCGTTCCGCCTCCAAGCGATTGACGACGGTTTTAGATCTTTTCCTAGTGTAGCGGCGGGCGGCGGCAGCGGCAGCGGCAGCGGCAGAGGACATGGTGAGGCTGACGGCGGACTTGATATGGAAGAGTCCTCACTTCTTCAATGCCATCAAAGAGCGGGAGCTCGATCTCCGCGGTGAGTACCTCGCCCTCTGCTCTACGTGACTTGCTTGCTCGTTCTTTTTCTACCCAGAGTCTAGGTTTGCTTTCCTTCGACGGCCTATTGTCTTCTCCAAACTTCCCGCATTTGCAGTCGTCGTGGTTCTGATGTGCTGTTTCTGATGGTTGTTTCAGGTAATAAGATAGCGGTCATCGAGAACCTGGGTGCTACGGAGGTGAGTTGGACTTGGCGCTGATTTCTGTCTCTATTTGTGTCCTGATTGTTCTTGAGCTCGTTTTAAGTGTCCCTAATGTTAGATTACATCAGAGCTAGACTAATGTCCTGACATACAGTTCAAAATTAATCTTTTAGTGTCAGTATTAATTTCCCGCAAGGTTTGATTGTGAAGTGACTGGCAAATTCAGGTGGATTACATTGGATTTCTCAACGTTCAATACTGGTTTTGACTTGGAAATGCAATGTAATTTGTGTTTGATGCAATATTCATCACTTATGTGACAAAACATCTTTAGGGTGATTTGTATGCCAAAATGCATACAGTTAATAAAAATTGGAGAAGATGATATTCGCCATAGAATCTTTATTTTACATATTCACGCTGTATATTCATCTGACTTATTTTTGTCTGTGCAGGACCAGTTTGACACCGTTGATTTATCTGATAATGAGATCGTGAAGCTTGAAAACTTTCCCTACTTAAATCGTCTTGGTACTCTGTTGATTAACAATAACCGCATCACTCGTATCAATCTGAACCTTGGAGGTTGTATCTTGGGGCATACACAGAATTACCTGCCTGTAATTCATTGCCTTTTTAAACACTTTTCTTCCTTAAATTTTGCAGAATTTTTACCAAAATTGCACACACTGGTTCTCACTAATAACCGGTTGGTAAACCTGGCGGAGATTGATCCACTTGCATCTCTTCCAAAGCTGCAATTTCTTAGCTTACTGGACAATAATATTACAAAGAAGCCAAATTACCGACTGTATGTGATTTACAGACTCAAAAAGTTGCGTTTGCTAGATTTCAGGAAAGTGAAACAGAAGGTTGGTTGAATTAATTTCTGCTGGATCTGTCTTGCAACTGTGATTCATATCAGAAACATGTTATTTTCTGCTGGATCTGTGTTTTATTATTTTAACCTGACTGTGTATTTTGCTATTCAGAATATTACATCTACATTCAAATAGTTATTTTCTAAGTTTCTTTGCTAAATAAATTTTTTAAAGAGTAGTGGGCAGATGTATGAGTCTGTTACTTGGACTTGGCATTTATGCCTCCTTGAACTAGAATAAACAAGAATATGAAAGATATGGGTGCAATGCCCTAATCACATTGAAGTAAATTGTAGAGGAAATAAGTTTGTCCTCCAGAGGGTTGAGATTGTAGTTGATTTAAAGGTCAAGGGATTGTTGAAATTAATTAACATCAAATCCATGCCAAAATTTAGGTTCGTATGGCCAGACTAGTGCCAATTCATGTTGTATGTTGATACGAGTAGGCATGATACTGCACTATTCCAAGCTACAGACAAAAGTAGTAAAACAAGATTGAAAACCTTGGTGTACAAATTTGTTAATGTTTGTATTTAAAATTAGTTCATCTGAAACATTACATTGCTGATTCTGCAGGGTGATTTTCCATAAATTTCTAGTTTTTAAATTTTAGAGGTAAATTACTGGGCATGATAATTTTGCTTGCTTCCCCTGTAAAATGTATTGTTTTGTATTATACTATAGGAGAGGACTGAAGCAGAAAGGCTGTTTGCATCTAAAGAAGCTGAAGAGGAGGCAAAGAAAGTAGTAATTCCAAAGACATTCACGCCGAGTGAGGTTCCAACTGAACCAAATGTTTCACAATTAGAGCAGCCTCCTAAAGTGACCCCCACTCTGGAGCAAATTACTGCTATTAAGGTAACTCCTTTTTCTTCGGCAAAAAATGAAGTGCTAGAAATAATTGTTCTTCCTATACAATGCATCCTTTTAATTTAGCCACTCATTATCAGAGGTACCTCTATCGTGATGTGAATGACCTGCTTTTGACAACATTTACTGTTAGGAATTGTCCCATTTGCTGATCTATTAATTTCTTATATGCAGGCTGCAATCATCAATTCTCAAACCCTTGAAGAAGTTGCTAGGCTTGAAAAGGTATGTTTATCACTATCGAATAGGCTAGTTAAGCAGTTATAGTAGAATACACCTGTAAGAAATAAGTCTTCCTTTTTCTTCTTCTAATTTTAATGCGTTACCTGAATTGTGTTTCTTGCTGCTATGCAGGCACTAAAGTTAGGTCAAATTCCTGAAGAGTTTATGAATTTGGGCAAGGAGACAAATGTGTCGGAAGATATGGTGGTTGATACAGTGAAAGCAGATGATGACCAGAACAAAGGAAACGAAGTTCAAGACAATGAGCAGAATGAAGATGTTCAGCCAATCGAACAGGTTCCCTCGACCTAATACTCTACTTGCATTGCCTTTTATTTGGTGTGCTAGAAACTGTTGGTAAATATGCCAAAAATCATGGGCTCAGCTTTTGTCAAAAGAACTGTCTGATTCAATACAATGTACTAATCTGTAATAGATGGAACTTGCGTTCTGACATCTGATAAACTTCCTGTGGGAAGTTTATGCAACATATTTTCTCCTGAGACATTTTGATTTATTGTTTCAGGCGTCTAACATCCTTGAGTTATTTTTGCATTTGGAGGACCGAACTGTTTCTGGAGGAGTCATTTCTAATGTGTTCTTGTTCCTTTCTCTTCAGGACTAGGAGCTGATACTATAATTGCGAAGAGGGTCTACTGCTAATCCTTCAGCGTTATAGTTCAACTGTTCGAAGCTACTAATGGGCAACTGAGTGTAAAAGCAATAGCTGAGCTAAACCCTATTCATGCGTTACCAAGCAACCAAGTGTTTGAAGCTGCTTGCGTTCCTTTTTCATCTGGAAAAAAAGAGAAAAAACACATCCTTCTGTTTAACAACGTCAGTTTCTGTAAAAGATATAATTCTGTTTTGATCCTTCCAATGAATGTGAAAACTGTGTTTTGTTCTATCGAGGAAAAATTGCCTGTCAGCCTCATCAGATGCTTTATCTACTAGTAATTTCTCTGGAGTTACCACTGCAATATGGTTTCTCCTCCCTGTTCTTGATTGTGGGGGATTTGATTTTGATGTTATATATGCATTGATTGAATTAGCTCATTTAGTTTGGCTAACCGAGTAAATTCCTGGTATTTTGGTAAAGGTTCGAGCTCAGGTCGTCAAACTCCAAAACAATAAAACAGTGCAGCTCCATGTCGACCACTGGATGGTAGCCATATTTATCGGTTTCGATTTTGATCGCATTCGGATTCGTTGACTTTGGAACCGGTTCAAAATTGATTTCGAATCGATTTCGATTTCAAAATTTTAATTTTGGAATCAAGCCAATCCGAATCGATTTTGAATCGGTTCTGAAAGAGTTCCGGATCGATTTTGAAATGGTTTCGGATTGTCTTCTTCGAATTTGAACTTTCAAATTCATCTAACGTGTTGATGATCTTATTTTTTTTTTCTATCGTAAAATAATTTTGTAGATATGTTAATATGTTAAAAAATTTCATTTTTAAATTAGCAATTGAAATCGGATCCAAATCGAAATTAGAAATGGTTCCAAAATGATTCCGAATCGATTTCAAAATCAATTGGAATCGAACCGAATCGAAATCAGAATGGTTTCTATTTGATTTCAGAATCATTTTATTTGAATCGGTTTCGATTTCAAATTTAATGAATTGATTCTGATTCAATTCTAAATTGAATCAATTGTTAAGCATGTCTATGATCTGAAGTTTGTTAAATTAACTATCGATCATGTACTGTTCAAACTGCAAGTCAATGTTCCTTTTCCTGTGGCGGAAACAGTGGAGCAACACGAAAATGGAGGTCGAAAGTACATGGAACAACTTGGGAGTGAAGAAAAAAACAAAACTTGTAAATGACGAAAGAGGAAGCACAAAGTCCATTCTACCGCCATCTTTAGGAAGCTCTCGCCACAGCCACGATCATGTGTGTGCTCTGGATCTCTCCCTCGCTGGTTGCTCAAGGCACGTTAATCTTGCCCTGTAAACCCATGTCTTTGGCCGAGTTCTCGGCACGCAAAGCATTACAGCAATATGGATCTTGTGCATGACCTTCAGAGTGCCAAAAAAAAACGAATGTTCAGGGCTTAAAGTACTCTATAAATATCATGTTGGTTAGGGTGGAATAGAATGTTCCTTTGTTTTGTTTTTATTCTTTTATATATATAGAGAGAGAGAGTGTGTGAGTTTTGATATGCTTCGCATCCATTACTGTGCGACACTTGCTCAATCGTCTAATCTATATGATTGCACAATAACAAAAAATTGCATAGTACTTTCGCCGAGTGCACTATAGTCCATCCTTGATTCCGTCAATTAAAGTCATCGGCAGTATTCTTGCCACCGACAACAAGCCTATAATTGTGATCACTAGACCACGGTTTTGCGTAATCAAGCTGAAATTCTGACCCAATTGTGGTCACGACATCGTGACTGATCATGGTCACGATCAGGCCAGATTCCAGCCGGGCTCTCACTCCAATCGGAGTGCAATCTAAATTTGGCCAAACGACGTGGGAATGAGTTGTTGGCACGCAATGGAGAGTTATTGTGCATTTTCAATTGCGTATGAGTCGCACACTGTGCATCGTCCAATATATATAGAGAGAGAGATTTGATATGCTGTGAGACTGATCAGTGTGTGTCCGTGCGCAACTCGATCTCAGTCGTCCGATAACATGTAATACAGAGTAACTGAGAATTTACAGTGTCTTCTCTCCCATGATCTTCTATCAAATCCTTCATCGTTGATCATCATATGTTCTATAGTCAACTCTTGAATCTAGTCGGGAGCGTACGTCGTTCGATTATGATCGAATTCCCACTGAAATCTATAACTCATCCGTAATGAAGATGTTCAAGAGGGAGAGAATGAATTATCATTTCAAGGAATGAGCCATCTCATTCCATCCACTATTGAATGATAAAATGAAGATAAATATGTTAGTAAAATGGACCAAGATAGTGGGACAAATAGGTTGAAAATTTTCACTCTTTGATGGGTTAAATGAAAAGGGTTAAGAGATTCTCTTGCAAGGGCATTAGTAAATATTTTAAAAAATTACAAGTATTAAACCGAGACAGGCGAAGAAAATCAAGAATCGTCATGGATGAAAGAAAATATATTAAATATAGTAAAAGTAGTGCAGAGTAAAAGTCATTATCTCATTAGCTATTTAACATTTAAGAGACTCTCAGTAAAGAATATTTAGATAACACAGGAAGTAAGAAACAAAAGTTTTAGTCTTTAGAGCATGAAATATCTTGCCCGTTCCTGAAAATCCTCCTCCACGAGATCTCCATTGTTAACGATAATTACATTTTTAATGGCCAAATCATACTTCTCGTTGTGTATAATTTAACCATTAGTTGGCTAATTAAAACCATGAAATCAAAGACAACTAGAAACTAAACAGAAATTGTTTGTTTATATATAGGATAAACATCTATGCAAATCTTCAGAAATAATAATCTAACTACTTCATTAAATTGGTACTTTGCTAGATTAATGACACCTTAATTATACTTATACCAAACTAATCAATTAATTATTTGATAATTTTCAATCTAAATGAACTTTAATTATACTAATCGCATGAAAATCATTAGTCAATTAATCTAACTCTTTACTTAATTAATTTAATCTCAATTAATCAATTAAATTCAAATTTAATTAATCTAACCTTAGATAATTAAGTAAATAGATTAATTAATCTAAATCAATTAAGCAATTAAACTCAAATTTAATTAATCTGACTCAAATAAATTTAAGTTTAAATAGATTAATTTAATAAATATGCCCCATTAATTAATTAAACAAATAAATTAATCAAACCCGATTAATGTCAATTAATAATCAAAATTTAATTAGTTATCTTAGTTAATTAATCAATTAAAAGCATTAACCTAATCTAAAATCAATTAATCAATTAAAATAGATTAATTAATGTAAATTCATCCATTAAACTCAAAATTTAATTAATACTGGAAATCTAATTAATTATTTAAATAGATAAGAAATTAATTAATTCAAATGATCCGATTAATCAAAATTCAAAATTAATTAAATAAAATCTTAATTAACCTAACCTCGATGGATTTGATACAAGAAGGTCGACGATAGAAGAGATAACTCATTAACGATTTCTGGCGTGTGATTGCAAACGTGGTGCGACATCGATGGGATAACTTCCGCGATCGCGACGTGATTGTGCGCGTGAAGCGGAGGGCGACGATGGTCATGGAAGATGCGATTGCAACACCGAGTTGGCAGGGACAACGACAGACCAATCCACCACTGATCGTGAGTCGAGTAATGTGAGCAGCGAACGAAGAAATAGAGATGAAGCGTACGATGATTCAATTAAAAGATGAAATTTAAGATTTTAACTTAATGAAAACGAGAAATCAAAAGGAGGAGAGAGAAAATAAATATATAGTAATTATATTTTATACAGTAATTAATTATATAGTATTTTTATAGAGAGAAAATAAATATAGAATTTCGGAAAGGAAAATATTTTATATAATAATTATATTACTAAAAATAAATATACTACTATATAAAAAAATTATAAAAGTAATATTTTTTTAATTAATTCCAACTCTTGCTTTGTCTTTTGGCATAGATCCGACGGTGAAGATAAATATGTTAGTAAAATGGACCAAGATAGTGGGACAAATAGGTTGAGTCGGCGAGGATGAGGTTAAGGAGTCGGAGGAGGAGGGAGGAGGAGGGCCAAGAGGCGACAAGTTGCTGAGACGCGCGCGCAGTGGTTGCAGTGGCGTTGTCATTATTGGACATATTAGGAGAATCAGATTAAATTGGCTAGGTTCGACTCACATGGTCATTTTCATTCTTATTTCCATTCGATTCCACTCTCATCGACAAGCCTAAAGACTATAAACTAAAGTAGCAGTGTAACAAAAAGTTTTAGTCTTTAGAGCATGCATTTCTTCTTGCCCGTTCCTGAAAATCCTCCTCCACGAGCAATCATTGTTAACGATAATTACATTTTCTAATGGCACTAGTCTTCTCGTTGTGTATAATTTAACCATTAGTTGGCTAATTAAAGCATGAAATGGAATCCAACTAGAAACTAAACAGAAATTGTTTGTTTATATATAGGTTTTAATCAAAGATGCAATTAAATAGAAACTTTTGTTATATGCATTCAAAGAGCTAAAAAGTTATCGTGATCAATTTGCTAAAACAATAAACTATTGAAGCATTTCAATTGAATTTGAAATATTTATAGTTTATCTGCATGAACAAATTATAAACTCTTTACTTACTTTTTTTTTTATATCTACCAAAAAAAAGAAGTGTTAATGAATGATGATAGTCAAATATGTAGAAGTTTTATAGTAGGTGGCCCTCAAAGACCTATGGCATAAAGTATTAGAATTCTCCATCATAATTTAGAGTTTATTTCTTTCCTATTTATATTTATAAATATGGTGCCCCATTTTCTTGCACTCGTTAACTTTAATCATGAATGAAATGTAGTTAATAATAGACAAATATTAAATTGAAGTTTAGTTCCCCGATGAAACAAGAAAAGCATACCTAACTTACACACCAAATTAAAAATCCTAAAAGATTTTGTTATTTTCATCTTTTTTTTTTCTTAAAAAACACAAAATTATAAATTTAATACTGGATATTCAAGTGAAACTAAAAAGAATAGATAAGAATATTTACATAAAACTTGCATTTTTCACAAAAGTTGTGCCATACTTTGCACAAGGAGTAATTTTATCAAAATTATTATGACTTACACGAAGACTTCGATCCAATAGAAGAGATAACTCAACTTGAGTTTCTACAGGGATGATACGTTAGTAAGTATGGTGCAAAATTTATACGAGTAAGGTTCGATCCTCTCAGCAAGATGATCATTCACATTTACTAAATAGAGATGAAAGAACAACTAGACTGATGATTCTAATTTTTTACACAAAGAGAATTCAACTCGAAATTTTAACTTAATATACTCGTGCTTGAACATTAATTTGATGAAAAATAAATGTATTATTAAAATTCAAATTCGAATATATATTTGATTTGGCTAATACTCATGACAAGGATACTAAATATTTTCTATATTTACTATTTCAAACAATTACAATAACTTTTTTAAAATATATATATAATTAACGTTTCAATTAATTAATTCCAACTCTTGCTTTGTCTTTTGGAGAGCTCGGCGACGGTGTGAGCTAGCGGCGGATGCATGCATGCGTGCGTGCGATCGATCTCCCTGGCGAGGAGGAGGAGGAGGAGGAGGAGGAGGGAGGGAGGGAGGGAGGGATCGGAGGAGGCTTTGCTGAGACGCGCGCGGTGCAGTGGTTGCAGTGGCGTTGTCATTATTGTCATGGTCCACTCCGCCTCATGTATCCTTCCTGTCTCCTGGCCGGTTCCAAGCGTTTCCTTTCTTTCTTTTTCTTTTTTTCTTTCTTTCTTTAATTCTTTCTTCTTCTTCTTCTCTAATTTCATCATTTCCCACCGCTCCGTTTCTCCGTTCCACACTCCACCTTCTCACAATATCCGCATCGATCGATCCCTATCCCTCCCTGGCTCCCTCTATAAGTAACTTCCTTCTCCGCCCACCTTTCTTCTTCCTCTGTGGGGTTTTTTTTTCTCTTCTCCTGCGAGGTTATTTAACCTCGCAGGGATCAGAAATCAACCCCTTGTGCGTACGGTAGCTGGTTCGTCGAGCGATCATGGAGCTCCATGCCCACGCTGCCATCGCCAAGAAGCTGCGGAATTATCTGCGAGTGGCATTTTTCATGATGAGGAAAGGCTTCGCGTCGAGGCGACGGCTGGCCATGGAGATGAACCTCCTCATGAAGCGCGGCAAGTCCCTCGGCCGCAGCCTCATCTTCCAAGGCCACCACCACCGGGCGCCGGCGAAGAATATCTCCGCCGTATTCGGCCGCTGGGAGTACGAGTTCTCGTGCAGCAACACCCCCAACTACCCTGTTTTTTACCACGGCAAGCGCCACCGCCACAGCTACTTCCCCTGCCTGCACGCCGTCGTCTCTGACGACGACGCGACGCCGTGGGCCGCCGTGGTGCCGCCGAGGATCGAGTACTCCCCGCTTCCGGAAAACTTCTTCCTGTCGTCGTCGTCGTCGTCGCGAGATCTCGCGATGGGGGAGCAGCGCACGCCGCTGCCGTCTGCTTCATCCCCGTCCTCCGTCCTCGTGATGGACTACTCGTCGGAGTACGAGGAGGAAGAGGAGGGAGGAGGGGGGGAGGTGGACGACGAGGCGGAGGAGTTCATCGAGCGGTTCTACGAGCAGCTGCGATCGCAGAGCCGCGTCGCATTGCTTCAGTACCAGGAAATGGAATACCAGCAGATGCTGGCCAGAGGATTATGATCCATCCGATCCGATCCATCTCTATATATATTATATATGCACGTACGTATAAGTAACGAAGATCAAATATGTTCACGCATGCATGCTTCATTTGTGGTGTGGTTTGTGATCTTTAATTTATTTATAGATTATCACTATAGCAACTATTCACTGCTACTCCTACTACTGTTGTGCGAAGACGAAGAGAAATGAATAAATGAAATTTGGTTTGAGATCTATGGAAATACAAACTGTTCGAACATGTGAATCAATCATTATCGATTGCTTTTTCAACTGCTGTGCCTGGTCGATCGACACGTTTGCAGGACATTTCGATCGTATGGCCCACCGCCACCCAGCCGGATTGCCTCTCACGGCATCGATCCCGAGAGCGTCGCGTCAAGTCATCGATCGAAGTTACCATCGTTGTCGATGAGATGGTCTGTAAATGTCATCCTTTCAGAGTATCAGTTCGTGAAGTATAAAATTTCATACGATTAATTATATTTCTTGATAAAATATTAATGTCGTTTATCGTACTTAGACGATGCGTACAAGCTTGTAAATCTGATGTCCGCATGTCCACTAAACCAATACTCTTGTTTAATAATTCGGTGCACTGCCAATTACAAACCAATACCATATAATACTTTTATCATATTTATTTTTCAGAATTCCCGTGCAATTCACCAAATCAAGCACCAAGATAACTCTTGATAAATTTTAAGAGGAAAAAAAAAGTTGGGATAATACTAGTGTCCTTTGTTCGCGATAAAAGGTAACCGTATTTCTACAGACCAAAGAAAAAAATGGAATCCTTATTGAAACTGAATGACTCGATCAACAATATTCTCTATAGACCAACAAACAGTTTGAATAGCCTGCAACTTGTGTAAAATCCATCGATGGGAATCTAGCAACATGCGCCTCCACTGGGGTGAATCTCCGTGAAGGATTCTTTTCAGAAAATCTAAGACCATACTGCAATAAACAGACAAGACCAGTATCATGACATGGAATATGTTAAACCATATTGGAAAATGGAATCAGGAGAGAAGCTTACTCCGGAAACATTAATCTGGACCTTGAGTAGCTTTTATTACCAACTCTTCTGTAGTGGGACCTATTACCTCATTGGCTCGTTTCAGTGGAAGGCAGAATATCCTTCCGATAGAGTCCTGAAATGGAAGTTGCAACCAAATGGATATACCACATCAATGATCGGATCAAGGTGTAATGCATAATTAACATAATGGAGTCAGAATCCGATAAAATGTTTGTGCGATGCATCCCGGATGATCATAGAGAATCATCACAGACAATCATCACAGGTACTTGAGATAGAGAAGCTTGACAGAGCTTTAACTGATTGAAAAAATAACAATCTTTTCAGCAAGGATAAAGTGGGTATTTTGCGATCTTACTTTAGCAACAATTCCAAGTCTCTCCAACTTCTGAACAGCATCTAGAACCTCAAAATTGCATTTCATTCCAAATTCTTCCTCGATGAGTTCTTCGCACTGACTGTCAAGATCCTACATGCAGATCCAAATAGAGTGAAATTTCGTATAATTGTACTATGATATTCAGTATGACATAAAGATGGAAATATGTGACTATCTAAAGAAATAGAACCTGCATTGTAGCCTTCCCTTGCTCCATCAAAATAAAATAAGAAACTATAACCTCTTTGACCTGAATATGTTCAAGAATTCCATTGATCAGCAAAAGAAATATAATTGTTCTATCGATAAAAGTTATCAAGATTCGTGTATGGAACCTACTTCTTGTTGGATCACATCGTCGCACAAGTGTAATAGTGTGCCTCTCCCACTATCCAATTGTTTGTCATACATTGACTGGGTGATTAAGTTCCTGTAAGTCTCCATGTTTTGCTGAAACCTGCATCATAGATGGAAGTTTTTAGCATTTGATAAATCAAGAGAAGATGATATCGATCACAATTTAAAATCAAATTCCCATTATCGAATATAATGGTTGTTTAGCAATCACGAATGCAATATTGAAAAACATGAGAGCAGCTTCATGATAGTAAGCCTCATTTGCAGAAAGGATTGGCTAGTCCAAAAACTGCTAATATTGTATGGGATACGTAGCAAAGAAAATGAAAATACTTTTAAACCATAAAATAGACAAGAATAAAGGAGAAAAATGAAAAAAAAAAGAAAAACAATGATCCAATGCGCTGAATAATTACTTTAGTTAACAGAAAATTGCAAGAATGATTTTCAACTAAAGTTCATACCAACAGCATGGACATTCGTATATAAAGCAAATTATAAGGGCCACATTAAGAATAAAAAAACTCATATGGTTTTTAAACATTCCTTAATTTAATTATATGCTTTACTGAAACCAAAAACAAGCATCAATGTCATCATACAAACAATATCGAATCCAAGATTACAGGGAAGGAAATCTAATTGTGTCTCGTCCTAAACAATTCAAGTATAATACAGATGTCCTTGCACCAAAAGAAGTATAGAAAAAACAAATTTTTAGTAAAAGTTGAAAAAGTGCTTACGAAAAATAGACCTTAGCACAATAACCAACAACACCCGAGAGGACAGCAATAACAACCCATATATCAGCTTTAGGCATTTCAAGAGAACTAACAAGAGTAACCTGCAACATTCAGGATCCAATCTGAATATCATTTCTAGTGGAGAATTCAACTGGTTATTTATTTAGACATACAAGTCCAATTATGACAGAAACAATAAATTTGACCCAATCCATAGGTGTTAAACTTGGATTTTTCTTTTCAGGCTGCAAAACCAAATAATACCGTATCAAATATTGGTCAAAACAGAAATTTGATGCTAAAAATGCAAGCGTCTTCCTTTTTTTCCTAAAAACAAAATGCTGACCAAAACTAGTTCCATATCTGCCATAGGTATATTCTTGTAGTGCTTCACAAAAATTCCTCGGTCCATCTTGTTCTTGTCACCAGCCCGTCTGTATAATTTTCAATTACACATAAGGGGTTAGATGTCAATCTGATGCTAAAAGATTTATTTCCATGCATAGGGTTATAATTCATAACATGAGACTGGGCTTTCTTTTCAAGTCTGAATTTCGTAGAAAAAGAAAGAGTAAATTAGCAAAATGGTACACAAGGTATGCCCTTCTATCAGTTTGGAACAATTTATTTTGTCCCAAAGTCACCCTTTTGTTTCATCCTGGAATTTCAGCAAATCAATTTGATAGTGGGGGACAGAAAGTGACAGGGTGACCTAATCAGCATATCTTGGAGTTGAATATTCTTCTTTCTTATTTTCTCAATCAAATTTCATGCTCCTTGATTCTTTTATTTCTCTTTCTCCTTGTTGACTCTTATCTCCCTCTCCTTCCTATCCCATCAGCTGCAGACTCCACCATCCACCCTTCATGTCCACTATGTAGACACAAAACTAACCATTGTCAGTACGGTCAGCCACCTGGCCATTCACATAAGAATGAGGGTTCCAACTGTTTTGATGCCAAGCTCTCGCAGCAAAAGATCCCAGAACAACAGTAAGCAGTTTTGATGATGATTAAAGGTGGCATTGTCTTGGGCGAAGGTGGTGATGTAGGCATAAGATTGAAAGAAGCAGGCAAAGGAAGAACAAGAAAGGAATGAAATTGACTGGATGTCTGGATCTATCAAACTATGCTAATTGGGAATCCCAAACAAATGTCTTCCTCTGTGAAATAGATTTGACCTCCAAAATAAAAACATTAAGGCAAATTTAAGGATGACCATGGAACAAAAGAAATCTTGTGTACCAAATTTAATTAGGGCAATATCCTGGGGAGTATGGTTGAAATTAACCAGAAAATAAAAGATAGGCATACCTATAGACGACAATCATCCTATCAAAAGTAGGCTCCTGTATCATAATCTTCCCAAACAAATTTCGCAAGCTTTAACCGACAACAGAAAGACAAGAAAAACAAGCATCAACTGTAAAACTATGAAGTTAAAGGAAAAAGAAGACGAAAACAATCATGATATATATGAAAACTTTACCTCAGTTCCATGTTTTCAATCCTAATTCGTTCGACAAACAACTCTTCTGTTTCAGAATTAGGTTCATCTGTTTTTTTGGGATTGCTCTGTGGCCTTTTGTCTGGCCTTTTGGTAAACAGCAATTGTAACCTGTGCCAATTTTCAGAAGTAACAAAACCATAAGGTAACTAAGCAAGGGAAGAATGAAGAAACAGAAAATATCAGTACCTTGTTTTCTTAAGGAACCACATCCAAATACGGGAAATGATCATATCAAGTTTCTCCATTACAAAGTAATCAGTTGTTTGATCTATTCCAATGCCACGACGAAATATTACATACTTCAGAAACAAATAAAAAATCATGAGGGTCTGATGGAAAAAAAAAGGTGAATTTAACTTTTACAAAATCATTTATGACAGAAGAGCTAAAAATTACTGAAATAATTTTTCATCATATACATTAAAAAAATGACAGACTACCAAGATTTTCAAAGCATTTCTAATCAATACAAGCTTCAGCACTAGGGCAGCACGCACAAGAAAAATATTAAATCCACAAAAGTTGGTTGAATCTCACCATTTTGTGTTAAGGATCATAATTTAAAACTTATACAACCACAGGAGTTAAGTGTAGCCTAGGAACCAAAGAAGATGTTGCCTTCATGTCCCAGACCCTCATGCTAATGGGATCCTCTTCCTCATGCTACCAAGTAGGCAATGGACCAGAAGAAAGGTGGTTGAGTTATGCATTGTGTCTCCATACAAAGTGTGATAATATGTTGAGATTACCTCCAGATCTTGCTGAATGGATGGAACTCATGATCCCACTGTCACTGCAAACTCCATGTCAACTTTTAGTAACAACTCCAAAAGCCACAGCTAACCTTTCGCAAAAAAAAAAATGTTCAACAAAAAATGATGCCAATTCGCTTTCAAATGCTCAACTATTCACAATAATATGCCAACACCTCTAATGCTCTTGATCCCATCCAGCACCACAAGCTGCAACATCGCAAGCAATATACAATCTTGCAATAACTGATAAGAAGGTAGCGCACAATGCCATACCATTGCAGCAGGTGCATGTAAAAACCCCATGCAACCAAGTGCCAGACAGCACTGATTGTGACCTTGACAAGTAGCCATAAGCAGCAACAACAATGAGATGTGCCCTGTCTTTGGGATAAACAAGGGCTGTAGCTCGGCTGCTACTCCTAGGAGCAATTTCTAGGAGCTTTAAGCAACAGGGTGCAGGAGGTTTATTATCGCATTACTTTGACGCAGTGCTTCTTTGATGATGTTCTATGTGTGCTCCTAAGAGCTGGGTGATGATCAAGAATATACCAGTCTGCCTATTGTTCATTTGTTTGTTATTGTCAATATTCTTCTAAAGGAAATGGGCATTTCTTAAACCTTTTCCCAGTCCTTCTAAGGTAAGTTGTATATCGATTTAGGTTAAGAATTTGCCTATCCTATGATTGGATAGGAATGCCTATGTTTTGATAGGTTCCCTTTGGAGCATTTATTTGGTCAATCAAGTTGAAGAACCTGACCTTCCACATATTCCACATGGCCACTGCAAACTAACAGATTGTATTAACTTTTTTACTAACTATGATCAGAGAAAATCCTCGCACATTTTTGCATCAATCCAGTATGTAAGTAGATCATTTGAAGTGAACTCGAAGCTTACCAGTTGCATTGCGGAGCATCCAGGCGAGATGCCAAAAAAAACTATGTATTCATATGCTACAACTATATGGAAAACATACAATAGAGAACAACGAACAAGATTATTGGCATTGTTCCTTATTAAGCGATTTAAATAAACTGTAAAGCAACCATACAAAATTGAAAGATTATTCAAATAGCACTGTACATCAGGGAAGCAGAAATTTGTAAATGAATTCTATGAATTATGATGTATAATCTATCACATTTAAAATTGGATAGAAAAAGACACTTCTTCATATTATTTCCTCCAAAACAGTTGTCGAGATCAGGATATACTAAAATACACTGTCTTTGCCAAAGAGAATCAAGAGGTTCATGAAATAAAAAGGGAAAAAGAATACTGCAGGATCACATATTGGTGTAACAAGAAAAGCTATAGTAATACCTTTTCTGAAAACTCTGGAAGATTGTCATGATGGTGCTCTTTAAAATACCTTGATAAAAGATGTTTGTCAAGCTACATTAACAAATATCGATTTGATTTGTTAGCAAAACTGTTTGAAGAAAGATGTGTAAAAAATGCATTTTCTTCATAATCTATGCATTACTGACCTTGGACTCATCGACTTTGATTGGTAGGTTCAACAAGTACTGTCCACTATGTGCAACCTCAATCTCCTCGTCAGTCACTATTTTGAAGTTGCTCTTTTCCATTACCTGCATTTCAATATGAGGATAATAGAATATATTGGAATCAAGTAGAATCAAATGACATTAGTATCAAGGAATTGTCAGATGGTGTGGCTATTACAAAATAATCCATTTTTTAGACTAGATGTTCATGATTTATCCAGGTAATTCATAGGATACAAAATAAATTTAATACTCTTTAACAATATAAATGGTCAAATAAATAAACCAGATTAGGTTTGCATATTGTTTATTTATTTTGATGTTTTAGTTGAGCTTGGTCTATTTTGCCTGATTTTATTATAAAAACTTGTATAGTATTTGCCACATTGTGAAGATAGATCATTTGATAAATAGAATTTCTCCAGTCCTAATGACCAACAAAATTTCTCCTATTCTTGTCTCTTCTCTCTATGGTCACATGATCAACAACCGAGGTATACTACTTATATTGCATCACCTAGTCCACTGGATAAGTCTTTATATTCCTTAAGCAAATTAAGGATTACATTTCTATTTAAAAGCATAAAGAAGGTAGGAGCAAGAAAGTTTCCTGTTATACCCAAAATGAATATATGCACAAACTTTTACTCGACATCAACCAACTACGAATACTTTGTGATAAAATCATCCTTCACTAAGTTGTAACAACCCATTATCTTTAACCGGAAAAGCAAACTCCTTTAAATTGCTAATGACCAACTTCTAAGTTAGTATAAAGTGTCATATGCTATGCAAGTATTTCACAATGTTAATGCTAAAAAACTCAAAGGTACTATCAATGGTGTTAGTTTTAATAATTCAGGTACTCTATTTAACAGATAACATAATCATGAACTTTTGATTCATTTCATATAAAGATTTATAGTTACGACTCACCTGAAAGAGATATGTCAAGAAATTTTGCTCAAGAATATTAATTTCTTCAGATGTTAAATTCTGCTGCTCCAATCTCTTGTCACCATAAACAGGATCAAACAGGGAAAACAGTTGCTGACAGGATAAAACAATCTTTCAATATTGAAGTAGATATAGTTAGACTGATCAATTAGGCATTTAATTGTTGTTATGGGATGAAGAATAAAAAGAGGAAAATAATAGGCCATCCATAAGATACTATCAAAAACCTGTAAAACAATTTTCTCAGTATGTAACTGTTAGTAACGTACCATCAGGTCTTCAAACTGAAGAAGATTCCATGCTCTAATAGTGTACTCAATTCTTTTACAGAGCTTCAAAAACTCTGTTCGATCAGAATCGTGCTCTGAGAGAAAATCATGTCAAGGTGGCTGAATAGATCGAAGGGATAATGAACAAGCTTAGAAAATAAAATATAAACAAGGTATGGAACATAAAGTTATATTAGGAGGCAGTGTAGCATATAATGCATAGAGAAGGCCATATAATTCTGCAATAGCAATCAAACCCAAGACAATCGAGTTCTATATCCCCTATCTTTATTCCTAATTTCTGCTCACATTTTAGTCCATTGTCCAAAAGATCTTGATCATCGCGAACAATGGAGATCCACAAACACTTGCAACATGGGTAATTCACACGCTTAAGATGAGAGTAAGATGAAAGAGGAGAAGTGAAGCACCAATGAGATCGGCGAGCTTCATGACTAGCTTAGGCTTGAGGATGGGAATGACGGATTCGCGCTCCAGCCGAATCACATCCTTGCTCCGGCAGCTGCTCTGCGGCTCGCCTGCGCCGCCTCTTCCTCCTCCTTGCATTTTGCTTAAACAGATCTGCGGAGAAAGGATTCGGCTGGGCCGCTTCTAGGGCTATGCGATTGAGGACCAGGAAGAGAACGAAAGAAGTAGGCAACGAAGGGACGGGCGGGCATCGCAATGATGAGAGCGGGCAGGAGGCGCCCGGACGGAACGGCCCTTCTTAATTAGTGGTACACAAGGAAGGCAGGCAGAGAGTGAAAACGAAATAAAATTAATTAAATAGAAATGAAGAGAGGCCTTTTTATTTTAAAAAAATATAAACTTGCGTGCAACTTATCAAAAGATGCCATTTTTAGTTATAAATTATTTTTTTAAAAAAATCTAAAATTAAAAAATCAATTTAGATTTTAAAATATTATAAATCAACTTACACCTTTAAAAATAAACCAGATTAGGTTTGCATATTGTTTATTTATTTTGATGTTTTAGTTGAGCTGGTCTATTTTGCCTGATTTTATTATAAAAACTTGTATAGTATTTGCCACATTGTGAAGATAGATCATTTGATAAATAGAATTTCTCCAGTCCTAATGACCAACAAAATTTCTCCTATTCTTGTCTCTTCTCTCTATGGTCACATGATCAACAACCGGTATACTACTTATATTGCATCACCTAGTCCACTGGATAAGTCTTTATATTCCTTAAGCAAATTAAGGATTACATTTCTATTTAAAAGCATAAAGAGGTAGGAGCAAGAAAGTTTCCTGTTATACCCAAAATGAATATATGCACAAACTTTTACTCGACATCAACCAACTACGAATACTTTGTGATAAAATCATCCTTCACTAAGTTGTAACAACCCATTATCTTTAACCGGAAAAGCAAACTCCTTTAAATTGCTAATGACCAACTTCTAAGTTAGTATAAAGTGTCATATGCTATGCAAGTATTTCACAATGTTAATGCTAAAAAACTCAAAGGTACTATCAATGGTGTTAGTTTTAATAATTCAGGTACTCTATTTAACAGATAACATAATCATGAACTTTTGATTCATTTCATATAAAGATTTATAGTTACGACTCACCTGAAAGAGATATGTCAAGAAATTTTGCTCAAGAATATTAATTTCTTCAGATGTTAAATTCTGCTGCTCCAATCTCTTGTCACCATAAACAGGATCAAACAAGGAAAACAGTTGCTGACAGGATAAAACAATCTTTCAATATTGAAGTAGATATAGTTAGACTGATCAATTAGGCATTTAATTGTTGTTATGGGATGAAGAATAAAAAGAGGAAAATAATAGGCCATCCATAAGATACTATCAAAAACCTGTAAAACAATTTTCTCAGTATGTAACTGTTAGTAACGTACCATCAGGTCTTCAAACTGAAGAAGATACCATGCTCTAATAGTGTACTCAATTCTTTTACAGAGCTTCAAAAACTCTGTTCGATCAGAATCGTGCTCTGAGAGAAAATCATGTCAAGGTGGCTGAATAGATCGAAGGGATAATGAACAAGCTTAGAAAATAAAATATAAACAAGGTATGGAACATAAAGTTATATTAGGAGGCAGTGTAGCATATAATGCATAGAGAAGGCCATATAATTCTGCAATAGCAATCAAACCCAAGACAATCGAGTTCTATCTCCCCTATCTTTATTCCTAATTTCTGCTCACATTTTAGTCCATTGTCCAAAAGATCTTGATCATCGCGAACAATGGAGATCCACAAACACTTGCAACATGGGTAATTCACACGCTTAAGATGAGAGTAAGATGAAAGAGGAGAAGTGAAGCACCAATGAGATCGGCGAGCTTCATGACTAGCTTAGGCTTGAGGATGGGAATGACGGATTCGCGCTCCAGCCGAATCACATCCTTGCTCCGGCAGCTGCTCTGCGGCTCGCCTGCGCCGCCTCTTCCTCCTCCTTGCATTTTGCTTAAACAGATCTGCGGAGAAAGGATTCGGCTGGGCCGCTTCTAGGGCTATGCGATTGAGGACCAGGAAGAGAACGAAAGAAGTAGGCAACGAAGGGACGGGCGGGCATCGCAATGATGAGAGCGGGCAGGAGGCGCCCGGACGGAACGGCCCTTCTTAATTAGTGGTACACAAGGAAGGCAGACAGAGAGTGAAAACGAAATAAAATTAATTAAATAGAAATGAAGAGAGGCCTTTTTATTTTAAAAAAATATAAACTTGCGTGCAACTTATCAAAAGATGCCATTTTTAGTTATAAATTATTTTTTTTAAAAAAATCTAAAATTAAAAAATCAATTTAGATTTTAAAATATTATAAATCAACTTACACCTTTAAAATTAAAAAAAAAAACATTACTTCATTCGTGTTTCACAGTTTTTATTTGAATCTCACCGACAAAACAAAATAGGAAGACAAGAAGCGAAAGCTTAGATGTTGTTCGCCAGTGAATTTTAAAAAATTCAATTTAGATTATTTTAAAGTTCAAAAATTGATCCGACGAACAAAGCACAATTTCGTTCAAAAACCAAACTATAAAAATCAAATTAAACCGTAAAAAAACTACGAATACTTTTCTGATTTACCTTGAATGACCGATAAAAATCACTTGGACTCTAATCTTATCCAGCTCAACTGTTAACGAGATATCCCGAAAATCCGTGAGATAGAACTGATCATTCTCAAAAATTAATCGAATCGAAAATTTGAATATTCAATAGCAATAAAAAAAAATCATATATTTGCCTTTATGCTTCTCTATGATGTCAACTTAAAACATGAACATCCACCGAGCGGAATGAGAATACGCCTCATTGTGCTGAAACAGCCTGAAACACTCGACTGTAATGCAATCTATCTGTTAAGGAACCACAGTTCAAAATGCTACATAGTCCCCATCACTGTAATTAGGAATTCTAAATGACATAAACAGGGTTAAATGATTAAATAATCCATAATTTACTCAAGTTTTTGATGCAATTATTGAAATGCTGAACTGAAAAACGAAAGCTCCAAACCCTTGTGGGAATAAAAGAAAAGATGCCATGTGTTGGATTCGGTATGGTTCATTCCTCATTGGATTGCCCGGCGGCATGGGCTGGATACCTCCCCATAATATCAGACCAGGTGCTTTGCCCGTCTGCCACTTCTTTCACCACCGATGACACCTCATCGATGCTCACGCGGATCTGCTCCTTGCTGTCCCTTTCCCGGATCGTCACGCTATCAGTCGAATCAACAGTCACTGCGAAAGGTACGCCAATTTCATCGGTCCTGGCATACCGTTTTCCGATAGATGTGCCTGCAAAAAACTCAGTGAACAAATGCTCAATTCATTCTGCTGCGCAATGAAAGTCCACACGTCACAGAATTGCTCGCTCATGAAGGAAAGGAAACTGCATTAGTGTGGTGCAACACAAGACGAACACACATTAATTCAGACTCGTGTAGATATGATCATCATTCTTTAAGAAACATACCTGTGATGTCAATAATATGAGAAATCCCAGCTGCTGTCAAAGATTTTGCTATGATTTTAGCGACGTCATCAAATTTTGCTGTTTTAATTAGAGGGAAAACAGTGCATTTGATGGGCGCCACGACAGGAGGAAAACGGAAGACATTTAGTTGTTCATCCTCTGATTTGCTTGGCCGTGTGTAGAAAGAATGCTCAAAAAGACAATATATTATCCGTCCAATGCCAAAAGATGGCTCGATAACAGAGGGTGTGAAGACCCTTTGATGTTCCTTCTTTTTTTCGATGCTTATTGCGACCATTTTCTTTGTTATGACAACCGCTTTCCCCAGTGTACAGACATAGAACTCTACCTCGCCTTTAGATTCCAAAGAAGCTTTCATTTCCAGTGCTTCCTTTTCATTCATAGCCTGTCACAGTGCTATATAAATAAATAACAAAATCAATGGATGCCCAAGGACAAATTTTAAGTGGGCAATTCGAGTTTACCTCCAGTGCTTCGACCACCATCTTTTGATTGCCCTTAAATGAGAGACCAAGTTCTTTTTTTGATGGCACAATAACAAGTTTCTAAAATTAAAAGTGATAAGAAACAGATGCTATCAGTAAAAGAGAAAAAGGAGCCATAAATAAATAGAGAAAGAATGAACGATCACATAACATTTGCAAGCAAGGAATAGAACAAACGGAGAATTAAACTACAGAGCATAGTCAGGCATAGGAACTTGCCTCTATCTCTCTAGGTTCTGAGAACTTTTCATGAGCAACCAAAGGGACACCACTTTTTTCCTGTTAATCAAGTAGAATTATTCAATTTCAATAATAGTCCATATAGTTTCTAGATATAACAAAGTATATCAAGAATGAGCATATTTGCCAGACAATGGTACAATAATAAAGAGACAATAGAAATATGACTTGAAACAGTTTAAACCGATGCTTGGCAAAAAGGAGCAAAAACTGAAGGAAGATTTAAATAATCAACTTAGGTCAGCATGATATGAACTAGAAAGACTACATGTAAACAAATAGTTCCTAAATGTATTTATTAGTGCACGAAAGATGTTGCTTTTCATGTTTGACAGGACACATTTTGTATCTTTAGTTACTTCCCAGTGTCCTGCTTCTGAAATGCTTGTAGAGAATGTGAAGGTTTTAAAATAAAAGTGCAGTATCTGAATACTAAATGCAAATGGGGTGATAAAAGTTTCCATCTCACCGAATGTGCCCGTAAGTCATATGCAGATCTATCAGCAATTCCAACACATTCAATCCAGCCATAAGAACATTCAATCTCTGCATCCCAACAGTCAGCTGCATAATGAGCCATCTCATTTGGCAAATGCTGCCTGAAACGTAATCGTTCCTTATCGATTCCAAGGCATGTAAGAAAGAGGTACACCCTCCCAATAAAGTAGCCAAGTGTTTCATTGTTGACAATTCCCTAACAAGTATAAACAATTTCCAAAGAGACTCAACTAGCGTATAGTAAAAACATAGAGAAGGAGAAGAGCGGAGAGAACATAGGAAAAGAACCAACCTTGGAAACTGCCTCACCAAGTATAATGGGTATTGCTGATTCCCCTTCCATTTGCTCTTTTCTAGGGAACATCAAAAACTCCAAGTTGGCAACATCAATGAATTTTGGATGTGACTTGTCTTCTGGATCCACAAAATGCTCAATCTCTGCTAATGTGAATTCACGGACTCTGAGAAGACCTTGCCGAGGTGAAATCTGCAATGTTGACGAATGATTCAAGACGACAACCATTGAGTACCTTACGCCAAGAACAAAAACAAATATTAAAATATTCTGTCCTTAGAAGGATGAAAATGAAGGAAGACAATTGATGAAAAGTAGAGTCAACTTACTAGGAATTGAATGATACATCAACAAAATGTGAAGTGATGTACTCCATTAAAGCAACCTACATTTCGAACGTGAATTTAAAAATGTCTGTTCATTTTCATGCAAGACTTAATTCATCTGGTTTCATTTAATTGTCTTTTTTTCTCAACAAAAATATGACAAAATAACTTTTTCTTTACATTTTTGGAAAAAAAAAAAAAAATCTTTCATCTTGTTTTAACTATTTGTGAAAGGACTGGAATACTGGATATTATTCTTCTAGTTCTTTTATTCAAAAATGTTAGAAACAGGGTTTTACTGGTTAACATTCTGAAGATACATGTCCTCTATCCAAGAATTTAAAATGTTAATATAGAAAGTTCAATTTCAAGAAGTTCATAGATTCCTTAACAAAATGTTTTGCAACCTCCCATTTGCTAACAATAGCAAATATAGTGCAAAAAATAATGTGGCTATTATAAACATAAAATGGTTAATCCCGATCATCATTTTTAAGACTACCATTTCTCAGTGATGATATTGTTATTAGGGGTTAGAAAGTAGCTCCACATTCCTAAAAGTGATTAGCTGATCAGGGAGTCAGTGTCCCAATGCTGAAGTCACTGGTTTCAGATCAGTTTTTCTATAATGGGACTAATAATTATATGAACATCCAGTATGAAATTCCTTGTAAAAGAATAAATTTCAGAAGTTGATAAAAGTATCACAAGTATTCACTTTCAACATGATAATGATCGGCAATCAGTTAATCTCCTGTACTAAAGTTCCTATATCCAGATGGAAAGAGAAAATATTGCAATAATAATGAACCTCATTTCTAAATGCTTGACCGATCTGAGCTGCTGCAAATGGAAGTTTGTTACCATTATAATAGTACAAGTCTTTGAAGTTCACAAAGATCCCCTGAGCTGTTTCTGGCCTCATATATCTATAAACACACAATACACATTAACACGATAATGAAAATCAATAGCTTTTGATAAAATGTTAATCTGTAATTATTTTAAATTATACTGACCCGGGCAAAAGACCAGATGGGCCAATGGAAGTCTGAAACATGAGATTAAAAGGGTAAGGATCAGAAAGTGTGTTTTTGGTGTCTGGTGCTGTGATCCCGTAATCTTTAAGCTTCGCACCTAATTCTTCTGCAGAGAAATCATCTAGCATTGCTAGAACATGCTTAAGCTCTGCAGCCTTCTCAGCTGATATTGTGAGATCCTTCTCGAGCTTCTCTTTGCAGTAGTCCTTGAGTAAGTGGTCAGCTCGATAACATGTGCCTGTTTTCTCATCCTTTACCATCAGATCAGTGAACTTATCAACATGTCCAGATGCCTTAAGAACAACCTCAGGCGTGACACAGGGGCAGTCAACCTCCAACATATTCTCCTCTAGGACAAAATGCTACAATGAAAAGAAAAAAAAAAGAAATGAGGTAAATTCAGAGCACAACAAATCTTGAATTCCGATACTCAGAGTGAAAAGATACTTAAATTCCTGCAACTGATAGTCATAAAAACAATAGATGTGCGAACAAGTGTGCATGGCAGAGAAGAAAGATAACCAAAAAAATAGTAATCTATTACAAGTGTAAGCCTATAGGAAATCTTGCAAAAAAGAAAAGAAAAACTAAATTTAAGCTAGTTCTAGATTTATGAATTCTATCATAACATACAAAAAAGATTGAACGTGACATTATTGTTACACAAAGATCAAATAAAACAGCTGTTCTATTAATTTCCCTTTTAAATTTCAGCCAGACGACTATGATTCTACATGCTATATAATTACGTAGAAGAACGATTATTTACCTGGCGCCAGAAGGCGAGCACGTTAGACTTGACGGCGCAGCCAGGAGGGCCGTAGTCATAAAGGCCAGCGACGCCGCGATAGATCTTGAAGGAGGGGATGTAAAAAAGCCGTCTTTCGAGCGTGTTGACAACAGCCTGGCGGAACCCCTCCCTGCCGCCGGCGGCGGACGCGTTGTCATTTCTGCTGACAGCGGCTTGGAGCTGTCTGGCGGCGGCTCCGGCCTCCACCTTGAGGGCCTTGAGGGATTCGACAGCGTCGTCGATTTCGGGCTTAGCGGCGCCGGGGCGGGCCTTGAGGGTGCGTACGACCTCGGCCTGGGCATCGACGGCCGCCTGCTTCTCGGCAAGCGCTAGCCGGAGCGATTCCTCGGAGGCAGCCATGGGACAGGAGGCTGCGTAGGAGAGGTGGAGGCGGCGGAGGGTTTTGGGTGGGACGAAGGACTTGGCAACAGCGGAGGCGAGTAATGCGAAACGCATACAACCGGCAGTGTGGTCGCGTCGTGGTGCAACTAAAATCTCATCGCACTCATCGAGCAGGGGAATTTGTTCCGCTGCGGTTCTGATCCGTCTTCGGACGATCCAACCTCGCCTCATAGCATAAACACGGCGAAATAATAAAAAAAATAAATTAAAAAAAAACATACACCGACAGATTTTTTTTAAAAAAAAATAATCCCTCCTAATCTCTAAATATATATTTTTAAAAATTGTAGAATCTATCTCGCAGCACTTCATTATTTTACCTACACTAAAGTTAGTCGTCGCATCGAACTAAGCCGAATGATATACACCCAATTAAATTAAAGTTTGACAAGAGAATTTAGTTTTCTTTAGTCTTGTAATTATTATCAGCTTGTTAATCGATATCCTATACCAGATGAACCGATAAAGGTAAACTTAATTTTTTCATGTGAATGACGTGGTGGCTAAGACACGATGATGACTAAGACACAACGATTCAGTTTGTACTTACAATATTAAACTTACGGTCTTTAAATTCATATAATTCATGTAAGATGCAAATAATTCCTTCAGTGATATCAAACAAATGCAAATTTGTATTTGTTTTGTATGAATTTAGTTGCAGACATTGTAAAATGTAGAATGACTATGTGTCATTCAGAGAATGATTATGTATCATTAGAGGAGCGGTTAAGTTAGGTATAATAACTTTTCTTAGCATTGATCATTCCGTGAGCAATTATGTGATGTGTAATAATTTTCTTAACAATGAATGCTCAGTGTATTTATTGTCGCATGAACAATTTTTCTATATATAAATCGGTTATTCTATTAGTCTTTGTGATTAATTGGTCTTTGTAACTATTGATCTCTATTCTTTTAGTGTATGTGATTATGGACTCCGACTCTATTTAGTCTACGTGTCTAAATATCTCTTATTGATCCATGTATCCATTTGTCATTGTGACATTTACTACAGACAAATTCCTTTGCATTTATTAACTGGATTAGTCCTTGAGACTAATCGTGTGCTAAAATAGATTAACATCTTGATGGAAGTCTTGAAATAAAAAATGGTCCTTACCAACTTAGCCATAAACAATCCATCAATACAGCAACTATCATACTCCTCTCCTCCAACAACGATTTAAAGATCATCGATTGCCCCATGACAAATTCACTCACAATAAAGACACATAATTTCCACTCTTCAAAGCTCGTCTTATTGAAAACTTTGCAAGAGCCTTTGCACCGTTAGCGCTCAAAATGCGAGCGTCGATTGAATCGAGATAAGATAACTGTCAAGTGATTGATGTAGAAAGCCAGATGAACCAGATTCGATAGATTAGATTTGAATCGACTCTTTATTCTATCATTATTTATTATATTCATTTTCATCTTCGTCATATTTAATTTTCATTATTATTTCTAAATACCAAGATATTAAAATATCCTACTGTCATTAAAAATTATTTTTTGTTTAAATTTTTTAAGATGAAACTGTTTATATTTATCAAATTCTTACCAAATAATAAAAAATATATATTTAATTGGATTTTAAAAAAAATCTTCTATATCCTTCTCTATTCGAATTAGATACAGAATAAAGATTTAACAAGAATACACGCATTAAATGAATACAAAATATATTAAAAAGTAAATGCATATATTAATGTTTATTTAGTTCATAATTCTCAATTGATTACTAATCCAAAACCCATTTACACCCATATACGGCTTGCCTATCCATTAATTTTCTTCTCTTTAATAAAATGCAAAAAAACAATGTAATAAAGTTTTTTCAGTGTGTTGTGTTATATGTATTTAAGCTTTGTGGATTTTTATACAGACTTCTCTTCAATCTAGTACGGTTTCAAACACAATTGAAAGATGATTGATACTTATTCTCGAACCGATTGACTTGATCCTCAGTTGACCCTGAGATCTAAAAAAAAATTTTAACACTAAATATTTAAATGGTAGAATCTAATATTTAAATTGTACAATTAAAATAGAGTTCAATTTTAAAATTTCGTTAAGGATTTTAGGATCGAATTTTCAAATCAGGATCGACTCTGACTTGATCGATTCCTTTCTGCTAATGTGATACCATTTTGGATGCTCCGACTCGTGACTTTCACATATTCTGATTTATTTGTTCTTATTCACGATATGTGATCTCTTTTCAGTCACCTGTAATCCTTTCAATCCCTTCAATATACGGAAACTTCAATCTTCAAATCGTCAAATATAATCAACTAAAGATTTAATATTAACACATAAGGGTGTTCATATTAGATCCAGGAGTTTAGAGTTTCGATCGCTTAGAATCTAGTTCCATTCATATATAATCTTGACTTAAATAGATTAGGATCGAGTCCATCTAAATTGAGTTTCTATCTTCATCTTATTACAAGTTACTCATTTATCTTTACTTCTGATTTTTTTATTCTACTGTAATATTCTTCCATAAATCTCTCTTCTTTGGATGCAGTGAGTCCATCAACTTTTTTTTTTTTTTGTCATCCTTATAGTATATTTATGTCTTTCTATTAAGATTATACTCTCTTGTGTATTCTTTTAAATTCTTACGCACATATCAAATTAAAAATAGAAACTAAATTAATTATATATCAAAATCATCATGACTTCACGACTGAATTGTAAAGATGCGTTTGATTCGGAGGTAGTTATAAATAATTTTGTAAGTTATATATTCTAATTCTATTTGATTCATGATTTTGATTATTTTCGAAGTAATATATTATAATTGTCACATCAATAAATGTTAGCAAATGAGATTATTCATTTCAGAATCACATTGCCTAATAAAATGAAGATTTTTTTGGATTCCGAGGTTAACAAAATTTTATTTTCAAAATTATCCTTTATTTTTTAATAATTAGGAAAAAAAATACCCTTAAAATTCTATTAAATTTCAATTTCATCCTATCGTAATAAAATTTCTCTACCAATCACATAACTAATTATACAAGATAATCTTAAATCAAACACACCCTACTCAACTATCTCCCCTTATCAATCGGAGTCATAAACCAAATAAAAGATCAACAAACACCTCCCTCTGTATTCTCCTCTTTAGTTTTCACCACAATCAATCATAAAAATATTCTCAACTCTTCTGTAAAGTTGGAAATCTGTCTAACTAATAGCTCTCTGTCACTTGTCCTAGGCGCACTAGCGAGAGAGAGAGAAATCACGGAGGAATAAAGTTCGTTGACACAGTGACAAAGTAGAGAGGGGTCCATATAAAATCAGAGAATACATTCGATATCGAATCATGTCCATTCTATAAACAACACTTTACTTTATCATCGCGTCATCTCCGTGGAAATCAAATGTTCCGACTCTTAATTCTTTAGCTGGAAATTTAATTAGCCATGCCTACCCCTACTAATTGAGAATGACACCACGAGGTTCAGAAGGACATCTGTGTCCTTGGTCATTTGTGTCGGCTTGCCTTTGATGCTTCGACCAACCAATTCATTGACTTTGGGGAATAGATGAAAGCGTAGGGGTAGTTTAGTCATTATCCTTGTCTACCCTGCTTTAGACCAGGAGGTTCAGAAGGACATCTGTGTCCTTGGCCATTAGTGTTGGTTTGCCTTTGATGTGTCGAGCAACCAATTCATTGATTTTGAGGAATAGATGAAAAGCATAGGGGCAGTTTAGTCATTAGCCACTCTTATTCCATCTATCTGCTTCACGTAAAAAAAAGTTGAAATTTGTTAAACTATGATGCAGAATGTTGGAATCCGTCAATTTAACGGTCTCTATCAATCTGCCTTCGGATTATCATAAGGAAAGTAAACTATGGTAGACTTTTAACCCTTGAGACTATTAACTAGCGCATGGAGGGACGACACCTTCGCATTTACGAGGGATTGATCTGTTATCTTATAATACAACGTGTGTATGCGCTAGCCACTAGGCCCTTCTCGCGAGACTTAAAATTTATTAAACTAGCGAACCTATCCGTTCACTTTGAGTTATCACAAGAAAGATAAATTATAGAGAATTTTTAATTCAAAATTTATTGATAAATTATATGGAAAGTCGACATCATCACATAAAAGTATATTTGATGTTTATTATTGTCGGATGAGGGGTCTAAAATCCTCTCTGATTTCAAATGGACTCCTCTCTGCTTTGTTACCGTGTCAAGGGATTTTGTCCCCCCGTGATTTACCTCTTTCTCGTCGGTGCCTTGGGACGGGTGGCAGGGGTACTAGTTGGACAGATTTCCAACTTTTTGCAGATGTTTATTTGCTCTTAGAGATACAGTACAATGATAAAAATAGAGAGACATCCTACAAAAAATACAATTCAATCCTCTACTGCGATATTATTCGATGATAAATTTAAGAAAAATCCATTAGAATAGCCCTGGAGTCTAGAAGTTTGTTTAATAGATGAAGTACGACTTTGATATTGGACCGTCGTTCAAGAATAATACGATTGTAGAGTTCGGACTGAATCTTGAAAAAATTACGAACGTTTTTCTGATTTATCTTTCGTGGTCAATAAAGGTCATTTTAATTTCGATTATCCAGTTTGATAGGTGACGAGATATTTCGAAGATTCATAGAATAGAATCGATCGCTAGTAATCGGATCCAAAATTCAGATACTTAATATCAATTTAAAAAAAAAAATGGATGCTTATTTTCCTAAGAATCGAGCTATTCCGCGGGACTTATTTCATCTACTTTCGCATCGATAATGGGCTCAAAGTAAACAGCACTTATTTACCGTGTTCGAGCACCGTCTGTTTCATGACAGGACCACTCCCACTTTAACTGCCATCGATGCCGCTGCTTTTAGACCACACGGCACCGCAACCCCGCCGTCCCTTTCAAAGGCCTGCTGCTGCTTCTCGTCGACACTCGCACGACAGCTGGAATCCATGGCAACGGCGCTCCGGAGGAGGTCGGTTCTAGGGTTTCTGATCCTCTTCGTTGCAGTGGCGAGCAGCGAAGCGGCTCGCCTCAGGCCAGACTTCTACAAGTCTAGCTGCCCCAATGTGGAGTCGATTGTGAGGAAGGCAGTCGCCAAGAAGGTGCGCCAGACGTTCGTCACGGTGCCCGCCACACTCCGGCTCTTCTTCCACGATTGCTTTGTGGAGGTGAGTCCCGAAGTAGTCCTTCGTCAACCAAGCGTTCTGTGTTCGGGGAGTTTCTTTTCTTATGTTCCCTTTCCCTTTCTTTTTTGTTCTTCGTATAAAATGCAGATCCCAATTGTAAGTTACAATTTATGAACTTGTTGTTTGGTAGGTTCTGGATCGGATTTTTATCACAAATTAGGTCACAAACTCTTTAGCCTTCCAGATTTTTAACAAGTTGATGATTTTGAGGCAAAAATACATAGGGAAGTAGGTGAAGAAAAAAATTACTCCCGAAGCGATTGGTAAAAGTACAGGCTAGATGATAGAATGCCTTCAATGTCTGAGTTGTCTTATTTAATTTCTGCTCCTGACTTTGTCTGTGTTGTGCAAAGAAAAATCCTCCCTCTCATGTTGAATTGCCTATGTTTGGAAGAAAACTAAATTCGAATTTGTGCAGCACTGGTTTAGCAGTTGGATCAAAATTGAGGTTTATTGATTTTATTTTCAATCTTTGAACATTAGGAAAAGGCATAGTCCTTGATTTTTCATCGTGATTGATTTTCAACTATTGGTCTTTCTCCAATATCAAATTTTGGCTTAAGTTAAAGGCTTGCTGATCTTTATCAGATAGCACAAGTGCAGTTGTAACTTGTAGTCATATTCTTCAAATATCGATCCAGCAAATAATTTCTGGAAATTCCTGTTGACAGACTAGCTGACTGACTGTTGACTTTGTGAAAGATTGAAAATAATGTTCTTAATGAAATTATCTAAACGTTGGAATCAAGTGCAATTTAGTATCTGTCCACAAAAAGATTTCTTTTTTCACATCATGTTACATGTCCCAATCAGTAATTTCATTTTCAGAGTAAGTAAACCTGCTGCAAGAATCCACAAAGTTGTATTTAAGGCAACCTCTTTGTGGCAACCATGTAAACCCTGACTCCTATTCAAGTCATGAGGACAGTTTAGGTCACCTGGCAATTTGAGTATCTAATTGCTTAAATTTGTCCTAACTGTTTTAGCAGAAATGTACAGAACTGTCAAGGGAACCAAGGATAGCAGTGCATTATTAGAACTCACTATTTTTGATTGTTTTCCTTACCAAATCATTCCCTACTAATTGTTTTTTACCAAGTCACCTCCCCTTAATATTTTTCTTCCGATTTTACCTTTGTCTATAAAATTTGCTTACATGGCTAACTTTTATGTTTATATGCCATTAGGATGTGTGAGATCCAAAAGTGATCATTTTAGATACCAAAGAACTCAAACAAGTTAATTTCGTGTGAAAAATATGTGACAAGTCGACTTCCAAATCAGTTTGTGGGTGCAAATGACCTCAAACATGTTGATTTGGAATGAAAATCACATCACAAGTTGATTTGGAAATATAATTTGTGACCATGCTGCACCTGTTCAACTCATGTAAGCTGGTTTTGAAATCATTTACTAGGGTGTAAGAATCTTTAAAAAAAAAATTTAGGCGCAAAGGAATACAGAGAAGTCGACTTTGAGTTAAAATCCAAATCAGTTGGTAAAATCAATTAATGGGTTGTGATTTGATGATTAAAAAAAACAATGATAAGGGGTGCAATATGGTAAAATTATCCAAGGAGACTAATGAATGCTGGATTTTATTCTCCATTTGATTGACTTACATGTTGATTAATAACACATGATTTGTCATTGCAAACAAACTTAATAAAGAGATCTAATTTGGTATTTTAATGTGGATTTATACGTGTAGAATTCATTAATCCATTTTCGTTAGCATTGATGGGCTAGTAATGAATTTGTGTCCACTATATATATATACGAAAGTTTTATCCTGGGTGCACCCCAGTTCCGCGCCCGGGATGCGCAACAGAGTGCAGTGCACAGTGGTTGCACTGAGCTCAACGTGCAAACACTCTGCACAGGAGAGGTGAGCATCTTGGGCGACATCACGACATCAGGTTTTGATGGCAATGTCTCTGGACATATTCCGTTTAGATTTTGTTGTCATTTAATGTTTTTTTTTGTATAATTTTCTGTAAACATTGATAATATTACGATCCAGTGTGCATGAATTTGTTGTATTCATACGGCATCTTGGAATACTGGTTTGATTCATGATTTTCTTTCGATTAAATATATTGAATATTCAGGGTTGCGATGCATCAGTTATGATAGCTTCACCAAGAGGGGATGCCGAAAAGGATGCCCCTGACAATCTCTCACTTGCTGGTGATGGTTTCGACACTGTCATCAAGGCCAAGCAGGCTGTGGAAGCACAATGCCCGGGTGTTGTATCCTGTGCAGATATCCTAGCAATTGCTGCAAGGGATGTAATAGTACTTGTAAGCTCATTCTACTTCTTACTCCTTGCAGTCTTGCAATTACCATTTACGAATCATTGTAATGGAATAAACTTTTGTTGCCAGTCTGCTGGCCCTAACTTCATCGTGGAGCTTGGCAGGCGTGATGGGCTTATTTCTCAGGCTACACGAGTTGCTGGCCGTCTGCCCGGTCCTGAATTTAACCTCAACCTTCTCTCCAGCCTCTTCAGGATTAACAACCTCACTACGTATGACATGATCACCCTTTCAGGGGCTCACACAGTTGGCTTCTCTCACTGCAGCCGTTTCAGGAAACGTCTTTATTCATTTAGTTCATCATCCTCAATGGATCCATCGTTCAATCTTGCATATGCACGCCTGCTAAAGCAAGCATGCCCACCTAATGTGGATCCAACCATTGCAGTCAACATGGATCCCTACACCCCAACGATCTTCGACAATGTCTACTACAAGAACTTACTGAACGGCGAAGGGCTGTTTACCTCAGATGAAGTGTTGTTTGTAAATCACCTATCAAGGTCTTTAGTCCAGAAATTTGCAGCCAATCAAACCAGCTTCTTTAGTGCCTTTGCTGGATCGATGATAAAGCTTGGTAGGGTTGGCGTGAAGACTGGTATGCAGGGCCAGATCAGGAAAGAGTGCACTGCATTCAATTAATACTTAAATCATGAATCGGCAGCCAGATATGATTCGTTTATGTGTTTTTTACAAGCAAATGCGATTTGTTTATATATCAAATGGTGAGCAGTAACAGTTCAGATATAGTTAACTGATGAATCCCGAATATAGATCAATAAATGAGTTGCATTATTCCAATGTGTGATTCATTCCTTCGGTTTTTAGATATCGTCGTACTCGTATCGATTCACATGTTTTATGCAAAAGTTTCAGTTTCTGGAATTCATTAATAACTACTTGCTCATCAGTTTCATTAAAATAAATAGTTATAATTAATAAAAATTAAATGTGTAATAATTTCATACTACTAAATTAAAGCTAATTATCAATATCAAAAATTAAATAATTAGTATTTTATACTAGCGTCACTGTGTGGATTCTCGTCTTTTTTACAAAGTGTTG
This sequence comes from Wurfbainia villosa, assembly GCA_025175895.1. NCBI lineage: Eukaryota > Viridiplantae > Streptophyta > Magnoliopsida > Zingiberales > Zingiberaceae > Wurfbainia > Wurfbainia villosa. Next base: position 20,574,787 of record CM045991.1, on the reverse strand, counting down.
TTTCGCGATGAATGGACCCATCTAATCAAAAGAATGTTTTTCTCCATTTTTTTAAAATAAAGAACAGCAACCAATTATATTAAATTTTAATTTCACCTCTCAAATTTCTCAAAAAACACTACCTTTATTTCTCTACTATTCTCCCAGATACAAGATTTAATTCATATCTAGGCTCTCTGAATCTTTCTGCTTCCCTCCAGCAATCCTGGCGAGCTTCTCCAAACTTGGCAGAGCCATGAATGCAGCATTCAGTGTCACTGCAGAAAAGGAGAAGTAAATTGAAGTGGATTCATATGCCGACAGCCATGGTAATAAAGACCACATTAAAGCTTCATCTGCAATTTTACTGCCTTTTATTTACTGCACCTTAATGAAGCCATCGATGGGCCAAGTGGCCACCCCCCTCCCCCTCTCCTCGATCTCCTATAAATAGCTTATAGCCTCACCTCTCCTCCACCAGCCGTGCAAGGTGCAACCATATATTATCGGTATCCCTGATCATGGAGTTCAGCGCTAAACCTCTCTTGCTGCTGCTGGCTCTCATTTTTGCCGCTTCTGTTTTGCGCCTCGAAGGAAGGGACATCAAGAGCAAGCCTGAGAACTACAAGCCTCAAAACTTCTTTGCCTACGGAGGCTTCTATGGCAACCCCATGGGTCCTCAGTTGGGCTTCGGCGCACCTGGCTTCGGGGCCATCCCCATCATCGGGAACGCTCCTTTTCCCGGCACCGGCGGAGTCGTCGGAGGAGGACGGCCGACCGCGAAGCCCTAAGCACCGGTGCTCGGTGTGCTTTGCCGTCGACAGTCGGTAGCTGTTGTGGGTTAAGTCAGTTAATGTTCTGGTAGTTGGTGTACGTGTGCTTGTAGTGTTCCTCCTCTTTGTTCATATATCGTGGCCCAGCTGATGTAATATTAGTTTTAAATAGCGAGATTGCATGCTTCTCGAGTTTCCTGGTATGTTCAAAATCAAAGCCATGCTTTAGGTCAAAGTCATGCTTGGTTGGTCAACCAGTTTGAAGTCAACTAGACAAGATGTCAACTCGATGGGTGGGGTTATAAGATGTGTTTGACTTAGGCATGCTTATCGGTTCTATTTCGATTCAATTCTAATCAATTTTGAATCGATCAATGTTAGAATCGATTTAAAATTAATTTCGAATCGATTTTAATTTTAAATTTTTAATTTTGAAATCAATTAAATCCGAATCGATTCCGTATCGATTCTGAACTGATTTCAAAATGATTTTGAATTGTCTTCTTCGAACTTAATTTGAACTTTCAAATTCATCTATCACATTGATTATCCATTTTTTTCCTATCACAAAATAATTTTGTAGACATGTTAACATATTAAGAATTTTTACTTTTAAATTAATAACCGGAACCAATATTTAAATCGAAATAGAATCGATTCCGATCGAATTCCTAAATAGTTCTAAATCGATTGAAATTAAACTGAATCTAAACTGAAATGATTTTAGTTCAATTTTAAAATTGATTCAACGAATAGATTTAGATTTCGAATTTAACGAATTAATTTCGATTTAATTTCGGATTGAATCTGTCCGTTAAATATATCTAATTTGGCTAAGTGAGGCTCCATCTCTGCCAGGAAGTGAGAAATTAGTTTATCTCGGTGTAAATCATTTATTTTCAAAGATTAAAAATAAATAAATAAATCATCTAGATCCGGATTAAATAAAATTCGACCGGGTTCAGAGCCGAATGCTGGCTCTGCTTGGGAAATGGATCCATGAACCGAAGCCGAACCCTTCTGTTTCCTGGTGCCTCGCCGCCTCCTTCAACGCCGTCGGTCGCTCGGGCCCAACGATGGCGAGGCGCCGTGTATTGCTCCTGCTGAAGCCTCTCGACGTCTACCCGCCGAGGCCCAACATACTTCCCTCCTCCTCTGTTTCTTCCTCCTCGTTTCCTTCTTCCCTCAACCCTAAGGTGCTTCTCTCGCTCTCCTTTGTTAACTTATTTGACTGCTTAGCAGGGTGGTGAATAATGGACCTCTGGGAAATGAAAAGTCGACGCCTTTCATAGCAACAGACTTCATGGAGATAGTTTTATATTTGATTGTCCCTTGATTTGGACGGATCATATGATGCTAAATAAGGATATATGTGTATCCTTGACGCAAGTTTACGTGATGCTGGTTGGTGACATAGTTGTTGGTTGTTGAAGATTTGAGATTGAAAAGGTGTCTTCCTTGTATTACAGTTAGGTGACGCTCTGTTGTGATAGTATTATGGAAGTTGCTCATTGGTCCTTTTGTTTGTTTTGTTTTGTTTGATGCTAAAGTCTTGGTGTGATCTTGTACGGTGATAATCTGACGTTCCTACACTCCTTTTTTTTTTTTTGCCTTTTTTCTCTTCCTCTATCTATTGCTGGGAGTTTGAGTTAGTTGGTGGTTTCTGAGGATGAAAAGTTGTTTGTATGAAGATCAAAGTCAAAGCATTTTAGTCTTTTAGAAAGGAGTTCTCGCGGACTCATGGGGAAATGCTAGAATATTCAATTTTAGGCTCTTAAAGAAGTCATCAAATGTTGAATTTTTCCCTGTTAATCTATTCTCTGTTTTGTTACGGTGACTCAAGCTAGTGTGTCATAGGTACTTAATACTCAGCATTGATGTTTTTGCTATATCTTCAGTAGAATTTGAGATGGTACATCTATGTGGCATTGTTTTCTGGTCATGTGGTCAAAATTTATTGCTTGTTTCATTACAAGGAATGGAATACTGAACTCGCCCAAATCCTGGATGTGTTATTTTTATGAGACATATTCCTCTATCATTTGAAAATGAAGACAAGCTTTCTTTCACACAACCTAATTTTGACTTCTATCAGTGGGATGAAATCTAAAAGAGACCTTAAATTTCTATTTCATAGATTCGTATCACTATTAGTATTTCACCTTAGTTTTGTAACTTCTAAAGACTCCATGGTCAGGGATTAAACATACTCTGGGCAATTTTCTAAGTTTCACAAAAATCTTTGTGTCATTTGTATATTATGTTTCTCTTATTCATCCTGTCTCTTGGCAGGCAAATATAAAGAGCTCTTGCATATTGCTAAACTGATGTGCTAACTCATAATTATAATTTAGTGATTGATAGATCCCATTGAGCTAGACGCTAAGTAGCTTATTTTGATGACACCAGTTAATTACTGTTGGCACTACTATAGGATCAAATGGTGGATGTGCATTTTATTTTACTTAAACCCCACCTATTATCTTACCTTTTTATTGTTTTTAATCTCATACTTTATCATGTTCATTTGGAGCTTACGTATTTGATTGCAATAATATTCTGTAGTTTAAACATATTGGCATCAGCTTTGTTAGATAAGCATCTAATACTAACATGCATGCATCAATCTGTTTACCACTTGAGGCACGTTGCTTACATGTCCAACATTATCATCGTTTCTGCTTTATGCATCAATCTGGTCAAATGCTGTTAGCATCTATAGCATGCTAAAACTACTTAAATGATCTTCTCACTTGGATATTCCAAATAATAAATACCTGGTTCCTTTTTGCCACATTGTCTTTGCCAAGTATCATGTGCGACCACTGAATGTTATATGGTGGTCAACAAAGATCAAAGCTAAAAAAAAAAATCATATTGAACTTTTGTTAGCTCTACTTTAGTAATTCGATAATCTGGTTCACAAATTGGTTTAACCCCTTTTTGATATATGCTTTTGTCATTATGAAAGTAAATGGCAGCATCACCTTCTCTTGTGGTCTCGCAGATCATATATGTGTGAAAATAGTATTTCGTGTTATTACAGATGTTGCTTTGCACATACTTGAACAGTCTATGACATTATTCATTTTGGATGTCTTGCAGATTATAAGTTATTTGAATAGCAGAAGTAAGGTACATAAGGATACAATCAGATTCTGTCAGGATGTACTACAAAGCAAATACATTGAGTGGGAACCAGTCACACGAGATAATTTGTGTCGTCCAATTCGTCATGTAGATCTTGTGATCACAATTGGCGGAGATGGCACTCTTTTACGGGCTAGTCATTTTTTGGATGATTCCATTCCAGTTCTAGGTGTCAATTCAGACCCGACTCAAGTTGAAGAGGTCACTTGTTCTGGTCCTTTTACTTTTAATTATTTTGGGTTTTGAGATTTGCATATTTGGTCATTCTTGTCAATGTGAAAAGGTTCGTCGTAAAAATTATTTTTCATTCTCAGGTTAATGAGTTAAGCGATGCATTTGACGCGACAAGAAGTACAGGCTATCTTTGTGCTGCAACTGCAAAAACCTTTGAGCAGGCAACATCCAGAACTTCTACTTTTATTAGAAGTCAAGTTTGTTTATCGATTTGCAAATTCTCATTTGTAGTATTATGATCGGCAATTGCTAAGTTGAGTGTTCTTTCAGTCTCTCATCTTCATTTCCATGACCTCTTTTTTATTTTTACAAAGGTATTAGATGATGTGCTTGAGGGTCGCAAACAACCTTTAGAGCTTGCCAGAATATCCATTCGCGTAAATGAAAATCTGTTTCCAACTTATGCTCTAAATGACATTCTTGTTGCACACCCTTGCCCAGCAACAGTATCTCGGTTCTCATTCAGGTACAAATCAGACTTTACTCGATGTCTTTCGGAAATAAAAATATTTGATTCTTTCTTCAGAATCAAAGACGACGGGACAAGCTCAAGTTTAGTTAGCTCCCGATCAAGCGGCCTCAGGATCTCGACCGCCGCAGGATCAACAGCTGCTATCCTTTCTGCTGGAGGTATCCCCATGCCGATTTCGAGCCAAGATCTTCAGTACATGGTGAGAGAGCCCATTTCACCCAGAGCTGCGGAAGTTCCGCTGTTGCAGGGATTTGTGAAGCCAGAACAACTAATGCTCATCGATTGGTATACTCAAGAAGGTGTCATATATGTTGATGGTTGTCATGTAACTTGTCCCCTTCGATACGGGAACAAAGTTGAGATATCGGCAAAAGCTCCAATTTTGAAAGTTTATTTGCCTCGTGAAGTTTCGAGGGATTGTTCTGTGACATATCATCAACCATGGAGTGAACTATAACTTTGTAAATTGGCTTCTGTGGTGCTCGTTTAAGTTTGACATGTTATTACTTTGTCCTGATGGCTGAAGCTGAAGAATAATGAAGATTGATATTGCACTCGTGAAGCCATTGATAGCGGGAACGCCTCCATGACCATGCTGAGTGGAAAGCGGCGAATTCCCTCATGAGTTCTGGTGAGGATCGAACATAATCACTCGGGGACACAGCTTCTGCCGTCGTCGTTGCCACGAAGGCGAAGATTGATATTGCACTCGATTATATTATTTGGTGTTGATATTTTAAGATTTTTTTTTTATAATTCAGGTATCTAAAATGATTCCTTGTCCGGTGAGGAATATCGGCTTCAACGGTAGTTTGACATGTTATAATCAATATTTTAGGTGTTTAGATTTTGCTTGATTAATTTCAAAGAGAGAATTTTTTTTTTATTTCACCGTAAATTTAAAAAACAATTCATACGTATTCAAAAATAGAATTTAAAATATTATCAAATAGGATTTTTTTTATAAGGATGGTGAGGTCATGATTATAAAAAAAAAATATTGATGAAAAATATATAAATGATTCTATTAAGAATTTTATTTGCCCTCCAAATTTTTAAAAATTATGTTTAAATTCATTGGAATTTTTTTTAAAGTTATTAAGATGACCATTTTGCTCACGAGTTTGGACACGATTAGCATCGCGCTTATCTTATCCCCTTCCTCTTGGGGAACAGAAAACCTCCCATTTCTTGGAGGAATGGCGACGACGATCCTCTGCTACTCGTCACCCGCTGCCGTTACGTCTGCCGTTCCCGGAACGACCTCCCTCGGTTTCTCTAGATTCCTGGGCGCAGTCACCAAGCCGTCGCTCTGCGTCGGCCCCGTCGCTTCGAAGCGCCTCCTCCGCATACATTGCCAGCAGCTGGAGCAGCAGCAGCAGCAGAATCCGGTGGTCATCCCGAGAGAGCAGCGGTGGATGTTTGAGGAGTCTGAGATTAACGGGCCCGTACTCTCTCTTACTTCCCATTTTGTACCAAATATTTTAATACTTGATTGTGTTTCCGACTGGTTCTTGGTTCTTTCGGTATGTCATATTTGAAAAGCTCATTTCTTGAGAGTCTTAATTCTCCAATTTTTAGCTTTTTTTTTATGGAAGTAAATCACTTTATTTTACAAAACGGAAACTTTGACGGTGTTGCTTTTTTGTAAAATGTAAATCAAAGACATCGAAGACAAACAATAAAATATGATGGCTTACTTGTTAAGCCGAATGTAATTAGGTTGGTTCAAAGGTGTTGGGTGATTATTATTGAGTAGAGATTCATAAGATTTGGAAAACTTTTGATCTATTGTGGGAACAATTTTTCTGTTTGTATGGACTTAATGTAGGTGATAACTATCTTTAGGGATGATTTCATTAGTGGACATCTTAGTAAAGCTACGCATGTATGTAAGCACTCAAGATTGTACATTGTAATAAATCAGGTTATGGGTAAGTTCCATCTTAGTTTTCTGAAGATGCTAATGGTTAAGGTGGCTATAGGCAATTATAGTACATGATAGAAGAAAGGAACAGTTTAGAAAAGGCTAGACACAGATTTATCATGGTTGTAGGATAAGGAAGTTGTCAACTGTTGACGAGAAAGTTGATGATTTGCATAACCATGGAGCATCTGTGTTTCCCTCTTCACCGAGAAGAAAGGGGTAAGTCAAACAATGATGAAATTATGCTGTGAAATCAAGTAATCTATTATTAAATTAGTGAACCGAAAGTGGCTAAATTAAACACAAACATAAATTGAATAATTCTTCTTTATCGCACAATTTCGTGCCAAGTTAATGCTAAAGTAAATCCAAGCATACACAGACCTTTCTGACACTTATTGTATAACACTTTTTTGAAATATTTCTTGGAATTTGGTTCCTTCCTGTGTAGTTTTCCTATATTTGGATCTAAAGATACTATTTGAAATGTTCTTTAACGAGTAAAACATTGCTGTTCATATTGGCAAATTGTTTTTTTTTTTAAGAAACATGGATCATCCTCAGATTGTTTCCATGAGTTCAGATTTTGGCTTCATTTGCCATGCAATTTCTTAGTCATGCTTTGATAGTGGATGGAAATTATATTTCCACCTAAAATTTTTTGCTCGTATTATGGATTATGTCACTTAATTGCGTCTTAAAATGTAATACAAGATCTCTACTATATTTTGCAGGATATTTGGAACAAAACTTGGTATCCAAAGGCTGCAGATCATATTAATTCAGAAAAAACGTGGTATATAGTTGATGCAAGTGATAAAATCTTAGGCAGACTAGCATCAACCATTGCAATACATATCAGAGGGAAGAACCTTGTAACTTATACGCCTAGTGTTGACATGGGGGCTTATGTTATTGTGGTATGTATAATGAAAGTAACTGTTTCAGTTTTTAGCATTTCCCAAGGTTTAATATCATAAGTTTGCACAATATGATGGCAACTGAACCTGCAATTTGCTGAAACCTTGTGATATGCAATCGATCATTTTCTTTGCAGTTGGCTGCACATCCAAAAGAAAACTCGGTAACCTAGACATTCCGACTATTCTGTTTTATTTGTTAAGGATGCTCACTTCTAGCTTTTTAATTAGCCACTGTTGATTGCCACAAGGAATCTTGGCAGGATGATTTTACAGCCATGTTTCATTCTTCCAATGGCAATGAGGATAATTTTGTACAATTTTTAATAAGTCGTTGAGTTCTTGGTTTGATATATTGGATACTTTTGATCTATTTATATATCTAATGGTGTCTAATGTTCTGCACATTTAAATGCTTGATAAGTGTCTGATGATCACTTTATCTTGTATGTTTGATTGAGGATTTCTGATTTATTTATATATCTAATGGCGGTCTAACCTTTTGCACATTAAAATGCTTTATAAGTGTCTGAGAATCACATATGTTTGGGACATTGGCGAATAGATGATGTTATCAGATAATATTTCCCATTTGGTTACCTTGGTTTGTTTGCTTTTTCTCAATCCTCAATAGTTTGCATGATACTCAAAATAGGTGAACGCTGAAAAGGTTGCAGTTTCTGGTAAAAAGAGAAGCCAAAAGCTCTACAGGAGACATTCAGGGAGGCCAGGTGGTATGAAGGTGGAAACTTTTGCACAGCTTCAGGAGAGAATTCCAGAAAGAATTATCGAGCATGCTGTTCGTGGCATGCTTCCTAAAGGAAGGGTGAGTCAGTATCTCCATTTTTGACAATCACAATATCACATATTATAGAATGTTAAGATATTCAAGATGTGTACACATATGAGGAAGTTAACATATAAATATTAAATTATCATTATTGCAACTTGCAATTATACTTATTTTGCTAGGAGCAACGTGTGGAATGCATTTCAGATCCATCTGTTCTAGAAGAAAATGTGTAGATGGAAGATTTTTTCAAGAGAGAGAGAGAGAGAGAGAGAGAGAATACGTTATGGGTAGCCTTGATTATTTTTCTTTGATTGTTTAGGCTAGTAAGTAAATGTTTTCGCCAGCAAGTTACATATCCACTATCTACTTGTTTTCAATGACCTGATATAATCTTTCAATTATATTCCTAGTGACTTAAGAGTAGATTTTCTTGTCACAAGCAATATCGATCACAAAATTTGTTCTTTTTGTTTGGCTTTAGATCTGCAAGTGTTTGATCTGCTTATCATCCTTCTGAACGAGTTATTCATTTGGTCACTATTTAACTGTTTTGTGATTAGAGTTTTTTGGCAAATCTATTGAATTTTGTCTATTTCGTTGCAATGTGTAACTTATGACTTTGCTTTTTCAAAATTGCAGTGTCGATATCCTATTATGATTTAATCACTGGATTATTTGTCTGTTGCAGCTTGGAAGAAGACTTTTTACTCACCTGAAAGTGTACAAAGGGCCAGATCATCCACACGAAGCTCAGCAGCCAATTCCTCTTCCTATAAGGGACAAGCGAATACAAATAGACAAGTAGTTTCATTAGTTTATTGATTACTTAAATGCCTGATAGAGAGGTTACGTTGTCAGTGGTGATCATCTAACCTCCAATAACTGGAATGAAATTCTCCCATCTGTAGTTTAATTACGAGATTATCGTTTTCTATTATGCTCTGTGTTAAAAGTGGAACAAAAATTTGAAATGTGCTAATTTGTTTATCATATGATTAACATGATGTAATCAAAATTACTACTCCAGATTCATATGCTAAAATGAATAGAAAAAATACAACATCTACCCATTCTTTTCGTGCTCATATTTATTTTTAATAGATTGCAAAATGCTGAAGTCTTGCAATTGAAAGCCAGCTTGAGTTCGGAGAAGGATTCATTATACGCAGTATTATCTTATTTTTTATAAGAGGATATTTTTAGAATTCGAATCCGTGATCTTTTGATCACAAGACAATAATCTTATCGTTGCATCAAGACTCGTCTTCTACAAAATAATAATAAAAAAAAAAAAATAGCGAAAAGCTTCCTGATCTGATGCAGTGGTAAAAGCGAAAAGATATTTTATCTTACAAGAGAATATAGTTCGATTCTCTGTTGCAATATTATTCGATGATGAATTTAAGAAAAATTTATTCAAACGGTCTCGGGATCTAAGAGTTTGCTTGATAGACGGAGTATGACTTCGACGTTGGACTGTCATTCATGGATGATACAACTGCAAATTCCAGATTGAACAGTAAAAAAATTGCAAACACTTTTCTGATTTACCTTTGGTGGTCGATAGAGGCCACTTGAGCTCCGATTTTATCCAGCTCAGTTATTGGTGAGGTATTCCGAAGGTCCGTAGGGCAGGGTCGATCACTCCAGGAATTAGTCGCACTGAAGATTCAGATATTCTGGTGTAAAAAAAATAATAAAAAAAATAATGAAAAGGTATAGGATACACTTCGATCAGATAATATTCGATGGATTTAAAAAAAAATCTATGGAGTCGATCTTTGGGTAGGATTTTGTTCGATGGATAGAATAAGATTTTGATATTAGATAGTTTTTCATGAATGATCCAATTATAGAACTCGGATTGACTGTCAAACTGTGAGCACTTTCTTAATGTATCTAAATAATTGATGGATATCCATATAGACTTTGATTTTTTTCGACTCAATTATCAAAGAGACATCTATGTAAGACTGTGAAATTGGATTGACTATTTTTAAAAATTAATTCGACCGAAAGTTGAAACAGCCGGCGCTAATAAAAAATAATAATTAACGATTTGTTGACTCCCAAAGTAAGTTTTGACCGGTTGCAATCGATCTCTCATTATAAGCATGAGAAAAATAATGGCGTCGCAGAGCGCCTAGTAATTATTTTTTTAATAAATAATTTATTCACGTTGTCAGAGATTTAAAAATAAAAAAAAATAATTAAAAAAATATGATTTACAAAAAAATTACTCATTTAATTTGATTTGCGCCCAGACAGAAACTACCAAGAGAAAAAAAAGGGGGAAAAAAATGCAAAACCGTGAGCGAAGAAGCCAACTCCAGTTAATTTTTCATTTATTTTTTTAAAAAGAAAAATCGAAAACAGTTTCATTAATTTCCTTTATTTTGGACAGAATTGAAGAGATTGATTTGACCCCAATTTTTAAAAATATTATTTTTCCTCGACGAATTGACTTTTATCCTGTTGAATGTTGACTTTTATCCCCTCCTACTGGCGACGGCGACTGCGACTGCAGTCTACTTGCCTCCTGGCAATTAATTCATGGCCGTCCGTTCCACCTCAGCCGTTGTCTTACTTGATCTCTCCTACTTATAAATTCTTGCAATTTTTTCAAGTTCACTATTTGCTATTGGAATTAAAATATTCAGCAAACTCAAAAGTTTTTCCATTTTGAATTGTTTGAATAATCATCAATTTAGATTAATCTTATCGAAATAATTAGTAGGTAAACATTGAACTATACCATTGCACATTGAGATTTTACAGCAGTCCTTTTATAAATACGTATTTTACAAAAATAATTTAATGATGGTATTGTATAAAAAGGGACTATTTTCCCCTGACAAATAATCTAATCCTTTTCGGTTAAAAAGATAAATTAAAAAAAAAATAGTATTTCCGTCAAAAATAATTAATGCTTCGATATGTTTTGAATGTTTTCTTTTTTTCTCATTGAATATTTAAAAAAAAAACCAATTTGATTGTACTGAGACTACGTTTGATTTGGTAATATAATTATGCTTATAATATCATCAAATTTGTAATGTAAAATAATATAATTTTAATTATATTATTATGTTTAATAAAAATTAAATATATTTTTAGATTACAAAGATAATTATATTCTTTTATTTAATATATATTATAAGGACGATAGAGATCGATCGACAACGACGGCGATCGATCGATAACGATGACCGATTTTGATTGTTGAACATTCGATACTTTTCAAATTACGATTTAGAATGTAATTGAATTATATAGATTTTACTTCGTAATTCAAATTATAAAATTTTAATATATTTTATAATCTAGATTATATTATATTATAATTTTAAAATGATAATAAATAAAATAATTAATCTTATAATATAATTTAAATTATATTACATTCACCAACCAAAGCAATTACACACTGAAACGTCACCAAATTAATAACGCTCAAAATAGACATGGACATGACGTCACACTCGAGGGGTCGATGCAATAATTAATTAAGCTTTAATTGTTAGCTTATCATTCACTTTGGAGGTAAGTCTTATATATTTTAAAAATAATAATACTATATTATTAATATTCAAATACTCTAAATTATTATTTTAGGATTAGCGAACGATTAGGGTAATAATTTAAAAGGCAACATATATATTTTACTCTAAGAGCATTTTACTAACGAAGTAGAAATTATAAATAAATAAAAAAATTTGCTAAAAAAATGGAATTACCTCGATTTGTCTTTTACCTAGGGTAGGGTAGGGCCCACCGGGCCATGCCAAGCAAAAGGTGTTAACCAAACTCTCCAACTGACATACGACGCATTCTTTGTGGAACACGTGTCCCTTAGCTAGATTTTAGAAAATTGAAAAATAAAATAAGAAATGCGATTTGTATATATCATTATCGATTATTATTTTCTAAGAGTAGATTTCGCAAGCAAATCAAACCAAATCCTCAATTTCAATTCGATTTTAAATAGAAAACAAAAAAAATAAAAATATTGCGGCTATGTTAGAATACACGCCGACAGTGCAGTTCAATCGAGCGTGCTGATTCAAATTTAAAGTCTCCAATTGTACAGTTTTCATTATTTTTTTTATTAAAAAATAATAATAATAATAAACCCTTTGCTGCGGTAGGTATAGCAGAATTTGATCCGCGGATAAAATTGAATAATTAATACAGTGAGTAAAAGTCAATTTTTTTTATTTAATTATGAAAAGTGGAACGTATCAATTTTTATATTAACTGAGTAAAAGTTAATAATAATAATAATAATGTAATTTTTAGTGTGAAGTACGTATTGAATTTTATATATTAAAAAAAAGGATAAATAAAAGAAAAACAATGATTCTGATTCTATTCATTTTTTTTTATTTACAAATGATATTCAAGTTTCGTTCGACTAATCAATTTGATGAATCGCTTCTGTCCCACGGTTTTCAAAGAGTCTTCATCGGCCTATAAGGGTAAATCAAGATTACGCGTCATCAAATCGCCGTGAAAAATATGTACGTCAAATAAGATCCACACTCCCATACTAACCCAGTTGGAAAATAAGAATTCGTCTCCATAACTCGTAAGCGAATAGAAAACGATGAAATTTCCTCCGTAAATTATAGTCGACAGAAATCGAATCATGGCTTATCGTAGAAAACCGCCAAACTCTTACCAATGGGCGGTTGCCGTCGGGCTGATTCTGTTCGCTTCGATCTCGAGGCAGTTCCCACAATCTCCCTATAAATATACCTTCTATCTGACCTCTATCTTCCTCCGTCTCGTCGAGGAATTTGTTGAGATGAGAACGACCACACAGGCGACCCTGCTTGAACTTGGCCCTCGTCGTCTTCTCGTCCTTTCCTCTTTGCTCTTGGGTTTGAGTTCCTTCTTCGACCTCACTTGCAGAGCGCAGACACAGAGACTGGTCGAGTCTGAAGGTAAATCACTGCTCTGCCTTCGCTCTGATTTCTTCCTTTTCTTCTTTTTAATTAGTTTCTCGTTCAAGGATTCAGTTGAGGTTTTTCAGATCCTAGTCTTGTTCGTCTCCTTCGGTTCGATTAGAAGGGTTTCGATGAATGCTACGGGTTCTTGTTAATGTCCGGATTCTTAAAGACGAAGACTGCTTTTCTCCTATTGCGTATTTCTCGTCTTTTCCATGTGACAATTTGGGATTCTAATGCTTTCCCTAATTTTTGACCCAGCATTCTATGTATGCCCCAAAGTGAAGAGAAAAAAACGATGGATTCTTAGAAAAAAGATTTCTTTTTTTTTTTTTGTGTTTTTTTCTCGATCACACTTGAATTTTTTAGCATAATTCAGAAACATGTTACTCGAGGGAATAATCACAGTGGCGTCAACGGTCAACATCTGGTGTCCTTCCAAAGAGTAAAATAAGGAATCACGTTACTCGGATATGTCTGCACGGCTCTTACACTGATTAAAAATATAATGGACACCACAAATCACACAAATTGCTTTTGAATGTTCGAAATTAGGAGTGATAATTAGAGTCACTGTTAATCGTGTAATAAATGTCTCGTCACCATTTGACCTAATAAAAAATCATATAAAATGGTATAAAAATACATATATTTACAAAAAATAATTTTATAGGGTGTAAGATTAACTTAAACTCTTTCAGCTTATATTGTGTCACTTTAAGACTATCTCTATTGCGAGGTAGTGTTTAATATTGCTAGTTTTATCTCAAACTTCTTCAGATGTATAGATGAGCACGAATCAATTTATTTGGTTTAGTGGTTGTTTAGGAATGAATCCATCTTTTTCAATTAAATGTTGACTTGGTCATATGTCATATGCTGGATGCATTAAAAGTTGATCGAGTTTCAAAATCGGAGGCCATCATGATCTCAAATCTATTTGAGCCCACCATCTGAAAATTTTGACTCCACTGCCTAACTGCTTGCTATTGCTGTCCTTCTCTTTTTATACTTGTCTTGTCTCATAGTCATAGTTGACCGAACAATTTCGACTTATTGAATCAACTTGTCCAATTTATTTATTTAATTTTTGCTCACTGCCGCTCGAACATGTGACGGAGGTGGTCACTGAATCATGGCCAAACTGATCGAGTGGCAGCGTAGCTGGGATTTTGCGCTGCCTTCGGATTTGTAATTTTGATATACCGCAGCTATTTACCGAGCAGAGAGGAAGACAAATAGTAAAAGGAAAGGAAAGAGTATTTTAAAAAATAAGTGTTCTAGTTGCTAATTTTAAAAGTACAGTGCTATTTGAAAACATCACATGGGTTCATTAGGTTCCTAGTTTCATGGGACCAAAAAGGGGAATTTTTTAAAATAGGTTCAAACAATAAACTTATTATCAAAATAGGTAAATTTTAAACTATTTATCAAAATAGGTGAGAGGGGATGAATTACCGGGATTTCAATCCCGGATTACATTTTTTTTTATTTTATTTTCATTGCCGGGATTAAAATCCCGACAATGCTCTCTCTTTTTTTTCTTTTTTTTTTATTTACATTGCTGGGTGCTTTTTTTTTTTAAATTTTAAATTTCATATTTTTTGTTTTCATTTTTTATTTTAAAATTTTTTTAAATAATCGAAATTTAAAATAATTGGATTACTTTGTGTTTTATTTTTCGTAGCCCGTCGTCGACCGACCACCGCCCTCTCATCGGTTAGTCACAACTCATTCATCGGTCGGTCATCACTTGCCCATCGTTTGTCGCCCACCAGCCGATTAGCTGTCGTTCGTTTGCCAATCGGTCGATCGCCGCCCTCCCATTGACGAGCCGTCGCTTGCCCATCGATCGGTCGATTGGTCGTCATCCGTCGATCGCCGCTCGTCGATCGTGGAAATTTTTTTAAAATAGAAGTGAATAGTAAACTTATTACGAATATAGATAAAAAAATAAACTTATTAATTATCGGGAATAAATTTCGACATTTAATTTTTTTAAAAATGACGTGACCATAAATTAAATATTTTTTAATTAATTCTAATATTTTTTATTACAGTGCGGGGGGATGATGGTCGATGACGACGACAACGACGTGCGATTGCGACACATAAATTTATTTATTTTTTAAATTCATAATAAATTGTTGATTTAACGAAGAGCTAAAGCTTATTAATTTTTACTACCGGCGATGGTCGGCCGACGCGCGGAAGATCGACGGCCGTGAAAGCGATGGCTTAATCGCGACGGCCACGACCGATGCGATCGCGACTAATGACCGACACAATGGCGGCGGCGGTGTCAATGGTCGGATTTAAATCGCGACAATGAAATAAAAAAAATATTAATGGGGTGATGAGCCCGATAAAATATAAAAATTAATGAGTTTTAGCTCTTCGTTAAATCCCACAATTTATTATGAATTTAAAAAATAAATAAATTTATGTGTCGCAATCGAACGTCGTTGTCGTCGTCGTCGACCATCATCTGCCCGCACAGTAATAAAAAATATTAGAATTAATTAAAAAATATTTAATTTATGGTCACGTCATTTTAAAAAAAAATAAATGTCGGAATTTATTCCCGATAATTAATAAATTTATTTTTTATCTATATTCGTAATAAGTTTACTATTCACTTCTATTTTAAAAAAATTTCCACGATCGATCGACGAGCGGCGATCGATCGGGCGATCGACAGATGACGACCAATCGACCGATCGATGGGCAAGCGACGGCTCGCCAACGGGAGGGCGGCGATCGACCGATTGACAAGCTTAACGGCACTAGTCGATCGGGGCGATTTAACGACGGGCGAGTGATGGCCGACCAATGAATGGGTTGTGACTAACCGACGAGAGGGCGGTGGTCGGTCGCGACGAGCTACGAAAAATAAAACACAACGTAATCCAATTATTTTAAATTTCGATTATTTAAAAAAAAAAATGAAAACAAAAAATACGAAATTTAAAATTAAAAAAAAATATTGCCGGGATTTTAATCCCGGCAATGTAAATAAAAAAATTTAAAAAAAAAGAGAGAGAGTTTAATCCCGACAATGAAAATAAAATAAAAAAAAATATAATCCGGGATTGAAATCCCGATAATTCATCCCCTCTCATCTATTTTGATAAATAATTTAAAATTTACCTATTTTGATAATAAATTTACTGTTTAAACCTATTTTAAAAAATTCCCCACCAAAGAGCTTCTTTCTCATGCATCTTATAATTAATGGTCTTCCTAAAGTGTACTCTTTTCGAAGCAAGGTGCCTAAAAGTGTAGGACTGATATGCACTGCCTAAAATTAATAAGATAGAAATACCCAAGGTTTCATAGGACACGAAAGGCTACTGCATGAATTATTTTTACTTTTAAAGTATGGCCATAAGTTCATTTTATAATCATTTCAAACAATAGAAAACCCTTTTAAAAAAACTTAAACAAGCGTCTCCTATTGTTTTAAATGCCCCTTTTATAAATTTCCCAAGGTTAAGTGTTGTCCCATCAGAATACTTAGCTTTATGTGTTTTTGGCCGTTAGCATTTTACCAGGAATACTGCCAAGTAATTAGTGGTCTCTCTTTAGTTATGCACGCTTATCAAATTGGCTTATATTAATATTCATTTTTTGTGCAAAAGATTATAATGGTCAACTTAGCAGTCTCTTCACTCGGTCCCATAAATATGAAAGAGAATAAATCACGAATAATCACTGACTTTGATGTAATGATAAATACGATGAAGAATATGACCCGATATAGATATTAAATAGTTCATTGACATGGAAGATTGAACTTTGCTTCTTATATAAATTTTGCATCATATTTATCAATGTACCATCCCTATGAGAACATATTAATATTCATTCTATTGTGACTTAATGGCGGACTAGTTTGCAATGCCAATCTCTCATCTATTTTTAAATTTTAATTATACACCAAATTCTGCCAATTATCTGCCAATTTTATGAGATTTAAATTAGCAAGGCATGGTTCTCAAGTATTAAATGCTATAAATTACGTGTATGCTTGCAACAATTGTGGACCATTTACTTTACAGTTGAAGTTCTACGAACCATTAGCTCAAAGTTGAACAAGAACTGGAACTTCAGTGTGGACCCTTGCAGTAACGCTCCAGGATGGGTAGACCCAGAGAACAAAGCGGCGAACTACGCCAACAATGTCACTTGTGGCATGTGCAACGCCACGACCAATGCTTGTCATGTCACTTCCATGTGAGAACTTTTTTCTTGTCACTTTTGCTTGCTTTTATATCTCTCAAGATAAACTATTATATCCAGCACAGGAATTCATGATCAATAAGGGATGATCAACCATAAGAAAGACAATAAAAGCTCAGGGAATGCCCCTACAGGAACGGCATAGTGACTAACGCATGCAGACGTTGTATCATAGAACAACGGATCAATCCCTCACAAATGCGAGAGTGTCGTCCCTCCATACGCTAGTTACTAGTCTCAAAGACCAAAAGCATATCGTGATTTACCTCATTTATGATGATCCGAGGGTGGACTGATAAAGACCGTTAGATTGACGAATTCCAACCTTTTGCATTATAAAAGCCTAAGGAACCTTTTTGTTTCACAGTGTTTTGTTCAATTGACAAATTTGTTTATTTCTCTCGCAGCCTGCTTAAGGGGCAGAATTTGATTGGAGAGCTACCGCCTGACTTTGCCGACCTTACTTCTTTAAACACGCTGTGAGTCACTGAAATAATTAACTACTGAGGGCCTCTTTGTTTTTGGTGAATGATAAATTTTAGCTAATAGTGCACTTGTATGTAGCAGAGACCTTGCAAGGAACTATTTGAGTGGAACTATCCCAGCCATTTGGGGAACTCTTCCCCTCATCTCTCTGTAATTCATATACTTTTGCACTCTTCTTCCACTTCTTTTTCAGATATGCATGAGGGTTTTTTTGTAACAAAAGATTTGCAGGTCTCTCTTGGGAAATCGGATATCTGGAAGCATCCCCGAAGAGCTTGGAAATATCACGTCACTCACAAATCTGTACATTCCTTTGTCCTCCGACATAGTTTTCTTTTCTTCTATAATATTTTATGGTACTAATTGAATAAACATATATAACTTGTGATAGCACATTAGAAGCAAACTTTCTAGAAGGCTCAATTCCTGGAGCCCTTGGCAAGCTCAGTAATTTGATTCGCTTGTAAGATGGAAACATGCACTCTGTCACTAGTTTTGATATTTATATGTATATAATTTGATTCATGCTTTTGTGTTCGTTACAGATTGCTTTCATCAAATAATCTGACAGGGGAATTACCAGAATCACTTGGCAATCTCCACAACTTAACAGACTTGTATGTTACACTTATGGATATAGAAGTATTGTTTTTCTGCCCAGAAACATAAAACTTTAGCTGAGCAAGTTAAGCATTGAACATTCCATCTACAAACTTAACAATGTACTTGTGTGACAAGATTTTGCCATTGGTACCCAAAAATAAAAGCTTAGCAAGCTACGCATTTCACATTCATCTACAAAATAAGTTAATGTGTAAATTTTTGTCATTAGGATTTAACCTTATTGATTAAAACAAGTTACCATGGTAAAGATGAAGTAATCCTCATTATTCGTGCAGTATAAATGGTGGAAGTAAAGGTTTATGATTTATCTTCACAAATCGAGCTGCATAAAGGAGTTTATTAAAGTGTCTAACACAGCATTTTTGCTTGAGCCAATGAAATTTAACAGTCTAGTTGTACTGCATGCTTAAACTTTTTTGCTTCTTCTTTTTCCAGTAGAATAGATGGCAACCCAATTTCTGGCAGAATACCAAGTTTCATTGGTAACTGGACAAAGCTTGATCGCTTGTAAGTTGTCAATCACTGTTATTCTGGACATGTTATTCATTAATAAATATCGTTATGAACAAGTTGGATACTTGAACCATGTCTGCTAGTGACATGCAAGGGACATCTATGGAAGGTCCATTTCCTGACAACTTCTCCAGACTGGAATTAATTACCGAGCTGTAAGAGAGTTAGTCTTTCAATCTGCTTGAAGTGGTTAGAATACATATTCGAAAATTTATTTTCTGCAAATCCAGGAGGGTGACTGATTGGAAAGGGGGAGACGGACAGTTTCCTCCACTTCGGAATATGGTTCTAATGGAGAAATTGTAAGTTAGCCATAGAATATCATCAGTGGAGTAGCTTCTCTTTCTATGTATATTGGTATACATATACCTATCTTTGCTTTATCGACTGTTATTTAATACAGGGTTCTTAGGAACTTGACAATATCTGGTGAAATTCCTGATTATATTGGAACGATGACAAACCTAAAAATTTTGTAAGACTTTCTCTCATCGGAAGCTCCACCATTTCTACTAGCAAGTTCAATAAACAACATGATATTAATCTTGCTTTTACTTGCCAATTTAATTCTTCAGAGATTTAAGCTTTAACAACTTATCGGGGCAAATCCCTAGTGACTTTAGTGCACTATCAACTTTGCAATATATGTAAGTATCGCAGTTATAGATACTGTTTGTTGTTGAGTTACAACTCTGCACCAATAATAATATTGCAGATCTCACATCCATTTAATATGTGTAGGTACCTGACCAATAACAAGCTCAGTGGAAGCATGCCATCGTGGATTTTGAGGAGTAGACGTAATTTGTATGTCTTTTCTCACTCTAATCCATCAGACTAAAACAATTATCTTTTGCATGACAAACATCAAGCTTATGAGGTCTTCTATTTCAGGGATGTTTCTTATAATTCTTTTACTGAATCTCCACCAACATCCTGCCGGTCACCATCAACAGTGTAAGATTCAATAATTATCTGTTGAACTGTCGTAGTTCTTTAAACTTGCACCGCTAAGAATTTAGCTTTTTGCATGCAGGAACTTTGTTTCAAGTTTTTCGTCTACAAATGACAACTCGTAAGCTTTAGATGCTTTCTTCATGTTCTTTCCTCATAGGTTGAGAAGGATAAAGTTTAGTGTGTAGATAAACAAAAAAGAGGCTAAGTGGCTAAGTGCGAACAATTTAATGGAATTGTGCAATTGGATTGTGGAATCTCACACCAAAGGTTTCTGCTTTGTATGGTCTTGCAGGATACACTCATGCTTAAGGAAGAATCTTCCTTGTTCAGGGAAATCAAAAAGTAGGTATATAAGCTTTTAAAATGATTACCACAAAATCGAGATATAATTCAAGTCAATAGAGCTGGTGACAAATATTGGCATTGATTTCACATGATTCTATCTCGCATGTCTTTTTGCAGATTGTGAGTTGTTCATTAACTGTGGTGGTAGTAGAGTGACAATTGACGGGCATGAATACCAAGATGATTCATCTGGGATTGCGGATCACTCTACCTTTCGTGAGAGCAACGATGGAGCATGGGCATACAGCAGTACTGGAGACTTTATTGGAAATGAGTCATCATCTTTTATTGCATGGAATACATCAATCCTTAATATGAGTAATCCAGAATTATACAAGACAGCTCGTCTTAGTCCTCTTTCACTTAAATACTATGGTCTGTGCCTACAGAAAGGAAATTACACAGTGAAACTCCATTTTGCTGAGATTATGCTCACTGATGATCAAACATATGTGGGAAGACGTTTGTTTGATGTATCAATCCAGGTGATTGATTTTTTAGCCTATAATTCATTCTTCTTCGTTTTTTCCTACAAAATAGTTACATTCATAACACTCCAATAGTTCTATTCTTTGAAAAGTCTTTTATGTGCTAATTCATCCATTAACCAGATATTACTTCAAACCAATGCAGGGTCAAAAAGTTCTGCATGATTTCAACATTGTGAAAGAAGCTAATGGAACTGGCAAGGTGCTTATCAAAAACTTCACTACTTGGGTTAATGACACACTTGAGATTCACTTTCAGTGGATTGGCAAGGGAACAAACTCCATCCCTTGGAGGGGTGTCTATGGACCTCTTATCTCAGCCATTTCTATCACTCCGAGTAAGTCCTTTGGAAATGGTTTTTCGTTTTCCATTAATATCTTGCTCAATAATAAAAAATTATGTTGCTTCTTGTAGATTTTGACGCAGATTGCAAGGATAAAAGAAAGCTATCTGTTGGGGTTATTGTGGGCATTGTCATAGCATCTTGTTTTGTACTTATTCTCGCCATCAATGTCATTTGGATTTACTTCACCAGGAAAGATCCTCGAGACAATGGTAAGCTCTAATTTTAAGTTCCATAAGCATTCCCCAAATTAAAGACTATATGGATTAAAAAGAAATGTAGTTCATGGGTCTTTGCTTAGTTAAACACTTACGATCATGCAGAACTCAAAGGCCTCGAGCTGCAAACTGGCTACTTCACTCTGAAACAGATTAAAGCTGCTACTAGGAATTTTGATCCTGAAAACAAGATAGGTGAAGGCGGGTTCGGTCCAGTGTACAAGGTAGAAATGCATTTGCTGATTGTTTTTTTTTTATTAATCAAAATTGTGACAAGTGCATTGTTTTCTGTTGTATTTCAACTTTAAATTATTTGCAATATCATGTTCAGTGGTTATTTTTAATTATGACTGTGTCAGGGTGTGCTCTCAGATGGTTCCATAATAGCTGTCAAGCAACTTTCTTCCAAATCTAGGCAAGGGAACCGTGAATTTGTCAATGAAATAGGAATGATATCAGCTTTACAACATCCAAATCTCGTGAAGCTCTATGGTTGTTGTATAGAAGGAAATCAATTGTTGCTTATCTACGAGTACATGGAGAATAATTCTCTCGCTCGTGCTTTGTTTGGTATGTTCTTATCTAGCTGCACAAATAGATTGCTGGAAATGTATTCTTGGTTATATCTCTAACATTTACCTCATAAATCATTTGCAAAAGATACAAGGCTAACCTGGGTTTTAATAGGTCCGCCAAAATATCACCTCAATCTGGAATGGCAAACCAGACACAATATTTGTATAGGGATAGCGAGAGGCTTGGCATATCTTCACGAGGAGTCAAGGCTGAAGATTGTTCACCGAGACATCAAGGCGACAAACATTCTACTAGATAAAGATCTCAATGCAAAAATATCCGACTTTGGTTTGGCCAAACTTGATGAAGAAGAAAACACTCATATCAGCACAAGAATAGCAGGGACAGTGTGAGTTATATTATTGATTTGTTCATAGTAATACTTTTTTTGAAGAACTAATCCAGCATTTATCTAAATAGCATCATGTTCAAGATGAAATATCTAATGTCTACAATTAAATTAAGAAAATAGGCATATCATATGCTGATAATGGAATTTAATGACATAGGTCCATTGAGAGTTACATTTTTTAAATGAAGGCAGGCACCATATGGAGCTGTTGTTATTGCTCTGCCTCTGAGTTGGCAAAATCATTGTTTGTGCAACGAAACCTGATGTAAACTTTGTAACTCTTGCAGAGGTTACATGGCTCCAGAGTATGCAATGAGAGGTTATTTAACAGACAAAGCAGATGTATACAGTTTTGGGGTGGTGACACTAGAAATTGTCAGCGGGATGAGCAACACTAATTATAGGCCCAAGGAGGAATTTGTTTATCTTCTTGATTGGGTAAGGAAGTATTTCTTTTTCTTTTCATCGATGCGAGATCTTTTCTGCTGGATCACTCTTTCCTAGTCATAATTAAATTTGCTCTGTAGCGTGAGTTTGGTTAGAAAAATCTTCTTAGAACATTTTTAGATTTTTAGAAAAGACTTCAAAAGTCGAAAAGAGAAATAAAACAAATATTTAGAATTAGTTCCTGTTGGATAGTATACCTTTTCTAGAGAAAATACAAGGGAAAGTCCAAAAACAATTAGGACTTATCTGTTGAGTCGACCACTTTCGAAGTGCCCTTAATCAAGATGAGCTTCTTCCTACTTGAGACCGTCGAGCTCCAGGCAAGTGAGGTCAGGACGAGCCAAGTCAAAAATCTCCTTTTGTCGAGCCTCCGAGTCAGGAGGCTATTGAGGATATATTGCCGAGCCGAGTTGGGAGTTTAATCGTGTTGGGCCATCAGATCGGAAATTGCTCGTAAGGTACTGTCGAGCCGGAATGGAAGTTGGGAGACAACTTGGTAGAGGTTGCCGAGTTGAACTGGAAGCTTCGTCTGTCTTGGTTGGAAATAGCTCGGAAGATATTGTTGAGCTGAGTTGGAAGCTTCGTTCGTCAAGTTGCCGAGCTGGGAGACAGAAGTGATGAACACCAAGTGAAGAAACTGCCGAGGCCTATGTTTACACAGTTTACTTAAAACAGATTCATCCCCCTCAGATAGGGTACTTGCGATGTTTAATAGGACGTCTATTTCCCAAGATATAATGTCAAAACTGCGAACTTAAACAAGCACAAGTAGTTCGCGGCGAACTAAACGTACACTTGAACACTATCATTGTGGGGTTGGAAACAAGGATCAAGAGGTCCTTTTTTCGAGTTCGCAATCTTGTCTCCTTTTATAGAGGAAACCTGTTAATGGTGGAATCCAAAGGTCAATCATAATGTCGCCTTAATTCGTTTAATTTATGTGAATCTAAAGGTCAGCTATAATGTCGTCTCGATTCGACTGATCTACCATTAATTCATTAATTTCTGACCATTTATGTCAGAGTTTTAATGCGAACTTTCCATAGTTTGACGCGAAAGATGACGGAACGTCTTCCCCATCTTTCCGTTTTACCATTCAATAAATTTAGAAGGATGACAGAACGTCTTCTCCATTCTTCCTTTACATTTCCATTCAAATTCCAACAATCCCCCACATGAATGGAAATTGGTACATGATAGCCTTCGACAGTTAAGTCTAGCATAGGATGGGTAGGTTTGACCCTTTGAACCTTCCCTTATGCAAGTGTATTTGCATACTGGTTGACTAGTAGACACGATGTCCTTAAGTTATTCGATCGTTTATGTAAGCATTGACGTACTTCACACTGGACTTATCCTGATGTAGTTCAGTTCTCATGAGTGTGTTCGTTAGGCCATGAACACGCTTGGTTCTATGAGAAGGTCTAAGCATTGTGCCTTAAATTTTCTTCGAAGCGACCCCACTTCCTTCTTGCATGGGTGATCTCTTGAGAGTATTCCTCACTACTCTTCTGAATCATTAAAATCCATGTGCTTAACCTTCATCCTTTCACTGTTTCTTGGGTCATGCCCTTCCACAATGACCTTACTTAGTCAGTGCAGTTAGGTTGTCCCTTTGAACCTAGTCCTTGGGATCTCCAGTCAGCATAGGTTGAGTTTCCTTTGCACCAACATTTCTTATCGACATCGGCATTAAACCCATCCTCAATGATGAGCTTGCAACTAACTCTCGATTTAACCTTTTGGTTAGCGAATCCGCTAGATTATTGATGCACGCGAACGCGACCTCAAATCTCGCAACGGAGACCGTCGAGGACTCGAAGCACGCGCTTGCGCTCAACGCTCGCAAGTGCACGAGTGTCGTCAAGTAATAATATAGATTATCGATCCCACAGGGACTGAGATTCGAGTACCGATCTATTCGGTGGACGTTATTGTTCGGAATTTGATTCTAATGGTTGTGATTAGGAGGGTTGTCGGCGATCCTAACTCTAGTACGGTGTCACACGGAGGAAGAGAAGGGTTGTTACGAGTCTTTAGATGGATTCTAGGATTTTGATTTCGTTTGTGTGTCGCAGAACACGTTGTCAATTGAGTTTTGTCTAGGTTTCTAGTGACGGTTTTGAGTAAAGGATATCATACACTCCCCTGATGAGCCTTCGCATCTATCGGAAGCTACCTCTGTCATACCATGTCAACCCCTGGCTTTATGACGGGATAGTCGGTACGAGGATGCCGAATCGATCCCTGTGACGAGTCGAAAACGGGGTGCGTTTCCTACTCTATTGCATCCTTCTACCCACAATTACCGACAATGAGGCCAACCCCTAGGTTCCTCTTTAATTCCCCTAAATCTTTGATACGAGGGCTGTCAACCCTCATATCGGCTAAGCACAGTGACTAGAAAACCAAAACAATAGCTATAGATCTAAACCAAACACCAATTGCAAATATAGATTCAAGAATAAAAAGATATTTGAACCAACATGTTCTAACTCAACACAAACTACTCCATAGTCCTAGAATCAGAGAATCTACTCTATGAATACAAGAAAAGAAACACAAAGCATTGTCAAATTCATAAATACAAAATAAAGCATGGAAAGAATATAGATTACAATGCGTTGAGGCTCTTCTCTCTGGCGTTGAGTTGCAGAACTTGGATCTCGAGCAGCTTCCTTTCTCTCCGTTGCGAATTCCCGAAGCTTTTTAGGGCTTCAGAGTGTTGTCTCGGTCGTCATGCTTCCCCCCTAAGGTTTGGGCATGACTTTCTTTATATAGACATGAGGTCGGCTCTTCGCAAAATTCGGAAAAAAACCTAATCACGCCAAAACGCTGGGCCGCCACACGACCGTGTGTTTCCACATGGCCAGGCCATGTGTTTCCACCTGGATCCAAAGCCATGAGTCCCGGTGGCTAATCTCGAGCCGGACATAGTGTGTAGCCATACGCCTGTCAGGCGCCCATCGTGATCCAAATGCTAAATGCTCTTTTAGCTCCGAAAAGGCTGCTTTTCCCCATGAAATGCTATCCTGCACACAAAAGTACAAAGAGCAGATCTCCGAACTAGAAAACAGGAAATACATGTAAAATAAAATAAAATATGCATGAAACAAACATAAAATGAAATATGTGAGTGAAAACTACTCCTAAAACTCTATATGTTTTGCTCACATCAATTCCCCCAAACTTAGATCTTTGCTTGTCCTCAAGCAAACCTCAGTGCCATGAAATTTTAAAAAGGTATTGTTCTACACTTAGCATGTTAACTAAATTTATCAAGTGATATTTGCAATCAAAGAAAAATATATATGTTCTAGAAATTCACTAAGTTAGCTCCTCGTGCTCGTGCCAAGCGAATCTTCTTGGGAGATACTCATTCCATGACAAGTTAAGTCGTCATCCTATAGCTTTCCTAAGGTCTCCGGCTCTTAGACACTTACCTACCCAAAGCGAGGATCATTCCCTAGATCTACCACAAAGTCTCAAAGGCGTGCTCAGTATTGAGAGAAATTGGTAGGTGTTTCTCCAGTAACCTAACTCGGTCTCAAAGGGGCACCTAACCATTTCCACCCACGACAACTGTTTTTATCCCTCATAATCTTTTTCAATCAATTTTTTTCTCTCTTACTCTCTCTTTCTTTCCTCTCTCTCTTGGATCTCAATTTTATTTTCTCAAATTTTTTTTTCTCTCTTGGGATTTTGATTTTTCCGAATGGGCTTCCACAATCCGAGCATCTCCAGTAACTAAAATGCTAAATCTAGAGTTACCTATAGATTCAAAAGTACTAGACTACTGAGATGAATCATAACTAAGTACGTACTAGGTTTTCCTTTTCAGAATATTCGTCATGTGTGGGGTGTAAAAATAAAAGCTAACCAGTGTAAGTCTAGAACATTCATTAGAGCAAACAAAATAAAATACTACGAGGTAAATGAAGTTAAACTACCCATAGAAACAACTCATAAAGAAACTTTAAAAATACTACTGAGACAGTTTTATAGATAGCAAAAATTAAGTGTTGTAAGAAACTAAACAACCTATGCATGAACAAATGAATGCTAACAATAATGTAAATATCAAGAAAGAAACTACTGCTAGAAATAAAATAAAACAAAACATGGGTCCCCTGCATATGAAGCATACTTAAGACGTATTTAACGAGGTGGAAAGTCCGAGCCTGATCTCGTGATCTCGGGAGAACTGTGTCGAAGCCGCCACGCCACATGTACATGTGGTCGATCCGAGAGTCAGGTGGATGCACCGCCGGTGCTCTCCTCCCGGCCCATCGCTTGCCGAGCTGAGCGAGACGGCCGCCAGATTCTTAATGGGTAGGTGACCTCCTCCTGGAAGTAAATATGAGCTTTGTCGTAGAACTCCTCAGCCCGCTGGAAGTGCTTCCTAAGCCTCAAACTTGCAGAGTATACGTCTCGCTTCCTCCCATCGCTACCTCAAGCGCTCGTTGCCGGGCGATATCATCGAGATGCGATCGAAACTCCGAAAAAATCGTAGGCAGATGTACCTACATCCTGCTCAAAAGTAGAAAAAGGTGGTGGTGCAAGTGCAAGCTCATGTTGATGTGGACTAGGTGGGCTCCTATACATGTGTGGACTGGAGGGAGAGGGATGAATAGGAGCGAAACGCTCGGTGCGACGCCCTTTATCCTCATAACACAAATACCGTGTGAAAATACATGATCGTGCGCGCGTCGAATGTAGGGCACGATCGTGAAAACACATAGTCGCCATACGCCTGCTTTCTCTGCGATTCACAACGGTCCAAATTCTTCTTATATGCTCAGTCGTGTAGGTTCAAAATGATTTTTATTTCTACCTAGCAAGTCTTTTTTAGTCCTAATTTATTTGCAAAATGCTAAATGTTATAAATTAAAGTTCAAATTACACAAACGAATGCAATAAAATAAAAAGAGAACATGAAAACTAAACTTGGGTTGCCTCTCAAGAAGCGCTTTGTTTAAGGTCTTTTAGCTCGACCTTATTCCTATGTTTCATTTGATGTGTTTGAATCTTGCTCGTGGGGGAGCAAGATATTTGCTCACCTTACGCCTCCTCCCTTGTAGTCCTTTATCACCATATCTCTTAAATCTTGTTCGTGGAGGGATAAGATATTTACTAGCCGCTTTTCTTGGTTCAAGATTGAACATGCTTATCTTCACAGAATTATCAGGAGTTTGATCATAGTATTCCATTTTTTCCAAATGTTGTAAATAACACAACTCACCACGGACATCCTCACCAAAAGATTGATTAGTAGATGAAATTTTATCATTACAAATCACTAAAAGAGTTTCGCTATTGGGGACTAAAGTTTCAGTGAGGGTTAAGGCAGACTCTTTTAGATCTTTGAGGTTAGGAAGTGTTTTGATTGAAGCAATGCACTCCTCGATTAAAGTATCAATTAAATAATACTCAAGTTCTTCTTCAAGTGGTGATTAAATGGATTGTCCTTGTAACACCCCCCCTAGGCTTTCCATTCTCTACCAGGGGAGATGTCACTACTTTACTGTCTCTATCTTTAATTCATGCAATATACCAATGCAATATGCTAACAACTAAAATAATCATAAGGACCTTTACATCACTTAAACAATAATCATTTCAAGATCTTCACCTAACATGAAAGTATTAAAACTAACTCAATATGACTCTAGCATTCTTTGGTCTTAACCATAATTAATCCAGTTGAACTTCAACAATATCAAAAGAAAACAAGAAACTAAAAATCTGATTTAGATATCTGCACTTAGGATCTTTTACTTCCAATGCTCCGCCACACACACCCAACACTTCATCCGCCATGCCACCTCATCAAACTTTTCTTTACCTTTATCTGCAGATAAGGAAATGCAAACTATAAGCAATAACGCTTAGTAAGTACTTTATGCTCACAAAAATACGAATCAGATGAAATCATGCAACTAGTTCTCTTGCTCGATACATTGATACATGCAAACATAATCGAAATCATAACTCGATTACTTGTCTCTTGTATAAATCATGCTCTTAAGTATTTTAAAACTTGTAAACAGTATTATCTGAACTGGAATGATTAACTTTGAAAACTTTTACTTATACTTATATCGATATTTCAAAATAATAATCATTCGATATGGGCCCAAGATAGTACAACGCACGCAGATTCCTAATAGGCCGGGTGGCCAACCACCAACATACTAGGTTAATCAAATCGAGGGCCTCTAAAATCGATACCAGATATGCCTCAAAAGTAAAATACTTCCTTTATACTTATATTCTTATACATATCAAGGAAATGCTCTTAATCCCTAAATCACAAATGGGAGCACTATAAAGATCATTATGCTCAATTTCAAATCAAAATGGGAGCATATCAAGATCGTTGTGCTTTTAATCCCCAATTCAACGGGAGCATCTTTAAATTTTCTTTATAAAGGAAATATTTTTACATCTTACTCTATATCATGCATATAATTGTAAGCTACAACTCATCTACAACATGCATGATCATAAATTACATTCTTATCTCGATCTCAACATGATCAATTACCCATAATATAACAGAAAATCACGAATCAAAACATCATGCATAATCGAAATAACATGCATATAAACCGCCAACCATGTAATCGAAATAACAAGCACGTAAAAACATATCAATGACATACGATAACTATTTATACCGCAGTGAGCAATACTTACCTTCGATTGCTTTAACTAATATTTGTAAAACCTAATGAGATGCAACCTTCTATTCCGCCCTAGCAGCTGCCCTCCAAGGTCTCTTGAATCACACCTTTCCATGTATTCGGAAGAGAAGACAACCCTAGGAGAAAATTCTCATTTATGTGTGGTTCATGGAGGGACCAAGAGAGAGTAGAGAGGTGTCCTCTAGGGTATTAGGGAGGTTAAATTTATAACCGCAAGGCTTAACCTATTCCCTTATAAATTTCCTTAAATCTCTCTCTTAATGTAATTAATTCCTTCTTCAATTAAATTCGTGACTTCTCCCTAATCATATAAAAAATTTTTATTGGATTTTCACGACTCACCCTTTTCAAAATTTCCTATCGAATTAATCCACTACGAAGAAATTATGGAGGCTCTTTCTTTCTTTCTTTTTTTTTTCGATTCTACACGGAGCAAAACGAGGGTTAGATTAGGGTGGCGCTAAGCGTGAGGTTTAAAGGAGAGGAGAGAGAAATTCTATAATAAAATAATCTATATATATATATATATATTAGAGTTTTCTTCATTTAATTATCCCTTTAAATAATTAGTCAAATTAATCAATCTTTCCTTTTTTTTCGCCTATAGATATATTTTGTTATATCCTATCCATTGGTAATCTTATGACTTAGTAGTGGGAAGTCTATTCTTCCAAACCAACGGTTCATGGTTCAAGCCTCGACTAACGAACCAATTATTTCTATTTATTATTATTATTATTATTATTATTATTATTATATTCCTATTTTTATTATTCTTATTCTTGTTCTTATTTCTATTTTCCTCTAATAAAAATAGGAATTAAAATTTGGGATGTTACAGTCCTTCTTTACTTCCTATGTCATTCACGTCTTCCTCATCCATTCGCTCTAAGTGAGTCTCCGCCATATTAGGTGTAATCCAACCATCGAAGCGACCTTCTAGTCGTTTGGTTTCTTCTCTTGTTAGATCTCGTTGCATAAGCTCCACAAATTATCGGCTATGCTCCTCGCATTCCCTAGTAAAATCGGCTAGCAAGGCTTCTGATGAGAAACAATATCGAGTCTCTGTTTGCGAATATTGACGCCGAAATTCAGTATTCGCCGCTTGTTGCGTTTAAATGAAATTTTTCATCATCTGCTCAAGTTGAGATTTAGGCGGATAATATTGAGGGTTTAAGTAGTCAGGGTCATAACTATATAAATAGGAATATCTTGTGGCCACTGGTTGTACTCGTAGGTGACATATTCTTGTTTAAATTGTGAAGGTTCAAATATATTCGAACAATCGTTAATCGTATGTCATGTTTCACCACAATGCTCGCAATAAATGTTACCAAAACTCCCAACATTAAATTGATCATAGTCATAAGAAAAAGCATGCATGTTTATCTACAAGAAAATATGAATAAGGAAAGGAACAATAGTGTCACAGCAAGAGACTAAAGCTGCTTAAACTATGATTAAACTAAAAGAAAAACTGAGAAGAAAAACTGCTAGAAAATAACTGAAGCTAGAAGAAAACTGAAATCTAAACTTAGTACTAAATTAAACTGGAAAACAATAAAAACTAGGGAAATAAACCTAAACTAGGTCTGATCCAACTATCCACCTCTCAATTCGATATCGAATCAATCAGTCCTCAACAACAGCGCCAAAAATTTGATGCACGCGAACGCGACCTCAAATCTCGTGACGGAGACCATCGAGGACTCGAAACACGCGTTTGCGCTTAACGCCCATAAGTGCACGGGTGTCGTCAAGTAATAATATAGATTATCAATCCCACAAGGACTGAGATTCGAGTACCGATATATTCGGTGGATGTTATTGTTCGGAATTTGATTATAATGGTTGTGATTAGGAGGGTTGTCGGCAGTCCTAACTCTAGTACGGTGTCACACGGAGGAAGAGAAGGGTTGCTACGAGTCTTTGGATGGATTCTAGGACTTCGATTTCGTTTGTGTGTCGCAGAACACGTTGTCAATTGGGTTTTGTCTAAGTTTCTAGCTACGGTTTTGAGTAAAGGACATCATACACTCCCCCGATGAGCCTTCGCATCTATCGGAAGCTACCTCTGTCATACCAGGTTAACCCCTGGCTTTAAGACGGGATAGTCGGTACGAGGATGCCGAATCGATCCCTGCGACGAGTCGAAAACGGGGCGCGTTTCCTACTCTATTGCATCCTTCTACCCACAATTACCGGCGATGAGGCCAACCCCTAGGTTCTTCTTTAATTCCCCTAAATCTTTGATACGAGGGCTGTCACCCCTCGTATCGGCTAAGCACAGTGACTAGAAAACCAAAACAATAGCTATATATCTAAACCAAATACCAATTGTAAATATAGATTCAAGAACGAAA
This sequence comes from Wurfbainia villosa, assembly GCA_025175895.1. Taxonomy (NCBI): domain Eukaryota; kingdom Viridiplantae; phylum Streptophyta; class Magnoliopsida; order Zingiberales; family Zingiberaceae; genus Wurfbainia; species Wurfbainia villosa. The sequence goes on along the minus strand of CM045991.1, from coordinate 20,542,928 downwards.
AGATATTTGAACCAACATGTTCTAACTTAACACAAACTACTCCCTAGTCCTAGAATCAGAGAATCTACTCTATGAATATGAGAAAAAAAACACAAGGCATTGTCGAATTCATAAATACAAGATAAAGCATGGAAAGAATATAGATTACAATGCGTTGAGACTCTTCTCTCTGGCGTTGAGTTGCAGAACTTGGATCTCAAGCGACTTCCTTCCTCCTCATTGCGAGTTCCCGAAGCATTTTAGGACTTCGAAGTGTTGTCTAGACCATCGTGTCTCCCCCCTAGGGTTTGGGCGTGACTTTCTTTATATAGACATAAGGTCGGCTCTTTGCGAAATCCAGAAAAAGACCTAATCGCGCCAAAACGCTGGGCCGCCACACAGTCATGTGTTTCCATACGGCTAGGCCGTGTATTTCCACACGACTAGGCTGTGTGTGACCTTGTGATGGTCAATCTCGAGCTTCGGACACGGGCGTGTGTAGCCACACGCCCTGCCGTGTGCCCTACTGCATCCAGTTGCCAAATGCTCTTTTTAGCTCCGAAAGTGTGCCATTTTTATCATGAAATGCTATTCTGCACACAAAAGTACAAAGAGCAGATCTTCGAACCAGAAAACAGGAAATGCATGTAAAATAAAGTAAAATATGCATGAAACAAATATAAAATGAAATGAGATATGAGCGAAAACTACTCCTAAAATCCTATATGTTTTGCTCACATCAATTATCTTTTGACTTTGTATAGTTAACTGTGATAACATCCATTGAGAGTAGTTATCTAATGGTATTATGTCTACGACATATATGTCTAAACTTACCATTATACAGATGGCTCTATGCTCGGTCAATTGTTGATTGACTATCACAATGTATGCAAATTGCCAACACAGGTTTCGGCAATCTAGGAATATCTTCTAAGAATTGTCATAGTCATTCAGCCTCTTCACCACATTTGTCAAGAGCTACAAACTCAGATTTCATTATGGATCTGGTTATTACAGTTTGCTTAGAAGATTTTCAAGAAATGACTGTACCCCCCAAAGTGAATACATATTCACTCGTAGACTTCGAGTCTTTTATATCTGATATCCAACTTGCATCGTTATATCCTTCGATCACAGCAGGATATCTTGTATAGTGCAGTCCATGATTACGAGTATAACGTAGATACCGTAGTACTCTAGTTATCTCTTTCCAATGTTCAACACCTTGATTACTCGTAAATCTGCTCAATTTACTCACTGCATAGGCCAAGTCTGATCATGTACAACTCATTAAGTACATCAAACTTCTAATTACCCTGGAGTACTCTATCTAGAGATACCCTCTCCTTGATTTTTCGATAGATGTTGACTCCTATCTATTGGAGTCTGTGCCAATGCAGTATCACCCTTGGTGAATCTTTCAAGAATCTTACCCACATAATGAGACTGACTTAAGACAATTCCTTCTGATGTTCTTAGAATTTTAATTCCTAGAATCACATCAGCAAAGCACATGTCTCTCATGTCAAATCTTGAGTTCAATATTACTTTAGTGGATTTAATTATCTTATCATTGCCCCCAATGATAAGTATGTCATCTACATAAAGACATAAAATGACTAAGTATCTTTTGTGTCTTTACTATAGATACATTTATCATTCTCATTTATTTTAAATGCGTTGTCTAGCATGATACTATCAAATTTCTCATGTCATTGCTTTGGAGTTTGTTTCAAGCCATACAACGACTTGATCAATCTATATACCTTGTTTTCCTGTTCCGGAGTAGAAAATCCTTCAGGTTGTTCCATGTAGATCTCCTCTGCTAAATCTCTATTTAGAAAGGCAGTTTTTATATCCATTTGATGTACCTCCAGATTTCAAAAAGTGACAATCGCTAGTAACACCCTAATGGAAGTTATTCTTAATACCGGAGCATAGGTATTAAAATAGTCTAAGCCGTCACATTGTCGGTAACCCTTGATTACCAACCTAGCCTTGAACCTTTCTATTGTGCCTTCTGATTTCATTTTCTTCTTGAAAATCTACTTGCAGCCTAGTGTTTTACTTCCAAAAGGAAGATCCACTAGCTCTCAAGTATGATTTTGTAAGATTGATGAAATCTCAAATGTAATTGTCTCTTTCCATTGAGGTTCATCAGACGAGTTTACCATTTCTGAGTAACTATGAGGATCACTTTCCATCATGAAAGTGATATAATCCGATCCAAAGGATTTCTCCACCCGAGCTCTCTCACTCCGTTTGAGTTCACCCTCAATTGGTCCATCATTTTCTTCTTCCTCTTGTGTTTTGTATGCCCGATTAGAGGAGCTAGCATCCTCTTGGGTCCTATATGGAAACACCTACTCGAAGGCACTTCTTGATTCAATAATTGAGTTCTTGTGTATCTTCGGATTTTGAGATCCAGTCATAAGAAATCTATATGCACTGCTATTATGTGCATATCTAATAAAATATGAAATGAACAGTTTTTTGTCCGATTTTGATCCTTTTCGGATTTGACACTAAAACTTTAGTCAGACACCCCCACACTTGTAAGTATTTGTAGAATGGTTGTCTACCGTTCCACAACTCATAAGAGCTCTTATCTATTTTCTTTCGGGCCACCTTATTCAAAAGGTAATTAGCTGTTAACATAAGTTCCTCCCATAAGTGCTCTGGTAGGCCAGAGCTCAATAGTAGAGCATTCATCATCTCTTTCAGAGAACGATTTTTTCGCTCAACAATCCCATTTTGCTAAGGTGAGTAGGGAGTCGTTGTTTCGTATATGATACCATGTTCAACACACAACTCTACGAATGATGATACATATTCACTGTCTCGGTCACTCCGAACCACCTTAATCTTTCTATTAAGTTGGTTTTCAACTTCATTCTTAAAGTGAATAAATTTCTCTATAGCTTTATCCTTACTTTTGAGAAGATACATAAAATAATATTTTGTGTTATCATCAACAAAAGTGATGAAATACTTATTCCCACCTCGTGTCGGTGTCCCTTTTAGGTCACACACGACGATGTGAATCAGGCCGAGTGGCTCAGTGCTTCTTTCAACTTGTTGAAAGGATGACCTTGTCAATTTTGCTTTAACACAAGTCTCATACTTATGTTTTGGGTCAAGGTGGAATGTAGGTATGTTTCGCATGTTAATCAATCTACGCAACACATCGTAGTTAACATGTCCTAATCTACTATGTCACAAACACGAAGACTCAAGCATATAAGTGGAAGAGTTTTCAACTTTATCAACTTTGGGCGTAATGACCATTACACTTAGTTTAAATAACCCATCGGTTATATAACCCTTTCCCACGAACATTCTATTCTTGGACAATACAACTCTGTCTGACTCTAAGACAATACGAAAGTCATGCTTGCTTAACAGTGATCCGGACACCAGATTCTTTCGAACCTCCGGAACATATAACACATTGTTCAAAGTGAGCTCCTTGCTCGAGGTCATCTTCATCATCACTTTCCCTTGGCCCATGATGTCTGAGGTTGTTGAGTTCCCCATATACAGCTTCTCCTCATTGACTTCTTCGAAGTTGTGGAGTAACTCCTTATTGCAGCACACATATCTGATGACAACAGTATCCAATTGCCATTGCCAAGGGTTTGAACCCACCAAGTTCAGCTCGGAGATCACCGCACAGAGGTCGTCCTCCTCTAGCCCCTCGTTAAGGTTGACCTCTTGATTTCTATTCAGCTTTTTGCACTCCAAAAATTTGTGATCGACTTTGTCACAATTAAAACACTTTTTCAGTGAACTTCTTCTTACTGACGCCTCCTTTAGGCCTCATTTTGGAAGATTTAGAATTCTTTCGTTTCGAGCTTTGACCGTGCTCGACCACGTTGACTTTTACAGTAGCCTGAGAGAACATATTCCTCTCTGAACTCTTGTTGTCTTCCTCGATTCGAAGTCGAATAACGAGTTCTTCTACATTCATCTCTTTCCTCTTGTGCTTCAGGTAATTCTTGACATCTTTCCAGTCGGGAGGTAGCTTCTCTATGATCGCTGTCATCTGGAAAGTTTCACTCAGAACTATACCTTCCGAGTGAATCTCGTACAGAATCACCTGAAGCTCTTGCACTTGGCTAATCACCGTCTTGGAGTCAACCATTTTGTAGTCTAGGAATCGACTCACGATGAACTTCTTGGCTCCGGCATCCTTCGTCTTGTATTTCTTGTTTAAGGACTCCCACAACTCCTTAGTTGTTCTCTTCATACTATACACAACGTACAGCGAGTCGGCAAGGTAGTTGAGAATGTAGTTTCTGCATAGAAACTTCGAGTGGTTCCATGCCTCCACAATATTGAAGATTTGGACATCCCTATTACCCTTAGGTACATTGGGAGGATCCTCGGTCAAGAATCGAGCCAAATTTAGCATGGTCAGGTAGAAGAACATCTTCCACTGTCATCACTTGAAGTTCAACCCAGTGAACTTCTTTGGTTTTTCCCCATGATTGATTGGAACACTACCAATCGAGGCGGAGGGAGTCATCGCATGTTGAGTCTGTTGCACCTCAACATCTTGCATGGTGGCCATCTCAACAAACTGAGTCTGTTTTAAGTTTGTTGGATAGTATACCTTTTTTTGGAGGAAATACAAGAGAAAGTCCGAAAATAATTCAGACTTATCTGTTGAGTCGACCACTTCCCGAAGTGTCCTTAGTCAAGACGAGCTTCTTCTTACTTGAGACCGTCAAGCTCCTGGCAAGTGAGGTCAGGACGAGCCGAGTCAAAAATCTCCTTTTGTCGAATTGCCGAGTCGGATAGCTGTTGAGGAGATGTTGCCGAGCCGAGTTGAGAGTTTGATTGTGTCGAGCCGTCGAGTCGAAAATTGCTCGTAAGGTACTGTCGAGCCGGAATTGAAGTTAGGAGACAACTCGGAAGATGTTGTCGAGCTGAACTGGAAGCTTCATCCGTCTTGGTTGGAAATAGCTCGGAAGATGTTGTCGAATTGAGTTGGAAGCTTCGTCTGTCGAGTTGTCGAGTTGGGAGACATAAGCGATGAACACCAAGTGAAGAAACTGTCGAGGCATGTGTTTACACAGTTTTCTTAAAACAGATTCGTCCTCCTCCGACAGGGTGCTTGCGAGGTTTAGTAGGATGTTTATTTCCCAGGATACAACGGCAAAATCGCGGACTCAAACAAACACAAGTAGTTCGCGGCGAACTGAACGTACGCCTGAATGCTATCACTGTGGGGTTGGAAACAAAGTGCAAGAGGTCCTTTTTTCAAGTTCGCAATCTTGTCTCCTTTTTTAGAGATCTGTTAATGATGAAATCGAAAGGTCAATCATAATGTCGCCTTGATTCGTTTAATTTATGTGAATCGAAAGGTCAGCCATAATGTCGTCTTGATTCGATTGATCTACCATTCATTAATTTCTGACTATTTATATTAGAGTTTTAATACAAACATTCCACAGTTTGACGCGAAAGATGACGGAACGTCTTCTCCATCTTTTCGTTTTACCATTCAACGAATTTGAAAGGATGACAGAACGTATTCTTCGTTATTTCTTTATATTTCCATTCAAATTTCAACGGTCTCGGCAATGAAATAAAATTATTGTAAGCTAGACTGTGATCAGAAAGATTAGTTCGAACCAAACTAGTTAGGTACAAATAAAGTGATTTAGTTTTCAAACACTATACATATATTTTATTTCTTGTAATTTTTGTACAGACATGCTCTTAATTAGTCTCTCATGTAATTTGCTTTGGTCAATTATGCATCTAATTAACCATGGTTGCAGCTGTATCAAATAATGTGCAAGTCAATGCAGTTATGCAGAGCTTGCTTACTTTTTAACTTTTCCCTCATTTGAGAAAATCGTTTCCATGCTGCGATTCTGATTTTCATTTCCATTAAAGTTTGCCTTCTTTTCATCTAAATTGTTTGATACACGTGTGCAAATTCTAATTGGAATTTTCTCGTTTCTTTTTCAAAATAAGGGGGAAAAAATGATTAAACAATAGCCTGTTCTGTTACTGAATCTTACTGGATCTCAATAATCTATTCCATCCTGCAGGCTTATGTTTTGCAAGAGCAGGGAAATTTGCTTGAATTAGTTGACCAAAGCCTTGGCTCCAACTACTCAAAGGAGGAAGCACTGCAAATGCTGGAACTGTCTCTCCTTTGCACCAACCCCTCCCCGACGCTCAGGCCTGCAATGTCGTCAGTGATAAGCATGCTTGAAGGTAAGATGCCGGTGAAGGTCATGCCGGTAAATCGAGCAGCTTCTACTGCTGACAACGTGAGGTTCAAAGCCTTGGAGAAGGTCTCCTATGACAGCCAAACACAGAGCTCCGTCGATGGCCTAACAATTGATTCCTCTATCTCAGCGTCAAGCAGCATGAACGCACAGGCCAAAACAAGCCACCCTTTGCTTCAAGACACAGATTAGGACGAAGAAACGATGCTTTCACTAGGATCACGCTCAAACAGTCATGTGAATGCTTATAAAGAAATGTGTTATTTTTTATCCAGAAGAATAATTGCAATCATTTAAGTAAATTCAGTCTAGAAACTGCAACTATAAAACTCAGCAAGCCTGTACACTGTTTGGATATCCACTTAAGTTTTTTATACTATCATTTCATTTCTCCGGTGCAAAACATTGGAATCCGTCAACCTAGCGATCCCTACTAGTCCGTTTCCGGATCATCGTAAAGGAGGTAAATCACGGTAGATCTTTGACCCTTGAGACTAATAACTAATGCATGGAAGGATGACACTCTTGCATTTGCGAGAGATTGATCCGTTGTCCTCTGATACAATGTCTGCATGCGCTAGTCACTAGGCCCTTTCCACGAGGACATCATTTTATTTCTCAGTATTAATACAGAAGTGTCTGATATTGTTGATGCCTGATTCATTTTACTCTCGCTTTAATTGTAATTTATTTCATTTCAATTATGCCCTTTCCATGATATTTAACATTATATTCCAGAATATTTGTAAGTTTGTTTTGACTGAATGCCTATTTGTCCTTTTATTTTGAATCACAATTTGTATTTACTTAATTAATAATGTACAAATTCAATACAGATTTAAACTGCATGCTTCCTCTTCCAAGTTGAGTATTAAATTTGCTGATACGGAGTCAAGGGACTTGGTGAGCATCAGAGATCATTATAATGTTTTAGTGATCGACTCAATTTGTCAATTAAATTCGTATATAATTTGATAGAATCGATGTCATGTGTTTTTTGGGTTTTTTTTTTGTTTTATATTTTGAAAATAGTTTCATTCATTCCCTTTATCGGACAGAATCGATTTCAATTTTTTTAGTTAATATTCAGAAATCTCAAATTTTTGCCATTGTAACTTTGAATTGTTTCAAGGATTATCATTTAGAACAATTTTATCGAAATAATTAATAGGTTAAATATTGAGATATTAGAACAGTGGACTTCCCTTCCACGAACATCGAAATCATTGAAGAAGTCAAACAAAAGAAGAGTAAAAGAGTGAGACAAATATGTTACCTCCATTAAAGATGATGTTGAGAGTGGCCAAGCGTGTGGGCCCGTAGAAAGATTGGAAAATATGGTATTGTATAACTATGCTAGAATACTCTGTAAAGCTTTACGGGAATATGTCAAATTAGTGACCCTCTACCATTCGTCTCAGGACTGTGGTGAGAGGAAGGTAAATCGCGGAGGAAGGGACGAGGTTCCTTGATACAGTGACAAGGTAGAAGGGGAGTCATCTGAAATCATGGCAGATTTTTTAGACTTCTCATCCGGAATCGATCTCTGTTTATTCTGTAAGTAACTCTTTGTCTTACGATCGCACCATCTCCGTAGGGACAACTATACTAGAATACTCGCCGATAGTGTAGATGTAGTTCAATTATTGAACATATTAATTCAATTTTGATGTCTCAAATTCCATAGTTTTCTTAATTTTTATACACTAACGAATGCTTTACAGTCCATAAAAAATATGATTTGTGTATGGCCCGGGGCTATGGTACAGTAACAGAGCTCCAACCGTATAAAATCAAGGTACTATAAGGGTCGATCCTCAATTTCGATATATTTATAATTTTTTTTTTCTAAATAAAATAACAATTTGTGAATATTGAACTGCTAGATTGTCCACTATGAATGCTTTTCGATTTATCGAGATGGTCAATGGAAATTTTTTATAGAGCCAAACTATCTACTTTAGAATTAAACGAGTCAAATACTTAAATATACGGTGCCAACTAAAAAAATAATTTATGTATCAATACACAAAAACTCTAAATTATTTATTTTTTAAATGGCTATGTATAAGTGATGACGCGTATAAAATAATAAGTAGACATATCTAGAACTATAAAAATATTTAAAAAAGTATTTGCAAAAGGATGATTATATAATAAGATAAAAGAGGAAAGTCAGTCATGGAGATATCATGCTGGAAATTAAAACTAGCATTTGAAACATTTGAAATATCAATAACTCTTCCAACCCTGATGATTCATGAAATTCAAATGCAAGTATACAAAATAATATTTGTGATATATTCATATATATATATATATATATATATATTTTGTATGAATAATAATTAATTAACGGTTTATTTGTAGGATATAAGGCATGCTGCGGAGATGGATTAGAAAAGAGTACTCGCGTATATATTATTTCAGCAATTAATATTATTATTTTCTATTCAATAATAATCATAATAACTATGCGAAAGATTGAAATCGTCAATCTAATAGTCCCTCGTCTCGGCTCTTTAAAATTCAAGAGAGAATAAATTACGGTAGGACTTTGCCCTAAATGCGATTGGTATAAGACAATGCATGGATAGTTATATAAGTCCATGGCAGAGTTTTAGATCGTCTCCGAAATCGACTCCTGTCTATTATGTAAGTTTTCTCATTTACTTACCAACGCGTCACACCCACGGGAACAATATAATAATAATAATTGGTGCAAATATAATAATAATAATTGTGCAAAAAGTTGGAACCATCAATCTAACGGCTCTCTCGCCTCGACTCTAGGATTCGAAAGGGAATAAATCATGAGAGGATTATATCCGGTGGACACGATTGGTAAGACAATATATAAGTGGTCATTTGAGCTTAGAATATGATTTTAGATTATCTCCGAAATCGACCATTATATTTTGTACAAGTTTACCTATTGACTCACCAAAGTACTGCACCTCGCGGGGGCACAATATAATAATAATAATTATGCAAAAGATTGAAATCGTCAATCTAGTGATCCTTTTTATCTCGGACCCAAAAAATTCAGGAGGTAGTAAATTATGAGAGAGTATCGTCCATAGACGCAATTAGTAAGACACAGGATGACCATTCAAGTCCGGAGCAAAATTTTAAATTGAGTAATGGAATTGATTTTTGTCCTCTGTACAAGTTTGATCATGTGATTAGTCGCAAAAGGAGGAAAAAGAAGGAGAGAGAAAGTAAGGGATGGGGGACACAAGAGCGGAGAAATAAATTAAGTGATATTTAGCGAACCATATGTATTGAATTTTATATATTCGTTGATGATTTTTTAAGACGTTAAGCAAAAGGATAAAAAAGAAATTTGCTTCGGTTCTATTTACTTCAATCCCCACAAGCACGCTAAAGTGAGTTCCAACCATCTGCCTATAAATACCTTCCATCTGTCCTTCCTGTTCCTCCATGTCGTTGAGATGAGAAGAATCACAGCGGCAACGCCTCATCGTCTTCTCGTTCTCTCCTCTTTGCTCTTGGGTTTGAGTTCCTTCTTACACCTCAGATGCAGAGCGCAGACACGGAGACTGGTTGACCATGAAGGTGAATCACTGCACTGAGCTTCACTCTGATCTCTTCCTCTTATTCTATTTAGTTTCTCGTTCAAGGATTCAGTCGAGGTTTTCCAGATCTTAGTCTTGTTCTTCTCCTTCTGTTTGATTATATTAAGGGTTTTGATGAATGCTATGGATTCTCGTTTATGTTCAGAGTCTTAAAGATAAAGATTCCCTTTCTCCTATTGCATATTTCTCTTCTTTTCTGTGACATTTTGGGATTCTATTGCTTTCCCTAATTTTTTGGCCCCGACATTCTTTCTGTTAGCCCTAAAGTGAAAAAATAATGAATTCTTAGAATTTTTTTTTTCCTTTTTTCTTTTGATGGGCGTTTTTTCGATTGCACTTCGATTATTTTTAGCATATTTCAGAAATTTGTTGATATTTTCAGACTGTTTAATATAAAAAAAACACTTGGAATATGTTGATATTTTCAGACTATTAATCGTGTAATACTACCTCATCATCGTCTGACTTAATTAAAAAAAATTATATAGAATAATATAATAATAGATACATTTTTTAAAATGATTTTATAGGCTGTGAAATTAACTTGAACTCTTTCTATAAAAATTAATATTTTCTTTATGTATTTCAGCTCATTTTGTGCCAATCATTAAGATTTTATCTTTATTAATAATTTTTTAGATACGCTGTAATGTTTGATACTGCTCTCCATATCTCAAAATCTCTTTTAGAATAGACAAGCACAACACTACAGTATGTAGATTCTCAAATAGTATAAAAGGTGATTCATTCAGCATCTTCGTCAGTTAGTCCCGTATAGCTAATACGAAAATATATTGTCTGATTTAGAATTAACACAGTAGAAGAATAAACATTTCGAAAGATTTACACTTCTGAAAATTAATTATTATTCATTGATACAATTTTATTACTGTACTTACCATAGGACTCTCCTGTGGAAAGAGCATACAGTTTCCTAAGTACCATATATATATAATTTGGTGCAGGGCATTTTTCTCACTTTTAGTATTAATTGGATGAACCCTAAACAGCTTGATTATTAAAAATAAATAAAATTTGAAAAGTAAACGAAACTCTTTACAATAGTGTGTCGGTGTGTGGATTTGAATTCTGACCTTTGACCGAAAGTCTTCTGTCGACCTTTACAGAATATACTAGTCCTATATAACGTTCACTTTAAACAAACATATTATTGCCATCTTCACATGTTATTGTCATCTCCTTCATTCCCGACGTGGATGGATACCTAATCCAATGAAAACAAAACACTACTACTGCCACAGGTTTTATACTTGCATGAAGAAACTAGGTGTAAGGTCTGAGATCCCTTCTCACTTCTGTTTAATCTTTATCATTAAACTAATTTATTCTTGTGATCGCATATCGCATGGTTCTTAGGTTTATGAAACATTAAAAAGTTAAAAAAAAGAGCATTTATAATTATCTATATCTTAAAAAATATTTTTTTTTAAAATGCATTCATAATTTTTTACCTAAAATATGTTTATGTATTTCATCTTCAAGTCTCCATGGAGATGATATGATAATTAAAATACGACGGAGCTTATGGATAAGACAATGATCAATTTCGGAGGAGATCTAAAACTCTTTTTTGGATTCAGATAATCCTCATGTATCTTAGTCATGTGCGTCAATCTTTCATAGGATCTTACGTGATTTCACTCTTTCTGATGATCATTATAACATATTTCATCTTCAAATAGTCATGATTAAAGCTACTTTAACTTTGGAACAGTTTTGATCAAAATTATACTATCTTAAAACAGTTTTGACAATGTTACTTCAAGGTGATTAACTCATATTTATGTAATTAAATTAGTTGTGAATAAAAAAAATATTTTTGATATATAATATAATTATAAATGAGAGAAGAGAGTTTTAACGCAATAGTAAAATTATTATCTTGTAATCAAGAGGTCACATGTTCAAATTTTGAAAATAACCTCTTACAAAAAGTAAAGTAAGACTGTGTATAATAAATCCTTCTCCAGAATTTTACATGGTGGAAATTTCATGTACGGGATTGCTAATATAATTATAAGTGAGGTATTCTTTTAATAATTTTTTGATATCATATAATTATAATAATTGTGGCGTAAAAAAAACATCTTCCTCATGCATGGTTAATGGTCCTCCTATATATAATTTACTCTGAAAACAAGGTGCAAAATAGCATTAAAAAATAGGATGTCATTCCGGCAAATTAAGTGGAAGACTGATAGACAGCAAGATTTCAACTTTGCACTGCTTAAAATTATAAGATATATCCCAAGGTTTCATAGGACACGAAAGGGTACTGCATGGAGTATCACAAGTGGCAGTAAGGTTTGGGGCAACTTGCCTAGAATTGGGCTCTAAGGATACTGTATTCGACCTTTTAGGATAACCGCATGATCCTGTTTTAATATTTCAATTATTTGATTTTTGCAATAAATGAATGATTAATTAAGGTCAAGCGTCTTCTATTGTTCTAAATGTTCCTTTTATAAATTTCCCAAGGTTAAGTGCTGTTCTACACCGTTAGCATTTCAGTAGGAATAGTGCCAAGTAATAATTGGTGGTCTCTCTTTTAGTTGTTCAAGCTTATCCGTTTGTTTTGTAGTGGTATATGCTATACTGTACAGTTTTATGAGACCTGATGATGGACTTGTTTTTAATGTTAATCTTTCTTCTATTTTTAGATTTCAACTCTACACCAAACTTTTTCAATTATCTGCCTGCAGTTTTGTGAGATTTAAATTAGCAAGGCATGGTTCTCAAGTGTCAAGTGTTATGCTACACATAACGAGTATGCGTGTAACAATTGTCGACCATTTAATATACAGTTGAAGTTCTACGAAGGATTGGCTCAAAGTTGAACTGGAAATTTGGTGTGGACCCTTGCAGTGTGGCTCCAGGACGACGAGACCCAGATAACCCCTACAATGTCAGTTGTGGCATGTGTGACACCACAACCAATACTTGTCACGTCACTTCCATGTGACCAACTTCTTATTTCTTGTCACTTTTACTCGCTTTCTATCTGTCAAGACAAAAACTATCATATCCAGCACAGAAATTCATGATTAAGGGATGCTTGTCTCCATGCTATCCACAATTAAGAGGATCGCCTTTTTGCATGAAATATGACTTTTGTGAAGTGCGTTGATTGCTAATTTGAGCTAACTAAAAGTACGAGACTGTAGAATAAGTAGATTATAGACTATAGGGCAGGAGAGATTAAGGGGGTGTTTGACTGGTAGAGAATTTTTTATTTTTTATTTTTATTTTTTTTTAGAAAATAGAAAATGATTTTTTTTTATTTTTCAGTTTTTTAAAAAATATTTTTTTATTTTTTGAAAAATAAAAATGAAAATAAAAAATGATTATTCTTTGTTTTCTAATTTTTCAGAAAACGTTTCTTTATTTTCTGAAAAACAAAGATGAAAAATACGAACCAAATATATTTTTTCGTTTTCGTAGAAAATAAAAATTAAAAACGAAGAAGAAAACGCCTACCATTGTTTTTTGAAAACATGAATTTTCGAAAATATTATTTTTAAGAATCTTGCAGCTTTTTCTGATAAATTCCCCTGGATTCCTCTAGGAGAAATAGGGCGGTGCGGGACCCTAGATTAATTAGTATGTTGAATAAAATCAGTGAAGAACTGGGCATGAATTATTTATATTTATAACATAGGATTTCACTAGCTCTGGCTTTGTTTAATTGAATCTTAGATGGAAACCAAAATATTTCCAAAAGATCAATCTTATAATTATATTGTCTCCATGAGGATGGCGCGATGGTAAGATAGGGTGGTCGCTTTGGAAACGGATTAGGATCGATTCCGAATGAAGAGTCTAAAATTTCTTCTGGTGTCAGATGACCCCCCTCTGTTTTGTCACCGTATCCAGAGACATAGTCCCCCGTGATTTATCCTCTCTCTCGTTGCATCTCTGGGACGGATGATAGAGAACTGCTAATTGATCAGATTCTCAATTTTTTTGAATCTTATAATTATATTAACCTTGTTTGTCAATGTACAAGTTGCATTAACAAAGTGGTAAAGTAATTCATTTATCTCTACACATGTAGTGTAGAAAGTTCATGATTTCAAATTGAGGATATTTTCTAGTATCTTTGTATTTCAGGATTAATGGTCAGCCAATCAACTTTAACAAAGATAACAAAAGCTTAGGAAAATTGTGGTTCCACGTAGTGTTAAATTTGCATATTTCTTTACTACTTCTTTGAAGGGGCGATTTGATCGAGAGTCACTACCGAGTTTGGAACTTTGAACTTACTTACTTAGCCACGTGAGTCACCTGATAAATTTTAGCTAATAGCTCACTTGTGTCAAGCAGAGATCTTTCAAGGAACTATCTGAATGGAACTATCCCAGCTAAATGGGGAACCCTTCCTCTCTTCTCTCTGTAATTCATATACTTTTACACTCTTCTCCCATTTCTTTTTCCGATATGCGTGAGGGTTCTTTTGTAACAAAAGATTTGTAGGTCTCTTTTGGGAAATCGGATATCTGGGAACATCCCCAAAGAGCTTGGAAATATCACAACGCTTACATCTCTGTACGTTCCTTTGTCCTGCGCCATAGTTTTCTTTTCTTCTATAATATTTTATGGTACTAATTAAATAAACATATATAACTTGCGATAGGAAAATAGAAGCAAACTTTCTAGAAGGCCCAATTCCTGAAGCCCTTGGCAACCTCAGTAATTTGACTGCCTTGTAAGATGAATACACGAACTATTGGTCACTAGTTCTGATATATTTATTTATTTATGCGTGCAATGTAATCTGAATCCTGCTTTTGAGTTCGTTACAGATTTCTTTCATCAAATAATCTGACAGGGGAATTACCAAAATCGTTTGGCAATCTCCAGAAGTTAAATGACTGGTATGTTATATCTCTCGTATCTTATCGATATTGAAGTCTTTTTTTTTTCTTTTTTTGCTCAGAAATATTAGCTAAGTTAAGCATTGAATATTCATCTACAAACTTAACAGCATATTTGTGTGACAAGATTTTGTCATTAGTATTCATAAATAAAAGCCTAGCAAGCTACACATTTCACATTCATCGATAAACTTAATAAGTTTATGTTTAGATTTTTATCATTAGTATTCAACCATATTGATTAAAAGCAGTTACCATGGTAACTCATTATTCCTGCAGTATAAATGGTGGAAGTAAAGGTTTATTATGATTTATCCTCACAAATCAAGCTGCATAAAGGAGTTTATTTAAAGTGTCAAACACAGTATTTTTGCTTGAGCCAATGAAATGTAACAGTCTAGTCGTACTGCATGTTTAAATTTTTTGCTTTTCTTCCAGTAGAATCGATGGCAACCCAATTTCTGGCAGAATACCAAGTTTCATTGGTAACTGGACAAAACTTGATCGCTTGTAAGTTGTCAATCACTGCTATTCTAGACCAAATGTTAATCATTATTAAATTATGAACAAGTTGGATCGATACTTGAACCATGTTTGCCAGTGACATGCAAGGGACATCTATGGAAGGTCCTTTTCCTCGCAGCTTCTCCAGACTGGAATTGATTTCTCAGCTGTATGAGCAATTATTTAGTATTTCAATCTGCTTGAAGTGGTTACAAGACATATTTGAAAATTTATTTTCTGCAAATCCAGGAGGGTGACTGACTGGAAAGGGGGAGATGGACAGTTTCCTCAACTGCAGAATATGGTAGGAATGAAGAAATTGTAAGTTAGCCACAGAATATCATCAGTGAAGTAGCTAGCTTCTCTCTCTCTAGGTATATTGTTATACATACATATTCATATCTTTACTTTGTTAACTGTTATTTAATATAGGGTTCTTAGGAACTTGTCAATATCTGGTAAAATTCCTGATTATATTGGAACGATGGGAAACCTAAAAGTTTTGTAAGATTTTCTCTCATTCGAAGCTCCACCATTTTTATTAGCAAGTTCGATAAACCACATGATATTAATCTCGCTTTTACTTGGCAATTTAATTCCTCAGAGATTTAAGTTTTAACAACTTGACCGGGCCAATCCCAAGTAGCTTTGCTTCACTAAAAAATTTACAATTTATGTAAGTGCAGCAGTTATAGAGACTATTTAATTGTTGTTGAGTTGCAACTCTGCACCAGCAATAATATTGCGGATCTCACATCCATTTGACATGTTTAGGTACCTGACCAATAACAAGCTCACTGGAAGCATTCCACTATGGATTTCGACGAGTCAATATAATTTGTATGTATTTTCTCAGTTATATCTCTAATCCATCCAACTAGAAGAACTGTTTTTTGTATGACATACATCAAGCTTATGAGGTCGATCTTCTATTTCAGGGATGTTTCTTATAATTCTTTTAATGGATCTCCACCAACATTCTGCCAGCAAGATAGAGTGTAAAATTCAATAATTATCTATTAATCTGTTTATAGTTCTTAAAACTCGCACCGATAAGAATTTAACTTTTTGTATGCAGGAACTTGGTTTCAAGTTTTTCGTCTACAAATGACAATTCGTAAGCTTTGGATACTTACTTTACAGTTTTTATTTCAAATTAAATCAAACCAAAATTAAATTGATAATAACAATTTGTCTTCAAATTTAACTAAAATGGTTTTGGTTTGGATGTTTCTAACTGAAATATTTTAGTTTGATATCAAACCAAATCGTGCCCAAACCTGGCTGTGACAAATTGCGAAACGTTGCATAGAAAAAGGATAAAGTAGTTTTTATGTGTTTGCGCTTGATAAAGAGTTAATATTGGGATAAACACCGAGTTTGATGTTATTATGTGAGGGAAAGAGTTGTGAGTGAAAATTTTTGTAATATTAGAAAGATGATGCTAAAAGATAGGATAGTCTTGTTGAATTTAATTTTTTAATTTGATAGACTTACATGTTAATTTCGTAATATATCCAATGGTACCATATTGTTTCAAATTCGATAAGATGATCTAATTAAATTTTACAAATTTAAGTTATTGGATATGGATTATATATATATAGAATCGATTAAAAGAAAAATTCTCATCCTATTATGATTGATGAACTAATAACAGAAAAAAAATCTCAAGACTATATATAAGACATTGTCTATATAGGTTTGAATAACTTGAAAGATCTTTCCTATTACCCATTGATGAAACAAGTACAACATCGTCAACTCAATCCATGTAGGAGACCTTTTCATTGCCTTTTGGAATGTAGATTTTTCAAATTTCTTCACGAGGTTGAATCAATGACTACTCTGCTGCGTTTAAATTCTTTTGATCATGTTCTATAAAATTTGATGAAACTAGATCTTTTTTCGCTTGTTTCTACTTCCATATTCATATGGATTAGAATATATACTGTAGTCATACGATTCCATCAAATCTATCTTCTGAATGTGGTTAATGGATTGTGAGAAAAAGAGTTGTACAAACACAAAGTGGCTGCCTAGGCATAAAAACAATTGATTGGTTTGATCAAGATTCAAAATTTTAAGTCATGGTGAAGTTTTGATCCACGATTGAAATGATACGATTTCAGTATCATATTGTACTATACTGATACGATTTCAATATTTTTTCTATTTTTATTATAAATTCAAATTCATAACTTTAATTAAAATATCTTTTATTTTTTATTTTTATATTTAAAAAATAATAAAAATATAAATGTATCTATTATAAGTATATTAGTTAATTAATAATTTATTTAATTAAATGATTATACACACACCGTTATCATGTCCATCACAGATTCGTGATTGTGATTCCATCGCGGCTTGCGATCGCAATTCCATCGCGAATCGCGATCGTGATTTCACTATCGATCACAGTTGTCCTCGTCACTATAAGATTCTTGTATGTCAATGTTGGTCATACGTTGGAATGATAAAAGTCATCTGTTTTGGATGACACGGATTGACATTTCAAATCTTGGATTTGATTACTGGCCACCTTTGTGGTTTGGACAGGATCGGGACTTCTAAAAAGTGGCTCAAATGGTCTAACTTGACATTTTAGGTGGTCTAAGTAGGTAGACCAATAATAGGCAGCTTGTATTTTTTTTTTTTTAAATGATCCATTTGTTAGAATCGTTTCATTTGGATAATCAAAAGTTAAAACCCCAATATAATCTCTCCTACCTCACACCTTTTTTTGATCGACACCCCTTTGCTGCCCCTCCATCTTGGAACTTCTTTTATGGTATAAATCCTAGGTCGGTGGTGCCCATATTTCCTCCAAATGTGTCGGTGTATCAACTTTCTGACCCTATTTAGCATGAATGTTTAATGGTATTTAGCTTTTCCAAAAATGTGCTATATTTTATTTCAAAGTCTCACTCTGTTCTCAGTGAAACATGCAGTGTCATAGCCAAAGAGATTGATTGACAAACGTAATGGTTAGAAATGTCTAGACTTCATCTGTGAAATACATGTTTTTGATTCGACAATGATAAACTTAAATGAAGGGGTCAAACTGAGAAAAAAAAATAAGAAGAATATGGGCTAAGTGCGAACAATTTAATGGAATTGTGCAATTGGATTGTCGAATCTCACACTGAAGTTTTCTGCTTTGTATGGTTTTGCAGGATACCATCATGCTTAAGGAAGAATCTTCCTTGTTCAGGGAAATCAAAACGTAGGTATATAAGCTTTTAAAAGGATTACACAAAATGGAGATAGAATTCGAGTCAATAGAGCTAGTGACAAACATTGGCATTGGTTTCTCATGATTCTATCTTCCATATCATTTTTCAGGTTGTGAGTTGTTCATTAACTGTGGTGGCAGTAAAGTGACCATCGACGGGCATGAGTACCAAGAAGATTTATATGTCACTGAGGATTACTCTACCTATCGTGAGAGCAACTCTGGTGCATGGGCATACAGCAGTACTGGAGACTTCATAGGAAATCAGAAAAGACGTTCTTTTATTGTAGAGAATTCATCAATCCTAAATATGAGTAATCCAGAGTAATACATGACAGCTCGGCTTAGTCCTCTTTCGCTGAAATACTATGGTCTATGCCTACAGAAAGGAAACTACACAGTGAGACTCCATTTTGCTGAGATTATGCTCACTGATGACCAAACATATGCTAGTGTAGGAAGACGTTTGTTTGATGTATCAATCCAGGTGATTGATTTTTTGGCCTATCATTAATTCTTGTTGTTTTTTCTTACAAGATATTCATAATACTTTAACTGTCCTATTCTTTGAAAAGTGTTTTATGTGCTAATTCATCTATTAACCAGATAATACTCTAAAAGCATGCAGGGTCAAAAAATTCTGCAGGATTTCAACATTGCAAAAGAAGCTAATGGAACTGGTAAGGTGCTTATCGAAAACTTCACTACATGGGTTGACGACACACTGGAGATTCACTTTCAGTGGGGTGGCAAGGGAACAAACAACATCCCTTTGAAAGGTGTATATGGACCTCTTATTTCAGCCATTTCTATCACTCCGAGTAAGTCATTTTAAAATGGTTTTTTCGTTTTCCATTAATATCTTGCTGAATAATAAGAAATTATGCTGGTTTCTTGTAGATTCTGAGGCCAATTGCAAGGATAAAAGCAAGTTATCTGTAGTGGTCATTGTGGGTGTTGTTATAGCATCTTGTTTTGTACTTATTCTTGCCTTCAGCATCATTTGGTTTTGCTTCACCAGGAAAGATCCTCGAGATAATGGTAAACTATAGTTTTAAGTTCTATAAGCATGTCCCAAATTAAAGAATATGCATTAAAAAAGAAATGTAGTTCATGAGTCTTTGCTTAGTTAAACACAAACGATCATGCAGAACTCAAAGGCCTCGAGCTGCAAACTGGCTACTTCACTCTGAAACAGATTAAAGCTGCTACTAGGAATTTTGGTCCTGAAAATAAGATAGGTGAAGGCGGGTTCGGTCCGGTGTACAAGGTAAAAATGCATTTGCAAATTGTATTTTTTTTATTAATCTAAATTGTGACAAATGCATTGTTTTCTGTTGTTGTATTTCAACGTTAGATTATTTGCAATATCATGTTCAGTGGTTATTTTTAATTATGACTGTGTCAGGGTGTACTGTCAGATGGTTCCATAATAGCTGTCAAGCAACTTTCTTCCAAATCTAGGCAAGGGAACCGTGAATTTGTCAATGAAATAGGAATGATATCAGCTTTACAACATCCAAATCTAGTGAAGCTCTATGGTTGTTGTATAGAAGGAAATCAATTGTTGCTTATCTACGAATACATGGAGAATAATTCTCTCGCTCGTGCTTTATTTGGTACGTGCTTATCTAGCTGAACAAATAGACTGCTGGAAATGTGCTCTTGGTTTCATCTCTAACATTTACCTCATAAATCATTTGCAAAAAAATACTAGGCTAAATCTGTGTTTTAATAGGTCCACCGAATTATCACCTCAATCTGGAATGGCAAACAAGACGCAATATTTGCATAGGGATAGCTAGAGGCTTGTCATATCTTCACGAGGAGTCAAGGTTGAAGATTGTTCACCGAGACATCAAGGCGACAAACATTCTACTAGATAAAGATCTCAATGCAAAAATTTCCGACTTTGGTTTGGCCAGACTTGATGAAGAAGAAAACACTCATATCAGCACAAGAATAGCAGGGACAGTGTAAGTTGTATTATTGATTTATTCGTAGACTTAATGACAAAGTCCTCATAGCCATAACCATGATTTGTTTTCACATTGAAAGAGTTACATTTTTTAAATGAAGGCATCATATTGAGTTGTTGCTATTGTTCTGAATTGACGGCAAAAGCATTGTTTGTGCAATGAAACATGATGTAAACTTTGTAACTCTTGCAGAGGTTACATGGCTCCAGAGTATGCAATGAGAGGTTACTTGACAGACAAAGCAGATGTATACAGTTTTGGGGTGGTGACACTAGAAATTGTCAGCGGAATGAGCAACGCTAATTATAGGCCCAAGGAGGAATGTGTTTATCTTCTTGATTGGGTAAGGAAGTATTTCTTTTTCTTTTCATTGATGTGAGATCTTTCCTGATAGATCACTATTTTCATTTCATTTCCATTGCTGCGTTTCTCATTTTCATTTCCATTAAACTTGGGCTTCTTTTCGTCTAAATTGTTTGATCCATGTGTACAAATTCTAATTGGCATCTTCTTATTTCTACTACTAAAAAATAGACTGTTCTGTCATTGAATCTTACTGGATCTCAATAATCTATTCCATTCTGCAGGCTTACGTTTTGCAAGAGCATGGAAATTTGCTTGAATTAGTCGACCAAAGCCTTGGCTCCAACTACTCAAAGGAAGAAGCACTGCAAATGCTGGAACTGTCTCTCGTTTGCACCAACCCCTCCCCGACGCTCAGGCCTGCAATGTCATCTGTGATAAGCATGCTTGAAGGCAAGATGCCAGTGAGGTTTAAAGATTTGGAGAAGGTCTCCCATGACAGTCAAACACAGAGCCCCCTCGATGGTCCATGGATTGATTCCTCTATCTCAGCATCAAGCGGCAAGAACTCACAGGCAGAAACAAGCCACCCTCTGCTTCAGTACACAGATTAAGGCTAAGAAACGATGCTTTCATTGGGATCGCGCTCAAACAGTCATGTGAATGCTTATAAAGAACTGTGTTATTTTTTATCCTGAGGAATAATTGCGATCATTGAGGTAAATTCAACCCTAGAAACCGCAACTATAAAACTCAATAAAGCCTGTACACTGTTTAGATACCTACATAAGTTTTTTTTGTCGTATGAAATTTCTCCTTCGGAAGGAAAGATCTGTTGCACTCATTTCGAACAGTCATTTTAACATCGGCGGAGTCGACCGACAAAATTGATTCGGTAGAGCCAATGGCGCACTCGGACAGGTCGAAAAAGCGCTCGGTTATTCCGCAGCACCATTCGATGTCGAAGTCTATGGTTTCTACATATCTCAAACGCTTCCTCACGAGTCACTTTGCAGTAGTGTAATTTGGGCTCTAGATTCGCACTCCTCCTGTATATCTACGCATGAGAGAGAGCATTTTCCCTTATATATTCACAACTACAATACTTGTGATACATTATAAACCAACTAAGTTATCCCTCAACTTTTAACGTGGAACTAAACTCCTTCAAAAAAAAAAAAAAAATTCTTCATCCTTCTTTTTTTCCTTATTTCTATTCACATTTTCAATATTTTATTCTATCATTTCTCAACATTAATACAAGAAGTGTTTGATTTTGTTGATGTCTGAATCATTTACTGGCCATTAATAAGTCTTCATCACACAATTTAATTTACTCTTGCTGTACTTGGTTAAAGCCATCATCAGCTAACGCAACATTATGTGATATTGTTCCCACGGGGATGGTGCGGTGGTAAAGTAGTGTGGTTGTTTTGGATACGAAGTGAGGTCGATTCCGGAGGGAGTCTAAAATCTCCTCTGGACTCAGATGATCCCCCCACTGCTTTACCACCGTGTCAAGGGACATAGTCCCCCTGCGATTTACCTCCCTCTTGTCGTAGTCCTGGGACGGATGACAAAAAATTACTAGTTAAATAGATTCCCAACTTTTGAAACATTATGTGATATTGAGCTCCATCAACTTGGACCATTGAGCTAATGGCAGTTTTCTGTTCATATTTATCTCCTTACTCTAGGAAAAAGTTTTTGGGGTAATTGACTTAATAAGTTTCCCGTTGAGTAATTATAATTAAGAAGCTCCATATATTCTGCTCGAGACAAGTTAATTAATGTGTCTTCATGTAACCTTCAAACTCATTTTTTCTCAAAGTGCAATTTCTTGATCTTCTGTTTTATGTTCCATGCTGTGAATTGCTGACCATGCCATAAAAAGATTGCACACATAGCTTCTATTAATAACAAGTAGTCATGTCCCCAGGTGTTGTGGAAAACACTCAAAAGAATAATAAAGAAGATGTGTTGGAATCTCAAATAAAAATGAATATTTCGAAGTGTATAAATTGAATTAGAAAAAAATAATCATCTATCTATCAACGAAAAATAATAATAATAAATATTGATGCATACAATAACAACGATATCAAATTTGTATCCTACTAGATTTTTTTAACATCACTATTTTCCTGTGTTTTGGGTTTTCGAGATTATTTTATTTTATTTTCTTAAAATATACTAAATAAAGGAAGTTGGACGTGTTGTTTTATCAGTTTCGTACCACCGTTTCCTTGTCGCGGCCGAAACGTTACGTCCCTTGCTATAAAGTCGACAAGGGCTCACACCGTTTTCCATTTGGGCAAGGTAAAACGTACGGCAATTTATCAAATAACGCACTGAAATTTAGAATGGTTAAAATAGGATTTCATATTTTCATATTTATCAAATAACGTATTTAATTTTCTTTTTATTCCTCCCGTCAAATAGACATATACCATTATAAAGCTGAAATTCTGATTAAAGTCTTTACAAGTAGTATTAAATTTCTGATTTAATTATTCTGATGAGTATTGAAATTTATAATCTCAACACTATACTGGTGGAATTTATAATTCTACTGTGGTATTGGAATTATAAATTTCAGCACTATACTGGTGGTGTTGAGATTGTAACACCACTGTGGTGTTAGAATTTAAATTTTCAATATCACGTTCAGAATTTCCATTGTAGTGTGGATCTGTTTGGTGAAAAAGATAAAAAAAAATTAAATACATTATTTTATAAATATGAAAATATTTGACACTAATTGAATAATTCTAAATTTAACATAAGTTGTTTGATAAATTACCGTAAAAAGTAAGACATACGTGATGGTCGACGACAAATCGTAAATTGCCATGGCGAACCGTTGGTGAGATCGAGGGTTATATCCATATAAAAAATAAATATATTATTATTATTATTATATACATTAATAAAAATTTATTAATTAAAAAATAGTTAACGTTTTTTAATTTTCTTATACCTTTTCCTCCTTTTAATCTATTTATATTCTAAATCTTAAACGTACGGAGAACAACTTTTCTTAAATTTAAATTTTTCGTGAAAACTTTAAGGGGACGTTTGGTAAGTATTTTCATCTCCGTTTTTTATTTTTATTTTCTGTGAAAAAGAGAAAATGTGTTTGGTTCACGTTTTTCATCTTTATTTTTCAAAAAATAAAGAAGCATTTTCTGGAAAACTAGAAAACGAAAAATAATCATTTTCTGTTTCCATTTTTATTTTCCAAAAAATAAAAGAGCATTTTATGGAAAACTGAAAAACGATAAAAACTTGTTTTCTGTTTTCCGAAAAACGAGAGAATGAAAATAGAAAATAAAAAATTCTCTACGAACCAAACGCCCCCTAAATTTTCACAAATCATAATTAAAATTTTCGATTTAAGTGAATTTTTCTTTTTGTCTGGCTACATTTATCTTAACCTTGTGCATCATTTAATTTATAAAAGTAAAATTAATTCAAATATTATTCCTACTCTCCCTGCTGGTTCATTTTCTACTGTTACTTAATATTTTTTTTTATATTCGTAATCGAATTGTATTTTGTCCATTTCTTATTTAATTTGAAATCCATGATAAAAATAAATTATTTATTTATTTATTTTAAATAAAAAATATAAAAAAATAAATTATGATGACCAATTAAAATAATATTCTACGATCACGTATAAATGTACAAGAGAACTTTGACTTTGTATTTGTAGAAATATTTATATTTCTTAATTAAATTGAATTAACAAAGAAACAACTTAAATCTTGACAATAAAACTCGGCACAGACGACTTTTGAATCTCTGCGTTCATATAATTCGATTAAATTGACATATTTTTTTTATTGGATGAATTATGAATCATTCAATTTTTTTATTGATATCAGAATATTTAAACATTCGATCCAATTAATCTCTATGAGTAATTGGTCATGTCCTATGGATTTTCGAGACTCCTCGTCAATAGCTAAGCCAGATAAGATTGGAGCTCAAGTAGCCTTCATCGGGCATCAAGAGTAAATCAGATAAGTATTTGTAACTTTTTTCGGCTCTGCAGTTGCATCATCTTTGAACGATGGTTTAATATCGAAGTCGTACTCTGTCCATTAGATAAACTCTTGGACCCTAGAGCCATCCGAATTGATTTTTTTTTAAATTCGTCATCGAATAATATCGTAGCAGATGATCGAATTATATTCTCCTATAAAATATTTCTCCGTTTTTATCGCTGCATCGTATGTTAGGACAAGAATTATTAATTTTAGAGTGCATTTAGTTCAAGTAATCATACATAATCTTGGTTATGTGATTATCAGAGAATAAAACATAATCTTTGATAAAAATCTTGTTTGGTTGGAGGTTTTAATATATAACTTAGTTTAACATTTCACTAAATTATCCTTTGTCTTTTGCTCAATCAATTCGACGACAACGATAGAAATATTAATAACGACGACAGCGATCAGCCGACCGACGACGACGACGGTGGCCGACCGATCGACGATGGCAACGACAATCGGTCAACCGATGGTGACAACGATGGGCGATCGATCGGCAGCGACGGTCGGACGACGACAGGTGGCGAGCGGGCTGGCGGATGCGACGGCTACGACGGCGAACGGCGACAAGGCCAGCGGCGTGCGGTGGCGGCGGCGTGCGATGGCGGCCGTGGGGACGGCGTTGACATTTAATATATTACTATGGGTAATATTGAAAAAAAAATTCTTTAAC
Source organism: Wurfbainia villosa (assembly GCA_025175895.1). NCBI lineage: Eukaryota > Viridiplantae > Streptophyta > Magnoliopsida > Zingiberales > Zingiberaceae > Wurfbainia > Wurfbainia villosa. The sequence continues at coordinate 20,517,446 of CM045991.1, read as the reverse complement.
TCCGGGAATCAACAAAAATTTTGATTCTCCAAGGTTTTTAGATTCCCCCTAAAAAGGTTTTTGTTGATAACCAAGTAATGAACAATTACGAGGTAATTATTCATAACCTAAATCAAATAAGATTTTTATTGATAACCTAACAAGGTTATCAATAAAAATCCTCAACCAATTGCACCCTCTTTGTTTTGTGAGTGACTCATTAGATGGATCATCTTTTTTATCTGAAATGTGTTTCTTTTATATATATATATATATATATATATATATATATATATATATATATATATTTTTATTTTTTTTATTTTTTTTTTCATGCGCGACTATTTCCTGCACTCCACGTTGACCCACGCGCATTGTCACTGTCGCGTCGTCCGACCGCCGGACCGGACACGATCAATGCACAACTCGTCGGCGGTCCGACGATGTAACACCCCTTCTCTAGGAGGATGTCAGAGACATTCATTCTACTAGTTCAAATCAATGACTCTTTAACATGTTGATAGGATCTAAAACCTTCATGGAATTAAACATTCAATAATTGAACAAACATTATAACCCTGAAGGCAACCATCATAACCTAAATTATTAACTAAGTCTCCATTCCAGCACCATCAATTTAATTACCCAAGATAATACCATGAAACTCAATCCACACTTGGGTTCTCTATCTTGCCTAATGTCAACGATGGTTTCTAAAATCAAGCATTAACAATATAAAATCTAACTCACAGGCATAAAAATACAATTCAACTCGTCTATCAAAGAAACATGAATGATAAACTAGCACACAACTATTGATCGATATTCCCTTGTTCCGCCGCCACACACACCAAATTCCTTCCAGTCGCCTCCTTGCATCATATCTTTTCCTTCCCCTTGTCTGCAATAAGAGGTAAATAAATCTCATAAGCAAAGAGCTTAGTAAGTATATCATAATCTCACAAAATCATCGTAAGAACCAATATAAGTGCTTCATGATAAGACATGCTCAACCTTTCTAAATACTTTGCACTTGGAATCACTTGCGATCATAATCTAAAGGCATATATTGGAAAACATGTGGTATGACTTGCAGATATACACTTACATTACTTATACTTCAAAATAATAAACAGTCACCACCGAATCCTATTGGAGCTTCTTACTAGGCGATCTAGGGGCCTAGGGGCATTCTCGGAGCCTAGGTACATGCCTCTTAAAAGTAATATAGTTTTGTAACTTAAATACTCATACTCATACTCATAATAGCTTGACATTTTCTCAAACACCTTATATGTCTTACTTAAATTGGGCCCCGCCTCAAAGCCTAAATCTTGTTTCTTCTATCACATACATATCCTTGAGCAAAATAGAAAAACAAAACAACATATAAAAGTAACCCTTACTGTAGGTGAGAGACATATACTTACAGTTTCTTATCAAACTCATTGGGTGATGTTGTGAAAACCAAGATTCCCACGCATATGCACACGCCCTCGCGGAAAAACCCTTATCGCCAAATCCCCTTGAATAGCCCCGAACCTACCACCCTTTAAGACCAAGGGAGGGACTCTTTTATAGTCTTACTACTTCTCTCTATCTTCTAAACTTTAGATGTGAGACTAATAAATGTTTAGGCTTGAACCACTTGTACAAAAGGTTCAAACCCTAAGCCATCACATTTTTCCTATTATTATTTTATATATATACTTTTCGAGCGTTATAGGCGAGGCTCGGATTTCGACTGGTCAGCGCTTGGAATCCGGCGCAAACCGATCGGAAATGACCAAAACACGCGGTCGGCAGTGGCGCAGCCACTGCCGGTCGCGATCGAGCCGGATTCCGATCGAATCACAGTCGAAATTCGATGCCGAATGGACCGGTAGTCGACGCCGGTCCGTCCCGCCACTGCCGGTCGCGATCGAGCCGGATTCCGATCGAATCACAGCTGAAATTCGATGTCGAATGGACCGGTAGTCGACGTCGGTCCGTCCCGCCACTGCCGGTCGCGATCGAGCCGGATTCTGATCGAATCACAGCTGAAATTCGATGCCGAATGGACCGGTAGTCGACGTCAGTCCGTCCGCTGTACTCGACCGGCCACGATTCGACCGTCGGCCAGCCGAATCGCGACCAAAATCGAGTGCCTGATTTCGACTGCGATCGGATCGGATTCCAGTCGAATTGTCGTCGGAATCCAACGGTAGACGGATCGGCAAGCGACGCTGGCCCGTCCAACGCCAGATTCCAACCGCAATTCGGTTGAAATCCAGGTCGATCGCGGCCGACAGTGGCCGCGCTACTGTCAGCCGTGTGTTTTGGTCATTTTCGACCGGTTTGTATCGGATTCCGGGCGCTAACCGGTCAGAATACGAGTCTCATTGGACCACCGACGAGTTGCGCATCTATCGCGTCCGATCCGACGATCGGCGATGGTCGGACGATGCGGCGGCGACATCGACAGTGCACGTGGGTCGGCATGGAGTGCACGGGAGCGCAGGAAATCATCACGCATGAGATCAAATTCCTATATATATAATTGATTGACGATGAATAATTAAAATGTTCATGAATACTACGGATGACTCTCTATATAATACATTTTCACCTGATCTTAATTTATAAATTTATATGAGATGTTTTTATATTTTGAATTCGTGCGAAGAAATCAATAAAGTTAAATGTAAAAAATTATGACTTTTACTATCTTTTATTCTTGGAACCCTAATGAGTTATATATATATATCATGTATTTTTTTTCTTTTTTATCCATTTTACATATTTATATTCACTTTTTGAAATTTATTTTAATCTTCAAATTAATTGCTAATATATGTATACAATACTAGTGAAGTTAGTTATTTTATTTTTTTAATATATATTTTACTCTGACATGACATCGTTGCAATTCACTCGATCGCGGCGAGCAAATCTAGAGATGTGATAAGTATAGCTCATCCGAGCAAAGGTAGAGGTGTGGTAAGCGTAGCTCATCCGAGATATGACATCGAGTGCTCCTGATGTCGATGGAGATGACGACTACACGAAGATGAATATGACGTTTAATAAAAATCCATTTGCTTTTGGACAATTAATTTATTGTCATCTGTTATGTGAAAAAATTATTAATTTGTTCTATAATCATTGTCAAACAGATCAATTATGAAAAGATTTTATGAACTTTAATATAATATAATGGTAAAAATACGCAGAAATTATTTAAATTAAAAAAAAACTAAAACTCTTTCAAAATCAATGCATATTACTTTTATAAATACTTTCATATCTTAATTACTGTACTATCTCCGTACAATCTTTGCCATCTATTCCATCTCAGCGCCGAGTCCAATTAATGTATACTCAAGCTTAATTAAGTCAGACATCATTTATTATATATGTAATTGATTATTCAATTATTTTTTGACTTTTTAAATTAAATTACACATTTACTCTGATTTTTTTTCATTAAAATTTTAATTCGAATATATATATATATATATATATATATATATATATATATATTCGAGCGCGCAACGATCTTGACCGTCCATCGTACGCCGCAATTGAGAAACGCACAATACGTTCCCACCCTACCCATGCCCGTTGTCGGTGTTGCCGTCGCGCCGTTCGGCCACCTTCGGTCGTCGGACCGAGTGCGTTGGAAGGATACCTCGCCGGCGATCCGATCGGGCTCGGCTTCTGGCCGAAAGCTGGCGCAAATCGACTGGATCGCGATCGAATCACAGCCGCAAACCGTCTGGAAAGGACCGTCGGCGCTGGATGGTCCTTTCTCAATCGGTGTGCAGTCGTGGTTCGGTCGCGATCCGACCGAATCGCGGTCGATTTGCACCGGTTTCCGGCCGGAAGCCAAGCTCGATCGAACCGCCGACGAGGTGCACTTCCAACGCACCCGGTCCAACGGACGGAGGTGGTCGGACGGCGCAGTGGCAACGACGAGGGGTCAGGCGCGAAGGGGGTCGAGTGCACTGTACATTCCTCAATTGCGTGCTTGATCGAATGACTGAGATTATTGTGCGCACAAGCGCATAGCGTAATGTCACGTAGCAGATCATCTCTGCTATATATATATATACACTGATCGTTCAAAATGAACGCCCAATCGGAGCGCTCCATACATGAACAATGATTTCATTGCAATGAACGTCCACATGCATCAAGACTCATTCCATGGACTTTAATATCCTCTAAGTCATCAAGTTGAAATTAAAAATCCTTTGTCACTCTCGTCTTGTTAAGAACAATACAGATATTATTATAAATGAATAACAATTAAATTTCGATGTAAAATTTAATATTCTCATATGGACTCATAAATTTTTCATTATTTTTTCAGATAAATGAATATAGTCTTCATGATTTAATCGTTATTGAAAAATCAATCATAAAAAATATCAAAGACGAATGTAATTATCTTTGACTGCAGTTGACCGACGTCTTTCTCTTCCATAACCAACACTCTGGTCGAGAAGTTCAAGTTGGATAGAGCAATAAATCGTAAAAACAAAATGATAAACACGAAAACAATAGACATGAATAGAACATCAAATTTTTTTCCCGAGACCTGATGCCATGGTAAAACAAAAATGAAAGGAGAAAAATTAAGAGGGGCGTTTGACATTCATCTCATTTTCTATTTTTTAGAAAATAAAAAATAATTTGTTTTTTGTTTTTCAGTTTTTTTAAAAAATGAAGATGAAAAATGCCAATCAAATATTATTTTTTTATTTTTTCAAAAAATAAAAATAAAAAATAAAAAATTTTCTACCCATCAAACACATTATCTAAATGTCTATAATACTTGAATTATTAATAATATAGAATTATCTGTCAAAATTTATACATACTTTTCGAATTTATATGGATGACTAAACATCAAATGAGAGAGAGAGTCCTGCAGCAATAAAGTTGCGGGACACCCTTTTTCATTTTTGTTCAATATTTAAAAAGCATCCTAAAATAAATCAATAAATAAGAAATGTAATTTCTATATATCATTATAGATTATTAATTTTTTATAGATCAATACTAATTTTTACTGTACGATATGTATTAAATTGTATATTTTTTTTACTGGTTTTTAACATGTGAAAAAATAGATAAATAAAAGAAAGAAGTTCTAATTCTATTTATTTTTTTTATTTATATCAGGATATTTAAATCTTCGATTAATTAATAGAGTAATCGATACTATCATACAAATTTTTAAGACGATTTATCAAAAATAAATCAACATTTCTTAATCATATTATCCTTAAATAATATATCAAATCATATTCTATCCATCCAATAAACTCTTAAATTTCAAAACCGTCCGAATATTTTTTTTTTAATTCATCCTAAAACGATAGGACAGTCGAAATACATTCCAGATACCTCTTTGTTTCAATCATGTGAGTTCCAACAATCTCCCTATAAATATACCTTCCATCTGTCCTTCTACTTCAGTTCATCCGTTTCGTCGAAGAATTGTTAAGATGAGAACGATCACAGCGGCGACACTCTTTGAACTTAGCCCTCAACGTCTTCTCGTCCTCTCCTCTTTGCTCTTGGGTTTGAGTTCCTTCATCGACCTCAGTTGCAGAGCACAGACACAGAGGCTGGTTGAATCTGAAGGTAAACCACCGCACTGCCTACGCTCTGATTTCTTCCTCTTCTGCTTTTTAGTTTCTCATTCAAGGATTCAGTTGAGGTTTTTTTTTTCAGATCCTAGTCTTGTTCGTCTCCTTCGGTTCGATTAGAAGGGTTTTGATGAATGCTTTGGGTTCTTGTTCCTTTTCTTCTATTGCATATTTCTCTTCTTTTCTATGACAGTTTGGGATTCTGATGCTTTCCCTAATTTTTTGACCCAACATTCTCTGTAAGCCCCAAAGTGAAAAACAAAACGATGGATTCTTAGAACGAAGATTTCTTCTTCTTCTTCTTTTTTTTTTTTTGGGTGTGTTTTTCCTCCTTTGCAAAAGGGTGAAATCCCTCGCACCAAAGGCCCCCCTTGTCTATCCCATAGTTCAGAGAGGGAGTTAATCACGGTGCTGTACTGGCGCCTGATCGCAGTGAGGACAGGCACCCGGCTGCTGATATTTTCATCCAGCACTAGCCATCCGCCTTTTCCCGTGGGTGCTGGGTTGTTTTTCCTCGATTACACTTCGAATTTTTTTTAGCATAGTTCAGAAACATGTTAATATTTTTTTGACTTTCCAAGATAAAAAATCACTTGAGGGTATGACAGTGGCGTCCTCCCGAAGGGTAAAATAAGGAATCACGTTACTCGGAGATGTCTCTTATGTTAATTTAAAATATAAAGGACTCCACAAATCACTTTTGAATGTTCGAAAATAGGAGCTGAGTCGCTGTCAAGCGTGTGATAAATATCTCATCACCATTTGACTTGATAAAAAATTATATAAAATAGTATAGAAATACATATATTTATAAGAATAATTTTATAGGGTGTAAGATTAACTTAAACTCTTTCAGCTTATATTGTGTCACTTTTAAGACTTTATCTGTATTACGAGGCAGTGTTTAATATTGCTAGCTCTATCTCAAACTTCTTCAGATGAATAGATAAGCACAAATCAATTATTTGCTTAGTGGTTGATTAGGAATAAAACCATTTTTTTCAATTAAATAATTGCCTTTGTCATATATATGCTCAAGCCGATCACGTTTCAATCCGAGGCCATCATGATGTCAAATCTATTTGATCCCACTGGAATTTTTGACTCCACTGCATAAGTGTCTGTCGATGCCCTCATCTCTTATACTAGTGCTGTCTCATTGTAGATAAGAAATTTTAACTTACTCAATAACTTATCCAATTTATTTATTTATTTTTGCTCATGGCCACTAAGTATCCTTATTAAATATGAAACTATACTTTTTCCCAAAGTGAGAGTGACAAACTAAACGCCGACAGTGTGTAGTTATAAGAATGTAAAATTTGATATATTAAGGCTGGGCCTATTCAAGCAAGTGCTGATTGAGCAAAGGTCCGAGAAAGACAGTGATGGCAAGAAAGGAAGGAAAGGATATTTTAAACAATGGATGTGTGAATTTAATAATGGTCTTCCTAAAGTTTACTGTTTGCTAAGCGAGGTGTCAAATACAATAACTAAGTCTTATCCCACTAGGTGGAGTTGACTATATGGATCATTCTACGCCATTGGACTCTATCCTCTACTATATCATCTATACTTAAATAAATTTTATCTTGTTTTATTGTTGCTAACTAAATCTTTTTTGGTCTTCCTCTTTCTCGTTTGATATGTATATTTGTTATTGTTTCACATCGTCAAACTGCAGAGCCGGTCCTGATTTTAAAATTTAGAAATTGGGCCTCATTTTGTATTGAAAAATTTGAAAATTAGGCTCTCCTTATGATTTTTTTTTTTCGCCATGGGCGACGGCCCTAGCAACCCTCCCCCAAGGCCGGCTTTGCCTAACTGGAGTATTTATTGGTCGTCTAAATACATGTTCATACCACTTTAAATATGTCCCTCGGAGCTTTCCTTCAATACATATCTGCACATCCACCTTAACATTTTCATCTCTGCAACTCTCATCTTTTGCTCATGTGTTCAAGTCGTAGTCCAACATTCTGCGTCATATAACATAGCAGGTCTAATCGTCATTTTGTAGAACTTAAGTGTAGGAGACTGATATGCACCAAGTTTTCTAGTTATGCATCGCTTGCTCTTGTTTGAATATTTCGATTATTTTTTTTAGAAGAAAAGAATAAGGTTAAAAGTTCATTTTATAATCATTTCAAACGGTAGAAACCCTTTAAAAAAACTTAAACAAGCGTCTCCTATTGTTTTAAATGTCCCTTTTATAAATTTCCCAAGGTTAAGTGCTGTCCCATCAGAATACTTAGCTTTGTGCGTTTTTGGCCGTCAGCATTTCACTAGGAATAGTGCCGAGTAATTAGTGGTCTCTCTATTAGTTATGCACGCTTATCAAATTGGCTTGTATTAATATACAAGCCACTGTGGCCTAATGGTGGACTAGTCTGTAATGCCAATCTCTCATCTATTTTTAAATTTCAATATACACCAGACTCTGTCAGTTATCTGCTAATTTCATGAGATTTTAATTACCAAGGCATGGTTCTCAAGTGTTAAATGCTATAAATAACATGTATGCTTGGAACAATTGTGGACCATTTAATTTACAGTTGAAGTTCTACGAACCATTGGCTCAAAGTTGAACAAGAACTGGAACTTCGATGTGGACCCTTGCAGTAATGCTCCGGGATGGGTAGACCGAGAGAAGACGAACTACGCTAACAATGTCACTTGTGGCATGTGCAACGCCACAACCAATGCTTGTCATGTCACTTCCATGTGAGCAGCTTCTTATTTCTTGTGAATTTTACTTGCTTTTATATCTCTCAAGATAAAACTATTATATCCAGCATGGGAATTCATGATCAATAAGGGATGACTTGTCTCCATGCAATCTTAATCACAATTAAGAGGAATTGAATGGAAAATTGTCGATGGATTGTGATTCTATGTGGATGACAAGATTTCTCTATGTGCTTTGTTTAATTGAATCTTAGATGAAAAGCCAAAATGCTTTTAAAATTTGAATCTTATAACCTTCATTTTCGGCGAACAAGTTGCATTAACATGTGATATGGTAATTCATATATATAGACACATGTATCGTAGAAAGTTCATTAAATTTTAAGAGAAACTTGCAGATGAGAATGTTAAGGATAATACTATCAAGGATATAAATTGGTTCCTTTTCTAATGGCTTTAGATTTTAAGATTAATGGTTGCCAATAAACTTTAACAAAGACAACAAAAGTTTAGGAAAATTTTGCTTGATATTTGGAAACCTACATCTGGTTTGAAATCCAAGTTGCCTTCTTGGAACTACATTTTTTTAAAGTTTAACTTGTTGGAACTACAAAAGCCTAGGGAACTTTTGTTTCACGGTGTGTTAATGTTAAATTTGCAAATTTTTTTATTTCATTTGCAGCCTGCTGAAGGGGCAGGATTTCACCGGAGAGCTGCCGGCTGAGTTTGCCAACCTTACTTTCTTAAACAAGCTGTGAGGCACTGAAATGATTAACTACTGAAGGCCTCTTTGTTTTTGGTGAATGATAAATTTTAGCTAATAGCGCACTTGTGTCTAGCAGAGATCTGACAAGGAACTATTTGAATGGAACTATCCCAGCTAAATGGGGAACTCTTCCCCTCATCTCTCTGTAATTCATATACTTTTACACTCTTCTTCCATTTCTTTTTCTGATATGCATGAGGGTTCTTTTGTAACAAAAGATTTGCAGGTCTCTTTTGGGAAATCGGATATCTGGGAGCATCCCCGAAGAGCTTGGAAATATCGCGTCACTCATAGAGCTGTGCGTTCCTTTGTCCTGCGCCATAGTTTTCTTTTCTTCTATAATATTTTGAGGTACGAATTAAAATATAACTTGTGATAGGACATTAGAAGCAAACTTTCTAGAAGGCTCAATTCCGGAAGCCCTTGGCAAGCTCAGTAATTTGACTCGCTTGTAAGATGGATACATGCACTCTCTTGTCATTGGTCTTGATATATATATACACGAATTTGATATGATGTGCACCGTGCGGTGCGCAACTCGTGCGCGACGTATAGTAACGGAGAATGCACAGTAACTTCCCGTCGCATGTAGGAGATCGGCACTTCCACCGAACGCCCAGATTTCGGCCATGATCCGGCCGGAATCCGGCCACCGTCCTGTCGTAATATGGTCGTGATTCGGCCAGAATTTGGCCACGGTTCGATCGAAATCCGACTGCAGTTAGGCTAGGGAAGTCGATAGTGATCCCAACGGGTTCAAGGGTTGTGCTATAGACTATAGTGTCCATCATTTCGACGACACATTACGACAGTACTGTGCAATCCGTATGATTAGATGATGGAGATACAGTCGTGCACGGATGCATAGTGATCGGCGCACACCATATCATCTCTCTCTCTCTCTCTCTCTATATATATATATATATATATGCAATGTAATTTGATTCGTGATTTTGTGTTCGTTACAGATTGCTTTCATCAAATAATCTGACAGGGGAATTACCAGAATCGCTTGGCAATCTCCACAACTTAAACGACTTGTATGTTACATCTCTTGTGTCTTATTGGAAAAGTTTTTTTTTCTGCTCAGAAATATGAAAGTCTAGCTGAGCAAGTTAAACATTGAACATTCCATCTATAAACTTAACAACGTACTTGTGTGACAAGATTTTGCCATTAGTATTCGTAAATAAAAACTTAGCAAGCTATGCATTGCACATTCATCTACAAACTTAATAAGTTAATGTGTAGATTTATGTCATTAGTATTTAATCTTATTGATTAAAACAAGTTACCATGGTAAAAGATGAAGTAATCCTCATTATTCCTGCAGTGTAAATGGTGGAAATAAAGGTTTATTATCTTCACAAGTTAAGCTGCGTAAATAAGTTTATGTAAAGTGTCAAATACATAACACGTTTGCTAGAACCAATGAATTTAACAGTCTAGTTGCACTGCATGCTTAAACTTTTTGCTTTTCCTTTTCCAGTAGAATAGATGGCAACCCAATTTCTGGCAGAATACCAAGTTTCATTGGTAACTGGACAAAACTTGTTCGTTTGTAAGTTTGTCAATCACTGCTATTCTAGACAAAATGATAATAATTGTTAAATTTCGTTATGAACAAGTTGGATACTTGAACCATGTCTGCTAGTGACATGCAAGGGACATCTATGGAAGGTCCTTTTCCTCACAGCTTCTCCAGACTGGAATCGATTACTCAGCTGTAAGAGCAATTAGTTAGTATGTCAATCTGCTCGAAGTGGTTCTGAGACATTTTTGAAAATTTATTTGCTCGGAATCCAGGAGGGTGACTGACTGGAAAGGGGGAGATGGACAGTTTCCTCAGCTGCGGAATATGACTCAAATGAAGGAATTGTAAGTTAGCCACAAAGTATCATCAGTGATGTCGGGTCTCTCTCTATGTATATTGGTATACATATACCTATCTTTTCTTTATCGACTGTTATTTAATACAGGGTTCTTAGGAACTTGGCAATATCTGGTAAAATTCCTGATTATATTGGAACTATGACAAACCTAAAAGTTTTGTAAGATATTCTCTCATTGGAAGCTCCGCCATTTTTATTAGCAAGTTCAATAAACAACAGGATGTTAATCTTGCTTTTACTTGGCAATTAAAATCCTCAGAGATTTAAGCTTTAACAACTTGACCGGTCAAATCCCAAGTAACTTTGGTGACTTGCATCGCTTAAAATATATGTAAGTGTGGCAGTTATGTTGAGTTACAACTCTGCACCAGTAACAATATTGCAGCTCTCACATCCATTTAATATGTTTAGGTACCTGACCAATAACAAGCTCACTGGAAGGATTCCACCATGGATTTTGAGAAGCAGTAAAAATTTGTATGTCTTCTCACAATTAGATCTCCAATCCATCTGACTAGAGGAACTTACTTTTGCATGACAAACATCAAGCTTAGAAGGTCTTCTATTACAGGGATATTTCTTATAATTCTTTTACTGAATCTGCACCACAATCCTGCTTGACAGGAACAGTGTAAGATTCAATAATTATCTATTAAACTGTTTATAGTTCTTAAAAATTGTGCCATTAAGAGTTTAGCTTTTTGCATGCAGGAACATTGTTTCAAGTTTTTCGTCTACAAATGAAAAATCGTAAGCTTTAACTTGCTTCTTGCTCTTTTCTCATAGATAGAGAAGGCCAAGATTTCGTCCATAGATAAACAAAAAGATACTCCTTATATATCCCATATATGTGATTGTATTTGGAAATGAGACTAAATTGCTAAATTTTTCTTATGGTGTTAAATCAAATGTATAATATTAATTCTTATCTTTTGCTCCAAGAAGTGGAGCCTTGGTGCAACAATAAAGTTGTTTCTATGTGACCTAAGATCATAAGTTCAAGTCATGGAAACTTCTTGCAATGCAGGATAAGGCTAGATCTTTTTCCAATGCCCTGCATTGGCAAGAACTTCATACACCAGGTTGCCTTTTACCTTTTGCCCTCAAACTAGATCATTGGTGTTAAGCTTGGCTAGTTAGACAAAGCAGGAGCCCATAGAGATGACAGAAGCACAACAACAATTCAGTGGCTGAGAAACTTTTATATTGCAACATCTTATGTTGGTGATGCTCTTCAAAAGAAGACTTTAATTTAATTGTTTACACTTTTCTTAGCTCCACTTCTGATTGAAGATTCTGTATACGCCCAAGTTTGCATAGATGTAGGGGTGAGCATCTGCAACTTGAATCTGCCAACCCAAACCAAACTGATCCAATCAAAAAATCCTGTTGGTACATTCGAAAATACCTAAGAAGCTCACTCAACTGGCATATTTACCGCTTTTTCAAAACTATGAAATAATAACAAATAAGTCCACTTATAACTCAGTTGGTACTCTTGACGGCTACAAAATCATGGCTAGGCTGCAAAAATGCAATCAATTGTGACCTCCTGGTTGCAAAATTGAGGCTAGGCAGTGACCAGCCTCTTGGCTGTGAATCATTGCCTCCTAATCCTTCTAGTTGTGAGATTGCAACCAGGTTCAAGTTGTGACCATTGCCATCTCTTGTCATGGCCTGGACCTGGCTACAATTTCGCAACTAGGAGGCCACGGGTCATGGATCGGAGTTTTCTTGTAGCTTGGTCACGACCAACGATCTTGTTTTTATGGTCTAACTGTGATAGCCGTTCGGTCAGTTCGGTTATCACAAATGTTGGTCGTGATCTCCCAATTGCAATTTGTTGCCAAGGCTAGCATGGCTAATAAAGTATTTTGGGAATTAAGTGTGCCCTTTAGTAAATATAAAAGTTCAATGCACTTCTTAAGGATTTTAAAAAAAATTGAGTTCTTTGATTTGGTAAATTGCTGTAGTTTATTAATTAATATGAATTTTAATCTTATTGTCTATTTGTGTTCATTGCAAATACTTTTTATTGCTATTTCAATGTCAACTTTGCTCAGATATATTTTATTTTATCTTTAATTGATATACAATTATTTTACAATTTTTGTATTCTAATTAAATAAAACCAAAATAAAATTGATAATTACAATTCGGCTTAAAATGTAACCAGAACATTTTCACTTATTTGCTTCACGAATGTTGCATCTCATCTTAATGATCTATTGTCCTATCAGTTAATTAGTGGGATTTTCATATTTTTTTTTAGGAACTAGACACTAATTTATCATTTTCCATGCACTTTCGCTAGAAATAATGATAGAGTTAATATGTATACATGTTATGTAAGAGTTTTGTCCCATATAAAGTATTATGTACTTAGGTTCTTTATTGAAATCATCTACACAACGGGTGTAATGGTTCTCTTTTTATCAAAATAATTCTACCTTATCCCTCATTACATTATGATTTTTGTTTTTTGTTTTATAAACTTTAATTTGCAGCATTAAGTTTCATAATTTCTCCTATACTTCTATCTTTTTTCATTGGCCCCTTGGCTTTAGTGTAAGCCCGTTTCTTCCAAACGTGTGGGTATATCATCTTTTTGACCCTCCTTAGCATGAATATTTAATGGTATTTAGCTTTTCAAAAACTTTTTTATTTTGTATTTAGAAGTACCTCTTTTCAATGAAACATTCAATGTCGTAGCCAAAGAGATGGATTGACAAAGGTAATGGTTAGAAATGTCTAAACTTCACCTGTGAAACACATGCTTTGGATTCAAGGATTCCATGAAAAACTTAAAATAAAGGGGTCAAACTGAGAAAAAAAACTAGAAGAAGATGGACTAAGTGCGAACAATTTAAAGAAATTGTGCAATCTTATTGAGGAATCACACACCAAACCTTTCTGTTTTGTATGATTTTGCAGGATACCCTCATGCTTAAGGAAGAATCTTCCTTGTTCGGGGAAATCAAAAAGTAGGTAGATAAGCTTTTAAAAGGATTGCCACAAAATTAAGATATAATTCAAGTTAATAGAGTTAATGACAAATATTGGCATTGATTTCTCATGATTCTGTCTCCCATCATTTTGCAGATTGTGAGTTGTTCATTAACTGTGGTGGTAATAAAGTGACAATTGACGGGCATGAATACCAAGATGATTCAGTTGGCAGAAGGGATCACTCTACTTATCGGGAGAGCAACAATGGAGCATGGGCATACAGCAATACTGGAGACTTTATCGGAGAAGAGGACACATCTTTTATCGCAGATAATTCATCAATCCTAAATATGAGCAATCCAGAATTATACACGACAGCTCGGCTTAGTCCTCTTTCCATGAAATACTATGGTCTATGCCTACAGAAAGGAAATTACACTGTGAGACTCCATTTTGCTGAGATTATGCTCACTGATAACCAAATGTATGTGGGTAGACGTTTGTTTGATGTATCCATCCAGGTGAATAATTTTTTGGCCTATAATTCATTCTTGTTGTTTAATCCTACAAAATAGTTACATTCATAATGCTCTAAACGATTGCAGGGTCAAAAAGTTCTGCAGGATTTCAACATTGCAAAAGAAGCTAATGGAATAGGCAAGGTGCTTATCAAAAAATTCACTACTTGGGTTAATGACACACTTGAGATTCACTTTCAGTGGCGTGGCAAGGGAACAAACTCCATCCCTCGGAGGAGTGTATATGGACCTCTTATCTCAGCCATTTCTGTCACTCCGAGTAAGTCCTTTTGTAATAGTTTTTCGTTTTCCATTAGTATCTTGCTCAATAATAATAAATTATGGTGCTTCTTTTAGATTTTGAGGCTGATTGCAAGGATAAAAGCAAGCTATCTGTGGGGGTTATTGTGGGCATTGTCACAGCATTTTGTTTTGTACTTATTCTTGCCTTTAACATTATTTGGTTTTACTTCACCAGGAAAGATCCTCGAGACAATGGTAAACTATTGTTTTAAGTTCTATAAGCATGTCCCAAATTAAAGACTATGCATCGAAAGTTAAAACACTAACGATCATGCAGAATTCAAAGGCCTCGAGCTGCAAACTGGCTACTTCACTCTGAAACAGATTAAAGTTGCTACTAGGAATTTTGATCCTGAAAATAAGATAGGTGAAGGTGGGTTCGGTCCAGTGTACAAGGTAGAAATGCATTTGCAAATTGTATTTTTTTTTATTAATCTAAATTCTGACAAATGCATTGTTTGTTGTTGTTGTACTTCAACTTCAAATTATTTGCAATATCAACGTTCAGTGGTTATTTTTAATTATGAATGCATCAGGGTGTACTGTCAGATGGTTCCATAATAGCTGTCAAGCAACTTTCTTCCAAATCTAGGCAAGGGAACCGTGAATTTGTCAATGAAATAGGAATGATATCAGCTTTACAACATCCAAATCTAGTGAAGCTGTATGGTTGTTGTATAGAAGGCAATCAATTGTTGCTTGTCTACGAGTACATGGAGAATAATTCTCTTGCTCGTGCTTTGTTTGGTATGTTCTTATCTAGCTGCACAAATAGATTGACGGAAATGTGCTCGTCGTTCCATCTCTAACATTTACCTCATAAATCATTTGCAAAAGTTACAAGGCTAAACCTGGGTTTTAATAGGTCCGCCGAAATATCTCCTCAATCTGGAATGGCAAACAAGACGCAATATTTGCATAGGGATAGCTAGAGGCTTGTCATATCTTCACGAGGAGTCAAGGTTGAAGATTGTTCACCGAGACATCAAGGCGACAAACATCCTACTAGATAAAGATCTCAATGCAAAAATTTCCGACTTTGGCTTGGCCAGACTTTTTGAAGAAGAAAACACTCCTATCAGCACAAGAATAGCAGGGACAGTGTAAGTTGTATTATTGATTTATTCGTAGTATTTTTTTTAAATGAAAGGGAGTTTTAGCGCAATAGTAAAGTTATTATTTTGTGATTTAGAGGTCACGGATTTGAATTCTAAAAATAGTCTCTTGTAAAATAAGATAAGATTGCATACAATAAATTCTTTTTCGGGACCTCGCACGGCGAAAATTTCTTGCATCGGCCTACCTTTTATTATTGTTCTTAAAATGCATATTTGAAGAACTAAACCAACATTTTTCTAACTAGCTTCCTGTCCAATTGTAAGGCGAAATATCCAATGGATGCAATTAAATTAAAAAAAATATGCATATCATACGTTGATAATAGAACTTAATGACAAAGTCCTCATAGCCATAACCATGATTTGTTTTCACATTGAAAGAGTTACATTTTTTAAATGAAGGCATCATATTGAGTTGTTGCTATTGTTCTGAATTGACGGCAAAAGCATTGTTTGTGTAATGAAACATGATGTAAACTTTGTAACTCTTGCAGAGGTTACATGGCTCCAGAGTATGCAATGAGAGGTTACTTGACAGAGAAAGCAGATGTATACAGTTTTGGGGTGGTGACACTAGAAATTGTCAGCGGAATGAGCAATGCTAATTATAGGCCCAAGGAGGAATGTGTTTATCTTCTTGATTGGGTAAGGAAGTATTTCTTTTTCTTTTCGTTGATGTGAGATCTTTCCTGATAGATCACTATTTCCTAATCATAACCAAATTTGCTCTGTAGGGTGAGTTTGGTTAGAAAAATCTTCTTATGACATTTTTTTTTTTGAGAAAATAGACTTTAAAAGTTGAAAAGAGAAATAAAACAAATATTTAGAATTAATTCCCACAATGGAATAAAATTATTGTAAGCTAAATCAGAATCAGACAGATTAGTTTGAACCAACTATTTAGGAATAAATAAAATGATTTAGCGTTCAAACACTACAACTCTTTTATTTCTTGCAATTTTTGGACAGACATGCTTGTAATTGTACAGATCTTTTAGGAGCTGTTTGACAGCATTCTCATTTTTTGTTTTCTGAAAAATAGAAAATAGTTTTTTTTCTATTTTTCAGTTTTTCAAAAAATTCTCTCTCAGAAAACGGAGATGGAAAACGCCAACCAAATACGTTTTCTCATTTTCTCATAAAATGAAAATAGAAAATAGAAAATTTTCTCTCTACCAAATGCCCTTAACTTCTCTGAGAAAATCGTTTCTATGCATTTTCATTTCTGTTTCCATTAAACTTGGGCTTCTTTCGTCTAAATTGTTTGATCCATGTGTACAAATTATAATTGGCATCTTCTTATTTCTACTACTAAAAAATATCTTACTGGTTCTCAATCTATTCCATTCTGCAGGCTTATGTTTTGCAAGAGCAGGGAAATTTGCTTGAATTAGTTGACGAAAGCCTTGGCTCCAACTACCCAACGGAGGAAGCACTGCAAATGCTGGAACTATCTCTCGTTTGCACCAACCCCTCCCCGACCCTCAGGCCTGCAATGTCATCTGTGATAAGCATGCTCGAAGGCAAGATGCCGGTGAAGGTGATGTCGGCAAATCAAACAGCTGTTGACGACGTGAGGTTCAAAGTTTTGGAGAAGGTCTCCTATGAAAGCCAAACACAGAACTCCGTCGATGGCCCATCGAATGATTCCTCTATCTCAGCGTCAACTGGCAAGGACTCACGGGCAAAAAAAAATCCACCCTCTGCTTCGCTGCCCAGATTAGGGCTAAGAAATGATGCTTTCACGCTCAAACAATCATGTGAATGCTTATAAAGAATTGTGTTATTTTTAATCCTGAAGAATAATTGCGATCGTTTAAGTAAATTCAGCCCTAGAAACTGCAACTATACAACTCAGTAAAGGCCGTACAGTGTTTAGATTCTTACTTAAGTTTTTTATACTTTCATTTTATTTCTCTGGAAAAAAAAAATAGAACCGCCCTAACTATTTTCATCGATGTGTCCTATGACTATTATGAGGGAGGTAAATTATGGAGAGTTCTGAGCCTTAATATGGTGATCAAGATATGTGGAGTCATCTGAATTCAGGAAAAGACTTTTGACTTATATCATTTCTATAAGCATCTTAGTCATCACCAATGTTCTAAAAAGCGCTAAACCATACGCCAGCGCGGCCGATTAATATTTTAAATATAATAATATATATAAAAAAATGTGCGACGAGCGTGTCGCACATTTTCATCGGGCTGACACGCGCGTGCCCTCATTCGCACGGGCGTGTCGCGGCGCGACACGCCTATGCGATTGCATGTGCGCGTGTCGCCGCGCGACACGCCTGCGTTCTCTCATTTGGCACGCGGCGTGTCGCTCGCGGCATGAGCGGTCGGGGCGTGTTTGCGGTCGCTGAGCGCCGAACTCCGACACCTGGCCGATCGCCTGACACGTCGATTAATCGCTCGGCGCCGATTAGCGCGCGCCGCCGAGTGAATGCGGCGACGCGGCGAGCCACGCCTGTGAATATCGAAGCGGTGGACGCCCACCGCCAGCGCCGCCTAATCGGACAAAATCGCCGATTTTTAGAACACTGGTCATCACACTATCTTTGTAGAGACAATAAGATATTAGTATTTATAAGATCCATATATCTCCATAATGATATGATATTGTCCACTTTAGACCTAAGCTCTCATGGTTTTATTTGTGGACTTTATCCAAAAGGTCTCATATCAATGGAGATATATTTTTATCTTATAAGTACATAATCTTTTCCATGTCTTATCAATGTGAGACTTTGATTGTATTTTCAATACTCCAACAATCTCCTCTTCAAACGAAAGACCACATTAATCTCCCTCAAGTCTATCCGTCTTCGAAGGATATTTTCTGTTTGATGTCCGATCTTTAACCCACTAGACTTCACAACCTGCCCTGGCCTCCCGACTCACCGGTCTTCTGCGCTTGTTAAGCTCTTCTCGACCTAACCTGACTTCCCTTTGTTCCGTCCTCTCGACTCCAACTAGATTTCTTTCGGTGTCCTTCTCTCGACTGCATGGGAGCTCAATTTTCTTCGTTCGAGATTCATGACTTTGATACCAATTGTTAGTGTCTATAAAATTCATATATCTTCACAATGGTATGATATTGTCCACTTTAGACCTAAGCCCTTATAATTTTATTTTTTAGCTTTATCCAAAAAGCATCATATTAATAAAAATATTTTTTCATCTTATAATTACATAGTTTTTTTTATATCTTATCAATATAAAATTTTAATTGTATTCTTATTACAGAAGTATTTGATTTTATTGATGTCTAATTCATTTACTGCCCATGACCAAGCCTCCACCGCCGGATTTTACTCTCGCTTTAATTGTAATTTATTTCCATGTATGTTTAACATTATATTCCAGAATATTTGTAAGTGTATTTAGACTGAATGCCTATTTGTCCTTTTATTTTGAATCACAATTTGTATTTACTTAATTAATAATGTACAAATTCAATGCAGATTTAAACTGCATACTTCCTCATCGAATTGAGTATTAAATTTGCTGATACGGAGTCATGCCACTTGGAAGGGACTCAACTCGGTGAGCATCAGGGAGATCATTATTATATTTCAGGTATCATATAATGTTTTAGTGGTTGACTCAACTTTTCAATTAAATTCGTAAATAATTTGATAGAATCGATGTCATGTTTTTTGAATTATTTTTTTGTTTTATATTTTGAAAACAGTTTCATTCATTCCCTTTATCGGACAGAATCGATTTCAATTTTTTTATTTAATTAGTTAATATTCAGAAAACTCAAATTTTTGCCATTGTAACTTTGAATTGTTTCAAGGATTATCATTTAGAACAATTTTATCGAAATAATTAATAGGTTAAACATTGAGATATTAGATCAGTGGTCTTCCCTTCCATGAACATCGATATCATTGAAGAAGTCAAACAAAAGAGGAGTAAAAGAGTGAGACAAATATGTTACCTCCATTAAAAAAAAAAAAATGGAACCGCCACATTAGCGGCTCCTTCCGACTGCTCCTACCGGTGGAGGATGTAAATCAGAATCCAGGTGGCAAGTGCAAAAGAGAGGATCCGTCGATGGCCCAGAGTCATAATCTCTCCGGGAATTGACCTCTATCCACTTAAGAATTGCCCCTTTACACTTACCAACTGGACTAGCCCTAGAGCATGTTACCTCCATTAAAGATGACGTTGAGAGTGGTTGGATCCATAGAAGAATTGGAAAAAAAAAATGGTATTGTATAACTCATGATTTTAGCAAAAACGCTATTTTCCCTCCACAAATAGTCTAATTCCTTCAAGTGGAAAAGGGAGATTAAAAAAAGAAAAAATCATTTAGATTTTTTTTAATTCTCGTTGAAGATTCGAGTACTATGTTCAATGTAACAAGGACCTCACAAAACGAATAAAAATATTTTTGCTCTAAATTAAACTTGAGAAGATGAAGTAGCAATAGTCCGATCTTTTTAACACACTCAATTACCTCTCTAATCTCATGGTGCAAAGATTGAAATTCGTCAGCCTAATGATCCCTATCAATTTGCTTTCGGACCATCATAAGAGAAGTAAATCATGGTAGGTATTTGACCCTTGAGACTAGTAATTAGCGCATTGAGAAACGATACCCTCGTATTTATAAGGGATTGATCCATTATTCTATAAGGCAATATCTATATGTACTAGTCACTAAACCCTTCCCACGGAGACTACCTCTCTAATCTCATATTCCATGTTATTGTTGCCTTTCTCAGTTAATATTATTATATATGACTATGAAGATACTAAATTTGATGTTCCTCACCCACTTTTTATCTTATTTTATTTTTACTAATTTAAATATTCGAATAAATTCGAGATCAGCACTTTCCGAAAGAGATTGAATTACTACAATATGAAAAATCATCAATTTGCTTATCATCGGACCATGCCTCATAGAACTCTTAGGACCATGTGGTTAATATAGACTATAAAATTATCTTAAGAAGTAAGATTTAATCTTCGGAAATTATAAAATTTTTCGAGATATCTATTTTTTCATCTTATTACTTTTTAATTAGATAAAAATATCTCTCGTGATTTAACTTCTTTCATTTAACTATGAGACCGATAATAAAAATGTATGAGTGCATCATCTTTTACCCAAAGTTGGACTCTTTCATTCACCTTTTGTTCGCTCCGTTTGAATGTACTTTCTTTCCGACAATTAAATTGAGATGTTATAGCATCAAATATGAAAGAACATGAACACATGAGTGATAGTAAAGAAAGTTGTTGCCCCCGGGGGTACGATGCAGCGGTAAAAGCGGAGAGATATCTCACAAGAGAACGCAATTCGATCCTCTGCTACAACATCGTTCGGGCAGTGAATTTAAGAAAAATCTATTTTGACGGCTTTGAGGCCCAAAATTTTGCCCGGTGGACGGAGTATGGCTTTGACATTGAATCGTCGTTCAAGAATGATGCAACTACAGAGTCTAATTGAATTGTGAAAAAATTGCGAGCGCTTCTCTGATTTTTCTTTGATGGTCGGTGGAGGTCACTTAGATTTCGATCTTATCCGACTCAGTTATGTTGGTGGTGGGCTTACATGTGATTATCGAAATCGTCCGATCGTACTGTATTGATTCGAACCCGATTAAGTGATCTACTTATTAGTTTGCGAGTTTCGGTTATTAGATGTGGGATTTAATGTGTAGAACCCATTATAGAACGGATCCGTTATTGATGATGGGTCGATAACGGATCCGACTCGTTTTCTATATAAAGGGCATGGTCCCCATAGGGGCTGGAGATTCTGACAGACTCCTCGCATCCTATCAGTGAGAAGTTTACGACATCGTCACTCCAGAACCCTACGGAAGATCGTCCTTTGCGTCTTTGCAGGAACTCCAAACCGGATCTTGCCAACTACAAGCGATGACTATTCCGCTGCAATCAGGTTCCGTTAATTATGTTATCGTTTCGTTTTTATATTCTTTGTCGTCAAAGAAATTCAATAAGACTAGATCTATTCCGCGAATCTTGTTGTATATATTAGGTTTTTGTATACATGATTAGGATCGTGGATTTCTATCAATTGGTATCAGAGTCATTGGTCGTTTTTATCGATTTCTTTGACATTAGATTGTCGTTTTTGTCACTTTTCGTCGATTTTGCACAAGATTTAGTTATTTTGTCGCAAAACGATGATTATTTGACGAAAACGTAAGTAGGAAATCTAGTTTTAAGCGCTAGATCTTCGATTTTGCATTTTTCAACGAAGAACACGAAGAACGACGACGTAACAGCCATCGTTCGTGGTGAAATCGTCGTGTTTGCCCTAGGAAAAATGCACTGATTCGTCGATCAGTCGACTGTTGCCTTGCATCAGTCGACTGATGGGTCTAACAGTCGACTGATGACAATCATCAATCGATTGTTGCGTCTAAAATTGAGCTCGACTGCACATAACAGTCGACTGTCATTAATGGCAGTCGACTGATGTGCTCAAACTCGAGCACAGAACCTTTCTTAATCGACTGGGCAGTCGATTGATGAACATCAGTCGACTGTCATAAGTCATCAGTCGACTGGTGAGTCCGAGTTTGCGCACAGAAGGTATTTTAGTCGATTGGGGCAATAGAGTAATCGACTGACTTGATCAGTCGACTGCTGTCAAGCACCAGTCAACTGGTGCTCATGAAATCGTCCACAAAAAGTATTTTAGTCGATTGCGGCAGTCGACTGATGAATGTCAGTCGAATGTCGTAACTCTCAGTCGACTATTGAGAAGTGTGGATGAGTTCAAGCATGTTTTGACGTAGGAAACTTTTGGAGGTCATAACTTTTCGCTCGGGATGAGTTTTGAGGCATTCTCAATTGCGTTTCGAAACTCATTCAGAGCTCTACATGTCTTACCGAGGGGTTTACCCCCCGTAACAACTTGTTTCGGGCCTTAAAAACATCGTTTAGTGCCTTTTCGGAGGCTCCGAAGTTTTTAGTCCGATGTTATGGTCGTTTTCTACATCATAAGGCTACTAAAGTACAGTTGAGTTTACTAGGTTTTCTAAAGTATCTATTTACACATATGATTCTATTCCAAACTAATAATTATCACCAAAGTGAAAACTATTAGTGAGGTTTAGGACATACTGTGTTGATAGATGTATGTCTATGCTAAATATAATTGGCCCAAAGGAAAGTTATGTTTATGTCAAACATATATGAGGAATGATTTACATATAAAGATCAGATTTTATTGATAAATTTTATTGATCATGCACACAAGATGTCGGCCCAAAGGAAGACACTTTGTGTGGCAGATCAATAGCTTAATCAATTCTGTTGATCATATGCACAAAATATCGGCCCAAAGGAAGGTATTTTGTGTGATAGATCAATAGGTTAATAAATTCTGTTATAGATCATACGCACAGGGTATCGGCCCAAAGGAAGACATTTTGTATGGTAGATCAAGAGTTTGTAAACCATAGACTCAGACATATATAGCTTATATAAGGGATGATATAGTTATGCATATCATGTGTCGACCCAAAGGAAGGCACACGATGTGGCCAATGAAAATTATCATAAACTATAATTAAAAGAGTACCTCTAATAAGTTACATTGCAGTCCAATGACTGAGTGTAATGTTATACTTGGTATCTTATTTAGCCCATATACATTTACACATGTGTATTATATACATTATTAATGATTATTATCTCTTTATGTTCTTGGCATTATATGATATTCTTATGTTTTTCTTTCTTATACAGTGAACTCAGTAACTACCCACATAGCAAATATTTTTACACTCACTGGTACTAACTTTAACTAGTGGAAAGAATATGTGATAGCGGTCTTGGGATGCATGGACTTAGACTATGCATTAAGATATGATCGTCCTGCCCCTCTGACTAGTTCTAGTACGGCAGAGGAGAAGACTCAGTTTGAACGGTGGGAGCACTCTAATCATATGAGTCTGAGCATTATGAAGTTATCCATCCCAAAAACTATTAGAGGCTCTATAACTGAACAAGTGGATGCCAAGGTTTTCCTGAGTCAATTAGCAGATCGATTCACTTCAAGTGAAAAGGTCGAAACAAGCACACTCTTATCAAAGCTAATTACTATGAGATATAAAGGGAAACGTCAGAGAGTACATTATAGAGATGTCAAATATTGTCACAAGACTTAAAACATTGAAGCTAGAAGTGTCTGAAAGCATGTTGGTGCATTTTGTCTTGTTGTCTCTGCATGTACAGTTAACACCCTTCAAAATAAGTTACAACACTCAGAAGGAGCAGTGGACATTAAATGAGCTTATAGCTCAATGTGTACAAGAAGAGGAGAGACTGAAGCGGGAGACATCGGAGAGTTCTAATCTGGCATCCAATACTCAATGTATGAACAATAAAAGAAAGAGGAACAATCTCAAGGGGAAAGCAAAGCAAACTGTAAATACAGGGGCATTCGGTAAAAGTGGGCAAAAGGAACAAGATAAGAAGTCCCACATTGGTAAGACATGGAAAAGATCATGTGCTTATAAGAAAAAAGATATCTCCATTGGAATGAGGCCTTTTGGGTAAAGCCCAAAAATAAAACCATGAGGGCTTAGACCCAAAGTGGACAATATCATGCCATTGTGGAGATATGTGGAGCTTATAAGCACCAACACCTGCTACTTTTGCAAAAAGAATGGTCATGTCAAGAAAGAATGTCCTAAGCACATTAATTTGCGTATTAAGAAAGGTAATTTGTTAAAATTGTAAGTCAATTTCAGCTTCCATACATATAGACACTTGGTGGATAGATACTGATACACTTACTCACATTAGTGTCTCTATGCATGATTGTCTCATCTACAGCTGACTACCGCTTGATGGTGAAAGACACATCATAACTGAAGGCAGGAAGCAAGCTAGAGTAGTAGCATTAAGTGTTTTTTGTTTTATGTTTAGTTTAAGGAACTATGTCAATTTGGATTTTCGAAAATAATGTATCGTCTCTTAGACAAATATTTATTTCTATTTTCTATTTGAACAAATAAAGTTTTCCTTGTTCATTTAGAAATAAAATTTTCAATATTTTTTGAATTCAATAGTTCCTTAATTGATAAACTATAAAGTCTTAAAAATACTTATATGTCTATTAGCAATGAATAAATGTATATTGGAAGTATGAAGCTTGGCTAACAAGAAATTCATTCGGTGGTTAAAATACTTGTCTAAATAACTCCGAGAAGAATTCTTGATTTTCTTAACATTGCAGACCATGATGTCTGCATAGAGTATGTTAAAGGAAAATCAATTAACAAATTACTTTTATGAGTGCGAGATTATGGTTTAGTGTACCATGCCTGATATTCATTATCAGAATAGTGTAGCTGAGCAAAGGATCTAAATCCTATAGGTTATGGTGTATAGCAGATGATTTACACTTCTTTACCAAACACCTTATGGGATGAAACACTCATGGTTGCAGTTACCTATTAATAAAGATAGTAATCTAAATCCTATACATCTAGGATTGTTCAACTGTTAAATATTATGAAACTGCACTTAAAGAATTATGAGCTACCATTTAGTATTATATTTAATCCACCCCTTGAGATTCTTCTTATAGGAAATACTAAATTTACTTAAAAAGTGGAAGCATTAAGCTCATGGACTTGTCATTTAAAGAGGATAACATTAGCGATCCTATTAAGGATACTATAGTTGTAACTAGCAGGGGTTTGATATCTTGTGTAGAAGTTGCACATCTAGTAGGAATAGTATACCATGACATCCAACCACTTTAAACAAAATGTCACTAAGTAAATCTACTAGGGAAAGGAGATCTACGTTTTTGCGTGATCAGGTTTATCTCCAAGAATATGTATATGAGTTTGACATTAGGTTGAAAGATGATTCTTCATTTTGCAAAAGGTCAAACAGTATTCTAACCCTAGAAAATGCATGAGCTGAAGTCTATGGTAATGAATGACATATAGAAGCTAGTCGAATTGTCTGAGAACCAAACAAGATTCACAGGACAATATCGAAAGTATGCCTTGTAGCCAAGGGAATCACTCAGTAAGTGAATATAGATTACAAAGGAGACTTTCTCATTTATGTCAGTGAAAGACTCCATAAGAGTAATCATGACACCGATAGCTTAATGCAATTTGAGCTACATTATATCACACCCCGAGAGTATGCCGTGCCGAAAAGCAAACGGACGACATCTCCCTTGTACGTGACAACATATCGGGTTAATACAAGGCCCGTAAGCCCACAACAACAATACAATATATAAAGATATCAACATATCGAACACAGCGGAAACATACAACAGATAAAACAATATACAATGACCCAACTGTGCACTCCGGAGTGACTTAACACAACAAGAAATATAATAGAAGCCACATCGAAAGCCAAATATATACAACACGTCTGTATATCACAGATACGGAAATAATACGGTTAAAACCACGAAACGACAATCCACACAAATACCACAATGCGGATTAAATATCCATCCGTTCGGTGTGAGATGGGATCAGCTGACGGAGCTCCGAACGTCCAAGGAATCTTCTACCTGTTATTCGGCGGGAAGCCCGAGTCCCGGGTGGTGAGTATAAACTCAGGGGTAATATATAGAAAGTGCATGAACAACATATAAGGATAGATCTACAAGTATACATGTGAAGATCTACAGGTATACAACATAAGTCCAAATCTAATAACAAGTAACTACAGTAAAGTCATACTCAATGTATATACTAAACTGATCAACTGAACATAAAGTAATGTACCAACGTACCTGACGGTCTGCAACACCATAAGCTATATCATCCGATGATATACAATAACATAACCCCTATAATGTATCGTCAATCCCATACCCGACCAATACTCCAACATATGAACAAGATATGATCACCGTAATAACAACCGGTCCGTACACAATGACATGATGCTAATCAAATGCATATAATATCAATCAACGCATGATTACATGCTCAACACATAGCAAGAAATAAAAATGCGAGATGACATGTATCATGACGAACAACCATACGCAAAGAATCATAGCTCAATCAAATGCAAGATCTCACGTGCATATGTAAAACATATATCAAATACATGCATACATATATATCGGTGCATACGCATGGTCATGTCTATGACCGTCAACCACGACCCCAGAGTGGCGGGGTGACACGACGAAAATGACAACTAGCCCGACCTCAATCGCCACCACTCTCGGTGGCGAAGGGTTGGATAGTATGATCGAGCGTATAAGCGTAAAAAGCTAACTACTCCTAGGGGCCCCTGCTGCAAGCCACGCTGTCCCTACCCATGAGTAGACAAACACCGCACACAGGACAACTGCACCTCACACAACCACCGTCTATAGTGGGCGAGTGCTAACACCACTCTGCACAGTGGCCAGGTGTGCATCTCCAGCTACCACCATCCATAGTGGTCGAGTGCGGCACATCCAATGCTCTGCCCTCAACCCTGCTACCACTACCCCGAGTGGCCGGGGAGGCAGGATGACTGACGACCCGTCTCATCCATAAGGGAGACCTAGTCGTCAACATGCATGCAATGTAATGATGCATAGCTCCATACATGTAACCTCGCCTCACTCCCTATCCCATGGGGAGTCCTGGTCAACCAAAAGTCAACTATGCAAGGACTACAATCACAAGACTCTCTCTATCGCACAAAGAGTCATACTCATCTGACAATCAATCATGCTAAGACCTCTAGTCTGTAGCGATACACTATCGACCGTCCATATAACCATACACAGGAACATAATCCATAATGGATATACCATCACGCTAGGACCTCTAGTCCATGGTCACATACTGACAACCACACACTTATCTATGCACAGACAACTAGATCCACCATAGATGCACCACTAATATGAGTATGATATAACAATCGACTCCATAATCCAATTCATCACCTAACCCTAGTGATGTAACACAGTAACCCAATCTGAGGTCACAAAGATAACCCTAACCACCTGTACTTACTAAACATCCATCAGCTAATACATAATAGGGTTTATAGTTCCTATCCGAGCTAGATAATCAATGAAGTACCAGAGTATATATCTCAAAGGTCAAGGCAGTACAAGCATATGATTAAATAAGAGTGGATTTAAGGTAAACAGGTATAAACATATATCCAATATCATGCACTAGAATTTGATCAAAACTACCGGACCAGGTAGATATTACCCACCTGATATATGAACCACCAGTTGTCTTCACGTCCGCAAATCTATCTCAAATCAAGATCCTGTAAATAACACAGAGTATAACCAAACACGAATATAAACAATCGGTAGGTATCTAACTTAATCTTAATCCTTGATTTGATTAACCAAATCCCATAGTAGTGTAAACTCATACACTTCCTCACCATCTATTATTTTCACATGATTACCCAGATTAAGTCTAGACAGTTATCATAGATTCACCCTAATTAATCAATCATGTAGATAACTCTTCTATGGTACAATTAATTGAATCCAAATTGAAACTTACCTAGTTTCCAAATCGATGACACCAGCCTGTAGTTGCTTCCCATCCTGTCCTCTGTACATAGAAACCAGTTTATGAGCTATCACGAGCTCATATTTACCTTTGAACCTTTCAGTTCCTAACAAGCTAGACTGATGGCATCCCTCCCAATTATATATAGATCACAACACAACCACCATCAACACACCTTCAATCCTTCATAATCTTCCAATCTCCTACGGTGAATCTGCTGCTTGATCCACGGATCCAACCATGGCTAACCTCTATAGTGGTGAAGATGGCAACGAATGAGCCTAGCGACGATCTGAGCTGTAGCAATGAGCTCGCTGCCGTCCAATATCAACAAAGCAGAGCATAAACGGTGACGGTACACAGCCTACGAAGGAAGAGGCTCGATGGTAGATCCGAGTGTGGCTAACCGCCGCCACGATGTAGAGTCAACCGGAGGCGCCCCTCATCCGGATCGGCGGAGCTCAACAAGGAGACGAAAGCAATGGAAGATTGAGCTCCTGATGACTGCCGATGTTGTCCATGGTGGTCAGAGGCAAATTGGCTGGCGGCAAACTCAGAAATTGCTGAGCAAAGGCGACGACGATGATCCGAGCTCGTGCGACGACGAGATTCGCGTACCGGCCGATTAGGGTGACCGGACGAGCTAGATGGTGGCTGACAGAGCTGGGGCAGTCGTCGGCGATCGCGTACGGCTGGATGAGCTCGCTGCCGTCGAGATCGGGAGGAATAGAACTCGAATGTGGGTAGGCAACCACCGATGAGGCAACCAACGACAGTGGCGATTGACACAGCGGAGGGGAAGAAGAACACCGACGACGGGCTAAGCTTTGCGACGAGATCCAGATCGAGATCGGGGATAATCGAGGGCGTCGCGATGACGAATACAGAGGAAGGAGAAGAACTCCAGCGTGGCCGACGACGGTGAGCTCCGGCAGTGGAGATAGTGCGGCGGCAGTGAGAAGAGGAGATTTGCGATCGGGATTTTGGGTGAAGCCGACGAAGACGGATGCGGGTCGGATTTGGGTTCGAGTGGTTTTTAAAACCAGTTGAATGGATTCAGCTAACTCAAGTCTAACCCAATTAATTCAGCCCAATGGGTTCGGCCCAATGGGCTCAGCCCAATTTCAAACCCATTTCCAGCCCAATTAACCCACTAATTAAATCCAAATTAATTAAAGGGGTTAATCCAAAAAATTTTTCTCGTATTTTACACATTAAATGGACATTAAGATTATGTTCTTTAATGGTGATATTAAGGAATTAATGTATATAGTGCATCCATAGAATTTTGAATCTTATGATTCAAAACGCCTAGTATATAATCTAAATAAGTCCATTTATGATTTAAAATTTGGCATTTCATTATTAGTACCGTAAATTTTTGATAAGGAGGTTACCTCATTCATGAGTGGAGGAAAACCTATCGATCAGTTAAAATATGTCAAGTTCAGTGAGAGTTATCCTTAAACTTCAAATATAATAAGTCTCATATATGCATAGAAATGTACACATTTAATTTAGTGTACATTATAGGAATATTAGGCAAACAATTGAATAAAGCACTGTAAAAAGAATTATGTAGTATTTTTAAATAAATTATATGAAAGCTCACAAAGCGAAGATCTGATTACCTAGAGGCGATTAAATATTAAGACTTCGCATTTTGATGAGTGTCTGGATGGTGAGAGATTTACATTAAAAAATATCTTCATATTGTTAGGAAGAACTGTCATTTGGAAAAGCATCAAACATACGCTGATAGCTACCTCAATAATGAAGAATGAATTAGTAAACTACTACAGAACATCCAATATGGTTGCAAATTTTTTTATCACAGGGTAAAGATCATTTGGGGCCTTGATGGCTATTTGGGATCAACTGGGATAATAAAACTGTGAAACTTTAAGCTAAGAATAACCGTGACATGTCGATTTCATTCTATATCAACATAAAGTGACAAATGATTAAAAGAAAAAGTTCGGAGTGGTCAAAGCTTTGATAGAGCATATTAGGACAGACTCTATATCCATTATCAGCGTGGGTTAAGAATGAGGTTCTTCATATGGATGAAGCACCCATCAAGTGAGAGTCTGTATTACTTTATTATCTAGGATGCTCTATAATCAAGACACATGTATATCTTTATTTCTGATGTGCACACTAAGATAGGAAAATATGGTACATGTGTAATTTATCTTTGACATTCTGTATAAATACATCACAATTTACTAATGTAGTTAGCATATGATGATTGTAAATGTGATGTAAGACTCTACTTTGAGTCATGAGGTCTAGATTATGGTTTGCTGATGCGGTTTAGCATATGGTGCTTGCAAACATGATTATGACCCTATACTAGGTCATAAGGAGGATCATTTGGAAATTGACATGTGCAGATCACATCTCATACAATTCTCATGCTGCACATCCACATCTGATCTATGTCATTGATGATATTGGTGTTGTGATTACTGATGAGTTATGCTATCGATTACATATATGAAGTAGCAACAATCACTTTAGTCCTATGCCAATGAAGTTGATGGACCAGATTGATTTAGTTCAATATGGCATAGTGAGCTCAACTAAAAAATTTCGGACATAAGTTATATTCAGAATCTTATGTAACCCAAGTGGGAGATTGTTGATGATGGGATTACATGTAATTATCGTAATCGTCTGATTGTGCCTGTATTGATTCAAACCCGATTAAGTGATCTACTTATTAGTTTGCGGATTTCAGTTATTAGAAGTGGGGTTTAATGTGTAGAACCCGTTATAGAACGGATTCGTTATTGATGATGGGACGATAACGGATCCAACCCGTTTTCTATATAAAGGGCATGCTCCCCATAGGGGCTGGAGATTCTGACAGACTCTTTGCATCCTATCAGCGAGAAGTTTACGACACCATCACTTCAGAACCCTACGGAAGATCGTCCTTTGTGTCTTTGTAGGAACTCCAGACCGGATCTCGCCGACTACGAGCGATGGTTATTCCGCTCCAATTAGGTTCCGTTAATTATGTTATCGTTTCATTTTTATGTTCTTTGTCGTCAAAGAAATTCAATAAGGCTAGATCTATTCCGCGAATCTTGTTGTATATATTAGGTTTTTGTATACATTATTAGGAGTATTCATGGATAAACTTTTATCCAACTATCGGCTCGAGAAGGCTCCAACAGATGCAAAGACTGTGATCAGATACTAAGTCAATCAATCGAGATACAAATCAATAACTGCACGGACTCATGGTAAACAGCAATAAAAGCTACGAGACACCACTCCTACGATAATCAACAAAGATCTTATCACCCACAAAATGGCTATTGGACTTGATCTTGCAACAAACTCCGCATCCGCAAAAGGTTAGAACCGTCAATATAGTGGCTCCCACTGGTCTGTCCTACGACCATTATAAGGGAGGTAAATCATTGGAGATCTTATGAGTCTTGACGTAGTGGCCAAGACACGTGAGAGTCATCTGAATCTAAGAAAAGACTTTAGATCTCCTCTGGAATCGACCCTTGTCTTATCTACAAGTTTCGTCATACCTTAATCATCACGTCATTCCCGTAGAAATAATAATCACACTCTTCTAAACAATGATATCCCGTACGATTAATATCCCCATCTTTGAGATATATGTATTTTGAGTGACCTAATTAATTTATTGAAATTTATCGAAATTGGATCCTAACATAATCATCTTTCTTTTTTATTCGGACTTAAAATCAATTACAGTGGGATTGCACTTATAAGGAAAACTTTGAAAAAAATACATTATATACTTAAATGCAGGGCGGACAAATGGAGCCCCGTTCAATTTT
Source organism: Wurfbainia villosa (assembly GCA_025175895.1). Taxonomy (NCBI): domain Eukaryota; kingdom Viridiplantae; phylum Streptophyta; class Magnoliopsida; order Zingiberales; family Zingiberaceae; genus Wurfbainia; species Wurfbainia villosa. The sequence continues at coordinate 20,485,226 of CM045991.1, read as the reverse complement.
TATCAAAAATAAAATTTTTATTTATAACAAAATCAAAAATTTTATCATTTCGCTTAGAATCTTTAAATACTAAGGATCGACTCTGTTTAGATATTGATAAGTATTCTAATTAGACGATATAAAATTATTGTAAATATATAAATTAAATGAGAAAGCGAAATATCAAAATCGATAATATAAAATAAAATTTATTTAAATATGGATAATATACATCAATTAGCGACGGAAAATTCGGTCGCTAATCGGTCGCAAAATTACATTAGCGACCGATTAACGACCGATTCAATTGGTCGCTTTAATTTGCGTCGCTAAACGATTTTAGCGACCGAAAAAAAATTCCGTCGCTAATTAACGACGGATTTTTTGTTCCGTCGCTAAAATTAACGACTGAAAATAAATTCAGTCGCTAAATTTAGCGACCGAAAATAAATTCCGTCGCTAAATTTAGCGACCGAATTTTAATTCGGTCGCTAAATTAGCGACCGATTTTTAATTCGGTCGCTAATTAATGACCGAATTAAAATTCGGTCGCTAAATTTATTTATTTTTTAAATCATTAAACTTTAATATTTAGCGACCGAATTAAAATTTGGTCGCTAAATTTGATTTTTTTAACCATTAAAGTTTAATATTTAGCGACCGAATTAAAATTCGGTCGCTAAATCTATTTTTTTTAAATCATTAACGTTTAATATTTAGCGACCGAATCAAAATTCGGTCGCTAAATCTGATTTTTTTTAACCATTAAAGTTTAATATTTAGCGACCGAATTTTAATTCGGTCGCTAAATTTAATTTTTTTAAATCAGTAAAGTTTAATATTTAACAACCGAATTAAAATTCGGTCGTTAAATCTGATTTTTTTAAATAATTAAAATTTAATATTTAGCGACCGAATTAAAATTCGGTCGCTAAATCTGATTTTTTTAAACCATTGAAATTTAATACTTAGCGACGGAAATTTAAATTCCGTCGCTAAATACTATGTTTTTTAATATAATTACATTTATTTTTAATAAAATAAATCTGTCCACATTAATAATATATTATAATAATATTTTTGAACACCAATTAATTTATTAAACTATTAAAATATCAAAAACAATATATATTCAAATTTTAGATTTACCAATACAAATTACTAAATTGGAGACCGATTGGAAAACTTTATGAAGTTCGGTCTCTAACTACATTATTAATTGTAAAACTCTTTCGGCCTCAGAAAAATCTTATCCACTCCATTGCCTCGTGACCTCATGAAGTTCAACCTCACGAAGCCAACGTTGTTCATGGGCCTTGAGCCAAGGCGTCGCCGTAGGGCCTTGGCGACTCTTGTTGGGGTCTTGTGCGCGTGACACTTCTCCACATTGAGCAGCGATGATGAAGAGGTTGTTGTCGATCTCAAGCGAAATTGGCGGCGTTGATCATGGATGCGGCCAAGGCGTCGGTCGGTACTACGCATATAAGAAAATTATTACATTATAATTAAAATGAACAATACAAACTTTGCACATAAAGAATCTACTTTTCTACAAGATCCGGATACCGTAATTGACAAAAGTTTAGCTAGATAGGAAGTAATTTACCTCAGATAGAAATTCATAGGCATCATGTTGAACTCATTGCGATTTATCCATTTCACGAGATCATATTATTGAAAAAAGTGGGCTACAAGATAATAAGTCATAGAAGCATTGGTAAATAAAAATGATTTTCTACACATATATTCTTATAATCTTATTTCTTACAAATTTTATATATAGTTAAGTAAAACCAATTAAGAAAATTAAAAGTTAGAATTTCAATAGAAGCCTTCTTCTAAAGAGATCTCTTAACCCAGAAATCTCAAATTAATGCTTTCACAAAAAATAGAAATTCATTCAGCAGAAGCATATATTAAGTTCGTCGATTTCGTTTCAAGCAACCATGATTAGATTTAAGTTTACTATCATAATGCACAATTTTTAACAATTAGAAATCTAAATTTAATCATGGATCTAGTTGAAATTTCGTTTCAAGCAACCATGATGGACATATTATTTCAAATCAGAGATACAAACAGATAGTTGTAGAATTGATTGTGAAAATTGTCTATCAAAGATTTTGCATATCATACAAGAAAATTGGATTCGATTACCTAAAATAAGAAGAGATCATATTTTGATAAAAAAAACTTGACAATTTGATGGAACATCAATGATATTGTAATCTCTTCTTTGGTACGATGTTCATCTTATCTATTGATGAGTAGTTGCTCTGATGACCACTAGCCATAGGGGTCACAATGCACAGTGTAAACTAAATGAGATACCTATGCCACCCAACAGGTGAGTCAAGGGTGATTTCATGCATAAAAAGTGAGACATGTATATTTTCTCAGACTTAAATGATTTTTTACATTGATCCTCTGTCAAAATTCCAATTGGCCCAGATCAAGTAGTATCTATTGAAATGCATAATTCCAACACTGGCAATGCTTCATTCATCCACATTGTTACGTGACTACATATTATGCCTTTAATATTATATTTTCACAATTTAAGGTTTCTTTGGTCAATAATATAGTAATTCAACTTGTTTTGATTTAGTGCAAACCTTAACACCTTCGAAAAAGCAGAAAACAGACACCTCATATTCTCTCATTGTGGTTCTCTTTCCAGGAGGATACTTGAAAAGAATCTGCAGTTCCAGTTTGAAAAAGCATGTAAGAGTAGTAGTATTCCATAGGCATTAAAAAATATTAAGAGTAAAAATCACACTAATGGAATTCAGGAAAGAGTATCTAAAAATATAATTTTACTGAAGAGAAAAAATTGAGCATATGCAAACTATGTCAAAAAAAAATTGGAGGGGTAATAAGACCCAAGTGAAACTAATAGGGCATAAATCCTAGTGGAAAATAAGAGAGGGTTGCAAGATTGCAATCACTTGAAATGTATGCTCAACTATTTCCAACACGAATATCAAAGGATATAGAACTGAAATACTAACCCATCTAAAAGAGATAGAAAATTACTTATTACATCTAGCTAATGTATTTTCTGACACTTGATTGTATATTGGGTTCTAACAGACAAGTAAAAATAAGTTTTAAAGCATTCCACGGTATCAGATTGCATCCTAAGGGGGAACTTAACCAATTAATACAAAAATGCCTATGTTCAAAAATGAAGTACAAAATATTGGAAAAAAAATACAGTTTCCAATAGTTGGCCGGCATAATATCACTAGAAACAAATATAGAGCAAACATGTGTTTTTGGTTCCGAAGGAGGTGCATCGCCCTCATCGATGCCGGTTCCGTAGCTGAGGAGGCGGCGGCGGAATGGAGCTCGCAGTGAGATCAGCGACGTGCGGCGATCCACAACGGCGGAGGGAAGGGCGGCGGCTCCGTCGGGTTACGAGGAAAGAGCGGCGGTGGTGCCTAGCCACGACTTGATGGGGTGAGCGCGGCGATGGCGGCAGAGCTAAGCGGCGGCTGGCGTGAGCACGAGCGAGGCGGCGTGTGACGGAAGAAGGGCTGCCGGTGGGTGGCGGCGAGGAAGAGGAAGTGGTGCGCGAGAAAATCTAAACCTAAGCGGACTCAGCGAAAAATATAAATTTATCATAAATTAATTAATCAAATTAATTATTTTAACAACCGAAATTAAATTCGGTCGTAAAATAATAGCCAATTAAATTATTATAATTAGCGACGGAAATTTAATTTTGTCGTTGATTAGCGACGGAATTATATTTCCGTCGGTAATTAACGACGGAATTATATTTCCGTCTTTAATAATTAGCGACGGAATTAAATTTCTGTCGCTGATTACCGACGGATTAAATTTCCGTCGCTAATTAACGACGGAATTATATTTCCGTCGTTAATAATTAACGACGGAAGTAAATTTCCGTCGCTAATTAGCGACGGAATTTAATTCCGTCGCTAATTAGCAACGGAATTATATATCCGTCGTTAATAATTAACGACGGAATTAAATTTCCGTCGCTAATTAGCGACGAAATTTAAAATCAGTCGTTAATTAGCGACCGATTAAATTATCAGTCACTAATTAACGATCGGAAATTTAATCGGTCGCTAATTAGCGACCGATTTCGCTAATTAGCGACGGAATTAAAATTCGGTCGCTAATTCGGTCGTTAAAACAGAGATTTTTTGTAGTGTCTGTTTAGATATTGATAAGTATTCTAATTAGACGATATAAAATTATTGTAAATATATAAATTAAATGAAAAAGCGGAATATCAAAATCGATAATATAAAATAAAATTTATTTAAATAATGATAATATAAAAAGATCCATGTAATCAATCTATGAAATAAGATTTGATTGTTCTATAGACACATTGTTATTTCTCTCAATGACATATGATGCATTATTTGATGGAAACGTGGATGGATTTTTTTTTTTAAATAAAAATTGCAATATATTATTTTTACTATAAATAAAGACATAAAATGTTAAATTATGTTCTCGGTTCAAATTCGGAAACCAATTCGACGTTTAAGATTAAAAACAAATGTAATTATTTTGCCAATAATGATGTATATGCTTGTCATAGAGAGTGATTTTTATACATATAATAAGTTTAAAAAAAATCCTGAAAATAGAATTAAACATCAAATTTTTTTCGTTAAATTTTAATTTTAATTTTGTTCTGATTGTAACTAAATCTTTATTTTTTAAACAATAAAATATATGCAAATTCGATAAAATTCATTATTAAATCGAATCAAATTCTTAATTTTACTCAAAAATTAAAAAAAAAATATTGTGAATATATATATATATATATATATTATCTTATATAATTTATCCGTGAATATATCGATTATCTATCATCTGATCAGATCAATTCTTGAACTCTAGAGGATAAATTGTGTATGTATATATATATAAACTCTAAATTATTTATATTAAAAATGTAAAAAACATTGACATATAAAAAAATGAGTAGGTATATTTAGAGCTATAAAAACATGGAAGGATATTTGCAAAAAGATGATCAATAAGATAAGAAGAAATCATGTTCGAAGGCTAGCTAGCAGCCTAGCATTAACATTTAAGGTCATGATGTTAATTTCGATTGTGACAGATATATATAATCGAATAACATTTGAAACTTTAATAACTCTTGCAACTATGATGATTCGTAAAATTCAAACACAAATATAGAAAACAATATTTGCGATGTATGAACAATAATTTTCCATTGAAGAAAAAAATAATAAGGATTTAAAAGATATAAGATAGATTTCCTAAAGAAAATATAGAATCTTTACATTAGCGACTCTTATTGTTGTCCCTATCGTAGAAGGGATTCATCAGGATCGATTGACAAGTGCAAAAGAAAGAGATAATCGATAATTCAAGATGATGAATTTTTCAAAAATTAATCCATGTTCACTACGGACAAATCTCTTTGTACTTATTAGTTGGGTTAGTTTCGGGGATTATAAGATACGCTTCCTAGATCGGTTAGAAAAGAGTGCTCGTGTATATATATTATTTTAGTAATTAATATTTTTTATTTTCTATCCAATACTACTACTACTAATAATAATAATGAGAAAAAAATAGTAGTAGTACTAATACTACTACTAATAATAATAATAATAAGAAGGAGAAAAAAAAAAAAAGGAGGGGAAGGAATAAAGTGATTTTTCTGTACCATATGTATTAAATTTTATATATTTGTTGTTTTTTTCCTCCGTGGATTGACTTTTATTCGGTCGAATGCTTGACTTTTTTACCCTCCAACTGCGGCTACAGTCCACTCGCAATTAATTTATTGTCTTCCATTCCACCTCAGCCGCGTCTCACTCGATCTCATGGTCTCCTGCTACGTGTTTTCGGTTTTCAAGTTAATTATGTATTGTTCGAGTTGACTATTTGCTATCGTTTAGAATAATAATTTTATCGCATCAGGGCATACTCTCATGGCAAAGTCAAAAGTGGATTATTCAAGGACCCTGATTCTAAGTTCAACTATAGTTTCTGTCTAATCAGTGGGTTGTTGGAAGATTTTGAATATCCAAAAGTCAAAAATGGAGTCGTATGCATTTTTTAAATTTATCTGATGAGTATCTATGAAATTAGGGTGTACATTTTCAGAATTAATTGGAGCAATTGTTGAGATCCATATTCTCTGGCCGAATGAAGAATTGTCTTTGAATACTTTTATATATATATATATATATATATAAAGGATAATAATAATCCTATCGAAATAATTAATAAGTAAACCTTGAGATATTAGAAAAGTCCTCCAGCATGTTACCTCAATTAAAGATAACGTCGAGAGTGGACAAAGTGTGGGTCAAGTGAAGGATTGGAATTAAATAGATAGCGACACACGGAAAGCAAGAATGGAAAGCAATCCACGAAGTTTCCATCGCGTAAAATTTTAGAGAAGGATCTATTATATATAATTTTATCTTATTTTTTATAAGAGACTGTTTTCAAAATTTAAATATGTGATTTTTAGATCACAAAAACATAATTTTATCATTGTGTCAAATTCTCCTCTTACAAAAAGGAAAAAAAAATTGTGATTCAAAATTTTGCACAATGACACACGGAAAGCAAGAATGGAAAAGAAAAAAAAAATTGTATACCTCCTTAGTTAATTTTGTGATTATGACTTTAATATCCTTCGTGCTCTCACCCACTCACTTTTCTCTAACCAGAAAAGGTGAGGGAAGATTCAAACAAAGCAAAAAAAAAAAAAAAATTTCTCTTCCTTTTTCTTCTTTTCCTTTCCCCTTCCATTAATAAATCTCTCTTTATTCCATCCAAACAAAGCATAAGTTGCCAAATATAAATTAGAGTCGGTCCTTGGTGTAGAAATAATAAAAATTGATTTTTTATAGATGGAAAATTTCTTTTTGGATAAAAATTAAGTCCTTTAATATGTAATATTTGAAAGGATAATTTTTTAGTGTTCAAGTTGATTATTTGCCATCATTTAGAATAATAATCTTATCGCTCCAAGGCATGGTGTCGTAGTAAAGTCGAAAGTGGATTATCCAAGGGACCATGATTCGAAGTCCAACTATAGCTTCTATATATCTGACCAATGGAAGGAGAATTTTGGATGTCGAAAAATTGAGATGGAGGCATATGTATTTCTTGGATTTATCTAGTAAACATCGGTGGAGTCGGGGCACACACCTCCAAGATTAGTCAAAGTAGTTGTTGAGATCGATATCCTCTCTTCGAACGGAGAGTTGTCTTTGGATATTTAGGTTATAAAAAAAGAAAGAAGAATAATAATCCTATCGAAATAATTAATAGCAAACATTGAGATATTAGAAATGTCCTTTTATAGACATCCAAGTCATTGAAGAAGTCAAACGAAAGAAGAGCGTAGATGTTACCTCAATTAAAAATGATGTCGAGAGTGGACAAAGTGCGGGGTCAAGTGGAGGATTAGAAATAAACAGATAGCGACACACGGAAAGAAAAAAAAAAGAAAAAAAAGAGAGTTATTTACGTCCTTAGTTAATTTTGTGATTATGACTTTAATATCCTTCATCCTCACCCACTCATTTTTCTCTAATGCTATATTTGAGAAGAGGTGAGAAAAAAATCATTAATGAAAATAAAAGTTATTTACGAGAGGAGAAGAAGGAATTAAAGCTTAGTTCTTAAATTGGAGTGTAAAGAAGGAGAGAGGAGGAGAAGAGGTAAAGAAGATTCAGGGGCATTTGGTTCGTAAAAAATTTTCTATTTTTTATTTTTTATTTTTATTTTTTTCAAAAAATAGAAAATAATTTATTTATTTTTTCTAATTTTCTAAAAAACGTCTTTTTATTTTTTAGAAAACGAAAATGGAAATGGAAAACAATTATTTTTTTATTTTCTAATTTTTTAAAAAATGCTTCTTTATTTTCTGAAAAATAGAGATAAAAAATACAAATCAAATATGTTTTCTCATTTTCACAAAAAATAAAAATAAAAAATAAAAAAGAAAATAGATACCAAACATCTCCTTAATCTTTCTTTCTTGTCTTTCCTTCTCCTTCTCTCACTTTTTCTCAAACAAGATGTAAAATTCTTTTTCCCTTATTCTTTCTTCACCCCTTCACAAACAAAGATAAAATTCCCTTCTCTTTCTCTTTCCCTTACTTATCCTTTCCTTACCTCCACTCAAACATAACATAAGAGTCAGTCTAGAAGAATAAATAAGGAGAAAATAAATTTGAATTTTATTTGAAAAAAAATGAGAGAAGAAAAGGGAATGATAAATTTTAATTTTCTTTATCCATAAACAGAAAGATTTTTTTACTCTCTAATTTGGAAGGTAAGAAGTTTCTCTTCTTTTTTTTTCTTCTTTCTCTTTCTCCTCTTCCATTAATAAATCACTCTTTATCCCATCCAAACAAAGTCTAAGTCAAAATCGATCCTCGGTTTTTAAAGGTATTGAATGAAACAATAAAAATTAAATTCTTTTATTGATGAAAAATTTATTTTTGAATAAAAATTTAGTAATTTGATATATAATAATTTGAAGGATAATTTTTTAACCCTGAGCATAGCCTTGACCCAAGGCTAATTTGGTAGAAATTAAGCCTTGATCATCTTTTGTTTGATCAATGCCTTTCTCTGTCGTAATCAACTCTCTAAGTCGACATGTTCGAGCTTTGAGTTGATAGGGTAATTTTAAAAATAATCCAAGGAGATTTTTTTTTGTTAAAAAAAATATTATATTAATTGTTTCTTCGGGCAGGGTGATTTCTCAGATATTTTTTAAAAATTATTTTTAGAATTTATAATTTTAAAATACTACTTTATTAATATTAAATTACCGCAACAATATTATTTTAGGATTAGTGAATGATTTAGGTACTAATTAAGCAACGTGTATATTTAGGCATCGACTTCAATATTTATTATTTTAAATTGTTTTTAAACTTTATTTTTTTTAACTTCGATATTTAGCCCTTACACGTTCTGATAATTGCTATATACGTTATAACTATTATAATAGTATTGAAAATGGAAACTATTACAGCGTTATAACTGCTACAACGTCGACAATGAAACTCAGGGTATTCTTAGAACACTATAAATATAAATCGCAACAAATATACGATTTAATTTTATGTTTCACGCAAATTCAGAATTTAATTTTCCGACGGACAAAAATTTGTTGAAAAAATTAAAAAATTCCAACATTCAAATTTTGTTGCGAAATTCGTCGCAAATTGGCGACGGAAAACAATTTTCGTCGCCAATTTGCGACGAAAAAATAAATTAAAATAAATGCGCAATGCGAATCTAATTCAAAATTCTGCGTAAATTTGCGACGAATTTATTTTCGTGGGAATTTGGCGACGAAAATTATTTTCGTCGCAAATATTTGTGACAAATTTTTTTTTCGTAGTCAATTTGCGACGGAAATAATTTTCGTCGCATAATTTAGCGACGAATTCAGAATTCGTAGCAGATATTTATTTTATTAAAAAAAATAGAAAATAAGTTCTCGTGAACGAGTTTATTTTTAAATATTTTGTAACGAATTCGTGGATTCGTTGCTATTTTGCAACGAATCCGAGAATTCGTTGCTGATTTTGCAACGAATCTGAGGATTCGTTGCAAACTTTTATTTTTAGAAAAAAAAATTAAAAATTCGTCGAACCCGATTAAGTGACTTAGAGAGTTCGAAATTAGATGAAACAAGTTCTATGTGTTCGTCTAGTTCCCTTGATTATATATATATTTTTAAAAATAAATTTTACCGAAAATATTGCGATATGTGATTTTTTTAACGTGAATTAGATTTCTTAGACATATCGATATTCGAAAATTCGCGGATTAAAACATTTTTGACGAATCCGTGGATTCGTTGCAATTTTTTAAATTTAAAAAAAAATATTAAAAGAATTAGTTAACGTTTTCAAATATTTAAATTTTTTTTTAAAAAAAGTTTGCAACGAATCACAGATTCCTTGCAAACTTTTAAAAATTTTCTATTTTTTTTTTAAATTTGCAACGAATCCAGGATTCGTTGCAATTTTTTTGCAACGAATCCGTGGATTTGTTGCAAAATTGCAACGAATCCTGGATTCATTGCAAAATTGCAACGAATCCTAGATTCGTTGCAAAATTAATATTAAAAAAATCGGTTAACGTTTTCAAAAGTTTAAATTTTTTTTAAAAAATTTGCAACTAATATGTGATTCGTTGCAAATTTGCAACGAATCTAGATTCGTTGCAAATTTGCAACGAATCCTGGATTCGTTGCAAATTTGCAACGAATCCTGGATTCGTTGTAAAATTAATATTACAAAAATAAGTTAACGTTTTAAAAAGTTTAATTTTTTTTTTAAAAAAATTTCTATTTTTTTTTAAAAATTTGCAACGAATCTTTGGATTCGTTGCAAATTTTTTTTAACTTTACCCCCGATGTCCTAATTCCTTTTCCTTCCCCTCGCGTCGCGCCCGAGCCGCGATCGATCCGCCGGCTCTTCCTTCGTGTCGGCGCTGCCTGCCGCCACGACCCGCGTCCGGCCGCACCCGAGCCGCACCAGCCGGCGCACAGCCCGAGCCCTCCGGCCGCTTCGTCGGGAGGCCGCCGCCGCAAGTCCGCCACCGCGCGCGGCCGGCGCCGCGAGGTCGCCGCCGCGCTCGTCGGCGCGTGCCACCGGTGATCGTGGCGACGGTCGCGCCCCGACCGCCGTCGCCCCAGCTGAGCCGTCGTCGAGCAGAGCGGCGGCCAGGCCGCTCGCCCCCTCGCCGCGCCTCCACCTGCCCGGTGGTTGGCGCCGCCTCCTACCACCGTGCCGGCGCTCGCCGGCCCGGTAGCCGGTGCGCCTCCTGCCAGCGCGGCCTCCTGCTAAGCGCTCGCGAGTCTCGCCGCCATTGTCAGCCGGCACTCGCCGCCTCCCTGCCGGCCTGAGAGCCTCGCCGCCCGGTGTCAAACGATTCCGTGCGATCGCCGCGACCACGCCGACCCGACATTGTCAAGACTACCGTGATCGCCGCGCGACACACCGCCACCAGCCGGTAAACCGGTAGGTCTCTGTCCAAGAGGTCGTGATCGCCGCGAGGAGCCTGACGACCACCAATAAGCGGCTCGGAGGCGCGCGACCACGGTGGTATAATATTTTTTTTTAAATCAGTGTTATTTTTTATATTGAAATTTATATTATTGTTAATTTTCTGTGTTGATCTAGAGTGGTATTAGAGTGGTATGGTATAGGTTAATTGCGCCCGATGCATTCTATTCAAAATCATACTGGGACTCCATAATATTACCATAATCTTGCAGATTTTTATGTCTGGGCCCAATTCATTGATACCTTAATGCCATGGTGGTTAGCATAAGATAGTGAGATACCTTTTTATAACAAAGGATAATGTATACTAAATGCAGTAATACATGGAAACATATTGTATGTTTTTTGAAACATTTTGCAAACATCCAATTCATGTAACATATATAATATAAGTTTTCAAGCATGATAAAATTCAAGGATATGACACATAACCATTTCATAAACATTCACATACACCATCAGAATCTGCAACCCATTACAACTATTTTATATTTTTGCCAAACGTTATGCATTCTCGAAATGCAAAATACCTTAATTACATTCAAACTATGCTATTGATTTGTTGACGTCTATGGTCCTATGTGTTGGATCGAAAGTGTCGCTAGAGGGGGGGGGGTGAATAGCGATACGGTGTCGTTAAAAACTTTTGCAATAAGTAAAAAGCAAGTAGAGAATGCACAGCGGAAATATAAAGTAGACAAGATATTTTTACGTGGTTCACAATCTTTCGATTGCTAATCCACGGCCCTAGTGATCCTTGATCACGTACGGAGGGCAATTCACTAAAACCACTCCTCTTCGTTGGAAGTAGGAGCAACGATTACAAAAAGAAATCAAGGCAAAGGGACACTCCCCCTTTCCTTGTTACGATTAAAGCACAAAGACAATTTAAAGAAGTAGAACTTAAATAAATATACCGACAACTCTTATAAGTAGAAGATGTAGCTTTCGTTGTCGGCGGCACTTCGTCGTAGCAAATGTGAGTAGTAGTAGCGGCGTTACGACGGCGTGTTGAGAGCTCTTGAATTCTTGTATTTGCTTGGCTTGAACATGTCTATTTATGGATATTGATCTATGAATTTAGACATAGGTAGTGTCCAAGGTGAGGTTCTTATCCCCCAAGACTTGTTCATCCACATCCTTTGCGCCAACTCAAGGATGAGGTGTTTCATCCAACCACCTTGTGCCACCTCCAACCTCCTTGGGCGCCAACTTGAGGATGAGGTGTTTCATCCAACCACCTTGTGCCACCTCCAACCTCCTTGGGCGCCAACTTGAGGATGAGGTGATTCATCCAACCACCTTGTGCCACCTCCAACCTCCTTGGGCGCCAACTTGAGGATGAGGTGTTTCATCCAACCACCTTGTGCCACCTCCAACCTCCTTGGGCGCCAACTTGTTGGAGCCATTCAACTTGTGCCACATCATGGGAGCCAACCATCTTGTGCCAACTCACCTTATCTTGGGCGTCCACCACAAGGAAGCTTGGTGATGGTTTGGATGTCCACCTTGATGCCACATCACCCTTTGTACCAAAACACGAGTCAAGTCCAAATTCACCCCCTTGAAATTCGAGCTCTTCTCGAGGCTGGAACTTGACTAGCAGTTGACTGTAGTCAAAGGGTTTTGGACTGCAGTACAAGTTAGCTTAAAATATAAAGTACGATGGTTCTAACCATTTGATCTCGACCTAGACCTTCCATTGGAGGTATTGGGTCGGATCTACGCTTAACGACCTTGCTTCGCTTTCACACGAGCTTACCTTGTAGCCTCGCTTCCGGTCTTCACCCGAGTACCTCGGCTTCCTCCGAAGTCCCTCAAGGCGTTCGACCACCTCGTTCCCACCGGTGTCGCAGACCTTCCGCCAACTTTAGCATTTCGCACACTTAATTGAGCTCGTAAGATAACAAATATACCCTTAACTATTGAGCCTTTTGCCATAATCAAAATACTGGTTCGACTTTGGTGCCCATCGCACCAACAATCTCCCCTTTGATTCATGGCAAACCGACACAAAAGTTAAGGAAAAATTAAGCATAACAAAGAAGCTAGCATAATGATTAAGCATGAATGAGCTAGCATAAAGATTAAATATGAATGAGCTAGCATAATGATTAAGCATGAATGAGCTAGCATAAAGATTAAATATGAATGAGCTAGCATAAAGATTAAATATGAATGAGCTAGCATAATGATTAAATATGAATTAGCTAGCATAATGATTAAGTATGAATGAGCTAGCATAAAGATTAAGCATGAGTGAGAAATATTATTGTTTCAAGTTCTCCCCTTTGAGGTAACCTCCCCCTTGACCAAGGTGAGTTCTTGAAAAATAATTTTTACTCCCTTAATAGTTGCTTAAGTAAACGGAATTACTTAATATAAAAGGTAATAATTTTGTTTACTTTCTTCCTTACTTTTGTGACTTTCTCCCCTTTGCCTTAACTCAAAAAGTTTGTAAATATATTTTAGGGTTTGTAAGTCCAAGCAAGTTCCCAATATAAATATATATATATATATATATTTTTTAAATAATAATAAGCTTGAAAATATGTTCATCTAAAATGTACAACTCCTGCTTGGACTTGATTGATATAGAATGATCAATAAGTCTTGAAGGAGTTGATTAATTTTAAATAATTATACTCCATGGTTCATGTCGATGCAATCGAATCTACATCCGAACTGTGAGTAAGGTCCTAACATCTCACGCCTCTCTACGGCTAAGTACACAAACACATTAGTCCTATGTGTTGTGAGATGTGTTGGCTCCTTAAATCTATAGGTATATGATTTCTAAGGTAAGACTTAGGCTAATTTCATAAAAAGAAGCAAAAGTAGAGTACATATATAGAAAAATTTAAATCCTACTCTATTACGCACATACCTAACTTTCCTTAATAAACTAAATTCCTTCTGTAGTGGTTTGGTGAAGATGTCCGCTAGGTTTGATTTGGACTCAACATACTCTAGTTGTATAGTTCCATTAGTTACATGTTCCCTAATGAAGTGGTGTTTAACTTCTATATGTTTTGTCCTAGAATGACATATTGGATTTTTAGTTAAGTTAATTGAACTAATGTTATCTATGTAGGTTTTAATGTTGTTAAAGATTAAGCTAAAGTCTTGGAGAGTGTGCTTCATCCACGTGAGCCGAGAGACACACTCACCCATCGCAACGTATTCGGCCTGGTAGATAAGGCAACGCAATGTCGCCTCATCGCACTAACTTACTAGACTCGAGCCGAGGATTTGACAACAACCACTGTGCTCTTTCTATCGAGTTTACTACCGCATAGTCGAGTCGAGTAGCCGATTAGATTAAACTCGAGATCTAGGGTACCAAATACCTACGCTTAGCGCCCCTTTAGATATCTAAGGATACGCTGACTAGGTTAGGTGAGACTCCTTGGCACAGTTTTGTAACCTTGCGCACATACTTACCGCAATAAAATGTCGGGTCGGCTCGCGTTAAGTATAGGAGACTTCCTATTGCGCCCTATATAGTATTTTAGGTCAAGGTTTTCCTTCTACATCTTCGTTTATATTAACATTAGTTGCCATAGGTGTATTGATTATTTTAGCATCTTGCATTCCAAATCGATTTATTAAGTCCTTAGTATATTTTTGTTGATGTAAATATATTCCATCTTTAGTTTTTTAATTTGTAAACCTAAGAAAAACTTAACTCTCCCACTAAATTCATTTCAAATTCACTTTCCATAAGTGAGATGAATTAGTTTAGCGAGATCGAGTTGGTAGTTCCAAAAATTATATCATCTACATAGATTTGGGCTATAAAGATTTCTTTTCCCTACGGTTTTACGAATAAGGTTGGGTCGACTAAACCTTGGTTGAATCCTTTGGACTTAAGATAGATCGAAAGCCTTTTCGTACCAGCTCTTGGGGCTTGTTTGAGTCCATATAGGGCTTTCTTAAGTCTAAGGACATGGTCGGGTTTATCTAGATTTTGAATCCGGAGGTTGGTAGCGTAAACTTCTTCCTTAATGTATCCATTCAAAAATGCTGACTTGACATCCATTTGAAACAATTTAAAACCTCGATGTGCGGCATATGCTAACAACATTCGGATGGACTCTAGTCGCTCTGGCGTAGGTCTCATCGTAATCTAAACCTTGACTTGACTAAACCCTTTTGCGACTAACCTAGCTTTATTTCTAACTACTTCACCTTTATCATCAAGTTTATTTGAAATACCCACCTTGTTCCAATAATTGATTTTTCTTTAGGTGGTGGTACTAATTCCCGGACTTCATTTCTAGTGA